>OX637573.1:21348083-22548083 GCA_951800085.1 Comarum palustre
TGTCTGGGTGGCTTGTAAAGCGGCAGTATATGTTGTCTGTTCCCGTAACATCTGAACTTCCGCCTCAAGCTGAGTCGTTCTGCTGCTGGTCGAGGCTCCTTTTTTCTAAAATCCGGGAGTGGTCTTCAGTACCCCCTCGCCCTTCTTTCCTAGACCCCGATAGTAGAAGTTATATCCTCGCGGTGGGAATGCTGTGTCCATGATCCTCGCCCCAACGCTGAGATTCGAAGTGTTGATCCGGGACATCGCTTCGGACATGTCTTCCTCTTGCGTGTCAGGCCATGTCTCCCTGACTATATCAGCCATCACCTCGTCACTAGCCTGCCTCACCCTCATCTAATTTGATAGGAAAAAATAATTAATTAACATTTTAAAATATATATATATATATATATATAAATATAATTTACTAAATTTTAAAACGTAAAACGACTTACAATATCCTCCTGGGCGTCAGGATATGCCTTCTCGTACGTATAGACGTACCGGTTGACCTCTGGATATTCCCTGGCCGCCTCCTCCATCAACGATGCGAATGGTCTAGAACCGACATGATGGTTCCTTATGTTGCGTTGCCGGTTTTGAGCGTTCACCCGGGAAACAGCCTACAAAGGAATCAAATTAGTAAAATATTTTAAAACGTATTAAATATAATTCAATATAATAAATTATTATTTTTAATTACCTGTTTATGTGGGTTGTTGAATTCCGATATCAGAAGCCAACGCCACTCGTATTCTCTGAACTGGAACTCAAGGGGGGTGCCAGAACGTTCGTTCCCATGCGTAGTCCAGTGGGTCCGTAACTCGTTCTTCCCCTCCTTTTACCTGTAATACGCCAAAAAAATATAAATATTATTAATTATACATAATTTTTCTTTTGTCCTTAACTTTGCAACGTACCTTCCCCCATGCACAATGTCCGCCCAGGTGTTCCTCAGGTACTGGGGAACGTCAAACCGCACCTGCATTAAAACATTTATTAGTTTAGGCGTTCATAAATCTACAATGTAATAAATAATGTTAAATGTGAATTTTGTTATACTTACCGACATTGCGTTGTGGACCATGTCCTTAACCTCCTGTGGGACCTCGCCCCAATCTGACCACAACATAGGGACTTTATCCCTAATAAGCGCTCTCACGCGGCCAGAGTACATCCTCGTCTTGCCGCCCGATACTACGTTCCCATCCCCGTCAGTATCAATGACGATCCTTCCCGAGGTACTCACTGTCTTCTCGAGAGCTTTTCCTGTGAAGAGACCTCTCTTCTTCCTTGTCGACTTGGCTCCGACGGTGCCTATCATAAATTGATTATTAATAAATTATTTTTATTATAACATTATAACATAACAAATTACTTATATAATCATTACCTGAGGGCGTTGGGGCGGATGCGACGGACTCCGACTCTGTCACCGATGATGATACCCTCGCAGAAATTAAATCTGTATCAAACGGCACGAACAGGTACATCGCTGATGGGGTCACCTACGGGGGTAGTGGATAAATCGGCGCCCCTGAGTCATCGACTGCAGGTAATGCCGGTATCAAGCGCAGAAGGTAGAGAAGAGGCGGCGGCATCTGTACCCCGGAAGACTCACCCTCCGATGCAGTAGGGCCCGGAGCCGGTGCCCTGTGTATCTCAGTCATACGTGGTGCAGACACCTCCGCCTGAGTCGGAGGCCACAGCTGCCTCGAGGAGTGAGGGACGCTAGGCTGCCTGGAGGAGCGACGGACGCTAGGCTGGCTGGAGGAGCGAGGGGCGTCCGGCTGGCTGGAGGAGCGAGGGGCGCTAGGCTGCCTGGAGGAGGGAGGGGCATCCGGCTGCCTGGAGGAATGTGTGGCCCCCAGCTGTTGTTGTGTCGACTCTAGAAGAGACGCCCGTCGGGCCTTCATTGGGCCCTGAAACGAACCCCGAGGGTTGCTAGACGTTCCCTCAGACGATTCACCCCTTTGGCCTTTCGAACTCTTCGATTTACTAAATAATCCTTTCATCCTAAATAATATAATAAATATTTTGTTAAATATATAGCATTATAAAAAATGAACAACATTATCACAAATTAATTTAATATACCAATTAATATTTTAATATACCCAAATATATTAAATATACCATTCAATATTTTAATATACCCAAATATATTAAAAATTTCCAAATTACTTTATACACCTAATTTACTAAATATACAAAATTCACTAAATATACCCAAATATATTAAAAATTTCCAATTTACTTAATACACCAAATTTTCTAAATATACCAAATACACCCAATTTACTAAATATACCAAATTCAGTAAATACACCCAAATATATTAAAAATCACTAATTTACTTAATATACCCAAATATATTAAATTATACCAATTAATTGAAATAATTCAATATAATTCAACATTATTACCAACAATATTATCACAAACAACATTATCACAAACCTTAATTATCATATAATTCAATATATTGAAAAAAATTAAAAATAGTTCTACAATACAATATAAACATGAAATTACATACCTTATTTGTTTGGGAGACGGGGGAGACGGAGTGGAGGTCGGAATTCGTCGAAAAAAGTGAAAGAAAATCGAGAGGACAGGGAGAAACCGTGCGGCCGAGAAGGAAAATGAGGAGAAAATAAGGTTCTGTCGACTGGGTCCGAATATATAGGAAGAAGTATAGCCGACGAAATAAAAAATTCGTCGGCTATAGTCCAACTTTAGCCGACGAAAAAACCCTAAATTCAACGGCTATAGTGGTAAAAACTTTTGTCGGCTATAGTCCCACTTTTAGCCGACGAAATTACTACGAATGTTTAGTAATGTCGTCGGCTAAAGTACATTTTATAATTATTTAGTAAGTTCATGTACAATTTATATGTTTTATCTTGTGAAACGAAAAACCGACCATCAGATATCATCATTCTGTTGAAACATGTGTGAGGGTAAATTTTCAGCATCATCGGACAAACTTAAGGGCTTGATCCGCACGGTCAATCCCGTTAGTCAAACCCCTAAACACAAACAAACGGTGATTTGGCCGCCTAAATTACGTATTCTGTCTGGACCTTCAACTACAAATAGTTTCATATCGAGGAGACGCAACTAGTGGTATAAAAGTTATAAGAAAAATAACCGTCGGAGATAGGGCGTCCTCTATGGAGAACGAATAGAAAAAATGCAATGACCGCAAGTATTGGCACCGAAACTTATCGGAATTACGTGAAATTTCAACCATAGACATATTTCATCGTTCCGGTGATATCTTATCTCACGACTTTTTTTCGTTTGAAGCTTCTACGTATAGTTTGTTTTTAAAACGAAACATTTACTTAACACTTGGTAAATTAGTTATACAACATTAGTAGGCATATTTTGATTGTGACAATCCATCTTGTGAAATGAAAAACCGACCGTCAGATATCATCATTATCGTGAAACATGTGTGGGGGTAAATTTTCAGCATCATCGGAAAAACTTAAGGGCTTGATCCGCACGGTCAATCCCGTTAGTCAAACCCCTAAACACAAACAAACGGTGATTTGGCCTCCTAAATTACGTATTTTGTCCGGACCTTCAACTAAAAATAGTTTCATATCGAGGAGACGCAACTAGCGGTATAAATTTTTATTTTATTCATTTAACTTTAGCCGACGAATAATTAGGGTATTCGTCGACTATATTATAGGGTTTAGGGGTTAAGGTTTACAGTTAAGCCGACGGATAATTAGGTTATTCGTCGGCTACGAAGGTTTTAGCCGACGAAATACAACATATGTCGTCGGCTAAGAAGGTTTTAGCCGACGAAATACAACATATTTCGTCATCTACAGTCCCATCAAATGCCTTGTCATCGAACCGCCATTCGTGATCATACGGAAGGAGAGTACGGTGACTAAATCTACATATCTTGTTGCAATGACTACTGCTCCCCTCATCGCTTAGGCACTCTGGACAAGCCTTATATCCCCTAACAACGTTGCCCGACAACATCCCACGAGCAGGAAAATCACTAATGGTACCAACAACCATAGCATGCATCTGGAACATCTCGTGCATGAACTTATCATAAGTGGGATGACCAACGTCCCAAAAAAACTTAAGCTCTTCAATCAAGGGTCTCAAATACACATCGAGACACTTCCCTGGATAACCGGGTTCCGGAATCAACAAACTCAACATATTGTATTCCTTCTTCATGCACATCCATGGAGGAAGATTGTATGGTACCAAAATCACCGGCCATACACTGTATTGAAGACTCATGTTACCAAAAGGATTGAACCCGTCAGATGAGAGTCCGAGCCTCACATTTCGGACCTCTGATGCAAAATGAGGAAACTCCCTATCTATATGCTTCTAGGCCTCCCCGTCAGCAGGGTGTATAAGGGTATCTTCGCCGTGCAATTCCCTATCAGCGTGCCATCTCATAGATTTGGCCGTGTGTGATGACATGTACAACCGTTCCAGCCTATCCCTCAACGGGAAATACCGAAGTACCTTCATAGGTTTCCTATTGCCTGCAGGAGTCAACTTATACCTGTCACTCTAACATACTGGACATGTGTCAAGGTCATCAAGGTCATTCCCTTCTGGATCTTTACCCCAGAAGAGAACACAATCATATCTGCATGCATGGATCTTGATGTAGGAAAGCCCAAGATCTTTCAGTATACATCGGACCTTATGATGAGTGGTAGGAAGACGATGACCGTGGGGCAGCATCGAAGCAGTGTACTGTAGATACTCATCAACAGCCTTCACAGTCGAGTTTGTCTCAACTTTAATCTTCATAACGTCCATCACACTTTCAAGAACCGTTTTCTGACAACCAGGGTACATAGGGGTCTGTGGGAAAGCAAGTAGTTTGTTGTACCTATCAATACCAGCAGTGTTGACAACTTTAGGGAAGGGCAGCACCGGCTCAGACATATACGGTCCTTCAGAGCATACACCCCTCTCATAAGGAAACATATCGTTGATGAAGGCCGTTGTTGGATCGTTGGATGTACTGCCCGTCTCAGAAAATTGCCCATGATCATACGGACCCCTTGATGATGTTTCACCGTGATATATTCAACATGTGTACTTCTCCCAAAACCCATTACTTTTAAGGTGCTGCCAAACCTTGTCAATTACAAATCGATGCATATCGCTGCGACACTGACATTTAGTGCACGGACAATAGAAAATTGTATTCCCTTTAGCATTATTCATCACATATTCAATAAAACTAACAACTCATTTAGCATATTTTTTGTCCCATTTTAGAAGCGAAATCCAACTCTTATCCATATCCTGAGAAGATAACATAATATATATGTATAAACGCTAATTAATTAAATTTACGAAACATTCAATATATATTATATCTGCACTTAACGTATAATTAATTAATATATATATACATGCATATATATAATAATTACTAATTAATATAATCAAATTAAAATATATATATACATATATATATATAACAACAACTTCATATATATTATCAAACCCAAATCGATCAACTCAATCACACTCAAAATACAATATAATCAACTCTAATTAAAACTCAAAATCAATGCATAACGAAAATAAAACTCTTAAATCAACTCAAAAACAAGATATATACACATATACGTACCTATATATAGCGCCACAAACTAATTTCGGACAGATTTCGACAACACCCAACAATTTCGCCAACCCCAAAACTTTTTCTCCCGTTTTTTCTTTCACATCAGCTACTGTCTAGATCTAGAAATATAAAGACTTTTAGCCGACGAAATTATATATATCGTCGGCTAAAGTTTTAAATTTTTGTCGGCTATAGTTCACGGACTATAGCCGACGAAAAAAACTATTTTAGCCGACAACACAACATTTTGTCTGCTAAAAGTCCACTTTAGCCGACGAAAATTTCTCTTAGCTGACGAAAACAAATTTCGTCGGCCTGTTAATTATTTTTTCGTCGGCTATGATACTTATTCTGGTAGTGAGAAACCGACATCAGGTTAATCACTCCTAAAGAAATAAGTGAAGCATCTCAGAAGAAATATTCCTAAATGCATATTGGGACAGTTCAAGTAGGAATAAAACTTTTAGCCAGAGATGATATAGACTACTCTGTTCTATGTGTCTTACAAAATGATAGAATAACAGACTAAGAAAAGTTTGTTAGGAACAGTAGAAGATTCTTTGTGCAACCAAGTTGCATATTTCAATGTTTTTCTAAACTTCACCACACATCGCAGAGATGCAATACACTGTCTAAGATTGCGAATCAAGACAGATGGAATTTCCATGAAGAAAGGGATGATGGAGCTTGCGATAGATTATCATATCTATTATAAGCTAATGAGCTCGAATGTAACCCCAAACTAGATTTCTCAACAGTCCAGGGATTACAACATCAATCCTCACCAATCTGAGAAATTATACTAAACAGAAATATATCACAAAATGGCATGAAATAACATTCACAAGAGAATGGAATCTGACACCTCCAGCTAGATAGGTAGAAAATATCAATGCTTCTATTTATGAAGATATGGGAGGAAAAATAAGCCTACAATTTCATAGGCATTCATTCGCTAGCTATGGGGAAGCTAATACTTCTGGAACCTAGCCAACTTCTTGTCTTGAATAATCTTTCGAGGAAGAAGATGCTAAAAGACCTATGATGATGCTAAAGTCAGAAGTGCTGAAGAGCTTGTATGAACAAGCGGAAATCTGTGAATCTATAGAAGAGCTTGAAAAGATTATGAAAAAGATTTCTCAGGTGTAACTGAGAAAAACAAAAGGAAGATTATTCCTTATCAAGCACGAGAATCCGCAATAATGGAAACTGAAAATATTCCCCAAGCAAGCAATGTAGTTCAGAACATCACGAACTACCCTACTAAAATCATTCGAGAAAATAAGATTAAACTTCCTAAAGGACAGACTCCTACAGGGAAACCAAGAGAACAAAGTTCTCAGAAGTACATCCTTACAGAACCTAAAGGGACAGTCAATATCTGAAATATGAGTTTACCTTGATCTCGACAGGGTAGGAGACAAGAGAAAGACAATAGACAACTGGGTAGCTAGCCTAAGGCTAACTCAGACTTTGGTATTGTCTAAATATGCCTACAAGGAAGCTCATGCATATTATGAGTCCACCTTAACTGACATAGTCCAGAAGTGGTATCAGTCTTTCAAGCGAAGCTCTCAATGACCTGACTGGGGAACCAAATTAGCTCAAACCAGTAATCCTCTAGATTTCGCATGTCTCATCTATGCACAAGTTTATGGAGACGTTACTGGGTATAGTGATCAGTCTAAAGAAAGAGCTAAGACAAATATTCAAAAGTTGAGTATTTGCAACATGAGATACTTTTAAGAGTATACTAATGAGTTACAAAATTACTAGTATACCATTGAAGACCTAGATAATGAAGATCTGGTTAGAACCTATTACAGAAAATTACTAGAACCATGGAATGATGCAGTAGCATAATCTTTGGAAGAAAGTCATTTGCCATTTTTTACGGTAGGAGGAATTGCTGAAAGAGTCAGGGATCTCCTGAGAAAGCAATGTGTTGAAAACAGAAAATCCAAAACTGCTACGAAGCAACATAGAAAAGTAGAAAATATATGTCCCAAGATATTGGAGACACCAACGCAGTGGGGATGTCACACAGAGAAAAAAAAATACAAGAATAGGTTCTCCAGCAACAAGCAGAGAAAAAATTTTGCTTCTAAAAATAAGTATAAATTCAGAAAAAAAACTCCTTAAAAAAAAACTCTGCAGGAGAAAGATCTCCTCCTAGGAAGAGATTTTTTAAAAGACAAAGAACCAATTCTTCGAATTCTTTTCAAGAAGTGCAGATGTTGGCTTTACAAAGCCAAAGGACATTATGCAAAAAAATGTCCTAAAAAAGACAAGAGATCTGCGAAGGTTCTAATTGAAGAATATGATGAATCAATAGAATATGCAAACCTAGAAGGTTTTGAGATAGCCTATTCTGATGAAGAGAATGATTCAATACATTCTCTTGAGTTCTCATCAGAAAGCGAAATAGAAAATACTTCAGAAAGTTCTGAAGAAGAAGAAGAGGATGGATCTTGTCCTATGTTTGTCTTAAAAGTCTTAAATTGGAAGGAATAGACTATTGATATTATCAGTAACTTTCATCCTAATCTAGGAAGATTTACATGTGATTACTGTAATTGCGATGATAGTAATTCAGTTCCCAGGTACTGTAAAAGTACAGGTGAAACTTATCATCAAGAATGTTTCATTGCAGAATTACGAAGAAAAACCAAAGACAATGAAGCTCACATCATGGTAGAACAAGAATATAAAGAGTTCTACGAAGCTAAGGAACAACAGAGACATAACTTTGAAGAAGATTTGAAGAGAATGAAGTTAGTAACTTCATTAAGTCAGAACAAAGAATTATAAGAGTCTTTGATTCTATCAATGTTCCTACAAAAAAGGCAAGAAGAAGACATTATCACATAACCTGTTATACAACAAGTTAAGCCTTTTGATCCCATCAACAAGCCTGATGAAAGAGAAATCAATCCTTTCATTGAACTGCCTGGCAAAACTGCAAAAAGTAAAGAACAAGTAAAGCAGGTTCAGACAAGCAGATTTAACAATTACATCACTATAAGATTGAAATTTCCTAAATATAGGAAATACCATCTACATGCCTTTGTAGATAGTGGATCAAGGTATTCTCTTGCCAAAATATATGTCATCCCTAAAGAATATTGGGAAAATGCTCCAAGATCAGTTACTGAAATAGTCATGGAAGAAAATAAAATAATCATGGATACTATGGTTCATGACATTAAAGTTTCCTTGGGCGAAGGAACTTTTGTCATAAAAATCATATAGCAATGTGAAAGTCAAGGAGCAGACGTGTTAATTGGAAATGACTTCATTCTTCAACAGACGATAGTTCAGAATCCATAAATGATTGGTTTTAAAAAGAATAACAAATTCTTTTGGGAATCACGTCTTCCCAACGTTGTAAGCGTTACAGGTCTAGGATTTACAAACCAATATCAGAGATCGTCAGTGAAGAGTGGTGATTATAAGCCAGTTTTAGAACCAGTTCTGCTGCTGAAAGACCATTTGAAAGGTCACAGTAAAATATTGGTAAATGAATGGATGAATTCAGAAGATTCTAAGGAAGAGTATGAATCCCTTTAGATGAGTCAGATTCATTAGAACAAGAAAGCTCAGACGGAGAAGAAGAATTTATCAGAGAGCATAACCTAAAGGTTTATGCTAACAAAATCGAGCAGAAGAGAGTGCCAACTATTGCAGAAATAGAAAACTTGCTGAAACCAGTAATCAGTGAAGATCCTCAGTTGTACTGGGAAAAAACATCCAGTTTACTGTCAGCTCAAAATGCATGATGCAAATACTATTTGTCATATTAAAGTAATCCCTCATTACAGGGAAGATGAGAGAAAAAAGATGGAAAGTCAAATTCAAGAGTTGCTCAAAAAGAAGTTGATCAGACCTTCCAATAGCTCTTATCATGCTCCAACCTTTTTGGTAAGAAATCATGTAGAGCAAGTAAGAGGAAAGGCTAGAATGGTAATTGACTACAGAGACGTAAACAAAAAAAATGGTCAAACACGGTTACCAGATAGCTCACGTAAGAGTGTTTATCAATCGACTCAAAGGAGCTAAGATCTTCTTTAAATTTGATGCAAAATTAGGATTTTGGCAAGTCAAGATGCATCCACACTTTATTGCTTTAACAACATTTGGAACACCTCAAGGGCACTATGATGGCTGGTCATGTCATTTGGCCTCAAGCAGACTCCGTCTGTTTTCCAAAGGAAAATGGTTAATATTTTCAAATCCTACTCAGATTTCTGTATAGTTTATATAGATGACATTCTTGTCTTCTCACTAACTATGAACGAACATTTGAAGCATCTTAAACAAGTATGCAAGTTGATTGTCATGAAGGGAATCATCATTGGAAAAAAAGATTCACCTCATAAAAGGAGAAATCGATTTCTTAGGCATTCATGTTAAAGATGGAGAGTTTCGTCTCCAAGATCATATTGTAAAAAAAATCAGTCAGTTTTCAGATCATATTCCTGATGAAAAGTCCTTGCAAAGGTTTTTAGGAGTTGTCAACTTTGCGAGAGATTTTATTCCTCAAGTTAGTGGTCTTACTGCTCTACTCTCTCTAAAGACAAGCTCCAAAAAGAAATGGTTATTCATAGAGGACGACAGTAATGCTATCAGAAAAATCAAAGAGTTAACCAAGAACCTGGCTCATTTACAGTTACTTGAAGAAGGAGATTAGATCATTTTGCAGACTGATGCAAATGATTATTACTGGGCATGAGTTATCTTGGCTATTATCCCAGATACAAATCATGAAAAGATTTGTAAATTTATCTCACGAAAGTTTAACACAGCAAAGCTAAACTATTCAACTAGAGACAAAGAAGTCCATGCTCTTATTAAGAGTATAAAGGGGGCTGAGGCCTTTTTGGAAAACAAATTTGTAGTTAGGACAGACAATAAAATAATAAAAAACTTCAAAAACTACAAATTAACTAATGTTGTAGATAGAGGAAGAGTGTTGAGATGACAAATGTTTTTATCTCAGTATGATATGATGTTGAAATGGTTGTAGGTAACAAGAATTTCCTACCAGACGCCCTTATAAGAGAAATAAAAATGTTTTAAAGAGATGACAGGGATGAAGGACGCAACCCAAGAAACAAAAAAACAGAATCAAGAGAGAAAAATCTTTAAGAAAGATACAAGAGCGGTGTTAAGATGGTAGATCCTCTCCATGACGGACCAGGTTATCAATTCATTGTATCATATGGAGCAGCTGAAACAAGTCAAGCAACAGTTCATAACATGATAAATTCAGCAGATTGAGATAAAAGCTCAGACTATTCTTGCAAGAAAGTCGATCTGGAAAATCGGCTGAAGAAGAAAATCTCACTCATGAGTATTTGTTGTATCCAAAAGATACAACCTCAACTTACCGGTTTCAGGGTAAAAGACCGGCTAGCCCGTCTCAAACGGCAGACAGTAAAGGCATATCAAGTCCGTTAATGGCTGCTGCTTTGCCAAAAAGCAGAATTGCCCCTTTTAGGGGAAACAGATTGCATGTGGTTACAGGAAAGAAAACCGTTCATGGTCAGTCTCTGAAGATTTTTAAAGGAACAGTTTTCCAGACAAAAAAATTGTTAGCATTCAAGCAAAAGATTATCATAGATAACATTCTTTATGCATTCCATGAAGAAAATGAAGATCATGTGCTTGGAACCCTTAAAGCACTTACAGAAGAATTGCATGGAATCCATGCAAAAGAGAAGGAAAAGTCTAAGGTAGTATACCTAGAATATCCAGAAAGTGCTAAGATCCTTATGACAACAATGAAGAGGTCCGAATGGTTCAAATTTCATGAGCATCTGAGAAATGAAAAGATGCTTCCACCAACTTTGTCTGCTGTTTCTGGCCCATATTATGGGAGATATCTGGTTAATGTCCAAGCTGAACATCCTCAAAAACAAAAACTATGGTTACTGGAGAATGATTTTGTGCATAATCTTTGGACAAAATCTAATGAAGATTTAGAGGGATTTCTCGAATTGATAGTTCAAGCTGTCAAGAACATTAGGCCAGACGGATGTATCCTGAGATTAAAGTTCATATCAAGTCCATCAGAATGGATAATGTTAAAGGAACAAATGAACTATATCTCTCCTTATCATTATGTCAGGATAATTCAAGGTCCGATTAAAGGAGCAACCATGATGAGTGGAAATGGCAGTCCTAATTAGAGCATTCTATGGATGAAAGCCATGACAATTATGTGTATCAAAAACATGGTGCGAAGAGATTATGAGTCAAGCTTTCTGGCAAGTGGAGAAAAAATAATGGTTTCCTGCTACAATCATCCTTCACCTGTGAATTGTGATTTTTTCTCAGCCATTATAAGGAATGATATAGACTGCACCCTAGCTACTACAGAATGGCTGGAAAAAGTGAAAAAAGAAAAAGGATATAAGATTCCTTATCATTTTCCTTATGATTCAGACTTAGATAGTAAGGAAAAATATGAAAAAGCATCAGAAGAACAAGAGTGCCAAGATTCGTTGGCTGATTATGATTGCACTGATGAAGAATACTACAATACAGTAAACATGATGGAGAAATGAGCGGTGACCGATGCATCAAGACAAAAGGCTTTTCTTTTATTAAAATTAGTGGGCTCACATGATAAAAGAAAGGAACGGTGACCGACGCATCACGACAAAAGACTTTTCTTTTGTTAAAGTTAGTGTGTTTTTCTTTTTGCTGCCGACGTTAGAAAAAAAATGAACTTTACTTTTGTTAAAGTAAAGTTTGATTCCTCTTGTCCCCCACTTTCTCTTAGCTGTATTCAGGATTGAAGTCCGAGTGCTATATAAGAAGCTTCAAGCTTCCGAGAGAAGGCATCGAAAAACCTGGAATAGAAGTTGGAAACACTCTCAACCTTCCTCTCAAAGTCAGAAAGCCAGAAGAATAGTGTGTAAATAGTGTCTCTAGTATAAGTGTATGAGTGTAAGTACTGCGTGAAGATTTCAGTCGATAATCATTTGGTGTGATGTGCTTTTATTACAAGTAAGTATCTTGTGCTTGTAATTATAATTATGAGTAGCTAAACCTAAGAGCGAGACTCTGAGTTCTGTATTTGTAGTTATGTTAAATAAATTCTAGCGTGTGCCCATAATTCCGTCACAAAAATATTTTTGTTTTAGAATTATTTTATTTTAAGTTGTTAATTTGAATTTTGTATTTAAGATATTTTTGCACACTAAAATCTTTGAATTTTTCAATTTAAAACAACAGTGATTCTGTCAGTATAGTAACCGTTTAGACAAGAAGTCGTTAGGTGAAGTTTTGGCATGTTAAAGGCTTGTTCTTAAACTAAAAGATGAATATATTTTAGGTTATAAAACATGCTAAATACAATACCAAAAAAGATAATTTTACGTTTTTATCTCTAATACTAAAAGAAGAGTCTCCCATATTAATCACTTTGCAACAGTATAGGTTATAAAAACCCTTTTAAACATCAGCCGTACAGAGTACAGACTGATTTAGTTAGCACGAGATAGTGTTTGATGACTTATTCCATCGTCTCTGTATGTTGAGCCTCCGACCTCAACTTTCGGTTGCAACCCCAGTTCTTCACCGTCTCCTTTCTCTCTCACCTCACACAGACAGCACCACCAAATGGAACTCTACCCACAAATCAGTTCAAGCAAACCCAATTCTCTCCCTATTAGAATCATCCAAATCCATGTCCCACCTGAAGCAAATCCAAACCCAGATAATCATTTCCGGCTTGATCTCCGATACTTTTGCTTCCAGTCGCCTCATTGCCTTCTGTGCGCTTTCAAAGTGCCGAAATCTCAACTATGCAACCAAGATTCTGCGCAATGCGCACAGCCCAAATGCCTTCTGCTGGAATGTGGTGATCAGAGGGTTTTCGGAGAGCGAAAACCCGAGAGGAGCTGTTGTAATGTTTATGGAGATGTTGACAAATGGTGGGTCGAGGCCGGATAATTATACTTTCCCATTAGTGCTAGGAGTCTGCTCTAATTTGCGGTGGAAGTTGATGGGGCGTGTGGTTCTTGGGCATGTGTTCCAAGTGGGATTGGATTGTGATAGATTTTTTCGCAATGCGGCCATTCATATGTTTGTGTCATGCAGAGAATTAAGGGATGCACGGAAAGTGTTCGATGAAAGTTCTATGAGAGATTTGGTGTCTTGGAATTCTTTGATTCATGGCTATGTGAGAAGTGGATTGGCACGTGAGGCATTAGAGTTTTATGAGGAAATGGTGGTGGAGAGAGTAGAGCCGGATCAAGTAACTATGATAGGGGTTGTTTCTTCGTGTGAGCTACTTGAGGACTTGAGCCTTGGGAGGAAGTTTCATCGAATGATTGAAGAGAGTGGCCTAGGCTTGACTCCTCCTCTTGAAAATGCACTAATGGACATGTACGCCAAGTGTGGGAATCTTGAGGCAGCTCAAGCATTGTTTGACAATATGAAAGAGAAGACTATTGTGTCATGGACTACAATGATAAGGGGATATGCCAAACATGGGTTTTTGGAGGTTGCTCACCGCCTATTGTACAAGGTGCCGGAGAGGAATGTTGTTCCATGGAATACAATTATCGGTGGATATGTACAAGCTAGACGTGGCAAGGAGGCTTTGGCTCTGTTTAATGAAATGCAAGCTAGGAACATAAATCCTGATGAAATAACCATGGTTTGCTGCTTATCTGCATGCTCACAACTTGGAGCAGTTGATGTTGGAATATGGATTCACCATTATATTGAAAAACATGGTCTTTCTCTCAACGTTGCTTTGGGGACGGCCCTTGTTGACATGTACGCAAAGTGTGGGAACATCATGAAAGCTCTCAATATTTTCTCAGACATGCCAGGAAAGAATTGTTTCACTTGGACATCTATCATTTGTGGTTTAGCCCTTAATGGGCACGCTCAAGATGCTATATCTTACTTTGAACAGATGATAAATACAGGATTGAATCCTGATGAGATCACGTTTCTTGGGGTATTATCCGCATGTTGTCATGGAGGTTTGGTTGTGGAAGGCCGAAAGTACTTCTCCTTGATGAACACTAAATTCAATATCTGCCCAACACTTAAACATTACTCTTGCATGGTGGACCTTCTTGGAAGGGCTGGTCTTTTGCAAGAAGCAGTGGAGCTTATTAATAGCATGCCAATGAAGACAGATGCTGTCTTGTGGGGTGCATTATTCTTTGCTTGTTATATTCACAAAAGTGTTTTGATGGGAGAAAGAGCAGCATCCAAGCTTCTTGAGTTGGACCCCCATGATAGTGGAATTTATGTTTTGCTTGCAAAAATGTATAGGGAATCGAATATGTGGGAGGAAGCCGAGCAGGCACAAAAGATGATGAAGGAGAGAGGACTGGAGAAGATTCCTGGTTGTAGCTCAATTGAGGTGAATGGCAGTGTATACGAGTTTATGGTCAGAGACAATTCACACCCTCAATCAAAACAGATATATGATTGCTTATTTCAGCTAACAAGACAATTGGATCCTTTGGGTGGTTTATCTGAAGTTCCTGCACCATAAGATGATTTTCTCCTTGGTGAAGAATTTAGGCAACAAATCTTTTACTAGCAGGCGAAGGAGAAGAGTGATGATGATAAGGCTCAACTCTCCTAGGTTTACAGAATGCAGTGAAGAAATGCATATAAATAGTCTACTTTGGCTTGCGCATCTTAAACAAAATATAGTCACCCATTTAAGGGAGCACAAATGCAGGTAAATATGCTCTTTATGTACTTTTAACTCTTCACGTCGGTGCCTCTAGCATATTATGCTTATCATTGCTCAATTAGTGTTGATGAGTTTCATGCCTACAGAAACGAATAGAAAGTTGTGTAACCAGGTTCTTCTGATCCGATATGTCTAGATCAATGATACTCCCGAGGAACAACTTATTCATGCTAAGCCATCACACTTCTGTGAGAGACATTTTGACCAGAAGGCATCTGGGGTTCGTCAATCGTCATCACTATTTTACTCTTCAACTTGATGGAACATATGTTCCTTCTGATCCAATTTCAAAGGATCTTATAGGGGTTACCTACTCTGAGGTTGACTTTTCCATGTCCTACATCGACAAGATGGAAAACCACTGAACAAGGGCCAATGCTGGTTTTGTTTATCCTGTTTTGTTTCCGTGCTGCAGTACAGCAAGTATTCCGACTATACTGAACAGTATTGCACAAACTCAATTATGGTGAGAATTTATATTTATGGGAAATCTCTTACACTTGTATTTTCAGGTTATACATTGAAATGCCACTTCAGTGCCGTTGGAGCTGCAATTTGATATTCCATCTTGTGTGTCCCCAAAGCCCAAAGGTAGAAACAAGTATCTGCTTTTTATTTATATGACAAATTTCTTTCTGGTCAGCTACAATAGGCAGTTCGTTCTATGTTGTACTTTGACAATGTTGTAAAAGTAATACTATTTCAGATCTCGGAGCAAAAAGTCCCGGTCAAGAGTTACCATGCCTCTACACTTGGCTGAATCCCGTAGGATTAGATGGCGTCCAATTGGAGATGCACCTCTCTGGAGTGAAGTTTATAACCTAACCTCTCAAACCTGCTCTCAACTAGATTTCTAAAGTGTTTTGTTTGCTATCCAGCCCATCCCAACGGTGATCCATGTAAGTGTTGTATTTCATTAGAAACATCAGTTTACGTATCTGTTAGGTCAAGGAATATTTTGCCTCACATCTTAAGAGTTCTTTAAAGCTAGCAGTTGCAAGTAGTGGTCAAATATGGCACAAGGACTGGTCAAAAAGGCAGTTTGATCACCTAGTTGTTTTCTGTATCCCTTTAGTATTGAATAAGTACTTTCCCTTTGCAGTTTGCTTGGATGCATTTCTTTCAGAGGTTTTTGATGCAATGTTTCTAAGCATATCCGTGAACCAATAACAGGAAGTCATCTAGTGAAGAGAATGCCATTTCAGGCAACATCGTTCTCTGGATAGCGTTGAAGTTGAAATGGCTGAGGTTTTTAAGACCCAACGAAGTCTATGGGAGTGAAGAGTGAATCAAGAAACAGAAATTGCAAGAAAGACATGGAGCTTGAGTGTTAGACGTATAAATGGCTATGATACCTTATCTTATCAACCAAGACAGGGAATTGGAGAGGTTGAAGCTGGAGAATGATAGAATAAAATTACAGAATGAGAAAAAGTATTGCAACTGAAGCAGAAGGAATTGGAAATAGATATGAGGAGGGCAGAAGGAATTGGTCTATTTATGGGTTTGTGGATTGCAATTTGTCAGCAATATTGTTTTTAGAAATATCATTAATATTTCTATAATACAAGGAAATGAACTTAATTTGTGGGTGCAACTAATTTAACTTTGTAGTATATGTTTTTTAGTTGAACTACGTTATTTTGATTGTTACAAATTATTGACATTAAATTGTCAGCGTAAGTCTTTTGTTATTATGATGAAGTTGAATAGTTGAAGGTTGAAACTGATGAAGTTGATTCTTCAGCTGGAATTCCTTTTTCATGCAGGTGTTTCAACATTTTATAGTTGCTCTATTTTACTTTTTGTTGCATTTCTGCAAATTTTGTTCCGTTATCATTCTGTGTCCTTTATCGATGAGACTGCATCTTGGTTTTGTGGTGAGCTGTATCTTGGTTCCACCTTTTCTCAACATGTCCACATCTACCTATCAATCAGGGGCGTGCATATGGTAACTTCTAAGAGCCTCACCTTTGCTTCTCCAAGCCCCACAAGAGAAGGTTTGCCAGCTTCTGCTGCTGCTCCGATCAAGCCAGTGAAGTGTTTCAAATCCAGTATGAGACGGTATGCTCTATCTATCCATTCAGGGAAATTGGAGTGTGTAATTCAGTGAACATTGAAAGATGAAGGAATGATGTTTTTGATAAGATAAATAAAGGAATGTTATTCTGGAGAATTAAAACTGCTAGTATCATCAGTTGCTTCCTGTCATTGCCAATTCATTGGTTTTCTCTTCTGTTAGTCTCCTAGTCATACACGTACTGCAGTACTGTATTCTGCTTGGTTCTTATAATGTCTGTCTTTGTCCGAAGCCTTAAACTTGGGCTTTAATGATTACTACAAGAGGCTCTGACTCTCTGAGTGCAAGGGGATGAGTAAAGCTTTGCAAAACAAAGATTGTAATCAGGGCTAAGAGATGATACTGAAATTTGGAATATGAGATATGCCAAAGGAAAGTGATAACTCGATGCATTAGAACTGAACTGGTGTCTTTGGCATTATAATGTGCTCTTTCTCTAGCTAATACCAATGTCGAGTACCATTATAGTTGGCGCATTCTCGTCTCTCGTATAATTTTACTCCAGTTAAAAGCTACTTGGGACATTTAACAAGAATAATAGGCTCACCTAGTTGTTTTCAATAACATTCAATGATATGGTGCTCTTGTTGGAAAAAGTAGAGTCCATTTCCAACACTGAAACTCCAGGCCATGTCAAGAACAATCAGAGGAAGCCAAACTTTGTGCAGTTGTGCTTCAACAACTTGACCAATCTCAAACAGTGATTCAACCAAGCCACCAGTACCAGTCCTCAGCACCCCTCCAGAACAAATCATTTTAGTAGAAATTGTCTTTTTGTAGGCTTAAAACTTACAAGACTTGTTAAGACTCGACCTCTGAAATTGTATAATGAGAATATAAGATTGCTAAGCAACCTAGGAACTTAAACACCAACACACTTGCATCTGCATTCCAAATAGGCCATAACCCTGCAGCAAAGAAGCAATTCAATGATGTAGGTGCACAATAACTTGTTCGGCCGATGTAGCTGAAATTGAGCTGCTCAATCATAGCATTTCTCAATTGGTTGCTTCTTTTTATAACAAGATAGAATATAAGCGGTACCACTATATGTAGATATGCAAGTATCTTATTTACCAGATCTGTTGGAAAACAAATTGGACTCAAGGTTCGCAAGACTTATCAAATGGAAAGCAACTGAATCTCTAAATAAAGTGAAGGTGACACTCATCTCTAAATAAAGGCTCAATGACCCAACTGAGGCACCTGGATAGACCATGGTCTCAAGTTTCCTTCCAAAAAAAAAATAGCTCACTGACCCAAGAAATGAGAAAGGAAAACAAAACTTTTACTTTGGAATATATACTAGCCCCCCTTACACTTACGAGCTCGTTTACCTGATATTGCCCGAAACTGATTCATACACTTGAGTTTCCAGACCTCAGAAAGGAAATGCAAATATAGCATTTTAATTCAGTCACATAATCAAAGGTCCTGATGACAACAAAATCTTCAGTACAAGTACAATAACAGTCATTTGACGTAAGAACATACGGTCAAATGTATCCTGTAATCTCAGATGTGGAGAGAGCTTTATTTGTGTACATGACTTTTCAGGAATTAAACACACAATATACTCAACAAATTCCTTAATGAACTTGCTAGGTAACATATCATAGACCAACAATCTAAATTGTTTATACTTGAATACAGTAACAGCACACAAGCATTGATTAATAACCAACTTCAAGCATTGATTAATAACCAACTTGAATGCCCAGTTCCTTCCATGAACCACAAACAATCACATTAATAACCAAATATATTGACGTTTTGAAGGAAGAGAAATCGCACTAATCTTGCCGGAACTATTTCTTATCTTCGTTGAATGTTTTACTGGGGTCGGTAATATTAAAAAAATGATTTATTAAAAGTAATAAACTTTATGAAGATACTTTACTAAATGTGGTAAACTTTATAAGAAAACTTTACTGGAGACATCAATGATGAAAATTGAATTACTAGAGAAAGTTGACTTTATAGGAAAACTTTACTAGATGCAGTAAACTTTATACATACTTTATTATGGGTAATAAACTTTATAAAAAAACTTTACTGAAGGTAATAAACATTAATTTTACCTAAAACAAACCAAAACACAAACACATGGCACGTAGTCATCATCAATCCTTAGAATAAATTGAAGAAAAAAGGATAATTGTCTAATGGAAGAGAAAAAGGAAAGATAAATTATATTTTTCACGAGTGACACGTTTATTACCCTAGTAACATTTCTGGTAGAACTTTATTACTCAAAGTAAAAATTTATTACTGTGTAAGAACACCCCAGTAAAACCTCCACCGGAGTCTCCCACCGTGAACTCCTCCCACCGGATATCCTTCACCTTTCAGGCAGTTTCAGCGTTGTCAAGGCGTCATTCGACAAGTTCATATATCATCAAACCGTGATGTAATTAGAAAGACAGATAAATTGTATTTTCCCCTAATAATAAATTTATTACCTCTAATAAAATTTACAATAAAAATTTATTACCCTCAGTAAAAAATTTATGACCTAGTAAATACAAATTTTAACAAAAATTTTCCCAGAAACTGGTCAGAAGCCGGCGTTGAGTCACTAATCAGTAGCCGATCTCTCAGAGTTGAAGATGGAGTCCAAGCAGTGCTCATCGGTGACTCGGCTCTAGCCGTCGAGGCTGAGGCTTCGTTGATGACAGATCTGGATGTTTGGGAGCAGATTCGACATGCTGGCTGAGCTCCTCGAAGTTTAGGAGCATGAGCCGCTCACTGTTGATCCCCTTGACAGATCCGGTCGAAGTCTTAAGGTGGCTGGGCAAACAATGAGAGAGAGAGAGAGAGCAGGACTCACCGATTTCATGAAGGAGATCGGCGAGCTCGACTCACATCTCCTTGTGGAAGCAAAACAGCTACAGCTCATGCTTGATTTTCTTGTTGATTCTTAACAATATATGTAAAGAACACCGATATATAAATTAAACAGTAACATACTGAGCTTATAAACAGCTGTTATATCCAAGACGACTATATGAACAAAATTCTTAGACTTAGAAATAAAACAATGTTAATAGGAGACAAAATCCTATAAACTAGGTTATTGATCAGTAAAAACTGCCTGAAACGAAACTCAGCACAAGTAAATATCTTCATCAATATCTGTAGCTACATGGGATCAATCACTTTTACTTAAGCCCCATAGAAAATGATCCATTTTTCACTTTGCTTAAGCTCCACCAGAACCATACTTCTTTCCAAGAACAAGTACCTGAAGCTTGTCATAACCTGCAAGCACACCAGCACCAGCAATTGCACGAAGAATATTGGCACCAGCACCCTTGAAGAGGGACTTTGCACCTTCATTTTTCAGGACTTGTTGGAAGCAATCCATCGAGCCCTTGTATTTGACGGCTTCACCAGAAGTCATCATCATCCTTCTACGGATAGTGTCAATTGGGTAAGATGCAAGACCAGCACCATTGGTGATAACCCAACCAAGAGCGAAGCTAGCAAAGAAACTATCCTGCAATTATCCAAAATAAAACAACTGTCAGATAAAAACGCTAAAGAAGATAGTCAAGACATGTTTCTAGTAGATGCAGAATAATCATCGAATTCGAACAACAATATCTTTGTGTCCAAAGGTCATAAAGAGCAAATCAAACTAGTAGAATATCATTATTCATAACGCAAACAAATAACAGTTACCTGCATCTTTCCAGTGAGGAGTACAGGCTTCAAAGAATCATACATTCCAAAGTATAGACCACGGTACACAATGATTCCAACACAAGAAATATTAAATCCGCGGTAAAGGCCAGCAATACCATCTGATGCGAGAGTCTTTTTGTAGACATCAATCAGGCCATTGAATTGTCTCCCACCGCCGCCCTTCTTAGCAGCCTTGGCATCATTTGCAAGGCGGGTACGAGCATAATCCAAGGAGTAAACAAAAAATAAAGAAGAGGCACCAGCAGCACCACCAGATGCCAAGTTTCCTGCAAACCATTTCCAGTAGCCATCCCTGTCCTTTTTGAAGTTGAAAAGCTTCTTGAAGTAATCTTTGAATGCAAAATTTAAGGCCTGGAAGAACAAAGATTAATGGCATTGAGCAAAGGAAGGAATTGGCAATAAACACAAGAGAGTAATGTATATAATCAAAGAAATGCCATACCTGAGTTGGGAAGTAACGGATAACATTAGCCGTGTTCCCTCTCCACAGGGACACCATTCCTTCCTCTTTCATTGTTCGGCTAAAACATTCCCCAATTCCCTTGTAGGGTTCAGAGAGCCTGCCAGCCTTGAGCATCTCATCCTGGTTTTGAATCAACAGCTTTACACGCTCAATTGGAGCAGCAGCAGTCTTGGATACTGCGGCTGAAACTCCACCCATTAGAAAATCAATGGCAAAGCCTGTAAATCCCTTCTCTTGGGGAGCCTGAATAAGCAGAGGTGAGGTAGAGGAACTGATCAATGACCGATTAGTTGATCCCCATGCATAATTCATAGGATACTGCAATACTGCATTAGAATAATTTCCATTTGCAAAACGCCTTTGATTGACATTAGGCTTCTGGAAGCCTCCATAGTGGCTCTGGCTGTGAATATCTTGAGAAAGGGTGGAACCAAGATGTAGCTGACCAGCAAACTTTTGCCTAACAGTTGGGCTCTGGTGCCTATCAGCCATCTCTTACCAATGAATCAAACACCTGCAAACTCATTCACTCATGCAATCAGAGAGAGACCAATGGAAGGCAGTTCTTGCAGTTCTTGCTGTTCTTCAAACAATTTAAATGCACCATGCGACATAGTACAGTGTTAAAGCATAAAGACAGAACAGGGAACAGAGAAAGAAATGATCATTTATCAGCAATACTGAAATCCCAAGTTATAGTAAATGATAAATAAACCGAAACAATTGTCAACTATCATGAAGTGATCATCAGAGCATCAGACACGAAACAAAAGAAACTAGCTAACAATCTTATTCTCAGCAACTGTAATCCATCACAGTGAATCAGATCAACTAAAACTTTAAAACAATAAACCAATGTTGAAAACTGAATGAAAATGAGTTTCTTAGCATGATAAACATGCAAAGGAAGAATGAATACCTTTACAATGGAATACACCAGCTACAAGAGAGACATTCAGGGAGTAACAAACAACTATATCACTAACTAGATAACCAGATCCTTAAGTGCAAAAACGTAGATCAACCAAATGTAAATCTAAAGCCAGTAAAAGATGAAAATGTATCACTAACAAGATAACCAAATCTATTATGAAAATATGAATAAACTTTTAACAGCATACGTATACCTACAGTGATCCAAAAGATTATGCTTCACAATATAATAACATGATTATCTTCAAACAAGATGAGTGCAAAAACATAGATCAAACAAATGTAAATCAAAAGACAGTAAAATATGAAAGATGTATAATTTCATTATGTGATCTGAACGCCACAGAGATCAATCCAAACATACCTCCAGAAGATTTGGAAAGGCTAAAGGATACAAAATAGAGGAAGATATCAAGAGACCCTTTTGCTGGTTTATAACAAAAACTCAAATACAACAATATGTGAAATCCGAATCTCAAGCAGAATACAAGGTCAAAAACACCACAAAAATAACAAATAATATAAACTGAACACGATCACTGCAGAAATAATAAGATTGAGTCAAAGATAATTAAAGAGAAGGAGAGGGAGACCTTTGAGCTTGGCTATCGGAATATCAAAGGTGGAGAGCTTAACAAGGAGATTTGGTAGGGTGGCCAGTGACACTGATAATATGAAGTGTTTGTAACCAAAATGGACACTCTTTTTATAGCCTCCAAAACAATTTTTTCTTTTATTTTTATTGGGGCTCAATGAAGATCTTGCTTTTGTTTGTTCTCAAAAATTATCTAAAAAAGAAAAAGAAAAGAAAAATTATCATGATAAGGGAGTATCCGGTAAGAGTGATCAGTGGAAATTTGACCTGGCATATTGTTATTAGGAACGTTCTGCATTTGGAATGCGATTATTATGCAAATTTATTTCTGATTCTTTTAACAATTAATAAGATTTATTCAAAACCCTAAACCATTAATAAGATAAGATATTTTCTAAATGGAGATATATATATATATATATATATATATATATATATATATATATATATATATATATATATATATGTATGTATTTTTGAAATTTGAAATTCATCAGCATAAAATCATTACTATCGGATAATAAAATTGGAGTGTTATGTTACACTCAAGTGTCAATCTCTTATTGTTATCCACTATTGACATAAATACCAACAACAAAATATGTTTTAATTCATTTCTCTTCCATTTTTTCCATATATACCCTTCAACAAAGATATTGTTCAAATTTTAATGTGCGACTTACAACTTCAGTCCTCATTAAAAACACTAGTCTAGAGTCTCTCCCTTTGCTTTCTCTCCAAAGCACGGGTGAGGGTTTCTCTCAATGGCAGTAATCACGTCGGAGAATAGTCTGAGTTACGTTCTGTGACTCCTCTTGTATGTTGGGGGCAGCGCACAAGGTGAGGGAGCTAGTTCATTCCTCTTCATCCGCTTTCACCTCGATGGAGGAGGCTCTTGGGAGAATGGTGTGTCGTTTGACGTTGTCGGAAGACGAGGCAAAGGAGGTGGTTCTGGATGAATCACCTGGTGTGGGGAAGCCGAAGAAATTCCTGATTGTGGGTCGATTATTGACGAAGAAAGCCTATCAGAAGGAGACTTTGATGAGGACGATGAAGTCGCTATGGACTCCAAAGAAGGGTTTTGGAGATAAACCTAGGGTTAGTGCCTGTGCCCTTAAAGGTAGTAACAAAATTGTTTTCTCTTTCACCTTCGAGCACGACCGGAATCGGGTGTTGGACGGTTGTCCTTGGCACTTTAATAAGGCTCTATTTGCAATCTCAACAACCGATGGAATGGAGGATTTACCGAATACGACTTAAACCTCAGTAACTCGTCAATAACCACGGTAAAATCGTGCGGGGTCTCACAATTTTTCATAGTTTTAAAACTTTGATTGATGATTTTACTAGGAACATATTTCATAAATTCAGATTATTTCTTCAAAATAATCGTAATGCTCATAAATCATAATGTTCTTCAAAAAATTATTATACAAACAAAATAAAAAATAAAATAACAAGCCATCTTAAAAGCAGCTGAAGGGTATACATGGCAAAAAAATGAAATGGAAACAAATTTAAAAAGACTTTATTGCATGTTGGCATTTAATTCAATAGTGGAGATCAATAAGAGATTGATACTTGGCTGAGTGTGGTTAAGAGTCTAACACACACTCACTTGAGTGTGTACAACACTCTCTAATTTTGTTATTATAACAACCTCTGGTTATCAAATTTATTGGAGAGTTCAACATTTTGACATTTTCACTAAATTGTCCAACCGGACAATTTCCATTCAGTTTCACATAAACTCTATGGTCCTTAAGTAAGAGGAACCATACTAGACCAAAAGATGGGAATAATGCTGACCATATATAAACAACTTCCAAAACATTGCATACAAATACTTAAATCTACTTAGTATCTCTTACCTTGAGTTGAAAAAGAGAGTGAGAGCGTCAGTTCCACGTTCGACAGCAGGCCCCCGACGTCGTTAGACGTGCCATCATCGACTTTGTGCCTGTTGCAGTGATTTCAGACTCCCAAAGGGATCTGGTTGGGGAGGTCTTGGTAGATTTGAAGGAGGTGAAGAAGATGGGGATTACGGTATGTGGCCGTTTTTCGTTTCATTCTTGCAGGTTTGCTTGGCGGTGTTGTAGGCGATGTGGTAGGCGGTCGCAATTCCGGAGATAGGATGATGGAGACAAGATCAGGTCATCTCGGAGTAGATCAGAGAGGATCACTTCGATCTGGCTTGTGTCCATTGCCAGAAATATCCCTATCTATAGGGCGATGTGGGCTATGCCTAGGTAAGCGCATACAACGTGCTATAACTGCTTTACTGAGACAGCGAGTTCCTTTCACTCAAATGGTCGTAGTCTCTGTACGGCAGAGTGAAATTTTTGCGTAATGGGAAGCAAATGTAAACAGTCTTTTATGGCTCTCTATAAGATTCAGTTTTTCGTTATGTCGCCATGTTTTATACAAAACAAATAGAGTAGGCAATGATGTACTCCTTGTTAAATGGTTCTTGCTTAAATGCATAGGCTGTGAATGGTCTCCTGATATTGTTTTTAGGTGTTCTTACACTGTGATTTAGGTTTTATATCTCCACTTGTATTCTACAGTTTCATTAATAGTAACGGCATAAGGACTGTCTTCAAGCCTCTAGATTAAAAAAAACAACAAGTTTCAAGAGAAAAGAAAAACATAATATTTTTTTCGGCTGATCGGCCTCGTATTAGAGGTCGTACTACCATCATCATCAGCTTCGGCTGACACAAGTCTAGTCAACTTATGATCGTAGCGGCTTAAAAATCATTAGGCAATATCAGAGTCCCATCAGAGGGGAAGACCAGAAGAAAAGAGGGTTTGAGAGAGCAATTTGCTGATTTGGGTCTCGTGTTTTGGGATGAAGATTGAGAGGCTACAACAATTATGCGAATGAGATGAGGTTAGTATGCAATTAGGCTTTGAAAATTAACGGTAAGATGAAAACATGTAAAAAACCAACAATTGAGATTACATTGTATTTATACACAGGACGAGACTCACGAGTCTCAAATTTTCAATCCCGTGTCCCGTCTCAATTGTCTTTAACAAGACAGGACGGGCCAAGTGTTTTTAGATTTACATCATGTCTCATCCCGTCAAATTTCAGAACAGGATTGGGATTTCGGTTTTTTATGCCCACCCCTACTGTATAGCAATCTTAACCAACCCCTCAAGCAAAGAAGCTCAATATTTGTAACCCATTTCGAGGATAAGGACTTGACTCCCAGTTGAGTAACATGAGATAAAGTCTATGGCAAAGAGAGATTTGGAACTCCAGCAACATTACGTAGAAGTCTAGAACACAGCCTCCTGGTGAGGAAATGAAAAGCCAATTATTTCGGACCAAGGTAGTGAGATTAAAGAAACAGCCTCATCTATCAAGGGTTTCAACCAAAGAGACTGGCAATCTAATCCGACCTTTAATTAATGCAAGTTCACTTTCTCTATGCATGTACAAAAGACTTGCATAAGGGAACATAATAATCAGCAAAAGCTATCACAACTGCAGTACAAGTGAGGCATTTGGAAGAAGATATCAAAGAATACACAGAATACAGGCTTGCACGAAACATGTTAATAGAGGATACATATATAGCCATTCTAGGTGACTAATAAATTATAGATGAACATTATAGTTTTTGGTTGATAAATGAAGATCACTATTTGTCGACATGAACAGCTGATAATATGTTTGTCTTCCCTCTACCAAGCTATCTTGGCATTCTCATCATGTTTGATTACTAAGGATAGAAATCAAGACTTTGTCACAACTACAAAAGAATAAAATGGTGCTTCATACCCAACAATTTTTTGTTTCTCTTCTCTTCTCAGAACTTAACAACACACTCCATCATAGAAATACACATAAGAAAGCTGAAAGAATAAGAAGAGTACCAAAATATGAAGAAATACATCAGTATGTAACACGACTTGATGACTGCAAGACGACCCGACCAAGACTAGCAATATGCAGATGTCTTGAACAAACAAAGAAACAAAAAAAAGACAAATTAACATGGAGAGAACTAATGTTACAGAGAGCAGATAATTGCAACAGGAATGACATGAGTAAGAACACTAAATTTATTTTAGGGGAAAATGAGAATTGCGCAGATATGCAAACACAACAGCAATACATAATCCTTTCCACACACAAAACAAAACAAAAACAAAAAAAAGAGCCTTATTCCAGCATCTCTCACCTCTTAAAGTTACACTCCTAGCATGCCCAATAAGGACCAACGTTTTAATAATAATAATAATTACAGTCACAAAATATGTTTCCCCAAATAGAATGGATTATAAACTAATAAAAGAAGACGAAACAAATGGCTTGTTTTCAAACAGTAACATGATTAATCACATTGATCATTTGAAGAGTAAACCATATCTATCAATAAAAACGCCAACTACGAGCCTAAGAACACAAGGATGCATGTGCGAAAATACAACACTGACTTTGCATCTATACAGGAGACGCATCCAACACTGCAGACATGAATAATTCCTAAAACTAATCTGGAGATATAGATGTTTGATCATAATTTCAAATAAAGGCACATGAGATATAAGTCTCACAAGATTCATGAGCTCAATAAGGCTTTGTGCTCAAATATTTCTTGCAGAGTTGCAGAATGTCAAGCATGCTTCGGTATTAAGCAATGATTAAACGCTGAGGCTACTGATGTCTGCTCAAGTCGAGATCTCTTCCTAGCAATCTGTCAATACCAACAGAAGGTTCTAAAGAAGCTTCTGACCTTCTCACATCTATTTCCAGTTCCTTATGCCTCAGTTGCAGTACCCTTTTCTCATTCTCTAATTTCATTCTCTCATTCTCCAGCATCAACCTCTCCAGTTCCCTGTCTTTCTTGCTACGGTATCTTAGCCATCTATATCTCTGTTTCTCAAGCTCCAAATCTTCCGCCTCGCAGTTGACTCTTTGCTGTTGGAGTCGCAACTTCTGTTTGTTGATCCACTCTCTTTGCTCCCATAGAGACTTTGTTGGGTCTTGAAGAACCTCAGCCATTTCAACTTCAAAAGTATCCAGAGAAACATGTTGCCAGAAATGGTCATCCTCTTCACTAGACCTCTTCCTGTCACCCATTCTACCCATCCGGTCCCTATCACTATTGTCACCATTATTGTCTTCGTCATCTGATTCATCAGCCTCAATGTCATGGTGTTTTTCTTCTTCCTCAGAGACATTATTGTCTGTTGAACATCTCCCAGGAGGTAAAGGATCACCTTGGAGGTCAAGATCATGGCAACCAGGTATCCACGGTCCATTATGATAAGCACACATTTCTTTATAAAACAACTGTTTTGAACTCAATATCTTTCTAACATCATCCTTCGCCTTAGCAGAGAGATGGGGCATTGAGTCCATAAGAGTAGGATTCTCCACCACTCTACAACTAGTTCCCCTCCCAAGAATATCATTTAACCTCTTATACCTCTTGTTCAAATCATTGAACTTGTCCTCACACTGCTGAGGTGATACATGGCATCCTTTACCGATCATTATCTTTGACACAGTCTTCCACTTACCCTTTTTCTGCAAAACTGCAGATTTCCTCTTATGGCCTTCACCACCTTCACCACCATCATCACCCACACAAGCAACCACCGAGATGAGAAGCCTAACCACTCTATCTGTCCATTTCATTCGCTGCCATGTGGATCCCTTTTTACCCTTGGCTCCTTCAAGGCTCTCACCATTCCCATCTTCATTATAACTTGGCTCATCCTCTTCACTCAAATTGTAAGCATTACTGGTATTAAAAGGTGCAACCCCCTTCCCCTTAACAACGTTCATCGAAGCACCTCTTGGTATTGACACCTTCACCTCTACAAGCCCCACAGGGCGGTGATCAACTCCAACACCAGTCATCACATTTACATGTTGATGATGTGCTAACACCGGATGACCCATCTGCTTCTCCTGGTGTCTGGGAATCGATGATTCAAGGTCTATTGTCCCCCCACAGGGACCAGCCAAAAATCCACCTCCTAAATCTGAACCATCCATCTCTCAACAATCAACTACAAAATTCTAGTCTTCAATCTGGTTCCTCTCCGAAAGCAAGAGCATATAAACAGAAGCTAAAACCTTTGAATGATCCTCATACTCAACTCGAAAACATTAAACAACACCACTCCATCTTGTTCTATTCTCTTATCAATCAACATGAAAAGATGAAGTTTAACTTTCTCAAGCTCTTTCATTTTCCTCCATTTTCTTACCAACACACCCAAATCTGCAAAATATTTTACCATTTTAAGCTGTGAAAATGTCTTTTTAACTTTATAAATATACCCAGAAAGCTGAACAATTATATACAACGACGGCTAAATCCAAAAATCCAAATCCAGATTCTATGTGAAATGAATATCAAAGTGTTTTGGAAGCTTACCTTGTGGAGATCGAACATGAAGATTCACCCTCTGACTGGCTTAGAACAGTTTGAGTTCAAAGGAGAAAGAGATGCAGCCTTCACTAGAAACAATTTCACCTCAGAGACGATTGCATCGACTGGTATGAAAGTCCACGCAATGCAAAGTGGCGAACGGCGACACACCACTCTTCTGCAAATTTATTTTTGGGACATCCCGCTTTTTTACTTCAACAAAATGGGCCGACAGTAACATCCGTATACGAAAAATATTAGGATGAATAATTATATTTAATTTTTATTTTAAAAAATAAATAGTGTTTTAAATATAATTTAATCATTTATTTAAGTTGGTTTAATCAATATGCTTTATATATATATATATCAAGAATAAGTTATTCTTTTCAGTTTTTGATTCTGTAGTTAAAATATATGGAGAGCTTCTAATAAGAACCAAGTGAAAATTTAAATAAACAGTTGGATCAAAGTTTTGACTTTTAATTGATATTTTTTAATTTTCATGTGCATATCATCTAACAATTCATTTGAAAGTTCTCACTTGATCCTCCTTGAAAGCTCTCCCCAAAATATAAATAGTTCTAAATGATTACGTTTGATTTCGTCACACATACATATGGCTCTTTTATAGTATGATTACAAAAGGAAACGAGTTTTTTCAAACTTTTTTTATTAAGTACTATAAGCATTTCATTCTAAACTGAAAAAAAAAAACAAAAATGGTGATTACAGACATGACATGCCCTCAAGAGCTGATAAAAAAGTCATGCTAGACAACTCGAGAGCTATATACTTGTAACTACCATAGAGTTTAAACCAAAGCAGAAAAACAACAAAAGGAAAACAATGTTCAACCAAAAACAAACCAATGCAAAAGCAAAATAAACTGACTAGGGAGAGGAAAACCCTAACCCTATTCGACTCCAAACCTTAAAACCACTCTAAACAAAGGGGATTGCCCCAAGGTCCTCCACGACAGTCAGGGTAGCGCTCTCCGACTCCGGTAGAAGTGCCAGAGACCTTGCCAGCTCCAAAGCCCTCTTCAATGCTACCGACTTCTTCCTCTACTTCTTGGTAGTTGGAGTAATTTGCAACGTAACCAGCTGCACACCCTCCTCCTTTAGCTTATTCTTCGAACCATACAAACGTCTGAGCTTTCGTTTCTTTGATGGAGAGACGAGAAGTGTATCAAAAAAGTTAGGGAGGTACAACTCCAGGACAGGACCAAGATCAACAAAGGTAGGTTCAAGCACTGAAATCGGAACCTTAGGCCTTCTCCCCATATCCAACTCCATCAGGACCAAAGCATTTCTTTTCTTACTTGTGATAGCCGTTGGGGTTTACGCCGATATAGACCGAACCGTTGCCGGCATAAGAGCTTGTTGTGTGAAGGTCACAGGTCTCTGTTTGAGCACTAGAGGCTGTCACAAACCTAAAGCCACCTTGAAGAGCACTACTAGAAAAAAGACTTTAGTAGACGAAATATCTAAAAACAGGCTGACGAAATTTTTTTTTTCGTCGGCTAAGTTAAATTTTCGTCGGCTAAACTAATTTTTTCGTCGGCTAAAGTGATTTTTTCGTCGGCTATAGTATGTGAACTTTAGCCGACGAAATACCCTAATTTCGTCGGCTAAAGTAACTTTTGGTTACAAAATTGCACTACGGATATTTCGGTGTCCGATTGACTATTATGATACCAATCTAGAAGCAGAACGGCCCTACGAGTCAAACTCATCGCTAATGCCATGACATACAAGTTTTTTTGGCCATCCGAGTTCGTTTAAGGCTTAAAATGAAGTTTTTCTAAACGCATAACACACGAAAATGCCCATATCTACACCTATATGCGGTATTTTGGTCGAACCTTCAACACAACAAACACTCACCATAATGAGACGCAAATGTCCATCTAAAAATTTTGAGACATTTACCTCTCGATGATAGGACTCCCCATATAGATAAATAATTGTAAATAGTAGGCATGTTATGATTCCAGTCATCAAAATTCACAAACAAAAATACGACCTTAGATATTATCAATATGTTGAAATATCTTTCTGGTAAAAAATTCAACTTTATCCGATAAATTTAAGGACTTCATCTAGACGGTCAATCTCGTAAGTCAAATCCCTAAATTGTATTGACTGCAACTATCGGCACCGAGACTTTACCGGAATTACGTGATTTTTCAACCGTAGACTTATTTCACCATTCCGGTCATACCATATTTAACGACTTTTTTGCGTTTGAAGTTTCTACGTAGAGTTTGTTTTAGAAACGGAACATTTACTTAAAGCTTAGTAAACAAGTTATACAACATTAGTACACATGTTGTGATTCCGATGATCAAAGTTGAGAAACAAAATTCCGACCGTCTGATATGATCATTATGTTGAAATATGTTTGTAAGAAAAAATTCAACTTAATCTGACAACGTTAAGGGCTCGATCTTTACGGTCAATCTCGTAAGTCAAACCCCTTAACGCACGGAAACGGTCATTTGACCATCTAAATTACGTATTTTGCCCAGACCTTCAACTGAAAATAGTTTCAAATCGATGAGATGCAACTAGTGGTATAAAAATTTTATGAAAAATAACTACCGGAGATAGGGCTACCTCTAGGGAGAAAGAATGGAAAATTGAGTTAACCGTAATTATCGGTACCGAGACTTTACCGGAATTACGTGATTTTTTGACCATAGACGTATTTCACCATTCCAGTTATATCTTATTTCATGACTTTTTTTCGTTTGAAGCTTCTACATATATGGTTTAGGGTTCAGGGTTTTAGCCGACGAAATTAGGGTAATTCGTCTGCTAAAGTTAAATTAATAAATAAAATAAATAACTATAGCCAACGAAATTAGGGTAATTCGTCAGCTAATTTTAAATAAATAAATAAAATAAATAAATAAATAACTATAGCCGACGAATTACCCTAATTTCGTCGGCTAAAGTTAAATAAATAAATAACTATAGCCGACGAAATTCGTCGGCTAAAGTTAATTAAAAATTCAAATTTTTTGGCGGGGATTTTTAAAATTTTGAAATTTTTTTGTCTAAAATTTTGAAATTTTTTCGTCTAAAATTTTGAACTTTAGCCGACAAAATTTCGTCGGTTAAAGTTCAAAATTTTCTATATCTTTCATTTTTCTCCTTCTCCTCCTCTTCCTCCTCCTCCTCCTCCTCATCTTCCTTCCTCCTCCTCCTACTCCGGCGGCAACAACGTACTCCTTGTCCTACCTCTTCTCCTCCTCCTCTAAATCATTCTCCTCATCCTTCCTATCTAAATCCTTCTCCTCCTCCTTCTCTAAATTATTCTCTTCCTCCTCCTCTAAATTCTTCTCCTCCTTCATCCTCCTCCTCATTCTCTAAATTCTTCTCCTCCTCCTCTCCATCTCATAACCTTCTCCTCCTCCTAGCCTTGCTCCTATCCTCTTCTCCTTCTCCTCTTGTCCTTCTCCACCACCGGTGTAAAAACGAAAAAGAAGTAAAAATTTTTAATCAAAAATACAAGAAATAAAAAAAGAAAAAAAATATGAAAAAAATAAAATAACTATAGCCGACGAATTTTAATAGATTCATCGGCTAAAGTTAAAAAAAAATAATAATAATAAAAATTTATTCGTCGGCTAAATAACTGACTTTAGCCGACGATGAATAGTAATTTCGTCGGCTAAAGTCTTGGCCGAAGACATTTTCCCAATGACTTCTTAGCCGAAAAAAAAATTTTGTCGGCTAGTTGTTGTTCTGGTAGTGGCGGGCTAATGATACTACTAGGGTTCTGACGAACCGGTTTTAGAGGAGGACGAGGACTCTCTCCACCACACCTTGCCAAAATCGCAGAAGACATGTCCGGCAGCCCCTGACAGCCTCCGGCATTGTGTTCAAGAATACCACAGACCCTGTAAAATCCACACATTCTCTCGTACTTGAAGGTTAAAAGCACAGAGGTCATATCATTATCTTCTCCGAAGTCAAATCACATCTGTGGAAAGGACTGCATCATCGGGGAGGACAAGTCGTGCTCAATGCGAATCCTAGCCCAGACACTAGTCGCCAGATTAGAGTTATCATGATGAATAATTTTCCCCAGTGTAGCGTCAGTCATAAACAGTGCCTCCTTCGTGATCAAATCCTGCGACAGACAAAATAACTCCACCTAAACAAGAATAAACTGAATCAGGACATCCGTCGCATTGGAAGGACTGTCGTAGGACGCTAGAGCAAACCTATATTTTCCATAGAACCAAGGACCTCCTTCAATATTGCCACCACAATTGAGTAACCAGAAAACGCCGCCACTCCTACGATGCCGAAAGAAACTCGTCCTGTCACGACGCAAATCGAATAATTACTTATTTACCGAGTTATAAATGTTACTGTAAAGGGTTCTAAAAGTTAACTTTTTGTTAAGTCGATAATTTAGAAAAACTTACTTCAAAAAAGTCGTAGATGACGTTAATATGAGTTCGTGGACATGTGGCTGGCTCAAATCGGAGCTCGTATGAAGAAATTACGGTCTAAAAACAAAAGTTACTATTTGAGAAAAATTACTATATATAGAAGGGGAAGTTTATGTTTTGGGAGAGGACCTTTCTCTCTCAATCCTCACATGCGCTCTCTCTTTTAGAATAAAAAAAATCTGACTGACCCGACCCGGACTCAGCCGACCCGATCCAAAATTTACGACCAACTTCGGTCTACCCAAACGGAGAGGCTGGTCTGGTTCGCTTCATCTCAGCGGTACAAGTCTCCTTGTGGTGGTGAAATGGGTCGATTCGTCCCATTTTAGGATATTCGAAGCCCACATACAAGCTATTCAAGTCCAGTAAAGATCCGACCAGTCCTCTGGCGTGCGACGGTGACCTCGCCTGAAACAGGTCAGGTTAGCTTTGTGAGACCCCGAAATTTTAATTTAATTTTCCGACACATTTAGGGTTTAATTCCGATTACTTTTCAGTACGTCGTCATTTCGTCTAACGTTTTTACGTTAAGACACGCGTCGCCACATGCGTGAAAGTATTTACGGAATATTTTCCGGCACTTCACGTAATTTTTCGTACGACTTTTACGTTTAAATTTGACGTTTGGTTATTTGAAATGAATTTTCGAAAATGGTTTTGGTTTTGAAATTATTTTGGGATTGGGATCGAATCGTGGCCGTTGATTCGATCGACGAATCGTGGCCACTCGTTTTTCTTTTTATACCCTATCTCCTTTCCCTTCTCCCTCACCTCTTCTTTTTCTTTCCTTTTCTTTCTCTTTCTTCTTTCTCTCCTTTCTCTTTCTGTCTTCGTCCGAAAACAGAAAGCCTGCTCTCTCCTCCCTCTCTCCTCGACAGCAGCCGGCCAGCCACTCCACCGTCGCGCGTCGTGTCTCACCACCCCTCCCATCAGCCGAGGCAGAAAGTTCTGGTTTACTGTGTAACACAGATCGAAGCATTCAAGCACTTTTGGAGAGCTAGGACACTCCCAGGCGCCACCAGGAGCAAGGAGGAGGAAGGAGGAGCCCAGCGGAGCTCCGCCGGAGGAGAACCGCCGGAAAAACAGTGGAGGAAGCCTAGGTATGGATTCTTGATCTTTTCCTTCGATTGTGGTGTTGTTGGTTAGCCTAGGATGTTTAGAAGGTGTTAGGACAGGCCTAGAGACTCGGTTTGGCCGGAAAAACCTTGAAATCCGGCGAGGAAACCGGTCGGGAACCGGCACGGTAAAAACCCTGGTTTTTACCGTGTCAGTTTACTTTTACTATTTATCCAGGGGCAGAGTTACCAATTTGCCCCTGACTGTTTGAGTTAATTACAGTTACAGTTTTTACTGTTTACTTTTACGGTTTTACTGTTTTACTTTTACTGTTTTACTGTTACAGTTTTACTTTTACGGTTTACTTTTTACTGTTGACTTTGACCGGTTGACTATTTGACTTTGACTTTTTGACTTTGACCGGTTGACTTTTTGACTTTGACCGGTTGACTTTTTGACCGTTGACTTTACTGTTGACCGTTGACTTTTACTATTCCAAAGTTGACTTTTAACTTATGCCGTAGACCACCTATTTTACGTTTTCGAACACTACGGTTAAACGTTTTAAAGACTTTTAGCTTGTAAACGTGGCAAAAACGACGTAAGTAATGAATAGGAAATAATCCCGACTTCTCGCCGGCTCGAGAATCGGAGTGTCAAACACGTCAAACCCTAATGTCAGAAAGATAAACACAGAGTGTTTATCAAGTCTTAGTCGTAGATAGTAGACCTCGAATTACTTATACCTGACTATCACTGTTGTCTCACCCACAGACTCAGGAGCTCGTCTACGCAGACTTCAGGAGAACCAGGAGTTGGAGCGCCGCCAGCTGTACCATCATACCAGGTAGGGGGAGCACGCCCAATGGGTGAGCCGAAACCCTCTTGGGTCGGCGGCTCTTTTACTTTTTACGTATTAAATAATGATGCATTGTTTTAAGCTTGACCACATGCTTCTTATAGCACTTGGTGTGTGTAGGTGAGTTTTGGATTGAAAAGTAGTACCGTCGTCCTGATTTCCGGTGCTTGGCCTGAGAGCGACGGGACCTAGTATTCTAGCACTCCTACGGTGTCGATGACCGTTAACCTCCAGAGGGGCTATGCCCTGTTTATTTCATTCATTTATCCCGCTTACGCTCGTCTCGTACAGAGTAAAACGTGACGTAAGTGTGGCCTGCTATTTGTTGGGCGTTAGCTGGAAATGGACGCTCTCGCTATTCTGCGCACTCGGGCGCTTAGATAGTTGGCCCCGGTTTGCAGTGAAGACAAACCCGGGATTCGGCCGCTCTGATACCAATTTGTCACATCCCGGACCATCTCCGCCGTAGCACGATATTGTCCGCTTTGGGCCCGCCGGCCCTCACGGTTTTGTTTCTAGGAGCTCTCAAAGCAACTTCCCAAGGGGTCACCCATCATGGGATTGCTCTAAGCTTAGCAAGCTTAACATCAGAGTTCTCATCCCCTCCAAAGCCACTGAGCTCCCAAAAGGCCTCGTGCTAGATGGGTGTCACCGATGTACATATATGGTACATCACCCTCTCCGTTGGTCGATGTGGGATGTTACATCCACCCCCCTTAGGGGTCCGACGTCCTCGTCGGCACACTCGCACCCTTCGGCAGAGTGGCTCTGATACCAAGTAATTACTGTCGCATCCCGGGGACTATTCTCGGTCCCGGAACACGACGGTAACCGCCGTAATCCCGATCAAGCGAGTAATCAATACGTCTTTCGACGTATTGATGACCCTCCGGATCGAAACCACAAGGCTATGAATGAAACATACAACACATGAATAATAATATGAATGTCAAATACTGAATGACAAATGATCAGAGCAACTTCCCAGGGGGTCACCCATCATGGGATTGCTCTAAGCTTAGCAAGCTTAACATCAGAGTTCTCATCCCCTCCAAAGCCACTGAGCTCCCAAAAGATCTCGTGCTAGATGGGTGTCACCGATGTACATATATGGTACATCACCCTCTCCGTTGGTCGATGTGGGATGTTACATGCACCCCCCTTAGGGGTCCGACGTCCTCGTCGGCACACTCACACCCCTCGGCAGAGTGGCTCTGATACCAATCTGTCACATCCCGGACCATCTCCGCCGTAACATTGGTATGGCTCCATTCGAGGCACTGTATGGTCGACCATGTAGATCCCCTACGTGTTGGTTGGACAGAGAGGACCGGGTTCTACTTGGTCCAGATGTGATACAGGAGACTTCAGAGAAACTTCAGATTGTCCAGGAGAGGCTTAGAGCAGCCCAGAGTAGGAGCTAGTCGTATGCAGATACACGTCGGACACCCCTTGAGTTTGCAGTGGGAGACTTTGTGTACTTGAAAGTCAGTCCCCGCAAGGGAGTTAGACGATTTGGGGTTAAGGGGAAGTTGGCCCCAAGGTTTGTAGGGCCCTTCCAGATAGCCCAGAGAGTTAGATCCGTTGCATACCGGATTCACCTGCCACCACGACTGCAGCATATACATGACGTGTTCCACGTCTCACAGTTACGGAAGAGCCCACCGGGTGCCCCACAGAATGTTATTTGGACTGATGTACAGCTGCGCATCGATGCTTCTTACGAGGAGAGACCGTACCGCATCTTGGATCGTGATGTAAGGAAGCTCAGGAACCGCGAGGTTCCAGTGGTGAAAGTTCAGTGGGATCACCATAGTGAGGAAGAGGCTACTTGGGAGCTTGAGTCAGTCATGCAGCAGGCTCACCCACACCTCTTCTGATGTCAGGTAAATTTCGAGGACGAAATTCAATTTAAGGGGGGTAGAGTGTGAGACCCCGAAATTTTAATTTAATTTTCCGACACATTTAGGGTTTAATTCCGATTACTTTTCAGTACGTCGTCATTTCGTCTAACGTTTTTACGTTAAGACACGCGTCGCCACATGCGTGAAAGTATTTACGGAATATTTTCCGGCACTTCACGTAATTTTTCGTACGACTTTTACGTTTAAATTTGACGTTTGGTTATTTGAAATGAATTTTTGAAAATGGTTTTGGTTTTGAAATTATTTTGGGATTGGGATCGAATCGTAGCCGTTGATTCGATCGACGAATCGTGGCCACTCGTTTTTCTTTTTATACCCTATCTCCTTTCCCTTCTCCCTCACCTCTTCTTTTTCTTTCCTTTTCTTTCTCTTTCTTCTTTCTCTCCTTTCTCTTTCTGTCTTCGTCCGAAAACAGAAAGCCTGCTCTCTCCTCCCTCTCTCCTCGACAGCAGCCGGCCAGCCACTCCACCGGCGCGCGTCGTGTCTCACCACCCCTCCCATCAGCCTCGCCTCACCCCGGGGACCTCAACCAGGCCACCAGCGACGCCAGCGCCGCCCAGCCGAGGCAGAAAGTTCTGGTTTACTGTGTAACACAGATCGAAGTATTCAAGCACTTTTGGAGAGCTAGGACACTCCCAGGCGCCACCAGGAGCCGCCCAGGAGCAAAGAGGAGGAAGGAGGAGCCCAGCGGAGCTCCGCCGGAGGAAAACCGTCGGAAAAACAGTGGAGGAAGCCTAGGTATGGATTCTTGATCTTTTCCTTCGATTGTGGTGTTGTTGGTTAGCCTAGGATGTTTAGAAGGTGTTAGGACAGGCCTAGAGGCTCGGTTTGGCCGGAAAAACCTTGAAATCCGGCGAGGAAACGGGTCAGGAACCGGCACGGTAAAAACCCTGGTTTTTACCGTGTCAGTTTACTTTTACTATTTACCCAGGGGCAGAGTTACCAATTTGCCCCTGACTGTTTGAGTTAATTACAGTTACAGTTTTTACTGTTTACTGTTTTACTTTTACTGTTACAGTTTTACTTTTACTGTTTACTTTTTACTGTTGACTTTGACCGGTTGACAATTTGACTTTGACTTTTTGACTTTGACCGGTTGACTTTTTGACTTTGACCGGTTGACTTTTTGACCGTTGACTTTACTGTTGACCGTTGACTTTTACTATTCCAAAGTTGACTTTTAACTTATGCCGTAGAACACCTATTTTACGTTTTCGAACACTACGGTTAAACGTTTTAAAGACTTTTAGCTTGTAAACGTGGCAAAAACGACGTAAGTAATGAATAGGAAATAATCCCGACTTCTCGCCGGCTCGAGAATCGGAGTGTCAAACAAGTCAAACCCTAATGTCAGAAAGATAAACACAGAGTGTTTATCAAGTCTTAGTCGTAGATAGTAGACCTCGAATTACTTATACCTGACTATCACTGTTGTCTCACCCACAGACTCAGGAGCTCGTCTAAGCAGACTTCAGGAGAACCAGGAGTTGGAGCGCCGCCAGCTGTACCATCATACCAGGTAGGGGGAGCACGCCCAATGGGTGAGCCGAAACCCTCTTGGGTCGGCGGCTCTTTTACTTTTTACGTATTAAATAATGATGCATTGTTTTAAGCTTGACCACATGCTTCTTATAGCACTTGGTGTGTGTGTGTGAGTTTTGGATCGAAAAGTAGTACCGTAGTCCTGATTTCCGGTGCTTGGCCTGAGAGCGACGGGACCTAGTATTCTAGCACTCCTACGGTGTCGATGACCGTTAACCTCCGGAGGGGCTATGCCCTGTTTATTTCATTCATTTATCCCACTTACGCTCGTCTCGTACAGAGTAAAACGTGACGTAAGTGTGGCCTGCTATTTGTTGGGCGTTAGCTGGAAATGGACGCTCTCGCTATTCTGCGCACTCGGGCGCTTAGATAGTTGGCCCCGGTTTGCAGTGAAGACAAACCCGGGATTCGGCCGCTCAGATCCAGAGAGTTCTTTCATATGTGGTCACATGTTTTACCGAGCTTTGTGTGCGTGACGTGCATTTACATTTCCACATGCTCTTTCGTACTTACGAGTACCTATACATATATACGAAATGTTTTCTCATGGGTTTTAAACCCCGACTTGGATGGCTTTGGCCCCATTTGGGTTAGCGAGGACGAGTTGCTCACCTCTACATCTTTTCAGGTCTACAGCACCCGTCACTAGAGGAGCTGGACTAGATCGCGGAGCGTCGGTTATCGTGCACTTCACTTTTCGAGGACTCCCATTCTGGTGTGGTTTTCATGTATCTTGATTTCCGTATCTTTATTGTTGTTATCTGTTGGATACTCTGAGACATTATTCGGGCCCAGTGTTTCGAGACTTTTTCATGTACTATTTCTGTCTCGGGTATTTTCTATTATCTTCCGCTTGTAAAACATTTGTATGCTACTCTGATCATTTGTCATTCAGTATTTGACATTCATATTATTATTCATGTGTTGTATGTTTCATTCATAGCCTTGTGGTTTCGATCCGGAGGGTCATCAATACGTCGAAAGACGTATTGATTACTCGCTTGATCGGGATTACGGCGGTTACCGTCGTGTTCCGGGACCAAGAATAGTCCCCGGGATGCGACAAGCTTGGTCTCGATGTCCTGGTTTGATCCTAGGTGGTTTTCAAAGTTCAATTTGAGGCGTGGAGTGGCTGATTTGGAAACTTTCCTTTTGGTGGCGATTTGGGGTAGTTCCCAGCCGAGTCAGACTTCAGTCCCAAGTATAAAAGTTTTTCTCTTGCCTTAAGCTTCATTTTTGTAGTTGGAAGTGTGGCCTGAATCGATAGGTTTGGGGAGGTATGTGGGAGTCACTCGCCGTCGTTTGTGGCTGCGAGTGGAGGTGTGCCTGGTGATTCTAGATTATTTTTGCTACCATAGGCTATCTTGGGCTGTTATGGTTGCTTGTAGATGAGTTTTATTGGAAAGTTGCATGCTTGAGGGTGGTGGCGCGTGAGGCCTACGCGTAGCCACTTGTGGCGGTGTGTGGTGGTTCGCCTGGCTCCCTCTGGGGCAGAGGGTTATTCCAACAGCATGTACTCGTCAATATGAGTGCGTGGACATGTAAATTGCCGATTTTGGGTATCGGTTGAGCGTGTAGAGCTTTGTCAAAGTGTATTTACCTTTGTTCTCTACCCAGAGTAAATCCGTAATGTGGAAACTTAGTTTCTTATAAATGAGGGGTGAAGGAGTTCGTTTAAAATAGTAGTTAAACTACTAGTGGTTTCATCCCTTCCAAAGGGTACGTAGGCAACCGATCGTTGGTGCGTGTGCAGTCACAAATATTAGACATAACATGAAGTGTCAGGATGTGTTGGCTAAATAAATTGGTAGAGAGTTACTTCATTTCAATGGAGGTTGCGGTAAAATCTTTCTTGAGGCGGATCCCGAATGATTTACCTTGGGTTAAAAGGGGTTAATCCGGGGTGGATCCTTACACGTCCACCCTTAGAGAGCCATAACGGCTGCCAACCGAGAAACCTTATCAACCATCTTGATAGAGAAGAGAAAACCAAAAGTCGAAAACCTTAGAGAGAAAACCCTAGGATTTTTTTTTCAAACTTGAATAGTTGAATTAAGTAAATTATCACCATAGTTCAATTTTTGATGAGTTAGTTATTGTTGTGTAACCCATCCATTTTATACACAAGAAAAAAAACTGTGACTCGCTCTCATATACTCTCGTTTATTTTATTTTTATTTTTTTAAAAAATAAATGAATATTTATATAATAAGAACAACCATGGAAGATCTTGGTGGTGGACAACAAATCCTCACAATCATCCCTACTCACATATCAACGATTACATGATCATGAACCGAAACAGGTCTAAATGCAACCTACTTTAAATCCTATCCAGAAGCCTCAAAACCTCCTTACAGCCAACCTCAAGAAGAAACAACCCCGCCAAACACTATATATCAAAATTGCCAGCATACATGCAGGGCAAATCTCCTCCCATTAGATTGACAATAAAAAAAATACCGACATTAACACTGATCGTCCCTGGACATGACACAAACCATGACCCAACCAAAACCCTAACATCCTCACATAAAATGAGGAACATCTAACAAATCGAACAAACCAATAAAATCAAACAAAAATAAAACAAAATAAAGAACCAGACCTAGACTCATAATGAGCTTTGGCCTAACCCAAACCATTGGCCCTAAAAAGTAGGCCACCAAAGATCCGACCCAAGGAACCTCCACCGTTCCCGAGCACCATCCTGCTTCCCCGTCATCAAATCACTGCCGCACATCCGCCAAGCATGACTATCATCACCGACTATCACGCACACCTCCACTTCCTGCCAAGAATGAATCCAATTAGGTCACCACTGCCACCTTATTCCCATCATGTCATACCATATCTCATGTCCACCCCACTGCCTCCACGATCCGATCTACCTCACATGGCTGCTAGCCATCCATCATCGTCAAAGAAGACTAAATAGCAACCCATAAAACACCAGACCTCCATGCAGGGACGTAGCCACATTTGTGGTTGTCTAGGCAGGCAAGGGAAATTTAGACAAAAAAACATCCTAGTATAGTTAGCTTAAATAACGAGTATATATAGTAAATTTAAATGTGAGTGTAACATGTACTAAGATGTTGTTGACTTTATAGGAAACCAAACCAAGTCTATATTCTTTGAACTCCTTCAAAATTGTGGAGTTAAAAATTTGGTCTACTACTACAAATACACACATCCATGACACTTTAATTATGGCGTTTTTAAGAAAAATGCCATTAATAATATGTTCATGACGTTTTTCAAAGAAAAACGACCCCGCCCTCCTCCACCGACCTCGTCCTCATTCAATTTCAGGTGATTCCTCTAATTTCTAGAATAATTTATTGTTAATTCAATTGGGTTAGTAAAGAAGTGTTATTTACATTTACAATTTGAAATTTCTGCTCTTGTTAGTATGATTTGGTCGAAATTGTGATTAGCAGGAGATAATTGATATATAGGAAGAAGTTTGGTTTGAAATTCCTATGATGAGATAGTGAAATAACTCAATAGTTTGAGTGGCTGGCTAGGAATACATTGATCAGTTGATTAATATTGATGCTGGGTTTGAAATGGAGCTGGTAGTTGGGGATTGTTGGTTCGGGACTCGGCTGGACTTGTCCTTGCTATTCTTGTGGCTATGTGCAGTCAGTTAAATTGACTTCTATGATGAAATCTATTGTTGTTTGGGAGGCTTGTGCTATAGTGGAGTCTCTTAACTTGAGCCTGGTTTGCTTAGATTGTTTAGTGGTTGTTACAGGGGTTGTGGGTGTTGAACTGAGAAGCTAATGGAATGATAATTCATGAGTTTTGGGAAGATAGAATTGGTGGATTTTGGGTGGAGGAATAGGTAAGTGGTTGTATGAAGAAAGTGGTAACAGTGAGTTTTAGTTAAGGGAGACAGAAATTTGCATGTTTGGCAAGGTTTGCAATGTCTGTTGTGAGGCACAGATCTATATGTTCAATTATGCAGTTACAACCATTATTTCTAGTTCACCAGTTCTTAAAAATAAAAACCATATGTTCCAGTTCACTCGTTCAATTATCTTCCTAGTTCATCAGTTACTTTATTGTGAACTCACTAAAGTATTAACGTAACAGTTTGAATTGTGTTATGATGTCAATATACATTTTTTGATTTACCTTGTATAATTGTTAATGTTTAAACCCCCTCTTCTTGCTTGGGTAACAAAGATGACATAAAAAGTTGAGTGGTTGTTTCATGAATAAGATCTTCTTTCCCATGCAAATTATAGTTACTTTAGGGTTTTATTTATTATATATTCAATTATGCAGCTACTTCACCTTACCTTTATGAGTATGGAAAGATTGGTATAATACTTCACCTCGTCATTTGTGTAAAATTGCGCTGAGGGAATCATCTAAAAGAGTTAGTGAACAATTTGTCATCCTATCTTAGGTCTGCTATAGTTTTTGTTATTATTTTTTTATATTTTTGTTTGTTATTTTAGTGTTGAAGTAGTACTTTTGAATGTTTGTTTCACTACTATGGGTGACTAATGTCTTCTACTACTGTATACTTATCTAACCCTACATATGTTTGAATTATTAAAATGTTATATTTCCCTGATGCAAAAGGCAATAAAAATGTTCATCATATGCTTTAATTAATATACACATATCAGCTATATATTTTAATTATATTATATTAGAATTTCATATTAGATTCAATTTTGGACTTGATGATGCTATTAATCTAAAGTCTTCATCTTTACATTTGAGAGATCAGCTTTGCTGGTAGGGTTAACTTTCAGAGTTTTGAAACTAAAAGTGGCATAAGAGATTTGGGGAGAGCAGAAAATCATATGCTTGATTATATACCTAAATATAGCTAAGTTGTCAGTTTATTTAGATATGTACGATCGAATCATGTTATTAATATTTGAAATCATATTTACTTTATATGTTCTAGATTTATATTAGTCTGAAAATATTGTGCTTTATACTTAAGTAGAGCATAGTTTGGTATTATCTTCCTCTTTACATATAGGTATGCCTATGTGATATGTTTTGTTTTTTTGCTTAACTCATAAATAGCAAGGTAACTCTACTATAGAGGGTCCTATATGACTATTAGGATTAGTTGTTACCTGTTTGACATTTGAATTTCATATTTTATTAGGTAAGGAGATTCAAGATATGTTTGTCATTTAAGATGGATAAAAGTTGGATATCCTTAAATAAAAATAGTGATGAGTATGAGAAGCGGTTAAACGATTTATCTTAACTTCCAAGCGGTATGCAAGGAATCCTGAACATATGGTATGTCCTTACGTAATATGTCACAACCTTAAACCACAAAGTGATGATGACATAGAGATACATCTATTGCACTAAGGTGTTGATGAGAGTTATGATATTTGGTGTGCACACGGTGAGGACCCAGGTCCATCTCTAGAATTTGTAGGTGAAAGTTCAGATCATATTGATGAGGACTATGAACTTCCAGAAGTGTTTGAAATGTATAAAGCCGCTGAGTACCCCTTTCATGGTGAAGCTGGAAGTTTAAGGGCTTTAAGTAATGAGGAAGAGTACAAAAAGAAAGTGGAAGAGGCTGAAGTTCCTCTATGTCATGGGTGTAAGAAGAAGTGCACAAAACTATCAACCACCCTCAAAATGTACAAATTCAAAGCTGATAGCGGCCTTCCTAATTCACTATTTGATCAACTGCTCGAGTTTTTTAAAGACATGCTTCCTAAAGTTAATACTTTTCCGGAGTCTTTGCAATCAATAAAACAATTCTTGAAAGAATTTGATTTGGGATATGAGAAGATTCATGCATGTGTCAATGATTGTTGTTTGTTTAGAGGTGAAGAGAAAAAGGATTTGCACGATTGCCCTGAGTGTGATGTACCAAGGTGGTATGTGAATCCACGGACCAAGGAGATAAAGACGGGAGTGCCTGCAAAGGTTTTATGTTATTTTCCTATAATTCTTAGGATTCAAAGGATTTTTCTTTCACCGGAGACTAGTGAATTGTTGACTTGGCACTCTACTCATCATAGTCAAGATGGCATGATGCGCCATCCTGTGGACTCATCATAGTCACTTCTGAGCCACGAAACTTGCGATTTGGACTATCTACGGATGGGTTTAATCCGTATAAAAATCTAACTTCAACACACAATATCTGGCCTGTCATTTTGGCCATCTACAATCTGCCACCTAATATTTGCATGTCACCTGAAAATTTAATGCTATGTCTACTCATTCCTGGCCTCAAACAACCTGGGAATGACATAGACGTGTATTTGGAGCCATTAATAGATGACTTTAAGAAGTTATGGATTATTGGGGTGGAGATGTATGATGCATTCAGGAGGACGATGTTCAACTTGAGACCTATATTGTTGTGGACAATTGCTGACCTTCCAGCCTTAGGTAACCTAGTAGGTTTAACCATAAAGGGGGAGTTTGCATGTCCTGTGTGTGGCCCTGAAACTATCTCTGAATGGTTAGAGCTTACAAATAAGACTGTATTTATGGGGACCAGAACATTTCTTGGCCAAAACCACACTTTTCGCTCCAAGTATAAGTGGTTTAATGGAACAAAGGAAAGGAGACGACCAAAGATATTATCTGGATTGGCTGTTGTACGTGCCGCCCGTGGGTTGAAAAATAATTTTGGCAAGAAAAAACAGAAAAAGAAATATAAGAAAGGAGATCCTTCTAAATGGCTGAAAAAGAAGTCATTATTTTTTGATATGCCATATTGAGAGGTTAGTAGGTTTATTATGTAGTTTGATGGTTATGCATTTATATATTTTATGTGACCTAAATGTAAGTTTGGTGAATTGTAGGTACTACCTGTACGGCACAATTTGGATGTCATGCATATTGAAAAAAATGTGTCTGAAAGTGTGTTAGCAACCATATTTGATGTCAATGGCAGGGGCGGAACTACATAAGAGGCTGGTAGGGCTATAGCCCTACCGAAAAATCCGAATATATATAACCAATATACGAGTTTTGCACAAGGTTGGTGTTTGTTCAGTTGGTAAAACAGCTGTTTCATTTCCCCTGACAACACAGGTTCGAGTCACCTTGCAAACACCTATTTTTATATTTTTTTTCTTTGCTGTTTAGCCATTTTTCTTCCTTTCTCTCTGTTTTTCTTTGATGTTTACTCATTTCTTCTTTCTTCCTCTGTTTTTCTTTGTGTTTCTTCCTCTTCTCATGTTAATTTTCTTCTTCAAATGATTTCGCAGGACGGAACATTAGAAGACTGATGAACTTGGTTTAAGGTGGAAATGTTTATGCTGGGATAAATTTGGCTGAAGCATTGCCCTCCTGATCTCCCTGGCATCAATTGAGTAAAATTCTGAACATGGTTGTTATTTGAGCAGTAGAATTGATGATGATGATCTCCAGCTAATGAACTTTGATGATTAATTCTAAAAGAAGACAAGGTCTTGAGCAATAGTTTCTCACTGAGATCATTCATCATCATTTCTTTCTGCTCATTCTTTATAAGGCGGTCGAGGCTTATATGAGTAGGAAAGTGGCAGTCATGAAGTGATGAGGGGAAGAAGTCCAATCCCTCCAGGACCTCCTCTTTCAGTGAGGTTCTGGGTTTGCACGAGTTATTTTGTCTCGAGGTTATTGATTCAATCTAAGCCAAAATGAACAACTGGAACATCAGGTGTGGAAAGCGTCTCTAGCTGAGCTTGTCGGCACAACAGTGCTTGTGTTTTCTATAGACAATTGTGATCTCCTCCATTGAGACCAATACCTCATCACCAAACCTTCTCCTGTCAATCCTTGTAGCCATCATCATGCGATTCTCCTAATCATTAGGAAGTCTTAACCAACAAAAAAAGCAAGCCTCAAATCAGCCCTATCCATCTTTAAATCCTGGTTCCGCCCCTGGTCAATGGTAAATCAAAAATTGACAATGAGTCTCGTAGAGATCTTGAGTTGCTAGAGTTGATGAAAGATGTGCCATTAGATGAAAAATGTGATAAATTAGATCTACCATCTGCAACACATTATCAAAGGTTGAGAAACTTAAATTTTATGGTAAGCTATATTGTCAAAAGTTTCCTGATGGCTATTGTAGTAATATTAGCAATTGTGTCAAGATGCAACAATGCAAGATATTTGGTCTTAAGTCGCATGACCATCATGTTTTGATGCAACAAATGTTGTATGTTGCATTACAAGGGCTTTTATCTGAAGGCCTAAGAAAAGCAATATGGCGTGTATCTTCATTTTTCAATGAGTTGTGTCAACGGGTATTGGACAAAAAAGGTTAGTAGAGTTGGAAGATGACATCATAGTGCCTTTATGTTTGCTGGAGAGATACTTCCCTCCGTCCTTCTTTGTCCTTATGATTCACCTTACTACTCATATTGGGAGAGAAGCTAAACTATGTGGTCCTGTGCATTTTAGATGGATGTACCTTTTTGAGAGGTAACTCATTTACAGTCTTTTAGCATATAATTTGCAAAGTGCACTTTGGTAATATGTATTGAAAAGATTTTTTTAATACAGTTTTTTAAGTCTATTGTTTGTTTTAACTTGTTAGAGATATGAAGGTACTTAAGGACTACGTTAAGAATTGTCCTAGACCTGAAGGTTCAATAGCCGAAAATTATTTAGCTGATGAGTGCTTGAGGTTTTGTGGTCAATACATCATACAAGTCTAGAAGGAAACGCAATGAAGGAGTTGAAGATGAAAAAATTGTAGAAGGGTCTACATTGTTAAAAGGGCATTCAGTACTCTTATCAGATTCGATACACAATGTTGTGCATCTTTATGTGTTGCTTAATAGTGCTGAAGCTGAACCATATATACAGTAAGCTATTTGTATTTGTGTTACATTGCCTTACTAGTTTATCGACTAACCCTTACATTTCTATTAGGGTTCATAAAGACGAATTAACGCTTTCAGATCCACGTTTAGTCTCTTAGAGAAAACTCATTTACAGACATTCGTTGTTTGGTTACAAGCCAAGGTCTGATATACTAAAATTGTTTTGTCAATTATATGGTATTTAACTACACGTTCTAATTGAAAGTCTTGTTATTTGAGTAACTTACAGATTATATCTGAAGCTAGTGTAGAGGGGTTTTTGTCGGATACCTTGAAGTTGCTTGTGAAAGGGCCTAGATTTTATGCAATGTCGCATAGTAGTTTTATAATTCATGGAAAACGCTTTCATACAGTAGATGCAAATGTTTCCACGGCTGATTATGGTGTCCATATTGAAGCAGATTCTAGTTTGATTTATTATGGAGCTATTAAAGATATCTTGGTTTTGGACTACTACACTTTCCGGTTGGCTGTATTTTAGTGTGATTGGGCAAACATTGTTAATGGTGTGAAAAAGGAAGATGGGTTCACTTTAGTTAACCTTCATGATGGTTTAGATAAAAATGATCCATTCATTTTAGCGTCACATGCTAAACAAGTGTTCTATTCTAGAGAATCTGAAAGTTCTCACTGGTATGCGGTTTTGAAGGCTCCTCCAAGATGATTTCATGATTTAGAGGGTTTTGATGAGTCTGTTTTTACTTCATATGCTCCACAAGATGCTTCAGCACTTGACATAAATAACTGGGATAGTGATGGAAGTTGACAAATGGTTTGTAATATTTTATATATGTACATCTTATGTAAGTTGTATTTTATAATTATATATAAAAATGGTGTGTTTATTGCATGGGTTGCCTATGATATAGTACTTATTTATGAAAGTGGTGTGTTTACTGCATGGGTTACCTCTGATATTGTACTAAATGGTATGTTTACTGCATGGGTTACCTCTGATATTGTACTTATTCTTGATATTGTACTAATATTTTGAGTATTACATAGACTTCATTCTTGAGTGGAACATTATTCAAGGGGACCTAAAACACTTTCACATGACATAGGTATGATTCTATTTGCACTACATTTACATCAAATTGTATAACATATAAACATATTTCCTTCTGAGTATCCATTTTTATGTTTTGTAGACTATGACTATTGGGAAAAAAGAGATAGAAATGAGTCGGAGGGAAATTCCGTGCCACCTACACAATCTATTATTGAAGGAGGGAATGATAGTGTCTGAGAAGGGAAAGAAAGGAAGGCAACTGAGTGGCAGAACTTGTTTGCAAGTGTTAGCTATAGGGGAAATGGAAAAAAAATTGGTGGAGTAGAATTCAAAGGGGCAACCTGTTGGACAGGTCTCCATCAACTTCTCGTCTACTATGTGGGTGATAGTAAGAGAACAAGTGTCCATTACCTTCAACTCTTGGCATGACGTTAAGGATCCAGCTAGGGACACTCTCTGGACACTTCTAATGATAATTTCTATCTTATGTTTGCTTCTACAATTTGCTATGGAATTTTTTTCCTGTAATGCCTCATTTAATTAACATTCTATCACTAGTTTTGTTATGGTTATAATTTTTCTGTTCTCATGGAAACCTTGCAGCAAAAGTACATAGTTGATATATGCTTCAAGCCATTCATTTTGACGCAAATGGGAAAATTATGGAGGTCCTATAAATCTGAACTTTCAAGTAAAATAAGGAATATTCTGGAAATGAGATCAACCAAGACCGAGAGGACAACTCTTCTTGCTAAAACTAGGCCTCAGGATGTGCCATTAGTGGAGTGAGATAAATTTTTGGAAGAAAGAATGTCAGGCAAGTGGCAGGTAAATTAGCATTGCTTTATTCAATAAATTTTAGTTTAAACTTCATGTGTATACTTAAAACCATGTACATTTATGTAGGCAAAAAGTGAAAAAATGAGAGAAATAAGAAGAAAACAGATTATTACCCACAAATTGAGTTGAAAAGGGTATGCAAGAAAGGAAGATGAACATGTAAGTCAGGCTTAGAGTTATAATCTATATATATTATAACACATTATCTTCCACTTTGAAGTCACTTTTTTGCAAGTCTAGTCACATGTTATATATATTATAACACATTATCTTCCACTTCTTAGAAATTTCTTTCATGACTTCCTTTTTCAGAACAAAAAACACCCTGACAAGCCTTTGACCAAACCACAGCTATGGATTGAAGCACATGTGTCAAAGAAAAAAACAAGCGAAGCTAACGCTGCTAAAATTGTATGCTTTCTAATATTTTACTTAGTTTCTTCTACATAATTAAATTTGATGTTGGAATGCATATTGTTTTTTGGTGTAGGCTGAGGTACAAAAAAAGATTGACAACGCTTCACTTACTAATGATGGAGTTGATATTTTGAATGAAGTCCTTGGTAAGAAACGTCTCGGTCGTATTAGAGGTCTTGGAGCTAGGGTTACAAAGACAAAGCTGCATGCTCAATCACAAATTGCAACACTGGCAGCTAATCTGGAAATAGTTACTTCCAAATATAAAAAAATTCAGTCTGTATTGGCTTCCAAATTTGGAATAAACTTAGACTCTGATGATGAAAGCGGGGAAGATGCACCAGTAATATCCAAGGTATATATGCCTGTTCATATTTCTTTTCATTTCATATATTTTAGTGCATATCGGAATGCTTATTTGGATTCCTTGATTACATAGGATAATTCCAATACAAGTGCAAGTCCAGAGGGTACTGCAACCCAAAATGTATCTTATTTAGTTCAGGTGTGCTGTTTGAATGTAGTATGGACTACCAATTATGATTGTGTTAGAATGTCAACTCAGTCATTGCTCCTTGAGTGCACCTGTCAAACATTTTTAGCTTGTCAAATGTGAATTCTATTGGTTTTCCATGATCCTTTGAATTCAGAGTATTAAGTCCTTTTGTCTTCAATGTTCCTTTGAATTCAGAGTATTCGGAGTATAACAAAATTTCCTAATAGTCTGATGTAGTGTTAGTATAGGATGTTGTAGACATACATAATTATATGATTACCTAATATAATCATATTCTTATATATTTTTTAGGTTTAGATTTATGTACTCTTCAGGTGTATGTATGATTTGAAGTTCTGGATTGTCTAAAATTGGAAGAGTTAGTAATGGAGAAGTTAGAGATGTGTATTGTGTTAGTATGATGGTTACTCTATTTGGTAATTGCAGCAGTAATTGGAATTACTGATTTATGGGTTTGGGTTGCAGAAGTTGGTTGCCGAATAGTGGTGGGTGCTCTAAGTGCTCTAAGTGTATGATGGGGCAGTGAGTTTATTTTGCTGCTCATAGTGGTGGATTAGTGTTCATGAACTTAATTTTTGATCATGATATGAGGGTTGAGCATATTGTACTTAGTTTTGATTTGGTTATTCAGTAGACTCATAAATATCATGATCAAAAATAAATATCATGGTCAACCCTCATATCATGATCAAAAATAAGTACATGAACACTAATCCACCACTATGAGCAAAAATAGATGATGTGCAAACTATTAATATTTTGTGCAAAGTGTTGCCTGCAGTTTGGTATAGTGGAAGGACATAGTTCATTTTCTTGTTAATTTCATATGATTGGTTATGTATCAGTAAGGTACCTATTTTCTTTCATAGAAACATTGTGCATGTTTTCAAATTCCTTACTACATCAATTTCTTTGGCTTACCACCTATGTTATATGTGGTAGCTAGATAAGTGTGTATGTAATACTTTCTGATTTGGTAAATATATGGTAGCACATATTATTTTTTTATGTCCACTGATGCAACTGTATATATACTATGTTTCATATTTTGTAGTTGGGACAAGGAAGTACCCATCAGCCTATAATTAATGATAAGTGCAAGTTACTAAAATGGATTGGCAATGGTGAAGTAGTGGCAATAGCTTCCCTCTCAGTAATGGATCCAAAATCAACAGTGTATAGGTACACACTTGGACCTGATTGCTATAGGGTTTCCATTGAAGATGGTGGAAAGAGCAGAATTTTATCGTTCTGAACCTGAGTTTGCAAACCTTGAGGATGCACGTGGCAGCACAATTGCTTGGCCAATCAAATACATTGTCTTTGATGATTAAAAATGAGGTAAATAAAATCTCTATCCATATGAGTACGTTGGAGCTAGAGGTACTAGGAAATGTGCCGAAGAATTGTGTCTTTGGTTTTTAGATGATGTTATGATACTATTTGTGGTATGTAAGGATCTTGTGACTAAATTTTGAAGTTTCATTTAGTTTGTGGTATGTAAGGATATTATGACTGAATTTGTAAATTATTTGAATGGTTAGCAATGTGAATGATTCAAGTTTGTGAATTTAAAACTTTATATGATGTTTTTGCTCAACTTTTGCTTTATGTTAGATGTGCAACATCAGATTATTTCCCAGATTCATATACTTCAATGGCGTTTCAAAAACGCCATGGAATCCTATTTCAATGACGTTTTTGGAACACCATGAAATTCGTCTTCCCATGGCGTTTTTAAAACGCCATGGAATTCGATCCAAAAGCATGATATCGGCATAAACGGCGTTAAATCATGGCGCTGAAAAACAACGCCGTGGATGTGCTATTGTGTAGTAGTATCTGTTGTTTTTAACTAGTTATACATAAAAGTATTGGTTTGATCAACAATAGATAGAGTATGTATTGATATTATGTAGATTAGGTTATAGAGATATAAAAAAACTTTTGGGCTAAAGAAGCACCAATACGGCAATAAAGTTAGCCCACCCCACAGATTAGTTTTGGATACGTCCTTGCCTCCATGAGACCCTAATATTCTCGGACCACCTTATTGAAAACCACCCCCTTTCAATCCACTACCACCGCTTAGAAGACCCGTCCGGAAACAAGCCTTAGCCATACCGATAAGGCTAGGAGCCAACGCCGGTGTAGAGATGCCGCCGCCGGACAAACACGAGACCAAAACCATGGAACTCTTCTTTTTTTTTTTTTTTTTCTATTTTTGCGGAGCGGCAACACTTAAGGTTTTTAGATTATTATTAGAGTTTTCATTTACTCTCTTTTGTAGGGTTAGGATTTGTAGAAAACAAGTTGTGCATCACTCTTCTTTCATGGCAGTTTATATGTTTTTTATGTGAAAACGGAATTTGTCTATGTAATCTACTGAACCTACTATCTATTGTTTTGTATGGAATAATCTGATTGTTCAGGATTGCAAAAATGTTTTTTGAAAGTTTTTTTTTTCAATAAATAAAAGGGAGCTTCTATTCATACCTCCAGAAATAATATTTGGACCTCCTTACTTAATAGACCTCCGGTCTACTTTTACAAATAACAAAAATATTATTTAGACCTCCTTAGTTTTCCCAAAATGCCCATAGTTAAATAAAATCAATAAAAAACGTTTCTTTAAAAAAAACTATTTATACCTCCATATTTGATAGTTAGACCTCCTTCCATTTTTGGGCATTTGACAACTTTTTTTCTTTCTAAATCCATCCAATCCGTCCAAACCTATTACTAGCTATGATTTTTTTATCAAATAATTAGCTATTATAGCTATGTTGAGCCAAACATTAGCAAATAAATAAATCTTCAAGTTCCTTAAAATACTGATCGTTGATTACAAGAAATGCATTCAAACAAAATTTGTAAAGAAATTGACAAAGACGAGAAACTAATAAACAAAAACAAAAATGTCTACAAATTGCATATTTCAAAATTACATCAAGGAATAAATGTTTACATATTGCAAAGTGACTCAAGTTTTTCTTAAAATTTTACTTAATCATCGATTGTGAATGATTCTAAATTTATAATTCTTGGGCAACAGTCGTTGTAACGAGCAAGACGGTTGTGATTTTTGGAATAAAAATGTCGAACTTTTACGTCAGCATTTCTTTCTCAAAAATCTGCACAAATCACATGTATATAACTATATATATATATATATATTAGTATCTGTGGATCTTATAATTAAAAAAAATACTTGTATAATTCAAACTTTTGTATATACAACCCTTAATAATATTTAATGTCACCTGAGTAGTTTTGAATTGATCGGTAAAGTCTTCTGCAAACTCCAATCTAACCCCATTTTGACTAACTTCATTGTCCTCTTTTTGCTGTTCCTGTGACAAAACAAATTTGAATGATGTCTAGAATGTATTTGCATGCTTAACTATTATCTGATAATCTCATCTAAAACATTTAATTATTGTATCTATTACAGTCATCTAAAGCATCTTCTTTAGCAAAAGGAATGAACATTACAGTCCATATTCTATTCAAAGACATACCCTTTGAGCAACCAACAAGTGCAGCGAAAACCGAATGAGATTATGTGAATAAACCAGCTAGCAATACCAAGGCTTTTCAGATATAAATTGAAAGTATGGTCCAAGGAGTAGTCGGAACTGATATCTGATGTGAAATGTGAAACATATGGTGAAAGATACTAAATCATAAAGTGATAAAACCAACCTCTAAAGGGTACATAACTACTAATCAGCTCTCTCTGTTTTTTTTTCTTGTCAAATTCCTACCTTCTATATAAATGTTTCTGGATTGGCATACGCAAGACGAGATTATGTAAGACTAAGATGATCTAAGGCGTCAGATCTTTGTCTAGGGTTACTGCAGGTTATTGTTGTTTTTTTGAAAAGGGTTACTGCAAGTTTAACAATCACATCTTGTTGTCTTCACTAAATTACCACACTACAATACATGTTAGATTTTATTTATTCTTGTATGGAGCAAAACAATGATTTTTATCATCATCTTATCTACTAGAACGATCATCCAGCACGCGCAAGGGGTTGAGAACTTTCTCATATCTTATGACTACCTACTCAATACTTGATGCTTTCAAACTCTGTGACAACGAGCCTCTTTCTCCCTCCTTCCCAGTTTTCATATTCCTCCAAAACTTCCATACCTTCCGTCTCTCTCACTTCTATTGACCATCAAAACTACCAATTACACCCCAAAGTAAACCTAGGTCCATTTGAGTTCTTAACCCCTCGAGAAGATCGACTAAACCAACTAAAACCCTAGAAACACAATATACAAATATGAACTTATAAACAAACAAATTAAAGAACAAGACTTTCATACCTTGGACAACAAAAATTCTGGAAGGATGTTTTCCTCAATTACATAATCTCCACCACTTCATTTCCTAGGTTTTACGTTTGGAGAAGAAAAATTTTCTTTTAGGTGAAGACCTCCTGTCGACGTCCTAGAGGTATGTTTAGGGGTTTTTTCTTCCTTTTTCTTTTACTTTTATTGATGTCTTTATTGATAATTTTATATGAGTTGACAAAGTCAATACTCACTCGAGAAAAGAGAGGTTCAAATAGTATTTTTAAAGGTACAAATAGAAGTTTTCTAAATAAAAATCTATTTTAGTTTCTACAGTGTTAAAAATGACTCTATTTTACCCACAAATGAGGTCGTTTCAAGTTTCTTCCATCTTCAAACCCAAAAGATATTCCTTTGAGCCAATCTGAGTCCTCCCCTTCCACCCAAAAACCCGGACTTCCATTTCTCTTCAGAAATGGCCATGTCCAACTTCCTCTGCCCCACCACCCCTCTCCGCCTCTCCCACCACCCACCTCTCCTCCACTCGCCTCCAACCCACCACTGCCTTCTCTCCCCCTCCCACCCCATCAAACCCAAAAGACTCCTCCTCACCCCCCATTCCAAGGGCGGTGACGACTCTGTCGACGCCCCCGACCGCCTCATCTCCGCCGTCTGTTACTTCTACCCCTTCTTCGACGGCATCCAGTACGGTAAATACGTCATCACTCAGTTCACTGCCATCCAAGCTCTGATTAACCCCCTGGTTCCTGCGATAAGGGTCTTCAAGAGCTTCCCCTTTAATGGGTTCTTGGTATTTTTAACCCTCTACTTTGGTGTTGTTAGGAACCAGAACTTTAGTAGGTATGTGAGGTTCAATACCATGCAAGTGATTGTGCTTGATGTGCTGCTCATTTTTCCTGATCTTCTGGAGAGGAGCTTTAATCCCAGAGATGGGGTGGGGTTGGATTTGCTCATGATCTTGGATAGTACTGTGTTTCTGTTTCTGTTGGTGTCTTTGGTTTATGGGTCTGCTTCTTGCTTGTTGGGTCAGGTGCCTCGGTTGCCTATTGTGGCTGAAGCTGCTGAAAGGCAAGTTCCTTGAGATGAAATGACTTGAGGTTGAGCTCATTCTTTTCTAGCAAATTGTGATGATTTGCTGTCAGAGGGAGAAGAAGGCTAAGTTGGTGGAGATATTTAGTAGCCAAATTGTGATTATGCTTAGCCACAAAGAAAGGGAAGAAACTCATATGGTACTAGAATGTTGTTGTCATTGAGGTTTATATGCTTTTGGATTCTGACTGGAATTGATGACATTAAATTGGTTCAGTTGCAATTACAGAGCTCTATTTATTACCCTGTTATCATTTTGCAAAAAATTTAATTCATTGTCTCTGGTATTTACTCCTAGTTGTGACCAGTCTTACCTAATTGCTGAACTGTTCTGTCTGGATATTATGTGTTCAGGAAAAAAAGGATCTATAAGTAGTTAGATTGCATCATTTTTCTCCTACAGTATGGTAAATCCATTTGTTTGCTCATGTACAGATATACAAGATATCAGACCAAAAATGAAAGCCATATACAAGATACTATGTTTTGGCTTTGGTCTTCTTTTTTTTCTTTTCTGGTTGCAATCTACCTGTAATTGATTCTGCTGTTTTAGTGTAAGCCATATTATTGCTTCTTGAACTCTGGATTTCGAAGATAACTATCAATATTCTTTCCAGCATTCTTGGCAATATGCCAAGTGCACAATCTATGGGCTGCACCTTGAGACACTATTGACACTGCCTTTGCCATTGCTTTATCTTCATATGTAAAAATAGCGTTTGGTGCTTTATTTCCCATCCACTCCAAAAAGCACTCGAACAACCAAACTAAAGACTCTGTACTCTCATCTAATAGAAAAACACATTCAAACATAGCATTTCTCCAATAATGATTAACTCCAACAATTGGAGCACAAATCGGATTGTACTTGTTTGTAGTAAGTGTTGTATCAAAGCATATATATAGCATCACCAAAACAATCATAATCTAATTTTGCTCTACTATCCCTCCAAAAGAAATTTGTCATTCAACTATATTGGTCTAATTGCATTGAGTAGAAAAAATTAGGATTCTCACCTTGTTTGCGCCTAAAGTAATTTAGCAAGTTTTGTGCATCACCTGCTTTTACCATTTCATTTTTTTTCCTTTGCAAGTAGTTGTAGACATCTTTCTTAGTGCATCTAATGTTTTCTGGACATCGAACTTCATTTGCAATGTAGAAAATGATTTTGTTGGTCATATTCTTGCATTGTTCATGGAGGTGAGAACTTGTCCACACACATCTGTTACTTTACGCACTGATTTCAAAAACTATCTTTCATCCGTTACTTAATTATTATATTTATTATTTATTAATTATATATATAGCAGACAGAAAAAACCATCTGTTTCGTTCAATTTTTTCCACAACGACGTTCCTCCTTCTCTGCGATTCCTCCTTTTTTTCTTCTTTTCTCCTTCGATTTACACACCAATTACGAATTGCAATTACTACCCAACGTCTTTTTTTCATATCCAAAGAAAAAACTCAATAAATTTGAGATTCCAATGGTTGTTTTCTCCATCCAATTCATTCCTAATTTCTCAAGTCTCATCAAATCCTCTATATCCTATTGTTGTTATATGGTGATCAGAAGGATTTTTTGACAGTCAAGTTTCGCAATAGGTAATGGGCATCTCAATTTTGATATTGTTATTGAGTATCTGTCGATTTTGATGTTTGGTGAGGAAATTTGATATCAAAATTCTGGCTTGTTTTCTTTACTTGCTTTATCAGGTGCTCTACTTGCTTGTTGCAGTTAGAAATTGGAGATTTGGAGTTACGAGTTGCAATTGAATCCCAAATTGGAGAATATTCTAAAATTACCATTTTAACCTTTATTTTTGTGTGTTCTATTATTTTCTTTTAAAAATTGACGGAGCAAGGTGGGCCTAGGTTTATGAATTTGTTTATCTAGCATACTGCAAATATAAACTCATCCTCTCACTCGAAGGTAAACAGTTATTTTTCATCATCAAATTGCAAATTTAATAGCTACACGACATGATTTATTAGCTTATGCTAAAATTTCTCGCAAAGAATTGCAAGACGAAAAAAGAAAACTAAGAAGATTGATAAAATATAGAGATAATCTTCCTAGAAAAACAAAAAATTACTGGGATATTATCCTAAGAGTTCAGCAAAGAATCAAACAAACTGAAGAACAAATTGAAGTTCTACAAGCAGTTTTTGATTACGATCAGACTCCGCTGAACGTTTTGAGTCTCGGTTAGATCCGCCATAGCTGGTATTAGAGTCTGCTTGGCTCAAAAGCAGGTTATCAAGGGTTATGCCACAAAGTTGGCTTCTCTTGTCTAACAAAAGAGAATCCAAACTCAAAAATTATAAGTCCTTCTGTATAACAAAAGTATTGATAAGTGGCAAAAGTGCTTTCATTCCAGGCATATTTAGGAAAACCAATACTCGATAGAGTACATCTGTAGAGTATTAAATACACTCTACGATGATCTTGTTTACCTCCAAAGATAAGTCGGGGTTGAAGAACTTGATCCTTCCAGACTAAGCCTAATTGAATACCTAGATCATCTATCTAGGAGCACGACTTCAGACAAGGTTGCAGTACAACTTGAGAGATTTCATCTCAAGTTCAAGCAATTTGAAGAGATAAGTCTACACTTGGCAAGATTGAAGCCAAGCTTGATTATTTCAAAGAAAAACAATATCTATTGGATATTGGAAAGAAGCTAGTTCGCACTGAGCATCTCGCCGACAACATTCGTCAGCAAGCAATTGAGATAAAATCTTCTCAAGAATCACTGAAAAAGCTTTTAGAAACTCTGATCACTCGATTAGGATGAATCACAGAGTTGAAATAAAAGTAAAACAAGAAGATGATAAAGCTCTAAGCTTTGTCCTTCCTATAGAAACGGTGCATGATAATGTCAATGCAATAATCCATCAGCAGAATTACAAGATCGCTTATCTCCAAGAGATGAGTATTGATCTCGAAAATCAATTCCAGGAGTTAAACAGCAGGATAGCAAGATTGCAAACAAGCATAGAAAAAATGAAGATCCAAAAAGGAGAATGGATCAATGAAGAACAACTAGCTCAAAATGTAGCTAGCAAAATAATCATACCCCCTTTACCAAAATGAGAAAATGAGTTTAAGTTTAGTGAACCTAAACTCCTTACTTGGTCCTCGTCCAAATCTACATCTTCAACCATAAGAGATGTGAAGATGCTGAATATAATACTCAGTAAAAGAAACACTATGAATGTACAGTTGATCAATGCTCAAGAATTCGAGTACAATGAAATTGAATCTAGTATGAGAGAAGCATCGGTTCCTAGATTCAAGCTTAATGAGACTTATAGGAGAGGATCTTTCCTTATGGATTCTCACAGGTTCAAGATTCTTGAACTAACAGTTTCTGCCATAGGAGGAGAAACCGACATCAGGTTAATCACTCCAAAAGAAGTAAGTGAAACATCTCAGAAAAAATATTCATACATGCATATTGGGGCAGTTCAAGTAGGAATAAAGCTTTTAGCCAGAGATGATATAGACTGTTCTGTTCTATGTGTCTTATAAGATGATAGAATAACACACCTTAAGAAAAGTTTGTTAGGAACAGTAGAAGCTTCTCTATGCAACCAAGTTGCATATTTCAATGTTTTTCCAAACTTCACCACACATCTCAGAGATGCACCACACTGTCTAAGACTGAGAATCAAGACATATGGAATTTTCATGAAAAAAGGAATGATGGAGCTTGCGATAGATTATCGTGTCTATTATAAACTGATGAGCTCGAATGTAACCCCAAACACCAGATTTCTCAACAGCCCTGGGATTACAACATCAATCCTCACCAATCTAAGAAATCATACTAAACAGAAGCATATCACAAAATGACATGAAGTAACATTCCCAAGAGAATAGAATCTGACACCTCCAGTTAGACAGGTAGAAAATACCAATGCTTCTATCTATGAAGACATGGGAGGAAAAATAAGCTTACAATTTCATAGGCATTCATTCGCTAGCTATGAGGAAGCTAGTACTTCTAGAACCTAACTAACTTCTTGTCTTGAAGAATCTTTCGAGGAAGAAGATGCCAAATGACCTACGATGATGCTGAAATCAGAAGAGCTGAAAAGCTTGTATGAATAAGCAGAAAACTATGAATCTACAGAAGAGTTTGAAAAGATTATGAAAAATATTTCTCAGGTGCAACTGAGAAAGAACAGAAGGAAGATTCTTCCTTATCAAGCCGCTAAGGAAGAACCAGGCGAATCCTCAACAATGGAAACTGAAAATATTCCCCAAGGAAGCACCGTAGTTCAGAACATCACGAACTACCCCACTAAAATCATTCGAGAAAATAAGATTAAACTTCCTAAGGGACAGGCTCCTACAGGGAAACCAAGAGAACGAAGTTCTCAGAAGTACATCGCTACGGAACCTAAATGGGGATAGTCAGTATCTGAAAGAGGAGTTTACCTTGATCTCGACAGGGTAGGAGACAAGAGAAAGACAATAGATAACTGGGTAGCTAGCCTAAGGCTAACTCAGGATTTGGTGCTGTCTAAATATTAAGAGTCCCGATAACGAGGCTTTGGTGCTGTCTAACTCAGGCTTTGGTGCTATCTAGATAACGAGGAAGCTCATGCATATTATGAGTCCACCTTAACTGACATAGTCCAGAAGTAGTATCAGTCTTTCAAGCGAAGATCTCAATGACCTGACTGGGCAACCAAATTAGCTCAAACTAATAATCCTCTAGATTTCGCATGCCCCATCTATGCACAATTTTATGGAGACGTTACTGGGCATAGTGAGCAGTCTAAAGAAAGAGCTAAGGCAAATATTCAAAAGTTGAGTATTTGCAACATGAGATACTTTGAAGAATATATTAATGAGTTCCAAAATTACTATTGTACCATTAGAGACCTAGATAATGAAGATCTGGTCAGAACCTATTACAAGAAGTTACCGAAACCATGGAACGATGCAGTAGTACAATCTTTAGAAGAAAATCCTTTGCCATTTTTTACTGTTGGAAAGATTGCTGAAAAAGTCAGGGATCTCCTGAGAAAGCAATGTGTTAGAAACAGAAAATCCAAAACTGCAAAGAAGCAACTCAAAGGAGTATATTAGAGACACCAACACAGTAGGGATGTCACACAAAGAAAAAATACAATAAAATGTTCTCCAGCAATAAGCAGAGGAAAAATTTTGCTTCTAAAAAGAAGTATAAATTCAGAAAAAGCTCCTTCAAAAAGAACTCTGCAAGAGAAAGATCTCATTCTAGGAAGAGATTTTTTAAAAGAAAAAGAACCAATTCTTTGAATTCCTTTCAAGAAGGGAAGAAGTGTAGATGTTGGCTTTGCAAAGACGAAGGATATTACGCAAACGAATGTTCAAAAAAGGACAAAAGATCTACGAAGGTTCTAATTGAGGAATATGATGAAACAATAAAATATGCAAACCTGAAAGGTTTTGAGATAGCTTATTCTGATGAAGAGAATGATTCAATATATTCTCTTGAGTTTCCGTCAGAAAGTGAAATATAAAACACTTCAGATAATTCTGAAGGAGAAGAAGAGGAGGACGGATTTCATCCTCTGTTTGTCTTAAAGGTTTTAAATTGGAAGGAAGAAACTACTGATATTATCAGTAACTTCCACCCCAATCCAGGAAGATTTACATGTGATTACTACAATTGCGATGATAGTAATTCAGTTCCCATGTACTATAAAAGTACAGGTGAAACTTATCATCAAGAATGTTTCATTGCAGAATTACGAAGAAAAACCAAAGACAATGAAGCTCACACCCTGGTAGAACAAGAATATAAAGAGTTCTACGAAGCCAAGGAACAACAGGGACATAACTTGGAAGAATATTTGGAGAGAATAAAGTTAGTAACTTCATTAAGTCAGAACAAGGAATTAAAAGAATCTTTTGATTCTATCAAAGTGTCTGCAAGAAGGCAAGAAGAATGCATTATCACAGAATCTATTATACAACAGGTTAAACCTTTTGATCTCATCAACAAGCCTGATGAAAGAGAAATCAATCCTTTCTTTGAATTGCCTGGCAAAACTGCAGAAAGCAAAGAACAAGTAAAGCAGGTTTAGACAAGCAGATTTAGCAATTACATCACTATAGGATTGAAATTTCCCAGATATAGGAAATACAATCTACATGCCTTTGTAGATAGTGGATCAGGGTATTCTCTTGCCAAGAGATATGTCATCCCTGAAGAATATTGGAAAAAGGCTCCAAGATCAGTTACTATAATAGCCATGGGAGAATATGAAATAATCATGGATACTATGACTCGTGATATTAAAGTTTCCTTAGGAGGAGAAAATTTTGTCATAAAAATCATCTAGCAATGTGAAAGTCAAGGAGAAGACGTGTAATTGGAAATGACTTCCTTCTTCAACAGACGATAGTTCAGAATCCACATATGATTGGTTTTGAAAAGAATAATAAATTCTTTTGGGAATCTCGTCTCAACAACGCTGTAAGTGTTACAGGGCTGGGATTTACAGACCAATATCAGAGATCGTCAGCGAAGAGTGGTGATTATAAGCCAGTTTTAGAACCAGTTCTGCTACTGAAAGACCATTTGAAGGGTCACAGAGAAATATTGGTAAATGAAGGGATGAATTCAGAAGATTCTAAGGAAGAGTATGAATCCCCATTAGATGAGTCTAATTCAGATTCATTAGAACAAGAAAGCTCATACGGAGAAGAAGAATTTATTAGAGAGCATCTAATTCAGATTCATTAGAACAAGAAAGCTCAGACGGAGAAGAAGAATTTATCAGAGAGCAAAACCTAAAGGTTTATGCTAACAAAATCGAGCAGAAGAGAGTACCAACTATTGCAGAAATATAAAACTTGCTGAAACCAGTAATCAATGAAAATCCTCAGTTGTACTGGGAAAGAGATCCAGTATACTGTCAGCTCAAAATGCATCATGCAAATACTATTTGTCATGTTAAAGCGATCCCTCATTATAGGGAAGATGACACAAAAGAGATGGAAAACTAAATTCAAGAGTTGCTCGAAAAGAAGTTGACCAGACCTTCCAATAGTCCTCATCATGCTCCAGCCTTTGGTAAGAAATCATGCAGAGCAAGTAAGAGGAAATGTTAGAATGGTAATTGACTACAGAGATATAAACAAAAAGACGGTCAAAGCCTGTTACCAGATAGCCTAGGTAAGAGTACTTATCAATCGACTCAAAGGAGCGAAGATCTTCTCTAAGTTTGATGCAAAATCAAGATTCTAGCAAGTCAAGATGCATCCAGACTCCATTGCTTTAACAACATTTGGAACACCTCAAGGGCACTGGTTATGTCATTTGGCCTCAAGTAGGCCTCGTCTGTTTTCCAAAGAAAAATGGATAATATTTTCAAACCTTACTCATATTTCTTTATAGTTTATATAGATGACATTCTTGTCTTCTCAGAACTATGAACGAACATCTGAAGCATTTTGAACAAGTATGCAAGTTGATTGTCTAGAATGGAATCATCCTTGGACAAAAAAGATTCACCTCATAAGAGAAGAAATCGATTTCTTAGGCATTCATATTAAAGATGGAGAGATTCGTCTCCAAGATCATATTGTCAAAAAAATTAGTCAGTTCTCAGATCATATTCCTGATGCAAACTCCTTGCAAAGGTTCTTAGGAGTTGTCAACTTTGCGAGAGATTTATTCCTCAAGTTAGTGGTCTTATTGCTCTACTCTCTTCAAAGACAAGCTCCAAAAAGAAATGATCATTCATGGAGGACGACAGTAATACTGTCAGAAAAATCAAAGAGCTAACCAAAAACCTGCCTCCTTTACAGCTACATGAAGAAGGAGATTCGATCATTTTACAGACTGATGCAAATGATTATTACAGGACAGGAGTTGTCTTGGCTATTGTCCCAGATATAAATCATGAAAAGATTTGTAACTTTCTCTCAAGAAAGTTTAATGCAGCAGAGTTAAACTATTCTACAGGAGACAAAGAAGTTCTTGCTCTTATTAAGAGTATAAAGAGAGTTGGGGCCTTTTTAGGAAACAAATTTGTAGTAAGTACAGACAATAAAAGAGTAAAAAACTTCAAAAATTACAAATTAACTGATACTGCAGATAGAGAAAGAGTGCTGAGATGGCAACTGTTTTTATTTCAGTATGAATAATGTTGAAATGGTTGCATGTAATAAGAATTTCCTATCAAACGCCCTTACAAGAGAAATGACAATGTTTCAAAGAGATGTCAGAAATGAAGGACGCAACCCAAGAAACAAAAAACCAGAATCAAGAGAGAAAAATCTTTAGGAAAGATACATGAGTGGTGATAAGACTGTAGGTCCTCTCCATGGCGGACCGAGTTATCAATTCATCGTATCTTATGGAGCAACCGAAACAAGTCAAGCAACATGTCATGACAGGATAAATACAGCTGATAAAAGCTCAGATCTCTCGTTGAAAGATGAAAGTCAGTCCGCGAAATCAGGTGAAGAAGAAAAAGAAGAAAAACTCACTCAAGAGTATTTGTTGTATCCAAAGGATACAACCACAACTGACCGGTCTCAGGGTAAAGACGGCTAGCCCGTCTCAAACGGCAGGCAGTAAATGCATAGCAACTTCGTTAATGGCTGCTGCTTTGCCAAAAAGCAGAATTGCCCCTTTTAGGGGAAACAGATCGCATGTGGTTACTAAAAAGAAAACCGTTCATGGTCAGTCTTTGAAGATTTTTAAAGAACTAGTTTTCCAGACAAAAAGGTTGTTAGCTTTCAAGCAAAAGATTATCATAGACAATATTCTTTATGAATTCCATAAAGAAAATGAAGATCATTTGCTTGGAACCCTTGAAGCACTTACAGAAGAATTACATGGAATCCATGCAAAAGAAAAGGAAAAGTCTAAGGTGGTATACCTAGAAAATCCAGAAAGTGCTAAGATCCATATGACAACAATGAAGAGGTCCGAATGGTTCAAATTCCATGAGCATCTGGGAAATGGAAAAATGTTTCCATGAACTTTGTCTGCTGTTTCCAGCCTATATTATGGGAGATACATGGTTAATGTCCAAGCTGAACATCCTCAGAAATAAAAACTATGGCTACTGGAGAATGGTTTTGTGCATAATCTTTGGACAAAGTCTAATGAAGATTTAGAGGGATTCCCTGAACTGATAGTTCAAGCTGTGAAGAACATTAGGCCAGACTGATGTATCTTGAGATTAAAGTTCATATCAACTCCACCAGAATGGATAATACTGAAAGAGCAAATGAACTATATTTCTCCTTATCATTATATCAGGATAATTAAAGGTCCAATTAAAGGAACAAGCAAAATGAGCGGAAATGGTAGTCCTAATCAGACCATTCTATAGATGAAGGCCATGACAATCATGTGTATCAAAAACATGGTGCAAAGAGATTATGAGTCAAGCATTCTGGCAAGCGGAGAAAAGATAATGGTTTCCTGCTATAATCATCCTCCACCAGTGAATTGTGATTTTTTCTTAGTCATTATGAGGAATGAAGTAGACTGCACCCTAGCTAATACAGAATGGCTTGAAAAAGTAGAGAAGGAAAAAAGATATAGGATTCCTTATCCCTTTCCTTATGATTCAGACGTAGACAATGAAGAAAAAGATGAAAAAGCAGTAGAAGAACAAGAGGGCCAAGATTCGTTGGCTGATTATGATTGCACTGATAAAGAATACTACAATACAATAAACATGATGGAAAAATGAGCGGTGGCCGATGCATCACGACAAAAGATATTTCTTTTGTTAAAGTTAGTGTGCTCACATGATAGAGAAAGGAACGGTGACCAACACATCACAACAAAAGACTTTTCTTTTGTTAAAGTTTATGCGCTTTTCTTTGCTGCCGACGCATAAAAACAAAGAACTTTACTTCTGTTAAAGTAAAACTTGATTCCTCTTGTCCCCCACTTTCTCTTAGCTGTGTTTAATTCAGGTTTGAAGTCTGAGTGTTATATAAGGAGCTTCAAGCTTCTGAGAGAAGGTGTCGAAAAAACCTGGAATAGAAGTTGGAAACACTCTCAACCTTACTCTCAAAGTCAGAAAGTCAGAATAGTAGTGTGTGTAAACAGTGTCTCTAGTATAAGAGTATGAGTGTAAATACTGTGTGAAGATTTCAGTCTATAATCATTCGGTGTGATGTGTTTTTATTACAAGTAAGTATCTTATGCTTGTAATTATAATTATGAGTAGCTAAACACCCAAGAGCGAGGCTCTAGGTTCTGTATCTGTAGTTATGTTATGTTAAATAAATTCTAGCATGTGCCCATAATTCCGTCACAAAAATATTTTGTTTTAGAATTATTTTACTTTAAGTTGTTAATTTGAATTTTGTATTTAAGATATTTTTGCACACTAAAATCTACGAATCTTTCAATTTAAGTCAGCAATGATTCTGCCAGCATAGTAACCATTTAGACAAGAAGTCGTTAGGTGAAGTTTTGGCATGTTGAAGGCTAGTTCTTAAATTAAAAGGTGAATATATTTTAGGTTGTAAAATATCCTAAATACAAGTACAAAAAAATACAAATTTACCCCTAACAGGTATGTCATTGATACTAAAAGAAGAGGCTGTGTACTACATTATAAACTTTGTAAGTTCAAGTACTACATTTACAGTCTTTCAAAAGTTCAGACAGTGTTGGTGTTATAAACTCATTGTACTTTTATTTGAAAGATAGAGGCACCAAAAAATTTTTCGTCCGACGCATCCACAAACCCAGGTCCGGCCCTGCCAACAACCGACCCACCACAACCAAAATGTTTCCCTTCTCCTCTCCTTCCTAACCTAACCAGAAAATTCAGCCTGCAGCTAGGATGGAATGAGATTGACAGAGAACAAGCACTGTTGTTCTCCGGCGACACGATGTTTCAGGCCATCTCTCGAGTCTCGAAGGGTATGGTTCTTCTCCTTTTTCCTTCTTATTCCTTTCTATGACATTATTTCATCGATTCGAGCTGAGCCCTCATGCGTTCTGGGAGTCTTTGGAGGTACGTGTTGTTGGTGATGAGGCAGTGAGAGCTGGAGTTTGATCCGGCGACGACTTCTAGCGTTCCCTCCTTCTTTCCCGGTGTCGCGTCACTCATCTGGTGGACAAGTCGAGTGTGAACGGAAGCTGGGAGCGCAGCTGGTGTTATTGTGGGTCGAGGCAGAGATTGGGTGCTCGGCTAGAGGCTGCTAAGTCTTCACCTTGTGGTCTGTTGATCACCTTAGGTAAGGAATTATGTCTTAGAGCTATTGTGTTGGTAATATTGGTGTTAAGTTGTTGTTGATCGATATTAGGGATCTGGAAACCCTAACTAAGAAAATGTAGGGAAATGAAAGAAAACGAAGTAAATTAATTTCAATTCTCAGATGATCTTTTACGAACTGAACGACAATACGACATATCGTTTACATAATTAGACCCCATAGACTTGTTTGTTATTTGGTTGGACAGTTGAACCTTACCATCTCATATACACACATAGATTACTATGTGTTGGCTGCACATAAGAGTGCTCTTCCTGGACACCACTTGTAGCTGGGTAAATTTCAAAGTGGTCTTACACTTATCTTGCCACACGTCAATGCAGATTTCCTCATGGTCTACTCTATATTATGGGTTCTAGTACAATCTTTTGAGGGGACTAGTTGTTCATGGGATTACTCCACCCACAAGCATGATACACAGATTCTGTCTCATGTGCTTCTAGTTGAATGTATTCTGGATGGTGATTCTATAGTGGATGCAAGTCAGCGGATATGGGTGCTACCTCTACAATTCTTGTAGGTCTCAGTCATTATGATGGTAGCAAAGCAATACTCTTGACATTTTTGGCTACAACATATTGCTTTATAGTCTGGAAAAAGCTTGTTACGGGGTCTCCACAACACTAGTCTTATGTGATGAAAATGCCACAAGACATGTTCCTTCTGTTCCAACACCTCAAACTGCTCAGTTACTTTTATTTCATGCTTCCACAGTTGAGTATATGATGCTGCATATTTGTTTCATTTGTATGACAGCAACCTAGCTACAAGCTGTTCCCTTCTCATATTCTGGAAGAAGAGCTGAATGTTGCAGCTGTAATGATTGAAGCAACACAAGCGATGTGGGCGATTGATACTGAAGTCTTAGGGGCTGAATGTGTGATCCTTCAATGTTTAAGACCTGAGGACATGCCTTATTCAAGGGGGAGGGATGTTAGGAATCATGTGCTATTGCTTGCATGGAGTTGTTGATGCTACTCTTGCAATGTCTCTTACATTCGAATTTGGGGAGAAGCTTTAGTATGTGGAAGACCTTGATTGTCACAACCCGATCCTAGAATTATATTTACGGTTGGTTATTTTTATTTTTTATCATTTAAAGTAACCGTTTAACCGTACAATGACCGTAAAGTTGACTTTTTGTTAAGTCAAGAATTTAGGAAAACTTTCTTCATGAAAGTTATAGAGGAAGTCGATACGAGTTTGTAGACACGTAGCACGCTCAAATCGGAGATCGTATGAAGAAGTTATGGTCTAAAAACAGAAGTTACTATTTCCGGAAAAGGGTTATAAAAGGAAACTTACCCGGAGTAGAAAGTGAAAAATCAGAAAATTCTCTCTCTCACTCCTCTCTCTCGACGAAAATGACTGCCGGATCTTCTCTCTGCCACCGTGCTGCCGTCCGGCCACCTCAGGCCGTCGCACCGGTCTCAAAATGACCGTCTCTGAGTTTACTTCAATTCTAGGTAAGTCTTCCAACCTATCTTGCCCTGGTTTGAGACAATTTCTTTGTTGAATGCTTAGTGCACAGTGTAGAGTTTTGATCGGATTTCTCTCTTCTCATGCCACCAATTTGAGAGTTCTTTATATGATTAGAATGGGTTGTAGAAGTACTACTTACCCCTAAATTTTGGTGAATTGATATGGAGTGTGGAGGGAGAATCGAAGATTTGAAGTTTAAAAACAAAGTTCGGGTTTTTATAAATTTGTTTGATTGACCTAGTTAGAGGCCGAATTGGCTTTCGCGTTGAACTAGAAAGTTGTTCCAAATGATGAGACGAAGCTACTGTTAAAATTTGGTGGCGATCGAAGGTCACCAAAATTTTGACCGGAATTTTGGTCAGGATTACTGCCGGTGGCGGTGCCGCTACTTTTTAGACAGTTTTTCATGCCCATTAAATAGTATAAAATGAGATGAGTCTATGGTTTAAATTTGATAATTTGTGAAGGAGTTTTGGTTAGGTTTTGGAATTTTTCAAGTTTAGTAATATTGGCGGATAATAAAATATTATTCCGACCATTAATTATTGCCGGTTATGGTTTAAGAATTATTTTAAGGAGTTCTAAGTTATTGGTGAAGGTCGGAGATTTTTAGTTGACAATTTAAGAAGTGTGGAGACGATGAACGAGTAATACGTTCACAAATGTGAACGCCTATGTTATTTAATTATTATTCTAGAGTCCGAAAAATTAATATTAATTGTGGAACAGGACGCTAAGAGGCTCGTGTTGTGGAGACTTCGCTTGGACGGAATTCGGGTTTCGTCAGGCTAAGGCCTAAGTCTGTGAGTGGACTTTTATTTTAAATATAATGCATGCAATATATTTTTATTAAGTATCTCATTTATTTATGAGAATTTCCTCCATGTAGAGATTTGTGGTTATTTTGGGAAAATTGGAGATTTTTTATTTTTCAAAGATAAGTGAGTCGGGAAAGAGGTTCATACATTTCCTGTGAGTTTGACGACGGCCGTTAAACAACCTGCAATTTAAAACCCTATCATTGTAGTAATTGTAAATAGGGATCGTTCTAGCCGGGGACATTAGAGAATGATTATATCTGCATTAAAACATTAGTGATATTCACAAATACAAATATACAAGTATAAATCTGTCACATGATATACAAGTATACAATACAAATATAAACATATATACATATTCGGCAAAAATACAATAATCATAAAATATTAACTAAAATCATTTACAAAATATATATACATATGTACCGAATTATTATGAGGGGTTTTAGTGTTTTCTATCTTCCTAAATTCTAAATCTAATATTTACAAGGTTGGTCAATCAATAATTAAGCACATAATCATAACAAGCACCGAATAGATAAACATGCAAAACCTAAGCAAGATTAAGATGCAACATTTATGTTATCATTGACTCTAATGAATTCCAACTATTAGACTTCTCATGTAAACTTAAGACCTACAATCGCATGATCTTAAGCCTATATATGTGTCATCTTGCTCAGTGCCTACAATTGCATGACACTAAGACAAAATACACTGATCGAACAAGAGTCATTGGAGACATGATTCTAGGTATGGCATCACTCATCCTAATAGCATGTAAATTGCTTACTCTAACAACCCTTGGCAGCGCCTAACAATCAAGACCTACAATCGCATGACCTTAACCTTAGAACACTACGGCATGTTAAACTCCCCCCTTAGGAACATCTGGTACCTAGACTACCCTCAAGATCGATTACATGATCAGGTAAACAATAAATCAATTAGACACCTATTAAACACATAAATATAAATAACTTAAACTATGCAAAGTCCTAACACGCAGAATTTATTACAATTCCCCTGTCCTTTTGTATAAACTGTTCCGGCTTATATACAAAATATGTATCCGGATATAGAAAACTAAATTAAGAAAATGAATGTAAACCATTACTACTCAATGGTTTATAATTCTCGTAACTAAGTATGGTTAAATATAATTATAACTATAGATGTAGTTATAACTTAATTGATTACATGATGATATTATAACTTAATTAATTATGATAAGATCCTCTTGGATCAGTCTGGATTAATTTCTGGTAATCTATGTCTCTCCTCATTACCAGAGTCTTCGTCTGTTTCTTAATTTGGATCAATATCAATAAACCTTGGCTCTTTATCACGAATTCGAACAGAACGACCCGCTTTAAAATTATTAAGACGAACGGTAGAGGAGTCAGGAATACCAATTGCGCTCGGCTCTTGATATGCAACATATTCTTCCTCATCTTCGGTCAATCCAAGTGTAGTCGTCCGGTAAATGTTTCTAGAGTGCACGAGGTTGACTATTTTCACGCGTCACCCTTAGCAAGGTCATCAAGATAAAACACTTGTTTTACCGATGTGACAAAAACGAAAGGGTCATCTTCGGAACAGCTTGTAGTAGTGTTCACCGATAATATTTCGTACTTATCGGTCTTCATGCTCTTCGGGATTGTATAAAACCATCTACACTTGAACATGTGCACTATCATGTCATCCCCATAAACGAGTTCCACCACTGAATGGAGAACACCGTAATACTTAACTTCATTCCGTCCACCATGTGCCATCACCCTAGAATTCTGAGTTCTCCATCTATTGTCTCTATGTTCACATATAAATTGCATACTATTAACCTTGCACATCGGATAAACTCTTGACATTATCGGCTTCATCACTAGAAGTCTTAGTTCATGCGACCAAGTTCATGCGACCAATTTGGGTGACCATCAAATTTAATATGGTTCATCTGCAACCAACCATTCAATTGTAAATATGGATCATTATGTAATAAACATAAATATGTAAATTACGTACCCAACCGCTAATATAGTTTGCAAACTCCCTGCTATGGTACTCGAGATAACCTTGAACTTTCGGGCAGTCTAGATAGATGTCTTTCTAGTATTCAACTTCTAGACAGTTAATCAATACCCACCAGTGGGCAATGACTACCTCATGTGGTTGGCAAAATTCCATAAACTTCAACATCACTGGAGATTATGGAAATATTGAACTACGGTACATCTACCGGTATGGTTTGTGGCGTGGCTCCGAAACCCGTGTACAATAACGAAAACACGAGAAAACCAATTTAGAGCCCTTTGTTGTCATTTATAGCATTGGTAAATAGGGTTCGGTCAATCCGGGGACTTAAGAGCGTTTCTGTAATAAGAGTTAGTGACGTTTTAAAAACAAACATAATTACACATTTAAAATTTACAAAGTTTTAAAGGGGGGTTTGAAGATATTTTTAAAAATCTATGGACTGAAAATTAAATCATAAATTAAATATATACATGTGATCATCATCCACACACATAACCAAGCACGAAAAATCATCAAGAACACGTAACAAACTTGCAAAACAATTCGAGGCAGCAAGCAAGACTCGACATACTCATATACTTATCTCAATTCCAATTCTAATTAGAGTCCTTAGTGGTTCATCTAATCATTAAGACTTCTCAAATATTTAGAATCAACTCCAGCGTATAACCCTAAATTATGCTTATCGGTTTAAAGACACACCAGCGTAGAAATTAAATACAAAGAAGCACATAAGCATAGTAAGCCTAATCGAAAATATGCAAACATGTACTAGCGTCACCTATCATATTAACATGCATGTTTTATGAATGCTTAGCCCTAATAGATAATATAGAATGGAACAACATAGTGTATGAATCAATCCAAATTTACCTTAGCACGTGAAATCGCAACCTAGAAAACTACTATGATCGAGGTAGCCTCTAAGCATTTATTTAGATGCACAAATTTATGAAAACAAACCAAAACATATACATAAGAATATTGAAACCTACTACCCTAAATCATTAAACAAATTCGAAACATGTACAAGATCATACAACACAACATAAACATCATCATTGAATCTAAAACATGTTCATTGTATAAAACCAAAATAAAATCAAGAATTCATTACAAAATCATAAACTATATGAGAAGTAAAAATTCATGCTAGAGTCACACTTTATAAAACCTTAAAAGAGGTTCGGCAAAGGTGGTGAAATTGGATGGAAGATGGAAGAAGATTTTTAGGGTTTTAGTGGCAGTGCGACTGTGTATTTCTTGGAAGTATTTGGACAGGGTTTCGGCAAAGATTCTATGTATGGTGATATGATGATTTCTGCCCTTTTGAGTTGTGTTTTATTTAGGGGAAAACCTTATAGAGGCCGGCCACAAATCCTAAACCTAAAAGGTTTAGGTTTCCATAGTTTTTTTCAATTCGGCAGAATGACCTCTGTCTGATGATTACATTATAACATCTAGAAAATAGCTATTTAGGTGATTCCAATTTATTGGAAAACTAGACTCTCGTAGCTCTCTATCCATATATGGCATATTTTCTGATTCATTATGAGCTGTCATGGAGAGTCTGTTGATGTTGAGAGAAGTGCATAGGAATTTTTATGACATTAATCAGGGTTTTCAAGACTTGGATATTCTATGGAATTTTGATCTTCTTGTCCTTATTGTACTTGGTTTGGATCTTTACTTTATCAATATGGTGACTTGGATCAGTCAAATTGCTTCTTTAAGTCTATTGGGAATCATTTTCTCTTGGCAGCAGTAAGCATTATGTTCTGACAGTCTGACCTTCCGGCACTAATTCAGGCATAACTCCCTCCAGAAAATAGATATGGATACGATTCAAAATGTTCTGGAAGCTACACTCACACAGATTTCCGCGCATGTATGGTACATCTTCTAATTCCTTATGAGTCGTCCTGAAGAAATTCTAGAAGTTGGGTGATGCGCCCAGGAAATTTCTGCTTTCTGCTGAAATTGCATGCTCTCGGCCTCTCCATGTTGCTGCCTGTTTTATTGCCTTCCATAGCTCCAATTCTCTTGATTATTTCTCCCATGAACTCTTCTACATGTCACCTAAGTATCAGAGAAGTTAAATTAATTTATGACAATGCAAAAACTTTACAGAATCATCAAAACATGTCTAGACCCCAAACTGAACTGGTTTCTTGTTATTCATGTAGCACTTAGTCAAATTATGCATAAATCTTCTATGTTTAGCACATTTTCATCCTTGCACAACCAAAGACTCTTGACTCAACAATATGACTCGATTATACACAAATAAGGGTTAAACAAAGTACAAATGAAGACATAAACATGTTAAGAACGTAGCACTTTGTGCTCCTATCAGTTTGCAGATGTTCCTTCAACGCTCCTAAATACAAATTCATATAAGTGACGCACTCGTGCACAATATATGCTTTAGCTATATATCCTTTAGGCACGGATTTATTAGCCACATAAGCTTTATAGTCTCCAAACTGTCTATAATTCAAGTTTTAAAAAGTGTTATGATTATTGAACATAATATATTGAGGAATTCAAGTGGTGTAAAACACCTACCTTTCCATGGGATACATCCAAGTGTAGTGTACTGGACCTGTAAGCAACAATTATTTGGGAAGATGGATCATCAGATTAGGCATGATATCGAAAAAAATTGGAGGAAATATCCTCTCAAATTTACACATGATATAAGTGATGTCCTCTTGTATTTCCCAAAGGTCTGATTTTTTACTTCCCGTGTACATAACTTCTGGAAGAATCTTGACAACACTACTAACGGCTCCACCACTTGACGGGGAAGGAAGGGTCGAATGAAAACAGAGAAAAGATGTTGTAGTAGGATATGACAGTCATGACTCTTCAACCCGTACATCTTATTGTCTCGGAAGTTCCACCGGGCTATATTTCCATCATAGCCTGAATGATACTTCACACAACTCATTCACCTGAAAATTACGTTCTTCTTGTCAGGCTCACGATGTAAGGAGCTTGAGGCATTTTATCTTCCCTTGTTTTAACCACATATGTCTTCGTATATCCATTTTTTAGATCAATACGTGTCTTAGAACCGTCTTTCGTCTTCCTTTCCATGTTCAGCACTGTGCACACCACACTGTCACACACATTCTTTTCTATGTGCATCACATCTTGGTAGTTCATGATCAACAACTTACTCCAGTATGAGAGTTTCTAGAATATGCTCTTATGTGTCCAGAATTTGTACATGTCAGGTATTTTAGGTATTACCGTCATAATGTTGGGATGATTGCTAAGTGTCCAAAATCGTACTCATTAAGCACTGCTAAAATTGCTTCTCCCGTCCATCTTTTGGGAGGCACACCATTTTCTGTGGTCTCATCAAATGCCTTGTCATCGAACTGTTATTCCTGATTATATAGAAGGAGAGTACGGTGACCCAATTTGCATATCTTGTTGCAATGGTTGTTGCTCCCGTCATCGCTAAGGCACTCGAGACAAGCCTTATATCCCCTAACAACGTTGCCCGACAACATCTCATGGGCAGGAAAATCACTGATGGTACCAACAACCATGACATGCATCTGAAACATCTTGTGTCTGTACTTGTCATAAGTAGGATGACTAACGTCCCAAAAAATATAAGCTCTTCAATCAAGGGTCTCAAATACACATCGAGACACTTCCCTGAATAACCGGGCCCCATAATCAACAAACTCAACATATTATACTCCTTCTTCATGCACATCCATGGAAGAAGGTTGTACGGTACCAAAATCACCGGTTATACACTGTATTGAAGACTCATGTTGCCAAAAGGGTTGAACCCGTCGAATGAGAGCTCGAGTCTCACATTTCAAACCTCTGACGCAAAATGAAGAAACTCTATGTCTATGTGCATCCAAGCCTCCCTGTCAGCAAGGTGTATAAGGGTATCTTCGTCATGCAATTCTCTATCAGCGTGTCATCTCATAGCTTTGGCCGTGTGTGAAGACATGTACAACCTCTCCAGCCTATCCCTCAACGGGAAATACCGAAGTACCTTCACACGTTTTCTATTACCTACAGGAGTCAGCTTATACATGTTAGTGTGACATACCAGACATGTGTCAAGGCCACCAAAGTCATTCCCTTCTGCATCTTTACCCTAGAAGAGAACGCAGTCAAATTTATATGCATGGATCTTGATGTAGCGAAGCCCAAGATATTTCAGGATACATCAGGCATTATGATGAGTGGTAGGAAGACGATGACCATGGGGCAGCATCAAGGCAGTGTATTGTAGATAATCATCAATAGCCTTCACGGTCGATTTTGTCTCAACTTTAATCTTCATTACTTCTATCACACTTTTAAGAATGGTCTTCTGACAACCGAGGTACATAGGGGTCTGTTGGAAAACAAGTAGTTTGGTGTACTTGTTAATACCAGCAGTGTTGACAACTCTAGAAAAGGGCAGCACCGGCTCAACAAACGGGAACCCTTGTACGGTTGCATGCATATTCTATCCTTAGCGCATACACCACTCTCATAAGGAAACATATCGAAATTCAAGGTTGTTGTTGGATAGTTGGATGCACTGCCCGTCGTAGAAAATTGTCCATAATCATGCAGGCCCCTGATGGTGTTTCACCGTGATAAAGCCTGTGTATTTCTCCCAAAATCTGTTACTCTTCAAGTGTTGTCATACTTTGTCAATCTCAAATCGATGCATATTATTGCGACACTGACATTTCATGCACGAGCAATAGAAATTTGTATTCCCGTTAGCATTAGCCAACGTATATTCCATAAAACTCATTACTCTTTTACCATATCTTTTGTCCCATTTTGGAAGTGAAATTTGTCCCATTTAATATTCTACTACAATTATTAACAAATTAATTAAGTATATATATACGTAATTAATTACATAATAACAATATTATATATATATATATATATATATATATATATATATCAACATCAACATCAACACAAAAGCATCAACTCATATCATAAACAACTTCATATCATCAACATCATCACAAAATTATCATCGACTCATATCATCAACACAATATATTATAAATTAATTAATATATATATATACTTATTAACAAAACAACAACAACTTCATGTATATTATCAAGTCATCATCCAAATTGATAAACAAATATATATATATATATATATATATATATATATATCCAATCACAACTCAAAATCAACTTAAATAAAACTCAAAATCAACTTATATAACACATATACGTACCTATATATAGCTCCACAAACTAATTCTGGACAATTTCGATAACACCCAACAATTTCGACAACATCCAAACTCTATTTCTCCCGTTTTTTTCCTGAATGCGTTGCTGCAGATCTAGAAATATAAGAAACTTTAGCCGACGAAATTATTTCATCGCCTATACTTTAAAATTTCGTCAGTTAAATCTGAATACTATAGCTAACAAAAAAACACTTTAGCTGACAAAAAATTTCGTCGACTAAGGTCAAAAACCTTAGCTGACGAATTTTGGTCTTTAGCCGACGAAATTTTTTATTTCGTCGGCTAAAGTCTGCTATAGCTGACGATTTTTTTTGGCAGACAACAATTTTTTTTCAGCTAAAGAATACTATAGCCGACGAAATTGAATTTCGTCGGTCTGTTTTTTTGTTCGTAGTGTGTGTATATCTATTTTTTCTTTACCTTCTATTGACTTTTTCAACTCATATGAAAAACAGGGCCGGTCCTGAAAAATTAAAGGCCCAGTGCGGGAAAGAGAAATGTGCCCCTTCATTTAAAAAAATGTATTGATTTTTTTTTCAGGATTTGGAACCTAGCCAAGTACAGTGCTAAGAGACTCATCTTCACGCCTGAAATTTTTATTGAAGTGCCAAAACATAATACAATTGGGGGACTAAAACCAATACCCCTCACTTAGGCTACAAGAAATGGATTTTTATTGTACGTGTAAGAACACATGGCAAGTTTCTTCAGTTTAACTAACAAAACAAATTGAGGTCTATCTTCGGAGCAGCATTTGCCCTAGTCAAATATAATACACGGTTTGTTGTTTCCAGTATTATTATTCATCTAGCTTGATTTGATATATGTACAAAAGTCAGCAATATCGTAGCATCTTGTACAGAATCCAAGCAGTGTAAGTACCCTAAACTTGACTACGAATCCTTTGTGTTAAGCTGTTCATATGAGAATGAACAGAGATAACAGAGCGCACAGTCTGTATGAGAGTGAATAGAATTATACAAGCAGCTGCAATGACAGATGATTTTGCAAGGTGTGTTGAAATAGTTCTGCCTCAAAATTTCCAGCCATTAAAAAAAAATAAAGAAGACCCAAAGAAAAAGAACTGAGGAAAATAGAGAACGATAAATGAAAAAATGGGCCCCTTCAGATTAAAGCACCACGCGTACTCGTTCATGGATTAGCAGATTAACTGGGCATTGGTTCCATGCATGCTTAAACTTAAACTTAATATTGTTTCAATGAAATAAGCCCAAATCCATCGATGTACTCATCTTTTGGCAATATTTATTGTCTTCTATTATTAATAGCCACTGAGCTTAATAGGGGTGGGCAAATTCGGATCGGATACGGTTTTTAGCCCAAACCGTATCCGATCCGAATCAATCGGATTTGTAAAATCTCAATCCGAAACCGAAATTCGGTTAACCGATTATTCAGGTCATCTAAAAACCGGATCGGTTTCGGATTTCACCCGAATTTAGAGAATTTCACTTTTAGTTTACAAGGATGGAATGATGCGGTTTGTTAAGAATCCATCAAACTGAAAAATCAAATAAAAGAGCCATATTGGATAACACAATATCTCACTGTGACAACACAAAATTTGCATACAAACTCCAACAATTCCAAACTCTCCAGAGCACCCGAATTCACTAATGACTAACCTATTCAAAGTCACATTACTAAAGAGTTTAAGCATCACACAAATCCAGATCATAAACACACAGATATGAATTTAATCAACCTTACATCTTCTTTCGCACTTCGACTTGTTTCTCTTTCTTTTGTCCGCAACAACAAAAGAAGCAACACAACAACAAAAGAAGCAATCGAACTCGAAAGCTCACCTCTTGATGAGCAGATCTCCGGCACCGCTTCGTCTGCCTCGCAAGCACAGATTGAACTCAACACATACCTGAAAGAGCCCAAAACACATAATTAGCTACACAGATTGAACTCACTTCTTACACAGATTGAACTCACAGATTGAACTCACAGGTGAGAGGTGAGAGAGGCGACAGAGACGAGAGAGGCGAGAGGTAAGAGGTGAGAGAGGCGAGAGGTGAGTGGTGACAGAGACTAGAGAGGAGAGAGAGGCTCAGAGGCGAGAGAGGCGAGAGTCGAGATCAAGAGAGGCGAGCCGATTAGGGTTTTTTTTCCTTATATATGGTATTTGTGATCAAGTGTAACAGGTTGCATTGTAACAAATTAGACTAACAAATAAAATGGTGACACCTATTAAAAAAATAAAATATATATATATATATTAAAAAAATTCGGTTTATTCGGACCGGTTTTTAATCAAAACCGGAACCAACCCGGTTCAAACCGGGTCAGATCGGTTTTACCTATTATTTGACCCGTTTTAAATGGATCGGTTATCCGGTCCGTTTTTTCGGATGGTTTTTTCTGTTTTCGGTTGAAAATCGGATTTTTGCCCACCTCTAGAGCTTAATTCCCAGATTTTGATTTAGACGTACTTTTGCATTCATATCAAATTGAAGAATTTCAGGGGTTAGTTTTATCTGACAAAAAAATATTCAAGGGTGTTTTGGTAAAGATAAATAGGTATATTTAGGCAATTAAGTATGTCAAAAAGTAAAAGTAATACAGGTTTATACACAAAAAATTTAAAAGTGTAACCGAATAAATTTTTTTTAAACATATTAAAAAGCTTGTAATATGTTAAAATATAATCACACTCAGTAGAAAACTATGAATAAATGTAGATTAGCTTCACCTCAAATTTGTTTGTATATGACAATGAGCTAACGAGATCCAGCCGTAGAATTATTTATTTTTTAAAATGACAAAATTAAATTAATTAGAGAGAAAATCTTAGTAGTCAAAATAATCCTCATTGTCGGTGGGGAGATCACAGACAATATACCGTCCACCTGTCTTTTTCTTACTAGCCAGATCTTGCCAGCCTGGCACTTTGACCTCGTAAACCCACCTGAACAACTACCTCTTAACTTACCCTCCTACTTTCACGAATCTACGTACTGCACACCGAGATATGATGGAGATCACGGTCGTTGAGATCTAACGGTCACCTGCGTAGGTATTTTCAGTTGAAGTCAAACCCGTTGACGGTCAATGATTACTGTGGTGATTTGGACCGTGGTGGAAGTGCAGGCAGGAAATGATAGCAGAGGGTTCGAGTTAGGTTTGATTCCATGCGTGTTTGGTTCCGTACTTTGGTTTAAAGAACTAGATTCTTTTGCCCTTAAACCACGTCATCTATTCCTAATTTTGCTCCCGTTTTCCTCTCTAAAAGGTTAACGCTTCTTCTTTCGTGAATTCCCTCCTTTGCCCCTTCACTGCGATTTAAGCCACGTTTTCCGTCATAAAATCCCACTTTGTTTTATTTTCTAAATATTGGTCAGATTATTTTATTTGCTCCGTATGCCTTAATGGTCATTTTTTTATAGGGACAAAGTAATAAACACGTGGAAAGAGATCAAACACAGTGGCTTTCCCCGTAATATAATCCACATCTAAGACCATTTTCACAAAAGCCCTTCTACACTCTCCTAGCAAAACCTGCATAAACCACACAGCACTCGCTCTATCTCTGTTTCTCACTTTCCTTTCAAATCCAGATCTGCTCCGACAATGCAGCTTCGTCCGGCAACCGCCGCCGGCTCCTTTATCCTCTCCGTCTTCCTCCTCTTGTCCTTGGCCCACGCGCACAACATCACGCGCCTGCTGGCCAAGCACCCGGAGTTCTCCACCTTCAACCACTATCTGACCTTAACCCATCTCGCCGCCGACATCAACGACCGCACCACCATCACCGTCTGCGCCGTCGACAACTCCGCCATGTCGGCCCTCCTCTCCAAACACCTCTCCATCTACTCCATCAAGAACATCCTCTCCCTTCACGTCCTCCTCGACTACTTCGGCGCCAAGAAGCTCCACCAGATCACCAACGGCACCGCCCTCGCCGCCACCATGTTCCAAGCCACCGGCTCCGCCCCCGGCTCCTCCGGCTTCGTCAACATCACCGACCTCAAGGGCGGAAAGGTCGGTTTTACCCCCGAGGACAACGACGGCTCCTTCGCCGCGCATTTCGTCAAGTCCGTCGAGGAGCTCCCTTATAACATCTCCGTCATCCACATCAGCGCCGTCCTCCCTTCCGCCGCCGCAGAGGCTCCCACTCCCGGCCCCGCCGAGGTCAACCTCACCGGAATCATGTCCGCTCACGGCTGCAAGGTCTTCGCCGAGACGCTCCTTGCCAACCCCGACGCCTCCAAGACCTACGACGATGCCGTCGACGGCGGAATGACCGTGTTCTGCCCTGGCGACGACGCCTTCAAGGCGTTTCTTCCCAAATACAAGAACCTCTCGGCTCCCGGAAAAGCTGCATTGCTCGAGTACCATGCCGTTCCGGTGTACCAGTCCATGTCGATGTTAAAGTCCAACAATGGGTTGATGAACACTTTGGCCACCAACGGAGCGGAGAAGTACGACTTCACCGTCCAAAACGACGGTCAGGCCGTCACACTCAAGAACAAGCTAGTGACGGCCAAGATCACCGGAACCCTTATCGACGAGCAGCCCCTTGCTATATACACTATAAACAAGGTTTTGACGCCCAAGGAGCTCTACAAGGGGGAGGCCCCAACTCCTGCGCCGGCTCCTGCACCGGAGAAAGCCGCCGCAGACGCGCCTAAGAGTTCTGGTGACGCTTCTTCCCCCGATGCCGATTCGCCGGCTGACTCGCCGGACGGCGACGCGGCTGATCAGACTGCCGATGACAATGGAGCCGTTGGGTTGGGAAGAGTGGGGTTCGGGGTTCTGATTCTCAGTGTGTGCATTGGGGTTTCACTGTTGTAAGTTTCTTTTTTACGTACTGGGAAATAAGATAAATTTTTCATTTCTTTCAATTGTTTGGTGTGTGTGTGTGTGGGGAGGTGTGATCTTTAGGTTTGTTTGATCTGTTAGGGGAGTTTGTAAGGTTTTGATTTTGGTTTTGTTGGTTGGCTAGATTTTCACTTGTTGGTAGATTTTCTTTTTTTCATTCTAATATACACTTGGAGATTTTCACTCTATCAATCTATCATCGTATAAATTGGTGCATCGAGTAATTTATCAAATCCATGAAATAGATTTCACTGGTGTGATCTCAGGCATTGCCTTTGATTTTCCTCTAATTAAACACTGTTGGGTTTGGTGGAACCTTTTATATATCTTCACTTCTTCAGTAATGTTCTGTTTTGAAAGTTCATCTTAGAGTATGGCATAATCAACCCTGTGATTCTTTTTTATCAAAAGAAGTAATGTTTTTCATCTTAGGTTACAATCCTCAGGATCGCCAATTCTTGAAAGTTCATCTTAGAGTATGGCATAATCAACCCTGTGATTCTTTTTTATCAAAAGAAGTAATGTTTTTCATCTTAGGTTACAATCCTCAGGATCGCCAATTCTTGAAAGTTCATCTTAGAGTATGGCATAATCAACCCTGTGATTCTTTTTTATCAAAAGAAGTAATGTTTTTCATCTTAGGTTACAATCCTCAGGATCGCCAATTCCGTAAGCCATTCTGGCTATTGCTCCATACATAACATATTTTCATTCTCAAACAATGTGAATTTAGCTAGACCATGAGTGACATTGTTGCATTCCTGGTGTTTAAAGCATTGTACTCTTTAAAAAGAGTCTTCACTCTTTAAACATAGACCCACTTTGAGCGCGAAAAGTTCAGTTATGTTTGAGCAGATATCGGCCTATAAACTCTCCTGTCTGGTTTCGAATCAGAGCAGCTTCTTCCATTTTTCAGTTCAGCAGCACCATTAGTATATAGTATGTAGTTTGTGCACACCCCAAGGGAGGCTGCCTATCCGCAATCTTTGTTTGATTTTTGCAGACCCTTGAATCTGTTAGCCTCCTTAAAAGAGATTGATTTTGAAATAATGCAGCCTTGGACTTTCAAAACTAATCTTAGCAGTAGGCGGTAGGCAAACCATTCCATCCTTAGGAACATGACGTGCCAGAGCAAGCTTCACACCAACTAGCAAAAACAAGATGATTCTTTCCTCACTCTTTCCAATTGGATTTCTTCCGAACTTTCTTGCTGGACTTGCATTCCCATAAATCATGAAAGATTGTCTCAACTTGAAGATCACATCTGATGCAGCAAGCGTTATGTGTAATCTTTCTTTAATGAAGATTAAAGATAATGGACATGATACTCGCTTACCTGTCAATTATGGCTCCAACTCCCTCGGAGCAAAAAAGAAGACCGAATCCTAGGGTTTCAACATGTGGCGGCGCTCTCTCGTGGACGTTTGTGCTATGGCGCCCGTACGGCCGTGCGGGGTGTGTGAATGGGCGGGGGTCGTCTCGATCAATTCTGTGGCCGAGAGAGCTTGGGTGTTTGAGCTGTGAGTTGTCGGTGGCGGCTAGAGGTGCTGACGACGATGATTGGAGGGTGGTAGAACCCAAGGTGTCGGTGAAGGATGGTGGGCTGGGTCTGGGCTTTGTTTGCCCATCAGATGGGTGGCTATCTGGGCTGAAAGAGGATCCAGGGGTGTGAAAATTTGGTGGGCTTCTTCCATTTGGGCTCAGTTTTGGGCCTCAGTGGGAGTAGAAGTCCTAACGGTTGCTAGAAAATACCCTTTCTAAACCCTAATTGATTTTACTCTGTTTCTTTAACGATAAAAGGTACACCGTCTGGTTTTAGGCTTGATTCATGAGGAATTGTAGGGTTGGTTAGGGGTGAGAAGGTTTATTTGTTTTATAGTTTGTAATGTCCACTTTTTTGGACCGTAGTTTTGAGACTTGTTTTTTTAATTCTTAGATGCAGTTCAGATATAGTGTTAGTTTTTAATTCTTGTATGGACTTCAGATTATTCATACTTGACCTTTTGATCCATCAATGAACATTTCTCCTTTTGAACAAAAAAAAGATAAAGATAATGGGAAGGATATATTATGAACTACACGCCACAGAAAAAAAACATTATCTTAAGGGGGAAACTGAAGCGCCCAAATTACTTGCCAAAACTTATTGTTAGCTTCATTACTTGAACATTCACCAACATTTAACATGTTTTTCTCCATCTCCAACGCAAGCTTGTCGCCGGAGTTTACAGTGCATCTGCCATTTTTTTCCGAAAAAAACCATCTACACATCAAGGTTTCTCTTTCCCGTTGGAATGCCAGTGATATGGTCTACTTCATCTCTATTAAAGGTGCTGAAAATGAGAGTAACTGTTCCATTCACCAGAAGGCAGAAGTAATTCATTCACCTTAGCAGAAGGATTGAGGACTTGGACTCCAATTCTGAAAGAAGTCTAGGAATCCAGAGTAGATCCTTTTTGCTTCCCCATTGCCGATTCTCCTAATGCATCCTTTCTCTACAAGTTCTCTTCCCCCACATAATGGAACGCTCAGATAAAAGGAGTGCTACTGATATTTACATGCAAAAGAGAGTTGGTAGAAACTAACGAGCTTTTAGTCCTCAGGCAGCCAAAGATTCCGTCAATCTATAAGGGGTTGTTTACCAACCAGGCTTAATTTTGAAACTCCCTAAAACCCGCTCAGGCAGCCAAGGAGTTTGGAAATTCCATCAATCACATAGGCCAAATGGAAATTTGAACACGCTCATTTAGCAGCTGAGGGCCAGACTGCTGTGCCATCCATCCACCCCGGGTTTTCAGTCTTTCCCTCAAAATTAAGGCCAATGTATTTCCAATGGTATGCCACTAATTTCAACCCCATTTCATTACTCAACTAAATCTTTTCTTCTTCACTTGTGCTAGCGCAACGGGATAGCAGACGTCGCACTAAATCTTTTCATTACTCAACTAAATCTTTTCTTCTTCACTTTGCACTTGACCAAGATACGTGGTTTTATGTCTGGATTCCATATATTTAACAAAGATCAACAACTCCTAAATATTTAAAGGTAATTTTCTTGGGGTTTTCTCTTCTAATTTGGACATTCCTAGTTCAATTGCAGCAGAAAGTAATGACAATGATCAAAGCTATTGAGAAGCATATTTGGTTAGAGGTAGATTGTTCACTTATCTTCGAGTTCCTTCGCTCTCCCCATTTGGTTCCTTGGCAATTAAGGGTAGCGTGGAGAAACTATTTGAACCAGATTTCTATAATACAATTTTACTCATCTCACATTTTTCAGGAATGTAATAAAGTTGCTAACTTGTTAGCAAACTATGGTATAACCTTGGTTTAGTGGGATTTAATCCCTCCTTTCATACTGTCATCATGTAATAGGGACTATTTTGATCTGTCACAATATCGTTTTAGATAGTTTTTGTTTTGCTTGTTTTTATTCTTAAGAGAGATGTGTTGGTTTGGTACCCTCTCTTTGTATCTCTTCTTTGTTCTTTTAAATAAATTTTGAGACGATAAAGAGGGTTGGCCTCCCTTGTCCCTCATTTCAGCAAAAAAAAATCACAACTCAGTTGAACTGTACCAAAAAGAACCCACCTCTGGCGCTCCAACCAGGAATTGCTTCAGTAAACCTAAAATGAGACCACTCACACTCAAGCTAGCATTTCCCTGAATGATAGATCCAGTCTCCTTCAACTTGACCCCCAGTCCAGCATCACGAGGCATGATGGAGCCTAGCAGTGTGAAATAGCCACACATGACACATTTCTTCTATGCTCACTATCAGACCCGTCAGCAAAGTCATCTGGATTCACCTCTAAGACCCCCTTTAAAGACCGGATTAAGTCCGCAGATTTCTCCATGGTAAAACTAAACAAGTTTCCTCAAATTGGAGGTCAATTGTGGCTACCTTGATAGAGAACTTCTGGCCAGTAATTATGTAAAGCTTTGATGAGCATGTAAATGTAAGAACCAGAAATACATATAGGGTAAATAATTGAGACATGGATGCTTTGAGCTAGCAAGAAGTAATCTAAAGCTCTGAGTATTCACATTACAATTGTTAACAAATCTTAACCACCACAGAAAACAAGTTCCTACTACAGCTTTAGCATTTTTCTCCAGTACCACAAAATGCAATACATATGAGCAAAACTATTAAAATAGATTAGTATTGGGGAAAAGGCAGAGTGGACTCGACAATGCAACTAGAGAGGAGTGACTTGCTGAAAGAAAAAGCGGACTTGTTGTCCACCTCCTTGTACATTGCGCTCTGTTTAAATAAAAAGCTGTTTCTTTTCAAAAAAAAAAGAAAAAAGAAAACAGAGAGACTGATCTACAATCGAATATGTGGTTGTTCCCAATCAAGTTACTTGCTAGAGCATCGCAGAAATGCCTCATAATTTTTAAAGATCAATCAATTAAATTAGCAAAGCAGAGTGACTTACTACTTGCTAGGCTAACTAGGGATCCCATTTATTGTGGAAAATAAACTGTCGACCCTATGAGGTGTGAACTAAAGAAAGAGTGTGCCAGCATGATCAAACAAAGAAGATTTTGTTCCAGATTTGAGAAAATCCTAATATTATAGCCTGCTATCAAATTTTCTAACTTATTAACTGCTCGATCTCTTTTTTATTTTTTCAGTTAGGAAAACAAAACTCTCTAGGAATATCAGTATCAAGAAAAGAATCATGCATATGAAGTGACCAGATAAATCATTCTCAAGGATCAGACGTATGACTAATTCAGTCGCTCTAAAATATCTAATGAAAAGCAGTTCGAGTAAAAGCAAACTGATGAAAATAAAGCCTTAGATCGTATAAAGAAAAGATTATACATTACCTTCATGATTCTGCAGAGATATCACTCCTATCAGTCTGGTACAGACATTATTTCATCTTCGCTTTCTTCATGTGGAAGATACATGGATGCACGCTGGCTCACATCTCTTTTAGTGCATCGTTACTCCAGAAAAGTGTCTTAATTCCAGAATCCTACTCATGAAGGAGATTGCCAACTAACATTCCAGCACCCATTATCAATTCACAGTCTGCACTCCAAGTTAGTAACAAAGAAACATTTGCAGATCCTAAAGCAAGCAGTAAAAATAACATCAAAGAGCCCAAATTTGTGTCATTTTGTGTGTTCATGTGTTGATATATTGAAAACGTATAAGCTTGGTCTGTGTATATTCTTAGGTTTTGCACAAAAGAAACATGGTAAATCCGACAAAACAAGCATGTGAAAAAATAGAAGTCAACAAATGTCACAAATTTATTAAGACCAACAGTACAAAATAGTCATTTCATTAATATTTTGACCCGAAACTATGATAGATTGGGGGAATATACTGCACTGAGAGCCTACCTAAAAAGAATAATCACAAACAGTGCAACCACCAAATAATTAATGTCTAATTAATCCAGTTCATCAAGTTTGATCTCTTGTTGTTCGCCAGTACACAGAATTTTTACACCCACCATCCCCCTTTGCCACTCTGAAACTCCCACCAAGATCAGCCTGTTGGCATTTATTCGTGAAGCACGCTTGAATACCCTGAAATATAACAATTTTTCATGCATGCAACAATGGCAATTAGAAAACGATGATTGATATAGAAATTTGCAAATGACTATAAGATGGCAGTAAATACCATTTTAGTGGTTTGCTCTCCAGGACCAAGTCGACACTTTGACCTTTCTCCCTAAGTATGGTGGCAACTGTTGCAGCTGCACCTTGTAGTCCAGGATCCAGAGCACACACAATGTTCTCTACTTGCAGGCCAAGTTCTGGCAGAAGACCCTTCTCCTTGAGCAACTATAATCATCACACCACAATGTCAAATGAATAACAAGTAACAGAAAAATGAGAAAAACAAGTGTAAGGAATATTATACTCTCAAAATGAACATCCACAAACCCAAACATCTTAGATTAGTTGAATATCATATGTATGGTCAGTAAGTGTAACACAAAAATGAGAAAAACAAGTGTAAGGAATATTATACTCCCATAATGAACATCCACAAACCCAAACATCATAGATTAGTTGAATATCATATGTATGGTCAATAAACTGCAGATTATGCCACTAGGCCCACTATAGGATAAATAAGCACCATATTCTGCTTGGTACAAATATTCAAATGTAATGTTATAAAAGAAAATAACATCATCAAGCAAAGAGGATATATGAGTTTTAACTCACTTCTATTATGACAGCATCACCAAATCCAAAGCCACAAGCCGGAATATCATCACCACCAAAGGTAGAGAGCAACCGGTCGTATCGGCCACCACCGCAAATGGCTCGCAACTTTCCTCCTCTATCAAAACCCTAGAATATAATTGAATCCGTTAGATGCTGTTCATAAAGTAGCAACATTTTTTAAGAGATCTCCGCATCAAAAACTGACAAGTATGCTTAAAGCAATTATGTATTGGCTACGTATTTTTCTTTTTAAGGGACAATAGTTTGTTCTTTCACGTATTTACTCAAGTGGATAGTTTTGGTCCACAACTGAGATATTAGTGCGACATGAAACCATGTCCTTCGTGGTTGCTTCAAATAGAAGGAATTACAATATCATACCCACTAATATTTAAGTGGTGTATACAATAACAATACTTGTAACAGTTTTGCTCACAAGTAACATTTCAGAACTTCCGAAATTGATAATTGTACAAGCAGTAAGATATGGTCCGCAAACTTCATCCTCATGGCTATACAGATGTCCGAAATTGAAACGCAGTAACATAAATGATTCTAAGAGCATAATTTATACTCGAAAAGGTATAAAGCAGACGACAAAAGGACATCAGTCCTCATTGGCAAAAGAGATTAAAAGCTTATAGATCAAGAGGAGTGAAATTTGCACTCCTCATTTTACAATCTACACTCCCATTTTCCTTTGAAGGTAAATGATTTCACAAAAAGACAAAACCTATGTGGGTAAAGACAAAATTAAAGTTACTAAAAGAGGAAAGAAGTGTGGATTATAATTTAAGGAGTGCAAATTTCAATCCCCTAGATAAATATTTGAACTCAATATACAGTCCCTCATTTTCAAAAGAACTTAAAAGCTTATAGATTAATATTTGAACTTGATCATTGGCCAATAATAATTGATACTCAACTGTCAATAAAGTAGAGTTGATAACATGAATATCTGACCTCGAAGACTATACCAGTATAGTAGGCAAGGCCACGAACAATAGATGCATCAAACTGAATCCATTCAGAATAACCAAATTTGTCAGCAAGAGAGAACAGCTGCTTCAGATCAGCAACTGCTTCCCCAGAATCTCCTAGTATCTCTACATAAAGACAAACATTGAACAGATGCTAAGAATCTCACTAATTTGAACCAGCTGCCAGCACTCACAAACAATTGGCAAAACACTCACCTAGGAATCTTAATCTATAATATATTTGGATGAAAAGAAAATTTATAATTGTGAACGCAGTGTATATGAACTTATCCTTGCACTCACTTCCTCTTGCCATCCTGTACCACTTTCGAGTTTCAACACTATCTCTTCTCTATGTTGTACAGTATATACGAGCCACTCTTAAGATGTTACAATTGCTAACACAATAGAATCATTAGGCTTACCAGATCAAAAGAAAAAAAATCATTTGGATTAAAGTTGCCGAACTTTCATGGGAAGAACTAATTATTAATTTATGTGTTAGCATCACATGACGTGAAAGTAAATGTATATTAGATATTATCAGAATAAGAGTTGCTTATGAAAGCTTTCCACAGGCTTAGTTAGGTTTTATCTATTCTATACTCTATAATATACCTACAATCTGACATACAACTGATGTCATTTCTATAAGATGTTACAATTGCTAACACAATAGAATCATTAGGCTTACCAGATCAAAAGAAAAAAATCATTTGGATTAAAGTTGCCGAACTTTCATGGGAAGAACTAATTATTAATTTATGTGTTAGCATCACATGACATGAAAGTAAATGTATATTAGATATTATCAGAATAAGAGTTGCTTATGAAAGCTTTCCACAGGCACTCTAAGTAACCTTTTCTAATAATTGGAAATCTACCTCTATGCAGCAAAAAAGATAGTCATCTACAGGGATATGCAGGAAGCCATAAGACTTTGTGACTGTTCAAATTGCATATATGCAAACGGATAGATAGAACTTGTATAATTGATCTAAGTATACATGTGATATGCTCCAAGAAGGGAAAGACTGTTGATTTATATCACCAAAAAAAAGGAATAGATATATCTATATTTTGAATCAATATCAACAAGACCAACCTTCCAGCTCTGTCAATGACTTTATGGAAAGAACTTGCAATAACTGCTCAATTGCCTCTTCTAATACACCAACGGATTCTAGCTCCTTTTTAATTTCTGCCAACGGAAGCTTCTCTATCTGTTAACCATCAAAACACCCTGACCTCATTAGAAAATGATAACAAAAATTTACATTCTAGTACAATGTATTGCGGCAGATGCATTTGCGAGACAATTTGAACTAAAATCTGTAAGATCAAATTCATTTGCGACAGATGCATAAGAGCAAACAATATCCAAAATGCCAACAAAGTACATGCCAACATGCAAATGTACACACATACATGCTGGAAATGTAGGCTGAATACTGCCACCATGGCATGTGGGAATTATATGATCAATGGAAGAAAGTGTGTCAACTTTACAAAATAAAAACAAATCAAACTAATAAGAGTGTGATCTAAGTTATCTTAAAAACAAATGGTAACCAAAATAAGATGCTAGTGATTATTGAATCAAATTGATTTCTTAGGGACAACAAAGCAGAGACGTTTCAATTTGCATATGCACAGGTAACTCCCCATTTTTACAGCTAAGAGCTTTATTTACTCTATCAAAGCAGCATCAATAACGAACCATCTTGAGGGAAAATGGACAGATAAACAGACTAGAGCATAGTCGGCTGAAATCATTTGCAACTTACCTTGTCTATAATGATGCAAACCTTTGCGAACAAAGCTTCAGGTATGGAGTAACGACTCAATACTGCTTGTAAAAGCTGTAAAGTGGGAAAATAATAAGATTCTCTCTGTTTTCCAAAGTCATTAATAAACTGAAAGTCCTAATGTAATGAATGGCTTTGGATCACATGTCAAAAGATTTTCATCTTTTCAAAAGGTAGAATAAGATTCAGAAAAATTTAATATTTCTTGAAACTGAAATGAAAATTTGGTTTAACAAAACAAACAATAGAGAGATTTTTTTTAATCCTTTAAAAGAAGTGATGTCAAGTTGTGCAGCTTCTGGAAACCATATGATCAACTTCAAGAACCCAAAACTGTATTATTGAAAACAAATGCATTTCTTTCCTTTCCTGAAGGATAAGTTGAGAAGTGAGGTACAAAGCCTTTGGAAACAGAACTCACAAGAAAAGAGGTTCTATATAAAAACAATAATTATTCTGCAGACCACTCAAAATGATAGTCTTAAGAGTTCATTCAAGGAAAAACCATCCACACCTTTCGACTTGAAACCTTAAATCCAACATCCGAAGCTGTAATTCCTAACCGCTTGAAGAAAGTGATAATTGCGGAAATAAGTTCCGCTTCAGCCTAGTCAAGGAGAGACTAAGTTTGTTAGGAAAATGCACAGCAAAATGTACATATATCAAAAACAACAAACAGGATGGTACATCATACCGTAACCTCAGGCACACCAATAATATCCATATTCCACTGGTAATGCTCCCTTCGCCGCCCCCTTGTCATTCTCTCGTACCGCCAACACTGCCCCACCGCAAACCATTTCAACGGGAGCGATAGAGATTTTCCCTTCTGTATCACCAACCTGGCCAATGAAGGCGTAAGCTCCGGCCTCAGCGCAACACGACGATTTCCTCTATCTTCAAAACAATAAAGCTGCCACAATGCAGTATATAAGAAACACAACGCTACTAAACCATGAGCTCAAAAATTCGAGTAGTCAGAATTAGAGAAAGAGCAAAAGCAACGCTAACCTGGTCTCGAATCTCCTCGCCGGCTTTTCTAATGAACAGAGCCTCGGACTCGAGCACCGGAAAATCCACCTCCTCGAAGCTAAACAAGCGCGAAACCTCTCTGAAATTAGAGAAGAGCCAGCTGCGGAGGCGCATGTCCTCCGGCGGGAAGTCCCTGGTGCCCTTGGGAGGGTTCACGTCGATCCTCTGCGGCAGGTCCTCCTCCGTGACCAGCGCCGGAGACACTGCTCCGGCACGACCTCCGGCGGCGGCGGCATTGGTTGAGAGACAAGAGCGGGCCCTAGGGTTTGTGGCGAGGATGGGGCATCGGAGGAGAGCGCGGGTTAGGAGGGGCTTATTGAGGATAAGGAGGGAAGAAGAAATAGCAGAGAGCATGGCTCTGCTTTCTTTCTCGTTTGGCTGCTCACTTGGTTTAACCCAGAGATTGACTCCTTCACGACCAGTAAACAACTTCTTAATAAATAAATTAAAATATATATATTTAAAAAAAATCATTTACCAAAAAAAATCTGAATTTACGTGAGACGTTGATATTCCTCCTAAAAACTTATTAGGCAATGATTTTCTTTAGTTGTTTTTTATTTAATCTAAATACCCCCTATTAGTACCATTCATACATGTAGTGAAGATTCATTTAATGAAAAGTGACATGGTAACAACACATGACCCATGGATACATCACGGTGAAAAGATTGAAGTGCAGAGTCAAGCTATTCTGAGTAGTCCAATTAACGTAATTGAGAGGAATACAACCATATTTGTTATGATGAGTGATCTTTTTCTAGATAATTCAAATGTCAGAGATGATGAGGATGGTGTATCTGAAGATGAAGACGACAACGCTGATCTAGATTATGCGTCAAAAAAATAGGATATTGGAAGGGGTGACAATGAGGATAACTACGATCAATTACTGCAGGATGCCGAACGAGAACTTTATCTTGGTTGCACTGAGTATTAGATCTTGACGTTTGTTGTCGAGTTGATTCGCTAAAAGGTAGGCAACCACTGGACCAACAAGTTTGTTAACACGTTGTTACAGGAAGATGTGCCCGAAACCCAGTAGTATTCCTGAATCATATCGTGATTGCAAGATCTTAAAAGGTATCGGCTTAGGGTATAAAATCATCCATGTATGCAAATACGATTGTACCTTGTTCTACGATAGGTACGTAAAGGCAGATAATTGTGTCTTGGTAACTGAGTTAGTGATGAGGCACGTGACCAATATATAAGTATTACTATGGGTTTGCTTGGGTTTTTTTTTTCCATGAAATAATCATTAATATATTTTACTTTATATTTTGTAGGAACAATTAACTGATAAGAGACAAAAGTATAGAGAGAAATTGACGCTTGATGCACCGGAAGGTACTCCACCTGAATCTGTACAAGTCACCACCCGTGAGGAGATGTCAATCATGGCTGAAACGTGTGGAAGGAAAGGGAAGAGAGTTCGTGGAATAGGCTCGTTTCCTTGTATGGAATCTCCAGCTGCAACATCTTTAACGATATTGAGTTCTCAGATGAATGTGATGCAAGAAAAGATGGAAAAGCTTGAATCATCTTTTGATACGTTGCTGTCAGAAAACAAAGAACTAAAGGCAATGCTGAAGGAGTTGTTAATGAATAACCAAAACAAGTATGGTCATAGTGAAGACATTTTGGTGAACTGACACACCTTTTCTGATACCGATGACGTTGAGATGGTGCCTAACATTGAGCAAGATGATGAAGGTGAAGAAGAAATAGAGAATTATGAATACATATGATTTTGAAATAATTTGGTTATTTTTAATAAAAATGTTGAACCATTTCTATTTTATTTAATATTGTAAATTATTTTTGAAATTATATTTAAATATCGAATGCGGCATTTGCATATGTTGGTAATCATCAAATGCGACATATCATGGAACCTCGTCTGCTGGTATTGGTGACATATATTTAATGTTGCATAAATTATTAACCGACAACTATGTATATGTCACAAAAAAGTCTAAATTCCTCGCTTAATTAAAAAAGTGACGAATTTAGGTTGTCACAATCGGTTGTCGCTTAAAGTGGTTTACCGATTGTCAAAAGTAATGAAACTATACAGTTGTTGCATTACCTGTGTGTAGGGTTAAAGATGAGAAAGTGATAGAGCTAGAAAAAGCTGAAAACCAAGCTATATGTATAATATATAGATTTAAGCGGTTGAGGGTTTGAATTGCTTACAACCGTTACGATTATCCCTTTAATTTCATTGTAAGAAAATATTATCATCCATATATTCATCAAAAACAGAAAGGCAAAGATTTGAGGATATGAATGCGTGAAGTACTGTACTGCAAAGAATACATAATTCGAGTTCGTGAAAGCTTGAGCTCTTGTTACAAAAGCTCGGAACTTAGGATAGCGTAAGTATTCCTTAAATATTAGAGAAGGCTTATAACACCCTAACCTAGGTGTTAAATAAGAAAAGGGATCCTAATTTCGAAAAACGAAATAGAATTTAAAAACTTTCATGACATTGAAAGTCGTGATGAAACTTAAATTTATTTGTGGTTACACTCAAATGGATCGGGCTGCCTACGTATCCTTTTTAAAAATGGATCAAGCCACATGTAGTTCAGAAACAGGTCGTCAGCCTCCTCTCGACAAAATATCCTCGTAATTATCTCAAATTCGCCACCAGTCAAACCAACAATACCAATAGTCATACTTGCTATTTCCGCGACTAGTTTTCTATAAAGATATACTACTCCAAGTCATAACACAGTACAACGTGCACTTCATTCTCAAAACTTGTCACCTTATTAATATTACTTTTTACGTACCCTCTAAACACTAAGGGTACCCAAATCGTCCAGCGTCGTTTTCGGCTTCCCGCACAAACACCTTTGTTGTAATCTAACCAACTATACTGTGGACGTCCATAGACGTCAATACACCAACACCATGATTTAATACACTTCTCAACCACACTTCCGCCCGGAGCTAGATGCTGATCCCCATCCACAACCGCCCACCCACTGAGGATAACAAAGGGGCATATTTATCATAAATATAGTTGCTACTAACATCAATCAATATTTCCTCTATTTGAAACACAACACGTCTAAAAATAACAACTCATATTTAAACTCGTCTTCTACCGAATATATTCTATTATTTCCAGATTATCGAATTAATGACATCAACGAGTCATTATTAGATTCACAAACCATCATATAATCAACTGCTTCTAAAACACCTTCACCACTCTAACAATTATCATCAAAACTTCACTAACCATTTCTGACCAACATCGGAACTAAAACCCTTTAGTTCCAACTGATGATCCTATACTGGAAACCGAAATGTCATTTTGTTAATAAGCCTTGAACCTATGAACTCATTTATTTTACCGAAACATTCCATAGTAATTCTACATACAGAATTACTAAGGACACCCACACGATTAATTTATATCACAACACAACTATTCCCGAGTTCGGGAATTAAAATGCTCAGATGAAAATTGCTCAAATGTCATTAAGAGCAATTTGGGAAGATTTTATAGGGGAGAATCAAATAAGAAAGAGCATTGTCGTGTGTGTTTTTTTCCTTAGAAATAAAATAACCCTTCTAGCCTTTTCAATTGGCCATATTAATAGACTTAACATCTAATTTGGACAGAGTTTATTAAATTGGGTACGACTGATTAAATTTGGAAAGTTTAAGGGGCATTTTGATGAAATTGAAAGTTTAAGGACTAACATGTAGTTGCCCCTAAACTTCAATGGGGTAAACTTAATTTAATTCTAAAATATAATTTATAAGTGGGTGGATCATTCCTAATTGTACCAATGCCTTTGTGATTAAAACCTAACATCTTAAAGGTGGTTAACTCGGGATAATATTAGTACACGGATGATCCACGGGCTACACTTGTCACTGTTTAATATGGTATTAGAGCGGGTCTCTTTTCAATTACTTCTCAAATTCTTCTGAGTTCTATCTCTAGTCTAGTTCTTATGAGCCTGATTTGGGTTCCTTCTCTTCACCCGTCCGGGCTTATCTCGCATTCTCACCATTAGAAAGTTCTAATTGGATTGTCACCAAGTGTGTGTTCCGTCCCAATTCATTCCATGTGCAGACTGAAAGTCAGGTTGCACGTGAAGGGACGTGTTGGAAGTATTGGAGAGTAGTAGATCCCATATCAGAAAAATGACAAATAAAATATAATTCATAAGTGATGGATCATTCATAATTGTACCAAGACCTTTTATAATTAAAATCCAACACCTTGAAGGTGGTTAAGTTTGGACAATATCAGTACATGAATGATCTACGGGCCATGCTTGTCACCATTTAACATCAACCTTAGTGGCCATATCACATCCCATCTATCTATCTTCTATCTTTATATATAAAAGGGATGGGGGTATGCACTATTCACGTGAACAGTGACGGACCCAGATGTTGGGCCTTGCTGCCAACTTTTTCTTTCTTTTTAGTCTGGCCTTCAGTTTTTCCCTTTATATATAGAGATTCAGTTTTGCCTCTCAATTTAATTTGTGATTAAATCTAATAGGTTTCAAAGGCATATTAATAAATATATGGTCAAATCTCAAACACATTGGATTTAAAGTTTAAGGGTTAGAGAGTTAGGGTTTAGGATTTAGGAGTTCGGATTTAAGGTTTATGCATATTAACAAATATATGACCAAATTTCAAACACATTGAATTTAAGGTTTAGGGGTTATGGATTTAGGGTTAGGAGTTCGGATAAATGAAATTGAGTCGCTCTATACCTAAATAATCACTTCTATAACTTTTTAAAATAGTAGTTTTAACGGTGCATATGAGTGTTGATATGTGGATTTATCTAGGTTAGATTTTGAATTTAAGTTGGGTTTTGTGTTTCGGGTTAAGGGCATCTTCCCTATTGATTCAGTTTATCAGTTTCGGCTTATGACATGTATTGATGAGTGTTTCTTACTTGCAATCAAGGTTCTAAAAGTCGCTAGTCTCTAGTCGGTCGGCCGGTCGGGGACTAGCGAGTAGAGAAGTAGTCGGAGAGTACTCGGTTTTTAATTTTTAGATTTATTTTTATTTTTAAAACATATAATTAAATATAATTTTTTTAAATGTATTATAATGTCCAAAATAATAAAAATAGTCAATAAAATGCCGAGTTGGGCCGATTTTTTCCGAGTTAGGCCGACTACTTGGTCGAGTTTCTTTCGGCCGAATTTGTACTCCTATTTTCCTAAAATCGCTTTGTAACATCCCACATCGACCAACGGAGAGGGTGATGTACCATATATGTACATCGGTGACACCCATCTAGCACGAGGCCTTTTGGGAGCTCAGTGGCTTTGGAGGGGATGAGAACTCCGAAGTTAAGCTTGCTAAGCTTAGAGCAATCCCATGATGGGTGACCCCTGGGAAGTTGCTCTGAGAGCTCCTGGAAACAAAACCGTGAGGGCCGGCGAGCCCAAAGCGGACAATATCGTGCTACGGCGGAGATGGTCCGGGATGTGACAGATTGGTATCAGAGCCACTCTGCCGAGGGTGCTAGTGTGCCGACGAGGACGTTGGGCTCCTAAGGGGGGTGGATGTAACATCCCACATCGACCAACGGAGAGGGTGATGTATCATATATGTACATCGGTGACACCCATCTAGCACGAGGCCTTTTGGGAGCTCAGTGGCTTTGGAGGGGATGAGAACTCCGAAGTTAAGCTTGCTAAGCTTAGAGCAATCCCATGATGGGTGACCCCCTGAGAAGAGAGCTCCTGGAAACAAAACCGTGAGGGCCGGCGAGCCCAAAGCGGACAATATCGTGCTACGGCGGAGATGGTCCGGGATGTGACACGCTTCAGGTGGACGCTGACTAGTGAGTACTCGGCCGACTAGGCCGAGTTTTAGAACATTGCTTGCAATTCCAGCATCTTGGTTGTTAATATAAATTTGGTGTTAATTTCATCTCAATCAATTGTGTTATTTTATTAGAGTTTCAGAGTTGCATAATATTGATCGAACTACAGAAATTTCACAATAATTAATTGAACCTACAGAAACGCACACGCACGTACGGAGATATAAGAGAGCCTTTTCCACGTGAACAGTGGCGGGCCTGGATATTTGGGCCTCGCGTTTTCTGATGAGTGACAGTCTGAGACCGAGATCAGACGAACAGAGAAGGGAGAGAAGGGAAGGAAAGAAGAGAAAAGAAAGGAAGAGACTGATTTATATTGGGATTCCGATCACAGGTGTTCTTGCTTTGATTGAAATCCAGAGTGAGATTCTCTTAATTTCTGATTCGAGCAGGTTGGTCATCTATCCCAATTTCGGTTGCTAGAGTTTCAGTTTCGGACAGACAAATTTGGTATTCATTCTTGCTGGGTTCTCTGTCTGATCTAGGATATTGATTGACTTTCAGTTTCTGATTTATTTTTTTTCCAGAAAATGAAGAATCTCAATCATGTAGCTTATTCAATTAGATTGTTGATTCAATTGGATAGCTTATTCAATTAGAGATTTGATTAAATTAGAAACTAGGGTTAGTTGACTGAAGACTATGTTTGGTTTTATTGGGGATATTCATCGGCTTTGAGAAAGAGTGTTGAGTATGTTCTTAGTTAGAGTAAAGGTTTTGTTGATGTTTAGGTAACAACAGACATGCAATCACGTGTTAGGTCGAACTAGGATTGACTGAGCTTTTGGGTTTTTGTTTGCTTGGTCAGTTGAGTATAGCTATTATCTTTTTCATTGATTTGGCTCGGCAATTGGCATAGGTTCTTCAACTGGGGTCCCATTCTTTCATATAGCAGGTAACAAAATACTGGGTGGTTGGATATCAAGGCCTTTTCTGGGTATATTGACTTCTATTGGATTAATTGTTCTCTTTCCCCCTCACAGAACTACAAGTAATGAGGCTCAGCATTCTGCTGTTTGTACCGGTTATTGGTGTGCGTGAAGGAAAATTTTCATTATGAGAATTCAAATCTCACATCTATATGTGCTGTTTGTGTCAGGTATGATATTTTGGAGTTAATGGCTTGGATTGTAACTGATGCTAGACAGATATCCAAGAGGGGAGTGTTTTATTTTTCAGATAAATGCGTGGCGTATATGTTTCATTTTCACTAATAGTTGCAGTCTTTATATAAATGATGGAAAAGAAAAGAATTAAAGAAGTAAAGAAGGGAGTTATGGAAGTGGTCTGTGCGAAACAAAAGTTTCATCTAGTCTGGAAAACATTGCAATCTAATGGGAATATGCTGTTCTATACATAAAGATAAAGTTGCATCTGTGTTGTTCAGGTTACTGACTGTCGCAGTTTATAGCAGTTTAGGTTGTTTAAAAATTGAATACTCACACGAAGTTATATATGTATATGAAGAGATTGAACTACTGCAAAGACATTATTATAAAAGAAAAAGGAAAAAGAAAAGGGAATGAAGAAGATGTGAAATTACAAAATCTTATACCAGATTTGAAACAGAACATACAACAATGTGTGTACCAAAGCATGTGTTGATTGTGTTCAGTTTGGATATGCTGATCTTCTTCCATTTTGTTTGTTTTGTTCAAATCGTACACTTGCATGGTATTGATCTGTTCATATTCATGTATCGAATTCTATATATGTTCTTTTGCAATGTCCTGAACTTTTTATGAGGATAAGCTTAATAGACGGTGGTGCTTAAGGAAGTTCAAAAACATGACACTGTTGACATTATAATTCAGTGCCTGGGGATTGTTTTATTGTTTTTACTGATTTTTCCCATATTAGTTTTATTGTTTAGCTTTTCTTATTCTCTTTCTCTGCATTGTGGGTCTTAAATTTTAAAATGGCTTTAGGTACATTACCCAGCCATTTGCGTCACTTAGGATTTGTTAGTCTTCAATTCTTTATGAAGAATTTGGTGGACATATTGATGACTCTTTCATTGGTTCCTATATTCAACATGGATTAAAGGTTGTCGGCTTTTTCTTTTGAAACTATTGTGAAACTTTAACAGATATATCCTCATGTTCATATTATGATAACGAATCCGTCAAATTCAGTACAATTCTACTTTGGATGCTGCTGCAATATTTTTATCTCAATTTTAGAGCAAAGGATTGTTGGTCTTTTTAATTTTATTTTTTCCTTAGCTTATATTTATCATGCTTCTTTTGTCAAATATAGGGTAAGAAAGACACTTCCCATGCTTCCGTTGCTGAGCTAACATACAAATAAGTTCGTGAACAACATCAAAGTAGCAATTGATGCTAATCTGATCACAAGCAGCGGGCTTCTTTCTTCAAAGTTGCATTAGCTACTGTGAGCAAAACTGGGAGAAAAGAAGGGTTGCAGAAAGCTTTGTTTATGAGAGTACCCTATTCTAACATAAAAAACTAGGGATCAAAAACAATTGTTGATCAAACGTTGGATATGAAGAGTATAATCTGCCAAACTCACGTTAGTGAGTGCTAACAGTTCACAAAGTGGATTGGTTGAGTTGATGAATTGGAAATTTCTCTCTTAGTTGAGTTTGATGCCCATCACAATTTTTTCTCATTTAAATTTTGGAGCAATTGTATATTTTTTGGAGATCGCACCACAGCACGCGCATGAAGGCTAGTTCCCTTCAATAGTTTTGACAGGTTCACAACTGCAAAGGTCAGTCGATGCAATCATTTGAAAATGTCGAGGTAGTAAAAATAGGATACGTATTTTTTGTTTTTTTTAAACACAAAAATGCTGCAGCCTAAAACGTCTTGTAAAACACGTATAAGTTTCGCTAGAGGAAGTCAGGAAGATGCAGCAATGAATACGATTTGGGAATACTCACACACAAAAACATACAATGTGGATAAGTTCGTGTTCGAATAGCATAGGCCTCCCTATGTTAAATCGATTTGGATCGATAACGTAACACTCTTGTCAGCAAAACTAGCATACGCCAGCTACATAGCATAAACATGGAAGCTCTTCTGCTACATGGCATTCGTAAACGCCTTCCACCGCCTCAACTTTTCTTCGCTACATATCACCGGTTGCACAACTACGTGTCTATCTCGATTTATAACATGTAATAACAAATAATCAACTAAATACTGGAAGAACGAGAAACTAACATCCAAGGACACGTTACATGAAATTCATATCCCTGCTCAGTGCTCCATTTAACCATTTATTATCAACCCAGATTGCAGAAGACAGAAGTTATGAATAGTAGTAGCTATGAGTACAATTAACAAGGGTTTATTGCCTACTAGATCAAATCTAGAACATCTTCATAACAAAATAATGCCATAGTATATAGATCACCATGCATCCCAAGCTTAAAAGAAAGCACCAGATGAGAACAGCAGTACCATCATAAGTACTGAAAGCAAGACTGACGAAGGAGACGAAGAAGCCGAGCCATAAGGGTAAGGCACGTATCCTCCTCCTGGAAAGGTGCTTGGAGGAGTGGGGTACTGAGGAAACTGGCCAGGAGGGGAGTATCCCTGAGGGTTTTGGCAGCACTGGTACTGACCTGGGGGACATTTTGCTGGACGACTAGGCTGTTGAGGAGCCAGTGGCGGCGGTGGAGGTGGTGCGTACTCTCCGGTCTGTGACGGTGGAGGTGGAGGGTATAAAGGTTCCCCTCCAGCAGGCGGACATGGGTACTGACATGTAGTGCAAGTGACACAGTTAGCACTGGCAGAAGAAGGGGCAGCGTCTCCAGAAACCTTGATGAAAACAAGGTTGGAGAAGACAGAGAAACACAGCGCTGTGAAAAACACAGCCAGTTTCAGAGGGAACATTCTTCTTCTTCCTCCTGGTTCTGGACTTGTGGTAAGAGAGCTTCCTATGATGTATCAGAAGAAAGAGGCAGGTGGGGGTGGGATTACAGAGACGACAGATACTGTTGAGATGTATTAAAAACCCAGCTGCATGCAAGCTTGATTCAGTGGTTTGGATGTTTCAGCTTTTATTTCTGAAACCCGGATTCGGTGCCGCATGGCAGACCATTTGTCATAACAATGTACAAAGAGAATAGAATGGAAGCAACTTATATGGACAACTCAAAAAAATATATAAAATCAACATTTGTATTTTGAGAATTCTAGATGCAGGTCACACATCAGCCCTAAAGACTTGCAAAACTCCATTTCACCTCCAAATTAAAAGACAAAACAAGTGCAGAGGAAATATCATATCAACTCTTTTCTGTCTGTTTCTTATTGCTTTCTATATTGAGTCACACAGGTGACAAGAAGAAACATGACACAGTTGGAGCAATAAGGAATGGCACATTAATATTACGAAACAATGTAGACCTACATAGCAAATGATACATGCCTCTAGGACTGATAAGAAGTTAGGCTCTGTATATCCTGCCTATTTAGATAAAAAGAACTCAACTGATCATCATAAAATGATTTTACAGACAGTGGAGAAAATCCAGCATAGTTCCCTTTTACTTTTGCCAAGCAAAGCTCATGGATGCACTTGAAGATCCCATGTTTTTGGGTGACTGGTTGAGCTGCGTATTCCTCGAGTGACATCCACTACAAAAACAATGCACACAGTTATGGTCAATTTTCTTATATTCAGTTACTTGATCCACTCTAAAATGTACGACATAATTTGAGTTTAGGCATGTGTAAGAATAACTGCTAAACCCAAGTGGACAAACTGTTCTGATAACTTGATTTTCAAAAATTAAATTGAAGAATTATGTCAAAACAAATTTTCAACAAAAGTTTACCGTGGCTGCCTCAATCTCCAGGTCTTGCTTTTGGATGTCAAATGATTGAGGATGCAACATGCACACAAAAAATAGATCTGATTTCTCAAAAAATGACTTGTGTGCTTGCCTATAGGCAGGAAACAGAAAAGTATGTAGGATTAGAATCTACAACATGGTTTGCATCTGTAAAGTAGAAGAAAAGATTTGAAATTTAATATATCCGTGCTAATGAGAAGCAAAGCCTTAGGAGCCAAAAAGATGGACAAGTAATTAAAAAGATGTGCAATCAGTTGCGCAATTTCAGATTCTCTCTAGAGGTACCACCCTGAGAATTTTTGTTTTTACTAGAAAGAGGCTTTAGATATGTGTTTAAAGGAGAAGGGTCAAATATTGGATGGGAGCAAAGGTACCATCTGCTTATTGTAGAGTAGAGGGTGCTACTTACTCAGTCAGAGATGAATATCTGCTACTAAGCACAGAAAAGATTGAATTAATTCCTTTTTGTTATTCTACAGCCAAAATATTCATAATTGAAGGCCAACAACACCGGAGTGTCAACAAGATATGACCAGCAGCCATGTTCTGGCCTTTCCCAACCGGCACTGGCGTTGGCCTTTCCCAACAAGAAGAAGTTTACATGAGGGTAACATAATGGATAGTGTATGGAAAAATTGAGGAATTTTTGGAATTGTTTTATGGTTGCAAAGCACTTCAGTGACTGCAAATACAATTCAACCAAATGACGGAGTCATGTTATATCAGGACAGTTTTGCTAAAGTTAATACTATAATCTCGTGCTTAGGGTGAAGCTATCTTCAGTCACATCCCTGAAATAGACTTAAAAGTCAAAGATATCGGTCCTCAATTAAGGATTCAGTATAATTTGCATCCTGATCTTGTTTCATGACTCTTGTTTGGTACACATGATTTAGTTTTACCATCTGCAATTGAGTTGATTGAAAATACTAGTACATAGGTCATCAAAAATAATGCATGAATCAAGATACGGAAAACTTGTACCTGAATGCTAATACCTCTTGAAACTCTGCATCGATCTGAAGCAGTGAAAACCAGTGGAGTTCATCACACTTTCATATTGGTATCTTAACTATGAGCAAAGATAATATGGATACACAAAAACTGATAACTTACTCCTGTTTCTTCTTTCACTTCTCTTACAGCTGCCACAGTAATATCCTCACCCTGTAATTGAATAGCTCATTTAATGTCTGTCCGTAACAAGCTTAACAGTTTACAAATAATTGAAAGTGCCGCTCTTCCTATTCCTACCCTTTCTCATATTTCCCTTTTCTCTTTTTTTAGAGGAACCCTTTCTCATATTTCCCGCACTCACTACGTTTCTGAAAAAAGGAAAAGCTCTTCCATATTATTCCACAATGCCTCTTGTGAACTAACTCGGACCAAATAAAGAAAAGACTCGAAATCAATCACCATTGACAAAACACCTCCACCCGCCACTCTGAATCAATCATTCATCTCCTTCCACCATTTTAATTTCTCACACAAACACCAACTCTAATCTCTCAGCAGAAGGTAAACATATTATACAAGTTATTTGCTAATTTTCTGCACACCCTGTAAGGTCATACTCATATTTTTATGTTTCTCTCTTTCTAATACTTGATTAAGATGATTAGCTTATATGATAAAGAATAATATTTATTTATTGCACACATGAAAGGTGAGTGGTGTAAGTAAGACAGGCGAGTAGGACTAACTGCCCTCCTTGATAAGACACTGCTTAGTTAAGGTATATACCTCATCAACTACTCCAGTAGGAATTTTCCACACTCCTGTTCCTTGTAACCTGCCACTCTTTTCCTGGACTACAAGCAACTACGTAGAAGAAATCTATTTCAGAACCAACAACAGATGTGATGACAATTGACAAGGTTGCAGAAAATGAAAGACCTACATGTACAGTATGCACATGACTGAATTAGCACAAGATATGCCAGTCAAACAAACCCACTATTTTCATTAAATGAGAGAGAGAGGACTAGTTTCAACTTCCATGCAAATGATAGCATCGAGTGGTTTACTTTTTATCATTCAAAAGATGAGAGAGTACCTCGCTTCTATCATTCAAAATAATAGCACCAACACCAACTCGGTGTGAAGCATTTGCAGGCATAGTATTAGTTGTTTCCGGAATCCAATAGATAAGCATGAGGTAATGTGGTTCAGCATGGTGGTAGTGAAATCCTTCCTGTCATCAACTTAATAGATGTAACTAGAGCAAATAAAATTTATCAAGGTCAATAATGGATAGAACATGAGATAGAGCAATCACTGAGTTGTATGCGCCCACTCTACATTAATTCCCACATATAAACTTCTGAAGGAAAACCGAAATTGATTATGAGGTCGAATTTTCACTTCATCAGGTTAAAGTGCATGATTACAGTCTTAGTAAATATGCATTGTGTTAGTTCAAGGACCATTCCAGGCTCTAGATTTTGTTAGGTTTTGATTTAACTAGACCTCAAATATGGGATTAACAGTTGCAGTATGAACATGAAACCTAAGACCTAAGAACTTTTGTTAGAAAGCTAAACAATGATAGTATTTGTCATAGATTTTGTAAATCACTCCACAAACGATACAAGGAAGATCAGACAGAGTGCATGTGCAACACAGATGTTGTAGATCTTTCCTTCGTTATTAATGCAATTCACAAATAAGAATCAACATGGTAGGTTGAAATTACCAAAACTAGCATGAATATGGTTATGCGATAAAAAACATTACAGAGCAATTACCTTAACTACCGTTTCGACAAGATTTACAAGTTGAATGGGCAACTTTATCCAAACTCCCTTTTTCCCCTGCAAAGAGTACATATGAAAGAATTAATTGATAGAGGAGAAAAAATGTGAATATTCATAAAAAACAAAATAAACACAATTGCCTTAATCATATGCCTACAAAGACAGAAATATGCACTTAATTAAACATAAAAGTAGATGGATACACAGTATATGGCAGACAATGGGCACTTTCTCCATAGTTAAAAGAAAATTTGTGGAGAAAGCCATCACATATGGACGGTGGTTATCACTTTTAATTCAGTGCCTCACTTGGGACTGGACATCACAAGAGTGATGACATTGTGTTTATTGGGAAATCTATTCCATTTGGTGCCTTGGTTGTTTGACTCTAGGACCACCAACATGGCTAACATTGAAAATACATAAAAATTAATGGGAAGATGAGGTTTGTGTCAACCTCAACACTAACGTATGGATTGGATTTGGAATGTTGCAAGTAGAATTGAAAGCTACAACAACAACAAGTCAAAATTTGGACCCTGATGAGTTCGAGGAGGCTAATAGGTTGCAGCAGCAATCAAAGTTGAACTCTAGGCACATACTAATGTAATGCAGGACTAGCATTAAAAGCATATAGATGTTTATGTGTGTGCGCGCGCGTATAGACGAATAGAAGTGAAAACAAAATAGGGAAGAGTGAAACAACAATGGAGCAATAGGTCTTTATCTATTTCATAATTAAAGTCATATTTCCAAAAGAAATCCTACGAAATACATGCCTAAAGTCATGATATCACATGATTCACATCAGCAACTGAAAACCAACAAATGCCACTTCTTAAAAAGTTTCAAAACTACTACTGCATATAATCAAAAATCACTGACCAGAGGTAAGCTAACTGAAAGACCATGGTTTACAAGCAACAACAAGAAGCTTCAATATAGTCAAACAAGCAATCACCTTTAACAAACCAATTCACACTGATGGAACAAGTTCATATCTCAAATCTTAATACATAAATAGTAGCACCTGTTGCCTCCATTGAGCCATTGAAGCTCTAAGCAAAGTAAGAAAAGCCTGAGGCTCCATAGCATCCTTCACGTCCACAATAATGCCTCCATGGTCATCATTCGTAGCAGGAAGTACCTCAACCTTCTCAGTCCCATTTTCACAGACCTGCTCCAATGAATTTACAGAACCCGACATTCTTCCAACCTGAAACCAAACCACCAAAACCCATCAAAAACTAACAAACTCAGAGTCAAGAGAAAGCATGAGAAAAATTTCAATAGCAAAAGCTAATATGAGTTACAGATACGAAAACTGGTTCAGTCTTCAATGAAGACTGTCTTCAATGAAGCTTTGAAGTTGCTGAGCTTTCTGGGTTTTCAGTACAAGCCCTTCATTCTGAGCTCATCAGTTTCTGACTTTCTGTTGAACTCCCTGTCGCCGAGGTTGAGGGTATTTATAATCTGTGACCAACTTGCAGGGTGACGTAATACCCACTCACTCCATCGACCAATGAAAGATCTTGTGACGTCATAGGGACCCCGCGATTGAAGGCCACCCCTGTTGCTTTAGCATACGTGGAAGAGAATGAGTGGGGAGGCACCACCGTTAGTGGGGTGGAGTGCGCGTTAACGGTTTCGTGGCCACTAGTTGGAGTAGTGAGATTACGATAGTGCCCTCCATGATTGGTGTGTGTTTGGGGGGACTCTGCTCTGTCAGAAGTTAACTGGGTCGGCGTATGAATTTCACTGCGCGAACAGGAACCGATAAACATTGAACAAGGGATACTTCATGGACGAGGTCGCCTACCCAAGCCTTGTTTTGGGGGCTTGGCAAATACTCGCAAACGTTAAAAAACGATCAAATTAAAAAAGAAAAAGGTCAGGACCCAATCCAATTGTTACCTTATTTACCGAGGTAAGTTTTGTAGAGCTCACTTTTAAAGAAAATTTTAACGAAATTTTGACATAATATTTCTTGAAAGTGACCAACCCTACCTACATTGCTCAACACGCTTCTAATCATAATTATTAACTCAACAACTTCTGGAGCCACCCGCACCCCAACACACGACGGCCACAACAATCATGTCAAAAGCATGAAAATCACGTACTAATATTCCATAATAAAATCCCATGATAACCATTTAATTTGTTCTGAACAAGGTTTAATTTCCAAACACAACACCGAATATAATACAACAATCCATGATAATCAGAGCAACTAAAAGTAGCGGAAGCAGAAAAATATACGTGTAGGTTAAATGAGTAACCTACTAGTGAAAATTGGTAGTGAAGGTGATAACGGTGTCTCGCCTCCTATTAGTACCAACTCGTACTTTGCAGACTGGGAATCTAAAATTTTAAGGGCCCAAGGAAAAACATTTAAAAACGTTAGAATGAATGGACAAAAATAATATTGCGATTAATTAAACAAGGTTTCATGATTTCCCAATTTATTTACAATAAAAAATAAAATAAATAAAATTCATAATGCATGCTCAAATGATAATAAATCCGACTCTGGGTTAACGGTCAAAATCCACCACATCTAGCCTTGTTAGACCATAATATAAAAATATAAATGGCCTTTAACCTTGCCAGTTGTAGAAAGATTATCAAATTCACGACTAGCCTCGCTAGTCAAAGATATTAAAATGTATATCGAGTCTCTCAAACTCTAGTACATGATTATATAAATATATCATAATGACAGCAAATACGGGCTACACCATTATGACGAAATATATTCTCAGTAAGAATATAATATATAATCATGATTTTATAACTATATATATATATGTATATATGTATACTCATACAGGGCTACGACGCTTGCGTCTCACGCTCACGTCACACCATGATGGCGGCCGGCATATATTATAACATTATGGCGAAATATACTTCCGGTAAGAATATAATATATATGCATGCACATGATCATGTAATGCACTTTCTAATAATTCTTCAGGTTAAATGACATTGCCAAAAATTAGTGAGAACAAAGGAATATTCCAACAAAAATACATTTCTCAATTAAAAGATTTAGTGCAAGCATTCATTTTAAATAAAATGTCCACTCACAATATATGGCTAGCCTTGAGATCGTTCCTGACCTTCCGGTACACAAGTCTCCTCCCACCCTGTTGAACAAAATAAATTAACTCTCGGTAGGAAAATACCATCACCAAAAATAATCAAAATTTTCTTTAGCCTATCACTACCCCTTGCTCACTCTTTCAATTTTTTTAAAGGTTACAAAAAGAACTCCACAGCCTCTCTGACCGACTTAAACCAATTGAATAACTTTAATCTTATATTGTTCACGACCAGATTCTTACCGAATACTCGGAAATTCCCTTAACCTTTGAACCAAACATAAAAATCCTAACCTTAGAGCCCTAGAAATTAGATTTTCTTACCCAATTTGAATTAACTCTCGAACTCCAAGTGCTCGCCCCGCAAGAGAAGCCCGTTGAACCTCTATGATGGATTCCCAGATTAGGAGACAGAAAGTTGGATTTTTTTTCTAGAGAGAGGCAAGCCTGCTGTGTTGTTGTCGTCGCTCCCTAGAGCTGGCTTCCTTCGATTTGGAGTTTGGCGCAGCTCAATGGAGGGAGAAGAGGCGGCTGGTGGCATCCCAGTTGGTGGGAAGTGGTGGTGGTGTGATGTGTGGAGGTCCGGCTGAGAGAGAGAGTCTCCTTCGATGATCCCTCCCTCCATACTAAAGTCCTGTTATTTTGAGCGTCTCCTTCGATCCCAACATGCGAGAATCCTGCCTAAGCACAAAAATGGAGCCTCACAAGTTTGTACACGTACTGCCCCCACCCCCGGCACTGCTAAGACGCCTAAGCATTTCCCAAACTCATCCCTTATTACTGCCCCAGTTCCATATCGTTCTCTATGGCTGTCTAAAGCACCATCAAAGTTCATTTTCACCATTCCGAGCCTCGCTTTTTCCCAACTTTCCTGTCTCAACGACCTCGTTGCTCCCATCAACTCCTGCGCAGACAGAATCTCCCTTCCACTCAGTTGACTAGCTCCCACCAACAACTTGCTTTTTGCACCAAAGCCTCAGCCATAATTGGATCATTTCCATGAATTCAGTTATTTCGCTCGTGCCATAGTTGCCACCCTAACACACAATCATTCCAACTCATTTTCCCTTGCCACCATCGAGACATGTAAAAATAGACTCATAAAGTCCATTTCCTTCCAAAGTTTACACCTCTGCCAGAAACGTCAACTTCCATACATTCCTTGCCAACTTACACTCCCAAAGAACATATAAAGCAGTTTCTTAAGAACAATAATTAGGATAATTTGTGTTTCATGCACTGTTACCTGTTGTAAAGATGACAGTTACAAAATATGGTAGCGCTAGCATTAACGACTTAGACCTTGAACCGTGTACAAACAAAGCGATAGTATAAAAGAAAAACAGCAATTAGCCGTTAGCTGCTGGCTAGGCTTACTCAGCATAGTTCCTTCTTTAAGTGCTGGATATTCCATGGGTGGGCGGTTACTTTTCCAGCCTTATCTTTGAGATAGTAGGTGTCTGGGTTTACTTCTTGCACAATTTGGAATGATCCTTCCCACTTGGGGTTTAGTTCTTTAGGCACCGGGATGACTTCTCTCATAACTCATTTCCTAACTTGGTAGAGGCGTTTCATGACCCACTTGTTATAGAAGCGAGTGCCCCGCTGCTTGTTTGGGAAGTTGGTGAGATGGACCTGGATCCGTTTCTCTTCCACCAAGTCTTTGTCCAAAAGTAGGCCTTGTTCATTAGTCTCCTGATTGAACAACTCCACTCGAGTCGTTGGATGCATTACCTCAACGGGCAGCACTGCCTCTGTGTCATAAGTCAAACAAAAAGGAATTTGTCCAGTGGCTGTGGTTGGGGTTGTCCTGAGCGCCCATAAGACTTCAGGAAGCTTATCCGCCTAAAGCCTTTTTGCCTCATCAAGCTTCTTTTAAAGCAAAGTCTTGATTTTCTTGTTGGCGACATCCACCTGATCGTTGGACTGAGGGTGTGTTATAGAGGAAAACTTGATATGTAGCTGGCGTTCTAGTGCCCAACTGATCAAGTCTTGATTGTTAAATTGTGCCCCGTTGTCAGTGATTATAGTGTCAGACACTCCAAACCGACAGTAAATATTCTTCCAAATAAACTTCTGAACTCTGGCGGTGCCAATCTTAACTGGTGGGACAGCCTCAATCCATTTGGTCGATAGCTACAATGATGTAGCGATACTGGCTTCTCGCCATAAGAAATGGTCCCGTTAAATCCAGTCCCCATAAAGATCCTATTCATGGTCCCACAATGATAGACAACGGCTCTGCTAGCGCTCTAGGGATAGTTACGAACTGCTTGCACTTCTCATAACTCTTCACAATGAGCTCAGAGTCCTTTAGCAAAGTGGGGCAGTAATATCTATAACGCATGACCTTGTTTGTCAGGGAGTGGTGTCCAAAGTGATTCCCATCCTCCCCGTTATGGATCATATGTACGATTTTCTGCCCTTATGCTGGTGTGACACTTCAAGAGTGGGTATTTGAAGCTTTAGCGGTATAACTTGTCTTCAAGGATAGTGTACTTGGTAACACACCTGATAAGAGCTTAAGCGATAACCTTATCCTTAAGTCCTCATCCCGCTTGTAGGCGAGAAACAGATCCATCCAAGATGAACCAATATCGATATGAAAAATCTCTGCTAGCGTCTTGGTAATTAATGGCTTTTTCAGTATCTCAATCCTGGCGTCGCCTGCGTGGGGCATGTGGCTATGTCGTTGCTAAACGGGCTAAGTTATCTACCCTTCTGTTGTCCGCCCTTGGGATCCGGGTAAGTGGATACTGAGAAAACCGTGCCAGGAGGGTTTTTACATATCCAAGATAAGATGACAGGGCCCTTCCTTGGTTTGAAATTTTTCATTGACCTGATTTACCACCAACTGGGAGTCACTGAAGATATCTATCTTGGTAGCCTCATTCTCTAGTGCCAAGCCACGTTGTTAGAACCTTTGAAGTCGAACCTCAGTGCATACTCCACGTAAATCTTTACTGGGTCTGTTAAGATAATGTCTGCCCCGCTAGCTTTGTCGCATGATGAACCATCAACGTAAAAATTTCATTTATGGCTTTGATAGTTGTCTTGGCCAGGACAACCTGAGTGTCCATCTCCTGGTCTCTAGATTTATTCTCATCCAACCAAACGTCTTCTCTTTGTATGAACTCTGCAATCAAGTCTGTCACTGTCTGCCCCTTCATGGAGGTCTTTAGTTTGAACTCAATATCAAATTCATTGAGTTCGATGACCCATTTACTGAGGCGACCAAAATGCTCTAGGCTTTACAAGACCTGCTTGAGCGGCTGATTGGTCAAGACAAAGATGGGATGTGCTTGGAAGTATTGGCGGAGTCGTCTGACAGTCATTATAAGTGCTAATGCCATCTTTTTGAGGGCAGATACCTTGTCTCTGATCCACTCATCCCTCTGCCAACATAGAATACTGGTAGCTCAGAGAATTCAACCTGTTGGACACTGTCAGAGCTGATAGCAGTGCATGAAACCACTAAGTACAAGTATAACGTCTCTATCTGCTCTAGGATAGATAGTATATGTACTACCACCATATACTTCTTGAGCCCTTGAAAGGCAGCCTCACAATCTGTTGACCACTCTACCACATTGTCAGTTAGTCAGCAAAGACCCCTAAAGAATGAGGTACATTTGCTAGTTAAGTGTGCTATGAAGCGAGATAGGGCAACTAGTCACCACTTGGTGACTAGCCACCCTACGTTTACAAGTCACCACTGCCACCATCACCATCTCCTCCACTACCATACATTTACAAGTCGCCACCTCATCCAACCCCATCACCTCCCCCACCCTAGGTTTACAAGTCACCACCTCCCCCTTATGTGTACAAGTCACCATCACCTCCTTCTACATCTCCGCCACCTCTTTAAATTTATAAATCACCACCGCCACCATCTTCATCACCTCCTCCACCCTATGTGTACAAGTCACCACCCCCACCCTCACCATCTCCCCCACCACCATACATCTACAAGTCACCACCTCCACCATCCCCATCACCTCTGCCACCCTACGTTTACAAGTCATCATCGCCACCATCACCATCTCCACCACCGCCATACATTTACAAGTCGCCACCTCCTCTATCCCCATCACCTCCCCCACCCTACGTTTACAAGTCACCACCTCCCCCGTTCCCATCACCTCCTCCACCTTATGTGTACAAGTCATCACCACCACCATCTACACCTCCTCCGTACATTTACAAATCTCCTCCACCACCATCTCATTATTAACCTAATTCAGTTTCTTTTTCCTTTGTGTAAGTGTCCTTTGAATACATGGAATTTTTTCGTATGTCCTTCAGTATTGTTCGTTCTTCTACATTTGTTTACTAACGTACTGTTATGCATTTTCCAGGGTATAAACTGGTTAAACAAATAATGGCTGCACATGAGAGTTCTATCCTAATGATGACTTGGCTACATCTGATCAATCTAAAATGGAACGTGAAAAGTGATTGATAATACGAGAAAGCTTTCACAGCTTTACGATATATATACTTCCTTTATTTTGCTTTAAACCATTTGTTACACATGATTTCTGTATGTTAGTCATTTCTGATTACACTGCCTGAATTTTCATGTAATCAACTGGATGACATTTGTTCATTTCATGTATTATTAAAATGTTGAAATTATTGATACTCTTTGTGTTAATCTACAATCAGTTTTATCTTTGAATTAACTGTGGCGATCTATTAAAGATAACATTAGTTATATCCCAACATAAGCATTATTCATTTATACATGCATATATATGGAACTGAACATTCGCTCTGATAAGTTAGTGAGTTTAATGAGTATGTCTTTGATAGAAAGATGATAAATATGAGAATTTGAAAAAAAAATCCAGTGAAGTGAGATTTTCATTTATATTTTCTGTTTAACAGAACTAGAAACTTAAGTAATCAAACTCTCATCTGCGACAGATATAGGAATTAAGTAATGACCAAAATTCTTAGCTTGATTTCCAAATTTCTATTTCATCAAGTAAAGCACATAAAGGTATTATGTATCTCTATATTGAAAAGCCTAGACATATTAGGATGAAATTATCCCCACAGATACAAAAGTACAAACTTGAGTTTTATGCAGAAAGCTCCTGAATTTTTTTTATGCGTCACTTATACATTTGAATGCAGGTGGATCTATATCTAGTAAATGCATCCAGACACTACTTACATCCAAGAGTTTGTGAATACCAAAAGCTTCTCCAAATTGATGTACATGATTTAAGTCATTAAATAGAGAAATGAGGGCTTCTGAAGATTTATGTATATTCACAACAAATTCATACTGATGTGCATGTCTCTGAGAGTCGAAAAAATTATTCATGATTTGAATCATTTGATCATTGTACCTCTAGAGTAGAATATATTTTGTGTATATTAAGAGTGAATCACTATACACTTAATAGATTATAAAGGAAACACAATGTAAAAGGAACTTAAGACCTAGTAAAGAAAAGGCTTTGTTATGTGTAAAGTTGAAAAGATAGATGCTAAACAATATGTCATGCAAAAGAAATATGTGGACTGAATCTAATAAGAAGAATTAGACCTAATCCATAATGTGCTTTAAGCTGTTATTAGATGTTTTCATAATATGTATGATGATGCTAAGAATTACTATTTAACCTGTTATGCAGTTAAAAGATGCCTAACAGGAATTAAAGATCGAAGAATTTGCTAAATAAGAGTTAATGTACCCCCGCTGGGGAGCAACACTATTATTGTCTTCATAGATACTTATGATTTAGTATAAACCAAATAACCAAGTTTGAGTACCGTACGGTTGGTATCACACTGAAATTTATTCACTAAATCTTACAGAAATGAATAACTGCTTTTGTTACTTCTTTTAATTTAAACCCAGCAATCAAGGGAATAAGACTACCCTGTCAAGATCTGAGCAATTTAATTCATCTGTTCTCAGTTAAACCACAATGCATCCACCCCACACCGTTTGATCTAAACTTGAAGGGAAAAGAGAAATGATCACTATCATCTCTATTGTATAGCAACTTGGGATATCAAAACTTATGGGATCTGAAGATTACGATGTGGATATATCAGACGTGGCGGAGAGGGGAGTGCCAAAAGAAAAACTACAGTAGCTAACTATGCTTACTAGGACAATTGTTCAAAAGGGTTGCATACATATAAGGTTATAATAGACACCGGGAACAAAATATTAAAACCAACTTGACGAACCATAAGCACTCGAATAACAGGTTTTATAAAACTCACATTTCAAGATTGAATGGACCTATGCCATTTCAAGCCTCTAGCACAATGGCAACAGCTATGAGTGCCTCCTATGATCCAGCTATGGAAGTTGCTTCCAGCAAAGTGGTAACTACATTTCCAAGTGTTGAAAACACTTCATTCACCGATGCACTTCTGAAACTATCACTCAAGTTTATCTTCTGTACATCATTGATAACAAGAGTCCAACAGGGAAATATAATGTAAACAACAAGAAGTAGCCACTTCTGCAATCACAACAGCTCATACACCACAAAATTCAGAAAAGTAAGGATGATTATGTTGGAACTGATATGGACACAAACACATTCTCAGACATAAAGATCAAATCAGTGTTTCATGTTAATTGAACTACAAGAGGTATTAGACTTAAACTCATTTATGTATAAGAAATCCAAGTTGTATATCAGTTGGATTTCTTAAAGGTTGATTGCATTAAACCTGTAATGCAAGAGAGTTAGTATTGTGATAGGATTAGGCCTTTACAGTTGTTAACATTGAGTTCATAAAGGATTTGGTTATGGGATTAAATCCGGCTGTGATCACTATATATACAGGAGGCCATGTCCCTGTGTTCTAACCGGTTAAGCATCAAGAAGCATTCCCATTGTGCTTGCTGTTTGGTTTAGAGACACAGAAGACATAGCTCTTCCATTCCAGAAATTTAGCAGCAGCAGACTTAACAACAGGAAGAACACTATGGTGGCTTCCAGCAGTAATGGGATTAAGGCAACATGGAGAAGCAATGAAGGTATGCATCTGCAGCTCTTCATGCTGTTCTTGGTTTAAATAATTTTGTGTGTTTATGACCTTGTAATAAGATCCAAAACTTAAGTCTAGATGATTAAATTGGATTCTGTAAATCATCTAACAGTGGTATCAGAGCTACAGTGTTTTTTACAAAATCATAAATCGCAAAATTTTCAGTTTCCTCAAGAACAGGTTTTTCTGAAAATTTATTTTCTTAAAACCAAAATTTAATTAACACACCTAAAAGCATTAAGTTCAATTACATGCTTTTAAATTGGTGCTGTTGATTGCTGAAGCAGAGGCAAAGGTAAGTTCCCTAGAATCTAATCTTGTCAATTACAATTCTGCATTATGGGAATGTTCATATGGAGAAGTGCGAGCATAATAGATATATTCCGATGCATGTATTGTTTGTGGATTGACGTGTGTTAGGTGAAGGAGGATGGATAGACTTTATTTTCTGCTATGATATTGTGATTGCAGATATGCTTGATGATTTAAATCTCCTAATTTTGTTGACTTAAAATTCAAAAGCATATTCACAGTATCTCAAGTGTTTGATTAACTGCTGATGGTTCATGTTATACACAAAGTATGCCTAAACCTTAAGACACAAATTTAAGAATCCTAGAGAAAACACTAAACTTGTGCAGCATTATAAAATTGTGCTTATTGTGACTTCAAAAGGAGTATTCCAAGTATAATTTTGTGGTGTGTGCAGTGATATATGTATGTTGCAGAAACTATGAGGATTTTTTGAAACTTTTCTAAGTCCTAAGACTGAGATCGTTTTTCACCAAATAATTGTTTTGCAGACTGCAGTATATCAATACAGGATTTATGAAAATTATATGTCACAAAGACATTGGTTTTCTTTGATATGGGATTTATATACATATATATGCAGTATGACATTATGAGTGTATGAATTGGTTCTTGACTGTATTTTTGGTTTTTTACTTGCATTCTGTGAAAACTTAAAATACTTGAAAACAACATATAAGAAAAATTCTAAAACAGATTCTCTCCTTTCTCGATTAGGCAATATGGCTTCTATTGGAGAAGTTGTGGAGCTGAATGGTAACAACTACAGGAAGTGGAGAGATGATGTGGAGTTCTACATGGGGATGCACCAGAATATTGACTATTGCATGCTGAATGATAAACCTCAGAAGAATTTGACTGAAGATAGCTCAGAGGATGACTCTTGGCACTATTATGAATGGCATAGGACCAATAGAATGGCTAAAAATGTTCTTAGGAGGACTATGTCTGAGGTTGTTAGAGGATCAATTGAAGAACCTGAGGATGCAGTAGACTATATGGCTGCAATTGCAAAAAAGTTTGAGGAAAGTGAAAAAGCTGAAGGAGCTAGGCTTAGTATGGAGTTTCATGAGCTTAAGTATGATGGAGCTGGTAGCGTACGAGAACACATAATGCATAAGGTTCTCCTGAATGGCAAGCTCAGAGATTTGAAGATGGGAGTTTCGGATGCACAATTGGTGCATGAAGCCCTATATTCCCTCCCAGCCTCATTCAGCAATCTGAGGACTACATATAATGCTCTTGAAGTAAAATGGACAATAAATAAGCTGATCTCTGTCTGTGTAGACGAAGAGAACAGGATCCGAAAAGAGGCTGTTCCAACCACTGCAGTAAATTTGGTGGAAAAGCCAAAATGGAAAAAGAAGAATAAGAACAAGGTTAAGCAAACCACCAGCTTTAAGGCATCTGGCAAACCTGCAGAATCCAAGGGTGACAAGTCCCTTAAGCTTAAATGTTTCTTCTGTAAGAAGATGGGACATGTTAAGAAGGAATGTCTAGGATTTAAAGCCTGGATGATTAAGAAAGGTGAGAGTTTTCCTAATTCAGTTTTTTCCTTAGAGGTCAATTTTTTAAATATTAGTCCACATACTTATTGGCTCGACTCTGGTTCACCAATCCATATTACTACTTCATTACAGGGTTTAACAAGGAGGAGGGCTCCCAGGACAAGTGAGCAGCGAGTCTGTGCTGGAAACGGCCAAAGAGTTTCAGTCAAGGCCATAGGATGCTTAAGGATTGATTTAGGAGCAGAAAATTTTTTAGTTCTAAGTGATGTCTATTTTATTCCCTCATTGAGGAGAAATTTAATTTCAGTGGCTCTTTTAGTTGACATTGGTTGTAGTCTTTTTATTGATTATCAAGGAATAAAACTTTTCAAGGATTCTGTTTACATTGGTGCTGGTTCCTACTCAAATAAATATCTTAAACTTGACTGTTCTACTGTTAAGAATGAGATTTTGGTTATAGAAAATAATTCAGGAACCAATACTGGCAGCAGTGTTACTGGAATTAAAAGAGTTTTATTCAACAACAAGTCTGCAAACCTTTGGCACAGGAGAATGGGGCATATATCAAAAAATAGACTTAAAACACTTGAGAAACTTAATATATTGCCTGCCCTATGTTATGATGATTTGAATGATTGTATTGAATGTTTTAAGGGAAAATTAACCAAACTCAGAAAATTTACAGCTACTAGATGTCAGAAAGTTTTAGAACTTATACATACTGATATCTGTGGACCTTTTAAGCATAAAACCATGTGTGGAAATATTTATTTCATTACATTCATAGATGATTACTCAAGGTACTGTTATATTTATCTTCTTTCAGAAAAATCTCAAGCATTGCAAGCATTCAAAATTTATAAAGCTGAAGTTGAACTGCAATTAGAGATGAAAATTAAGTCTGTGAAATCTGATAGAGGGGGTGAGTTTTATGGGAGGCATACTAGTGCAGGCCAGCAAAAGGGACCATTTGCAATGTTTCTGCAAGAACATGGCATTAAGGCACAGTATACCACTCCATATAATCCATCTCAAAATGGAGTTGCAGAGAGGAAGAATAGAACCTTACTCAATATGGTTAGATCTATGATGTGTACTTCAGGCTTACCTATATTTTTGTGGGGTGAAGCACTTAAGACAGCAAATTATCTTTGCAATAGAGCACCCTCAAAAGCTGTAGAAAAGACACCATTTGAATTATGGTGTGGTAAGCAGCCCAGTCTACATCACATTCATGTATGGGGATGTAAAGCTGAGGCAAAAATTTCCAATGTTTTAACTGAAAAATTAGGCCCTAAAACTGTTAGCTGTAATTTTATTGGTTACTGTGAAAGATCTAGAGGCTACAGGTTTTATACACCAGAAAACTCGACAAAACTGATGGAAACCAATAATGCCAAATTTTTGGATGAAATTGTTGATAATGCAGATTTTGAGGATTTAACCTTGGAATTTGATGAAGTTGTTGAGGATGAAAATTTGGTAAATACATTGCCTTTTGATACAGTAATGACAGATACATTTAATGCAAATCAAAACTTAAGTGATGCAGGAGCAGCAGCTCCTGAACTTCACATAGAGAATGCAAATCAAAATTTAGAATCTCAAGCTAGTCCAATGCAGGAAGCTCAAACACAAAATTTAGAACCTCAAATACAGGAACAACCCCTATTAAGAAGATCAGTAAGGCCAAGAAAACCTGTATATGGAGAAAATAGTGATTATCATGTATATCTGCAAGAATTCGATGTACTTGCAGAAGATGATGATCCATTAAGCTACAGGGATGCTCAAAGTTCAGATGAAGTTGATAAATGGAATATAGCTATGCAAGAAGAAATAAACTCGATGTTCAAGAACCAAGTTTGGGATTTAGTAAAACCAGACCCTAATCATAAAGCAATTGGTTGTAAATGGATATATAAGACAAAAAGAGATGCTAAGGGTAATATAGAAAGGCATAAGGCTAGGCTGGTAGCTAAAGGTTTTACACAGAAAGAAGGTATAGATTACAATGAAACTTTTTCTCCAGTATCATCTAAAGATTCATTTAGAATTATAATGGCACTTGTTGCTCATTATGATATGGAACTTTATCAGATGGATGTCAAAACTGCATTTTTAAATGGAGAATTAGAAGAGGTCATCTAAATGAAGCAACCCTAAGGCTTTGTAAAATCAGGGAAAGAAGATCATGTATGCAGACTTAATAAATCAATCTATGGTTTAAAACAGGCCTCAAGGCAATGGTATAAAAAGTTTGATTCAGTTGTTACCTCTTTTGGCTTTACAGAAAACATAGTTGATGAGTGTGTATACCTTAAGAGCACAAAACATGGATTTATTTTCTTGATTTTGTATGTTGATGATATTCTGTTAGCTAGCAGCAGTGTTAAATTACTTAATGAGACTAAATCTTTTCTGTTCAGTAACTTTGACATGAAAGATTTAGGTGAAGCTTCCTTTGTTTTAGGAATTGAAATTAAGAGAGACAGAAAATTGAAAGTTTTAGGCTTGTCACAGGAAAGTTACATTGAGAAAGTCTTGAAAAGATTTCATATGGAGACTTGTAACTCGGCTGATGCACCTATGACCAAAAGTGATAAACTGTCCAAAATTTTCTAAAAATGGGGGGAAGACAACTCCTATGGAAAGCAAGCCATATGCACAGCTCATTGGCAGCCTAATGTATGCACAATGCTGCACTAGAGCTGACATAGCATTTTCAGTAGGAATTTTGTCCAGATTTCAGTCTGCACCTTCTCAAGAACACTGGATTGCAGGTAAGAAGGTTCTTAGATATTTACAGAAAACCAAGTCTTACATATTAACTTATAGACAAGTCAAAAACTTAGAGTTAGAAGGATATACAGATTCTGATTTTGCTGGGAATTATCCAAACTGCAATAAATCCACCACAGGTTACATTTTTATGTTAGCTGGGGGTGCTGTGGCTTGGAAAACAGAAAAACAAAAATTAATTTCAACTTCCACAATGCAGGCTGAATTTATTGCTGCATATGAAGGTGTCTGTGAAGGATTGTGGATTAGAAATTTTTTGTTATATACTGATGTATTGAAGCACATTGTGTCAGATCCAATAAAAATTTATTGTGACAATGAGGCTGCAGTATTTTTTAGCAAAAACAGTAAAAGATCTAATAGCTCTAAGCACATCGATTTAAAATACTACAGTGTAAGACAAAGAGTGAAATTTGGTGATATAGAAGTCATAAGCATAGATACTGAACATCAGTTGGCTGATCCATTTACAAAGGCTCTTCCAGTTCAGAGTTTTCAGAAGCATGTTGAAGATATGGGAATTCTACCGAATTTAGGTTCTTAGGTTCAGTGGGAGCTTGCAGAAGCTCATTCTGGCTGAAATCTTTTAGGTATACAGTGTTTTGTATTAGGATGTTTTTCTGATGGAATTTTCAAGTTTCAAACAGATTCTTGTAGTCCATTTTTCAGTGATCAATAAAGTCTCGAGGTATTTTCAGATACAAGATTGTTTATTACTTGAAATTCTTAATAATGTGTTGTAGTTGAACTAATAAATAAATTTATACGTATACATGTAGCATAATGTCATTTCAGACAGCTTATACCAGTTCAAGTCCATTTACTGGTGTTCTTGCTGCTTCAGGATTTTATTAAGTCTTAAAATCATTAATTTTTGGACTGTGAGTTTTGACATCTCAGGGAGATATACAAGTCAAATTTTTCTCACCCTATCACTCATGTGCTTATGTGGATGCAGTGGTTGTTGTATGTGATCTCTAACCTGGTAGATATGCATTATTTACTAAGGTTCTTGATTCTGCAACAGTTGCTGCATTTTGACAAAGCTGAATTAACCTTGAGTTATCTTTTACTTCTAGCGCGCCTTTAGTTGTTGTTCAGTTCTTAGTTATACATTGATCAGGCTGAGACTGTGTTGGTCCAAGTGGGAGATTGTTGGAACTGATATGGACACAAACACATTCTCAGACATAAAGATCAAATCAGTGTTTCATGTTAATTGAACTACAAGAGGTATTAGTGTCACATCCCGGTTCTAGAATCCATTTACGGTCGGTTACTACCCAAGTTACTTTGATCTTTAACCATTTCGTAGTAACCGTTTTACCGTGAAAGGTCAAAAAGTTGACTTTTCGTTAGGTCAGGAATTTGGGGAAACTTTCTTCATAAAAGTTGTAGAGGGCGTCGTTACGAGTTCGTGGACACGTAGCACGCTCAAAACGGAGTTCGTATGAAGAAGTTATGGTCAAAAAATGGGAAGTTACTATTCTGGTGTCGAGGTATAAATAGGACTTGCCATTTTGGGAAATGCATTAAAAACCATACGGAGCTCCCTCGATACCCTCAGATGCGATCTGTAACCCGGCGACCCGAACCCGACCCGAATCGGTTTTTCACCGATTTCTCCGCCGTCCGGCGGCGGTTTGCTGCGAGACCGACGGCATCGGATTCCTCTCTTCCTCCTCGACATCTCCATACCCACCATGCAACTCGTTTCGACCCTAGGTGAGAGCGGTGCCTCGAGGACAGGCGAATCGGAGCTCCGGTTCGAACTCCGTCGTGCGGCCACCATTCGCCGAGTTTCTTCTTGGGTTTTGCAGCCCTCAACTCGCCTAACCATTCCTCCATACAACTTGAACCAATTCATGTGGAGGTGAGTGTTTCGAATCAAAAGGTGGAAAACAGTTCGACTGTTTTGTTAATTTTCGAGTTTTGGTTTCGATTTGGGCTTCGTTTATTACATCATAGTGTCCTACATGTTGAGAGGAAGATTCTGACATGATTTCTTACGTTTTGGTAAGGTTTTGGTTCAAGGGGGTGGATGGCAGCCACTGTGGGTGGTTGGGCGGCTGTGTAGGGAGGTGTTGGCGAGGGTGGTAGCTATTACAAGGTTTTGGGGTGCTGCAGGTCAGCTGTCCGGCAAGGAGGAGGCCGGGAAGCTGCCGGTTTGATGTTGGCAGCAGGGAGGCTGCAATTGAGGTCCTAGGTCCGAGGTTGGACGAGTTGTAGGTAAACTCGATTTCCCCGAGTGATTTTGTTGTGGAATTGTTGTTGGTGTTGCTGAATTGATATTGACTTGCTGTTGTGTGTTTTGTCGATAACTTGGTGAATCGAAGGAAACGGGGAAACTCTGGCGAAATTCCGGCAAGTTACCGGGATCCGGTGACGATTCCGGTGATACGGTAAAACCGGCTGAAAGCCGAAGAGGTAGAAATCGAATCCCTGTTAAGCTTTAGCCAAGAGTACGGTTAATTCGTAATTGAGACACTTACGGAAAAATTGGACGTAATTAGGAAGTTTCCATTTTGGGAAACTTCCCAATCTAAGGAACACTTGCGATGTTAGGAAACTTTCCATTTTGGGAAACTTTCCCTTTTTGGAAGGTTACCAGTTATGAGGAAATGTTAAATCGGTAAATCGACTCAAGATTAATTATATTGATTAATGTGATACGTTGGGTGTCCATAGTAATTCAACGAATTATTATGTGACACCCTAACGTCAAGTTAAGTGGTAAAGGAAAGTTCGGAAGCTAAGTCGGACTTCCGGTAAATTGAATTAAGAGTCGATAACCGGGAAAGAAAGTCAAAAAAAAGGTTAAAGTGCTATAAGAAAGTAACTTGGTCAACTTGTGGTCAAATAGGATTTCCTGGTCAAACTAGGAAAGACCAAGTCAACTTTGGAATGACTAATATAATGGTTTGTTTGTACAGTCTCTGTTTGAACGTGAGACGGACTCGACTACGCGGGTAGTTCGAGGGTTTCGCTTGAGGAGCTTTCCGAGCAGGAAGAAGGTCGCGATGAGTACTGTGAGTGGACTTTGTTTTAAATTAAATTGCATGCTTTATACTTGATTGGTTTCTCCTGCATATATATAATTTCCTCTATTTGTATGATTTACGGTGATTTGGGAAAAAGGGGATTTAAGGATTTTAAAGGCAACAAAACCGGGAAAGAGGTTCATACCCATCCCGTGATTTTAAAGGATTTTTCCCGGGGTATGGTTTTATTGTTTATCACCGTTTTGGGAATATGGAGGGGAATGTTTTTAAAGGAGAAATGTGGCTCACGGATTTTAAATGGGGTTTTCGATTTATTGTTTCCACGAGGTTTTACGAGGTATTACAGGTTTTACAGGTTTTCAAGGGATTTTGAAAAAGGGAAAAGGGAAAAGGATATAAGGATTGTTTGCTAGCATGGACCCTCTCCAGTTAGAGCGGGTACCATCTTCTGGGTAGAGCAGGTCAGGGACCTTCTCCGGTTGAGCTGGTCAATAGACCCTCTCGGATAGAGCAGGTCGGGGACCCTCTTCGGTGGTAGCTGGTCATTAGACCCTCCCGAATAGAGCAGGTCGGTTTTCTCGTGGATGAGGTTAACACCCCACATAATTGTTTATATTTCGAGCCAATGCATTGTTTATGCTTTACCTGCATGCGGATTTTCCTTAGAAAAAGTAGAGGGGGAACATTAGAGGAATAGAGCTTTTAAGTTTTATTTTTGTCCACTCACCCTGACAGTTTTTCAATGTTTCTCCCCTGGGCCCTTCGTTTTCAAATGCCCAGTGGTGCAGGGTTCTCGAGCGGAGGTCGTGCGCGTACAAGAGTCGAGGCATAGTCGATCAATCCGTTGCCGTTGAAATTCTTTAGGGTATTCATCCTAGTAGACTGCTCTGACTAACCCAGTATAGCTAATTAAGTAGGTTAGGGAGCAGGATGCCTTCATGAGTTAGGGTTTGTTGTAGATACTCATGGAAGTGCTGAGTTGGATTATAGGAAGGGTTGGCCATTTCAAGGGGGTTTCGGTAAGAAGTTCTCTTGGGGTGGTCCCCGCAGGATTTACTTCGAGTTAAAGGGATTTAACTCGGGGTGGGTCATGACAATTGGTATCAGAGCGTTAGGTTATCGTTTCCTGTTACTACCTCATGTACTTGGTAGCACTTAGTGTCTATAGAGTGATGGTCCGACCGCGGCGGATCCATCGGCATTTTATGCTTTGGACGCTTAGTGTTTATTAAGGATATGAGTTAGTACTTTCTGGTTAATTTATGGACCGAGTGGTCCTATAAACATCTGAATCCTCAAGACTATGCCTCAGTACGCCGACCTCACAGAGAGCTCCTGTAAGGAACAAGGTGAGCTTGTTACGTATTTACTGTTATGAGTTTCCCCAATGAGTATTTGAGATTTGAGATTTGAGTTGGGGATCGAGCTGGAAACTCGCGTTGTTTAACATTGGTTGAGCAGTTGGTGTGAGTGCTCGGTGGTGAATCGGTAAATTCTTGTCTGGAAGGCTGCCATGTTGTTGGCAGGAATGTTGTAGAAGCCTAAGGCAAGGCCTGGGTGTTCGTGTTATGAGACTCATAGCAGTGAAGAGTCATACGAGTTAATGAAAGAGGTTGCATCCTGCCATGGAAAAAGGAGCTGAAGTCGCCTAGCGCGATTATTCAGTGAGGATGAATATTTAGTTTTGACGATTGCCACGACGTTGTTGAGGTTCGGCATTAGTGTGGTTTCAGAGAAACCAACGGACATATGAAAGTGGAATGACTTAAGGAAATTGAGTGTAGTCATTTTAGGATCAACGGACTTGTTTTTGGTGACGAATCCATGATGTGACACTACTGGAAAATGTCAAGGAAGTAAAGGCTAGTTGGCACTTGATGCTTGAAGGGACAGCCACTGAAACTGATGGTTTGGGTCTCCTGGGTGCTGACATTGTTGTCGTCAACTACGACCAGATCCTCTTCGCTCCAGCCACCCATGATTGGAGTACTAGAAAGATTTGAATTGTTAGTGAGTTCAAGCGTGAATGGATTGTTGGTGACAATGGTCATTAGGCCATATATCGTGAAGGTTGAAATTAAATCGTGTCACCGGATCTTGGGGCTCATGTCAACCATAAGGTGAGTTATCCACCTATGGTCAAGGTATTCTAATTAGTACACATGTGAAGGAGTCTCCAGGTTGGCTGTGTTGGGGTTCAGTGACAGATCAAGCGAGCGTTTTGATTTGTAGCTAAAGGTTTATGGTTTCGAAATTCAAAGGAACATGTTGGAAGTGGCAACAAGCCACCGGGTCATGGACCAAGAGTGCTCGGGGTACCGGAGATAGTGATACGAGTCTTGACTGACTTTGTATTATTATGGTGTGGGAACCAGTCGTTGTGCAAACGACACTGGTTCGACGGCTGAAGTTGTACATGGGTATACCCCACATGAGCACGTGTATCCTCCTGTGTAGGGAAGTGGTAAAGTTGAAATTTGGGTAGCACATACATGTAAGGCATAATTGTTTTTGTACAGCTGTGTGTGATCAAAGTGACACCAGGTAAGTGACTAAGGCTGATGATGACATCATCTTAAGAATGTGTCATGAGAGTTCCAATTATTGAGAACGGAGATTAAGGACGTTTGGTTAGAAGTTCCTGTGCAAAACGTCCAATAGATGGCCTAACCGTCTAAGGACAGGTCGGGAGTGAGTTATTGGTAGTCGCTTCGATTTTCAAGATGGTTAGTTAATTTGTTAAAAGTTGTTAGTAGGTAGTTGTTTGCGTGCTGAGTTAATTGCACGGAAGTGGTGAAGTGACAGCAGTGGGGCAAGGGTTACTGGAGCAGTGAATTTGAGTGAGAATGTTTGTTGATGGTCAAGCTTCAACCTGGAACCAAAGTTGTCTGTTATGACACTTGGTTTCCTCGAGGGGGATTAACTGAGCTTGATGGCATGGGAATCAGTGCACTCATTGGCTGTGGTTTAAACAATTGTGTAACCGAAGGTGTACTTAGTCGTGTTTGGGGTCATAAGTTACATCCACTGCAGTGACAGGCAATATTCTCAATTGTGATCATTGGAGTGAGGATTAAGATCTGGGGGATCAATTATTGAGGTTAATTTAAGGAAATCCTGAGAGGATTAAAGTTTTGTTGGCGTTGCTATGGTCATTGGTCATTTGGGTAGTGACCCTACTTGTTAGGAATAATTGACCTAGCGGCAGTTCTTGGCGCCACGAGTGTAGAGTGGTAGCAAGAAAAATCACAATATGTGGTTCATGGAATTGTCAACATTTTCGGTGAGTGTGAAAGCGGTGGAACTAGGAAAGGTTTTCCTTGATGACTCGAAGGTGTTACGAGTCTAAGTTTGGTAATAATTGTTACTGAGATTGGTAAGGTAGGTTGCTAAGTTAAGCAACACTCCATTGGAAATCGTGGAGTGATACAGCCACGTTCAGATTAAGTTAAGATCTGAGGGGAGGTTAACGTGTGACAGCGGATCTTGTAATCTAGGATCTGAAGTGGTATTGTGATTTCCTGTGTACGCAGTTATATTCCTCTTCAATTAGAATGGTAAGTGTTTGGGAATCGTGAATCCTACCAAATAGAGGATGCGGTGGTTGGTGTACTTGCAGAGCATGGGGGACAGATTTGTTAGAAACTGTCTAGTTGTACGGGTTGACACGGTGATGTTCAAGCGCCTAGTGCGGTGATGACATTTTGATAAATTGTGCTTGGATAACTGGATGCTCGGGGATCAAGGTGGTTAAGTTCGGTGTGGAATTAATTTCCAATGCTTTGATCAGGGGTTACCTTGGGTGTGCATCGGTGGCACTAAATTTTATGTAGATGTCCGATCTGGTTAAATGTCCAAATTTGTCAGTTATTACCAGACGGTTTGGTATTGGAGGTATTTATGAAGGAAATATCCTAGTTGAGCGGGTAAGGCTCTGGAATTCTTTTAATGGTAAGTCTATCCCAGATTAAGATGCGGATAATGATTGAACAGGCTCACAGTATGGTTGAAGTGCAAGTTCTGCACTATGCGTCATTTCAGGCTAAGGTAAGAGATAGGGAGGTTAGTGGCACCTCACCTATGAATTGAACGGAGATGTATTACCCGTGGTAAAGTGCGTGGTAGTTCCACGAAGTGTTAATTGAGTTAGCGACTCTAATGTTTGGGGTTGTTGGTAAAAATCAAGATTTATCCGATCAGAATTGCTTTGTAGGCAGTGTGAAGCCTGATAATTGGTTTTCATGCGAGGAATAAGTATTGTGGATCTCGATGTCAGGAGCGTTTGGATCTCCCTGATTTAAAGGCTTTGGTTTTGGATTTACGCGAAAATTCATGGCAGTTCTTGTCCTGTGTGTACAAGTGGTTTGAGTAAGGATAGATCAAGGGGAGACTACAACAGGACAACTTGACAAGATAATTTATAGAAAGCGTAACCAAATCAGGGAGCCTGTTCAAATGAGGTGATGGTTCGCGTAACACAAGTCCTCACGGTTTCTCGTGGACTTGTGGACTCCACGTGGTATTGTGTTACCAGAGGATTCAAATCAATTAGTGATATCGAACCTTACTCCTCAGGTGTGGGAATCAGTTCCTGCATAGGGAATGTGTGAGCTGATGACTAAGTTTAACGAAAGAATACGAGTATTCTTGAAGAAATTTCACTCGCGACAAGCGAGGGGTTATTGGAATCAGAATGATTATTAGCGGCATTGTGACAACGTCACATGCGGTTGGTAAGGACAGTTGTTGGTGGTTGTTTGGCTAAACGAGTAGCGATAGGAGGTTGGTTACTGGTCGAAGTTGTTGTGTTGTGCAGTTGGAATTTTCAAGGATTTGGTTATAATCCGGTATAGGCAACAGGGAATTGTTGCCAAAGGATGTTTTCAGCGCAAGAACAATAGTGATTTTCACGAGGATTTCAGATGGTGGATCAGTGATAGGCGGTGTCGTATTCCACCTCATAAATGAGATGAAGTACAGTAAGAATTCGGTGATTCAGTTAATCAATGATTCAAGAGGAAATCATTGTGATCCACGGTAAGACCTTATGCTTTAGTTTTTGACCTGAGAAGAGTGGTCGGGTGTCAGAAAATGAGGAAGTATTGGAGGTTATCATCCACGTAGGAAGGAGTGCTACGTTGGCTAGATGTGACACGTGACAAGGTTACATGAGTTTGAGGAATATGTTGGGTATCCTTAGAGTTAATGGATACCTAGTGTCACGTATGTCCATGTTACGTAAATAAGTTTACTACCTTACATCCTATGTCAATAGACTTCTGGTTGGTACTGGAAATTGGCTTTCAAGGAGGAACAGTAAGGATGTTGATCGTAAAGAGCAGGTGTTTAGGTTTTGTCAATGCTTTTCGTGAGGCGTCTCAGAAGAGTTCTCAGAAGGAAGTGGATATTAGAGAACAATGTTATTATTTTAAGTGGTACTATCCTCCACTGTGTTGGACTTTGAGTATAGGAATTTCGAGGACGAAATTTTTATAAGGTGGGGAGAATTGTCACATCCCGGTTCTAGAATCCATTTACGGTCGGTTACTACCCAAGTTACTTTGATCTTTAACCATTTCGTAGTAACCGTTTTACCGTGAAAGGTCAAAAAGTTGACTTTTCGTTAGGTCAGGAATTTGGGGAAACTTTCTTCATAAAAGTTGTAGAGGGCGTCGTTACGAGTTCGTGGACACGTAGCACGCTCAAAACGGAGTTCGTATGAAGAAGTTATGGTCAAAAAATGGGAAGTTACTATTCTGGTGTCGAGGTATAAATAGGACTTGCCATTTTGGGAAATGCATTAAAAACCATACGGAGCTCCCTCGATACCCTCAGATGCGATCTGTAACCCGGCGACCCGAACCCGACCCGAATCGGTTTTTCACCGATTTCTCCGCCGTCCGGCGGCGGTTTGCTGCGAGACCGACGGCATCGGATTCCTCTCTTCCTCCTCGACATCTCCATACCCACCATGCAACTCGTTTCGACCCTAGGTGAGAGCGGTGCCTCGAGGACAGGCGAATCGGAGCTCCGGTTCGAACTCCGTCGTGCGGCCACCATTCGCCGAGTTTCTTCTTGGGTTTTGCAGCCCTCAACTCGCCTAACCATTCCTCCATACAACTTGAACCAATTCATGTGGAGGTGAGTGTTTCGAATCAAAAGGTGGAAAACAGTTCGACTGTTTTGTTAATTTTCGAGTTTTGGTTTCGATTTGGGCTTCGTTTATTACATCATAGTGTCCTACATGTTGAGAGGAAGATTCTGACATGATTTCTTACGTTTTGGTAAGGTTTTGGTTCAAGGGGGTGGATGGCAGCCACTGTGGGTGGTTGGGCGGCTGTGTAGGGAGGTGTTGGCGAGGGTGGTAGCTATTACAAGGTTTTGGGGTGCTGCAGGTCAGCTGTCCGGCAAGGAGGAGGCCGGGAAGCTGCCGGTTTGATGTTGGCAGCAGGGAGGCTGCAATTGAGGTCCTAGGTCCGAGGTTGGACGAGTTGTAGGTAAACTCGATTTCCCCGAGTGATTTTGTTGTGGAATTGTTGTTGGTGTTGCTGAATTGATATTGACTTGCTGTTGTGTGTTTTGTCGATAACTTGGTGAATCGAAGGAAACGGGGAAACTCTGGCGAAATTCCGGCAAGTTACCGGGATCCGGTGACGATTCCGGTGATACGGTAAAACCGGCTGAAAGCCGAAGAGGTAGAAATCGAATCCCTGTTAAGCTTTAGCCAAGAGTACGGTTAATTCGTAATTGAGACACTTACGGAAAAATTGGACGTAATTAGGAAGTTTCCATTTTGGGAAACTTCCCAATCTAAGGAACACTTGCGATGTTAGGAAACTTTCCATTTTGGGAAACTTTCCCTTTTTGGAAGGTTACCAGTTATGAGGAAATGTTAAATCGGTAAATCGACTCAAGATTAATTATATTGATTAATGTGATACGTTGGGTGTCCATAGTAATTCAACGAATTATTATGTGACACCCTAACGTCAAGTTAAGTGGTAAAGGAAAGTTCGGAAGCTAAGTCGGACTTCCGGTAAATTGAATTAAGAGTCGATAACCGGGAAAGAAAGTCAAAAAAAAGGTTAAAGTGCTATAAGAAAGTAACTTGGTCAACTTGTGGTCAAATAGGATTTCCTGGTCAAACTAGGAAAGACCAAGTCAACTTTGGAATGACTAATATAATGGTTTGTTTGTACAGTCTCTGTTTGAACGTGAGACGGACTCGACTACGCGGGTAGTTCGAGGGTTTCGCTTGAGGAGCTTTCCGAGCAGGAAGAAGGTCGCGATGAGTACTGTGAGTGGACTTTGTTTTAAATTAAATTGCATGCTTTATACTTGATTGGTTTCTCCTGCATATATATAATTTCCTCTATTTGTATGATTTACGGTGATTTGGGAAAAAGGGGATTTAAGGATTTTAAAGGCAACAAAACCGGGAAAGAGGTTCATACCCATCCCGTGATTTTAAAGGATTTTTCCCGGGGTATGGTTTTATTGTTTATCACCGTTTTGGGAATATGGAGGGGAATGTTTTTAAAGGAGAAATGTGGCTCACGGATTTTAAATGGGGTTTTCGATTTATTGTTTCCACGAGGTTTTACGAGGTATTACAGGTTTTACAGGTTTTCAAGGGATTTTGAAAAAGGGAAAAGGGAAAAGGATATAAGGATTGTTTGCTAGCATGGACCCTCTCCAGTTAGAGCGGGTACCATCTTCTGGGTAGAGCAGGTCAGGGACCTTCTCCGGTTGAGCTGGTCAATAGACCCTCTCGGATAGAGCAGGTCGGGGACCCTCTTCGGTGGTAGCTGGTCATTAGACCCTCCCGAATAGAGCAGGTCGGTTTTCTCGTGGATGAGGTTAACACCCCACATAATTGTTTATATTTCGAGCCAATGCATTGTTTATGCTTTACCTGCATGCGGATTTTCCTTAGAAAAAGTAGAGGGGGAACATTAGAGGAATAGAGCTTTTAAGTTTTATTTTTGTCCACTCACCCTGACAGTTTTTCAATGTTTCTCCCCTGGGCCCTTCGTTTTCAAATGCCCAGTGGTGCAGGGTTCTCGAGCGGAGGTCGTGCGCGTACAAGAGTCGAGGCATAGTCGATCAATCCGTTGCCGTTGAAATTCTTTAGGGTATTCATCCTAGTAGACTGCTCTGACTAACCCAGTATAGCTAATTAAGTAGGTTAGGGAGCAGGATGCCTTCATGAGTTAGGGTTTGTTGTAGATACTCATGGAAGTGCTGAGTTGGATTATAGGAAGGGTTGGCCATTTCAAGGGGGTTTCGGTAAGAAGTTCTCTTGGGGTGGTCCCCGCAGGATTTACTTCGAGTTAAAGGGATTTAACTCGGGGTGGGTCATGACAATTGGTATCAGAGCGTTAGGTTATCGTTTCCTGTTACTACCTCATGTACTTGGTAGCACTTAATGTCTATAGAGTGATGGTCCGACCGCGGCGGATCCATCGGCATTTTATGCTTTGGACGCTTAGTGTTTATTAAGGATATGAGTTAGTACTTTCTGGTTAATTTATGGACCGAGTGGTCCTATAAACATCTGAATCCTCAAGACTATGCCTCAGTACGCCGACCTCACAGAGAGCTCCTGTAAGGAACAAGGTGAGCTTGTTACGTATTTACTGTTATGAGTTTCCCCAATGAGTATTTGAGATTTGAGATTTGAGTTGGGGATCGAGCTGGAAACTCGCGTTGTTTAACATTGGTTGAGCAGTTGGTGTGAGTGCTCGGTGGTGAATCGGTAAATTCTTGTCTGGAAGGCTGCCATGTTGTTGGCAGGAATGTTGTAGAAGCCTAAGGCAAGGCCTGGGTGTTCGTGTTATGAGACTCATAGCAGTGAAGAGTCATACGAGTTAATGAAAGAGGTTGCATCCTGCCATGGAAAAAGGAGCTGAAGTCGCCTAGCGCGATTATTCAGTGAGGATGAATATTTAGTTTTGACGATTGCCACGACGTTGTTGAGGTTCGGCATTAGTGTGGTTTCAGAGAAACCAACGGACATATGAAAGTGGAATGACTTAAGGAAATTGAGTGTAGTCATTTTAGGATCAACGGACTTGTTTTTGGTGACGAATCCATGATGTGACACTACTGGAAAATGTCAAGGAAGTAAAGGCTAGTTGGCACTTGATGCTTGAAGGGACAGCCACTGAAACTGATGGTTTGGGTCTCCTGGGTGCTGACATTGTTGTCGTCAACTACGACCAGATCCTCTTCGCTCCAGCCACCCATGATTGGAGTACTAGAAAGATTTGAATTGTTAGTGAGTTCAAGCGTGAATGGATTGTTGGTGACAATGGTCATTAGGCCATATATCGTGAAGGTTGAAATTAAATCGTGTCACCGGATCTTGGGGCTCATGTCAACCATAAGGTGAGTTATCCACCTATGGTCAAGGTATTCTAATTAGTACACATGTGAAGGAGTCTCCAGGTTGGCTGTGTTGGGGTTCAGTGACAGATCAAGCGAGCGTTTTGATTTGTAGCTAAAGGTTTATGGTTTCGAAATTCAAAGGAACATGTTGGAAGTGGCAACAAGCCACCGGGTCATGGACCAAGAGTGCTCGGGGTACCGGAGATAGTGATACGAGTCTTGACTGACTTTGTATTATTATGGTGTGGGAACCAGTCGTTGTGCAAACGACACTGGTTCGACGGCTGAAGTTGTACATGGGTATACCCCACATGAGCACGTGTATCCTCCTGTGTAGGGAAGTGGTAAAGTTGAAATTTGGGTAGCACATACATGTAAGGCATAATTGTTTTTGTACAGCTGTGTGTGATCAAAGTGACACCAGGTAAGTGACTAAGGCTGATGATGACATCATCTTAAGAATGTGTCATGAGAGTTCTAATTATTGAGAACGGAGATTAAGGACGTTTGGTTAGAAGTTCCTGTGCAAAACGTCCAATAGATGGCCTAACCGTCTAAGGACAGGTCGGGAGTGAGTTATTGGTAGTCGCTTCGATTTTCAAGATGGTTAGTTAATTTGTTAAAAGTTGTTAGTAGGTAGTTGTTTGCGTGCTGAGTTAATTGCACGGAAGTGGTGAAGTGACAGCAGTGGGGCAAGGGTTACTGGAGCAGTGAATTTGAGTGAGAATGTTTGTTGATGGTCAAGCTTCAACCTGGAACCAAAGTTGTCTGTTATGACACTTGGTTTCCTCGAGGGGGATTAACTGAGCTTGATGGCATGGGAATCAGTGCACTCATTGGCTGTGGTTTAAACAATTGTGTAACCGAAGGTGTACTTAGTCGTGTTTGGGGTCATAAGTTACATCCACTGCAGTGACAGGCAATATTCTCAATTGTGATCATTGGAGTGAGGATTAAGATCTGGGGGATCAATTATTGAGGTTAATTTAAGGAAATCCTGAGAGGATTAAAGTTTTGTTGGCGTTGCTATGGTCATTGGTCATTTGGGTAGTGACCCTACTTGTTAGGAATAATTGACCTAGCGGCAGTTCTTGGCGCCACGAGTGTAGAGTGGTAGCAAGAAAAATCACAATATGTGGTTCATGGAATTGTCAACATTTTCGGTGAGTGTGAAAGCGGTGGAACTAGGAAAGGTTTTCCTTGATGACTCGAAGGTGTTACGAGTCTAAGTTTGGTAATAATTGTTACTGAGATTGGTAAGGTAGGTTGCTAAGTTAAGCAACACTCCATTGGAAATCGTGGAGTGATACAGCCACGTTCAGATTAAGTTAAGATCTGAGGGGAGGTTAACGTGTGACAGCGGATCTTGTAATCTAGGATCTGAAGTGGTATTGTGATTTCCTGTGTACGCAGTTATATTCCTCTTCAATTAGAATGGTAAGTGTTTGGGAATCGTGAATCCTACCAAATAGAGGATGCGGTGGTTGGTGTACTTGCAGAGCATGGGGGACAGATTTGTTAGAAACTGTCTAGTTGTACGGGTTGACACGGTGATGTTCAAGCGCCTAGTGCGGTGATGACATTTTGATAAATTGTGCTTGGATAACTGGATGCTCGGGGATCAAGGTGGTTAAGTTCGGTGTGGAATTAATTTCCAATGCTTTGATCAGGGGTTACCTTGGGTGTGCATCGGTGGCACTAAATTTTATGTAGATGTCCGATCTGGTTAAATGTCCAAATTTGTCAGTTATTACCAGACGGTTTGGTATTGGAGGTATTTATGAAGGAAATATCCTAGTTGAGCGGGTAAGGCTCTGGAATTCTTTTAATGGTAAGTCTATCCCAGATTAAGATGCGGATAATGATTGAACAGGCTCACAGTATGGTTGAAGTGCAAGTTCTGCACTATGCGTCATTTCAGGCTAAGGTAAGAGATAGGGAGGTTAGTGGCACCTCACCTATGAATTGAACGGAGATGTATTACCCGTGGTAAAGTGCGTGGTAGTTCCACGAAGTGTTAATTGAGTTAGCGACTCTAATGTTTGGGGTTGTTGGTAAAAATCAAGATTTATCCGATCAGAATTGCTTTGTAGGCAGTGTGAAGCCTGATAATTGGTTTTCATGCGAGGAATAAGTATTGTGGATCTCGATGTCAGGAGCGTTTGGATCTCCCTGATTTAAAGGCTTTGGTTTTGGATTTACGCGAAAATTCATGGCAGTTCTTGTCCTGTGTGTACAAGTGGTTTGAGTAAGGATAGATCAAGGGGAGACTACAACAGGACAACTTGACAAGATAATTTATAGAAAGCGTAACCAAATCAGGGAGCCTGTTCAAATGAGGTGATGGTTCGCGTAACACAAGTCCTCACGGTTTCTCGTGGACTTGTGGACTCCACGTGGTATTGTGTTACCAGAGGATTCAAATCAATTAGTGATATCGAACCTTACTCCTCAGGTGTGGGAATCAGTTCCTGCATAGGGAATGTGTGAGCTGATGACTAAGTTTAACGAAAGAATACGAGTATTCTTGAAGAAATTTCACTCGCGACAAGCGAGGGGTTATTGGAATCAGAATGATTATTAGCGGCATTGTGACAACGTCACATGCGGTTGGTAAGGACAGTTGTTGGTGGTTGTTTGGCTAAACGAGTAGCGATAGGAGGTTGGTTACTGGTCGAAGTTGTTGTGTTGTGCAGTTGGAATTTTCAAGGATTTGGTTATAATCCGGTATAGGCAACAGGGAATTGTTGCCAAAGGATGTTTTCAGCGCAAGAACAATAGTGATTTTCACGAGGATTTCAGATGGTGGATCAGTGATAGGCGGTGTCGTATTCCACCTCATAAATGAGATGAAGTACAGTAAGAATTCGGTGATTCAGTTAATCAATGATTCAAGAGGAAATCATTGTGATCCACGGTAAGACCTTATGCTTTAGTTTTTGACCTGAGAAGAGTGGTCGGGTGTCAGAAAATGAGGAAGTATTGGAGGTTATCATCCACGTAGGAAGGAGTGCTACGTTGGCTAGATGTGACACGTGACAAGGTTACATGAGTTTGAGGAATATGTTGGGTATCCTTAGAGTTAATGGATACCTAGTGTCACGTATGTCCATGTTACGTAAATAAGTTTACTACCTTACATCCTATGTCAATAGACTTCTGGTTGGTACTGGAAATTGGCTTTCAAGGAGGAACAGTAAGGATGTTGATCGTAAAGAGCAGGTGTTTAGGTTTTGTCAATGCTTTTCGTGAGGCGTCTCAGAAGAGTTCTCAGAAGGAAGTGGATATTAGAGAACAATGTTATTATTTTAAGTGGTACTATCCTCCACTGTGTTGGACTTTGAGTATAGGAATTTCGAGGACGAAATTTTTATAAGGTGGGGAGAATTGTCACATCCCGGTTCTAGAATCCATTTACGGTCGGTTACTACCCAAGTTACTTTGATCTTTAACCATTTCGTAGTAACCGTTTTACCGTGAAAGGTCAAAAAGTTGACTTTTCGTTAGGTCAGGAATTTGGGGAAACTTTCTTCATAAAAGTTGTAGAGGGCGTCGTTACGAGTTCGTGGACACGTAGCACGCTCAAAACGGAGTTCGTATGAAGAAGTTATGGTCAAAAAATGGGAAGTTACTATTCTGGTGTCGAGGTATAAATAGGACTTGCCATTTTGGGAAATGCATTAAAAACCATACGGAGCTCCCTCGATACCCTCAGATGCGATCTGTAACCCGGCGACCCGAACCCGACCCGAATCGGTTTTTCACCGATTTCTCCGCCGTCCGGCGGCGGTTTGCTGCGAGACCGACGGCATCGGATTCCTCTCTTCCTCCTCGACATCTCCATACCCACCATGCAACTCGTTTCGACCCTAGGTGAGAGCGGTGCCTCGAGGACAGGCGAATCGGAGCTCCGGTTCGAACTCCGTCGTGCGGCCACCATTCGCCGAGTTTCTTCTTGGGTTTTGCAGCCCTCAACTCGCCTAACCATTCCTCCATACAACTTGAACCAATTCATGTGGAGGTGAGTGTTTCGAATCAAAAGGTGGAAAACAGTTCGACTGTTTTGTTAATTTTCGAGTTTTGGTTTCGATTTGGGCTTCGTTTATTACATCATAGTGTCCTACATGTTGAGAGGAAGATTCTGACATGATTTCTTACGTTTTGGTAAGGTTTTGGTTCAAGGGGGTGGATGGCAGCCACTGTGGGTGGTTGGGCGGCTGTGTAGGGAGGTGTTGGCGAGGGTGGTAGCTATTACAAGGTTTTGGGGTGCTGCAGGTCAGCTGTCCGGCAAGGAGGAGGCCGGGAAGCTGCCGGTTTGATGTTGGCAGCAGGGAGGCTGCAATTGAGGTCCTAGGTCCGAGGTTGGACGAGTTGTAGGTAAACTCGATTTCCCCGAGTGATTTTGTTGTGGAATTGTTGTTGGTGTTGCTGAATTGATATTGACTTGCTGTTGTGTGTTTTGTCGATAACTTGGTGAATCGAAGGAAACGGGGAAACTCTGGCGAAATTCCGGCAAGTTACCGGGATCCGGTGACGATTCCGGTGATACGGTAAAACCGGCTGAAAGCCGAAGAGGTAGAAATCGAATCCCTGTTAAGCTTTAGCCAAGAGTACGGTTAATTCGTAATTGAGACACTTACGGAAAAATTGGACGTAATTAGGAAGTTTCCATTTTGGGAAACTTCCCAATCTAAGGAACACTTGCGATGTTAGGAAACTTTCCATTTTGGGAAACTTTCCCTTTTTGGAAGGTTACCAGTTATGAGGAAATGTTAAATCGGTAAATCGACTCAAGATTAATTATATTGATTAATGTGATACGTTGGGTGTCCATAGTAATTCAACGAATTATTATGTGACACCCTAACGTCAAGTTAAGTGGTAAAGGAAAGTTCGGAAGCTAAGTCGGACTTCCGGTAAATTGAATTAAGAGTCGATAACCGGGAAAGAAAGTCAAAAAAAAGGTTAAAGTGCTATAAGAAAGTAACTTGGTCAACTTGTGGTCAAATAGGATTTCCTGGTCAAACTAGGAAAGACCAAGTCAACTTTGGAATGACTAATATAATGGTTTGTTTGTACAGTCTCTGTTTGAACGTGAGACGGACTCGACTACGCGGGTAGTTCGAGGGTTTCGCTTGAGGAGCTTTCCGAGCAGGAAGAAGGTCGCGATGAGTACTGTGAGTGGACTTTGTTTTAAATTAAATTGCATGCTTTATACTTGATTGGTTTCTCCTGCATATATATAATTTCCTCTATTTGTATGATTTACGGTGATTTGGGAAAAAGGGGATTTAAGGATTTTAAAGGCAACAAAACCGGGAAAGAGGTTCATACCCATCCCGTGATTTTAAAGGATTTTTCCCGGGGTATGGTTTTATTGTTTATCACCGTTTTGGGAATATGGAGGGGAATGTTTTTAAAGGAGAAATGTGGCTCACGGATTTTAAATGGGGTTTTCGATTTATTGTTTCCACGAGGTTTTACGAGGTATTACAGGTTTTACAGGTTTTCAAGGGATTTTGAAAAAGGGAAAAGGGAAAAGGATATAAGGATTGTTTGCTAGCATGGACCCTCTCCAGTTAGAGCGGGTACCATCTTCTGGGTAGAGCAGGTCAGGGACCTTCTCCGGTTGAGCTGGTCAATAGACCCTCTCGGATAGAGCAGGTCGGGGACCCTCTTCGGTGGTAGCTGGTCATTAGACCCTCCCGAATAGAGCAGGTCGGTTTTCTCGTGGATGAGGTTAACACCCCACATAATTGTTTATATTTCGAGCCAATGCATTGTTTATGCTTTACCTGCATGCGGATTTTCCTTAGAAAAAGTAGAGGGGGAACATTAGAGGAATAGAGCTTTTAAGTTTTATTTTTGTCCACTCACCCTGACAGTTTTTCAATGTTTCTCCCCTGGGCCCTTCGTTTTCAAATGCCCAGTGGTGCAGGGTTCTCGAGCGGAGGTCGTGCGCGTACAAGAGTCGAGGCATAGTCGATCAATCCGTTGCCGTTGAAATTCTTTAGGGTATTCATCCTAGTAGACTGCTCTGACTAACCCAGTATAGCTAATTAAGTAGGTTAGGGAGCAGGATGCCTTCATGAGTTAGGGTTTGTTGTAGATACTCATGGAAGTGCTGAGTTGGATTATAGGAAGGGTTGGCCATTTCAAGGGGGTTTCGGTAAGAAGTTCTCTTGGGGTGGTCCCCGCAGGATTTACTTCGAGTTAAAGGGATTTAACTCGGGGTGGGTCCTGACAATTAGACTTAAACTCATTTATGTATAAGAAATCCGAGTTGTATATCAGTTGGATTTCTTAAAGGTTGATTGCATTAAACCTGTAATGCAAGAGAGTTAGTATTGTGATAGGATTAGGCCTTTACAGTTGTTAACATTGAGTTCATAAAGGATTTGGTTATGGGATTAAATCCGGCTGTGATCACTATATATACAGTAGGCCATGTCCCTGTGTTCTAACCGGTTAAGCATCAAGAAGCATTCCCATTGTGCTTGCTGTTTGGTTTAGAGACACAGAAGACATAGCTCTTCCATTCCAGAAATTTAGCAGCAGCAGACTTAACAACAGGAAGAACACTATGGTGGCTTCCAGCAGTAATGGGATTAAGGCAACATGGAGAAGCAATGAAGGTATGCATCTGCAGCTCTTCATGTTGTTCTTGGTTTAAATAATTTTGTGTGTTTATGACCTTGTAATAAGATCCAAAACTTAAGTCTAGATGATTAAATTGGATTCTGTAAATCATCTACCAGATTCCCATTATACACATTTGTTTCACTGCCTGCAGAGAAGGGCAGTATCCAGTAATTTAACAATAACCCAGTTTTTTCTCTGGTGAAACTATTCATTTGACTAAAAACCAGCTGACTCCCTAAGATGTACACAGTCCTCTATTTCAAATGTCACTCAAAGAGACCATCACCAAAAATTGAAACAAATCAATTCAGAATAAAATTGAAACAAATCAATTCAGAATTTTAGATTGATTTTTTTTCTGCCGAGACCTATTCACATAGTAACATTACCAACCAATCATCCCTTGCAGAAGGGAATGAACAAAAGTTCTACGGAAGAAACAGAATCAACCCATTTCAAATTTCAAGGAACCAAACTGAACGGCAGCCATTTTATATTTCAACACCTGCTTACTGTTTTGCTTACTGCTTACAGAAATAACAGAATCAATTCAATCAAACCCAAAAAATCAATTACATTCTCATCTCATACAAATACAATTACATAAAATCAACTTTAAAGTGCATTCTCATGATCTCATCTTCTGTTAAACACTTAAACTATTAAAAATATGCATCAAACTGATGAAAGTTATTCAGCTGAATACATAAACTAATGTAGACAACTAAGCATCCATGATCCATCATTCCATCCCCCTGACAACAAGTGACAACTTTTCAATAATGTGCAGTTGAGCAGTTCTGCTAACTGACTTACGCACTTCAGTAACTTGACTGACTTCACTTTTTACCTATAACACCAACATAAAGCTAGATTGATATCCAAAACAATTTCAAGCCAAGATATTAACAGGAGAAGAACATGCTTACATGGAGCTGCAGTATTAAAAAACCATGCAGCAGTACTGCAGTACATCATTTGATATAATGAATTATAGACACAAGTATTAATTCTGATTTGATAAGTATTTATTTTGATTTGTCTATCATTATGGTATCATTCTTGTTGGAAAATTGCTTTCAATATGATGGCATTTCAAAACGTTAGTGATGCTGATGACACAGAGCATTCAAGTTTAATCAACAGAAGAAAGGGTTTCATTTAGGGGAAACATTGTTGGTGTGATCTGAACATATGGGATGATTGTTGGGGCCTTTAGTCAGACTCTTATTGAAAGTGGAAAGCTATTGGGAGTTTACTACAACTGATCCATTACATCATAGTTTTCTCTTTAACAAGGAAAAGTGATGTATGAAATAAGGGATAGAAGTGATGGCTTGATGCTGCCAAGTTTACATTGTTTCATGATTAAGTTGGTTAATCTAAGTTAGAAAATGCAATTATGTTCATTAACTTTGACAGTAAGTAGGCAGTGGAGGTGGAGGTTGATTGAAGAGAGGAAGAAAGGAAGTTTACCGAGTTATCGAGGTGGTCGAGGAGGCGAGGGAGATCAAGGTCTGGGTGGAGGAGGCGAGGAACGATCCGAAGGTCGTCGGAGCTGGGCGTCAGAGCGCGGAGGTCGAAGCTGGGCGTCGGAACTCGCCTCCCTCTTTGTGTTTCAATATTTGTGTTTTAGGTGAGGTGCGGCTTAGTGGTTTACTGTCATTTGCAATTTAGGTTTTGATTTTTTTTGGGTGAAAATTCCCAAATCGACGAAGTGGCGTGTCGGGACGTGTCGACAATAACGTGACACGTCGTTAACGTGTCAGAGAAGTGTCGAAAAAGTCAAAATTTTCGGACACGCCACGTGGCGTGTTGGGCACCGTGTCAGGCCGTGTCGGTATGTCGGGAGAGTGTCTGACACTCCGACTCTCCTTCAATAGACGTGTCCATGCTTCAGAGGTATAAACTTAATGTTGATGGAACTGGATCTTATCTTTCTAATAAGATTGGTGCGGTGGTGGTGGTGTGATAAAAGATCAAAATGGGAAGTGGATTTCTGGTTTTCAGATAAACTTGGGAACTAATGCTATTATTGATGGGTCTCTATTATGGTTTTAAGATTACAAGCTGTATCTCTAACTTAGAAATTGAGTCATTTTCATTAACTTGGTTGAAAGATCAGATTTGTCTCTTCATATTGTTGGTTTCCTTGAGTCTGATACTTTTCCTTAATTTCTGTTTTTATTAGGCTTGTAGGCCCCTCTTATAACCAACAAAAATGTCCATAGGAAGTACAAAAATATCTCGTTTCCTGGATAAGAAAAAAAAAGGTTCATCAGGAAAAGTATAAATAGGCAAGTAGATATTAATATTATTGAGATGAACAAGAAAGAAAAACAAAAATAGAAGGAAGGAAGCTGAGTTACAAGTAATCCAGTAGAGAAGAGAAGTGGGTGTTTTGGTCGATGGCAATGGCTGAGAATGGTGGAGTTGTCTGCAAATGCTCACCCAGGAGAAGCTTCCGCGTCCGCTTCAGACAACCCAATCTGCGAAACGTTTCCAGCATTCCTCTCTTCAAACACGCCGCCCTTTTCACTCGCTCCCCATCTCTCGGCGGAAAAGCTTCTTCCATTCTCAGGTCACATTCTTTTCTTTCTTTTCATTTGGTTGCAAAGCTTCTGTGATAATCTTGTATCGGGGTTTACTTAATATTTGAGAGGCCAAGGTTCATGTTGTTAATGGATAATGTCAAATAAAGTAAAACCCAGAGCTTGAATTATTGAAATTTCTGAGCTTGTTTATTGGGTTTGGAAGTTGAAGTTGGATCGGTGATGCTCATGCACTTGGGAGTTGATGATGTATATATATGACACCAATGTGATGCTCATGCTACTAAAAATGTTGACTAACTAGACACGCTGTGTATTGTAGCGTGAGTGCACAAGAGAAATCGAGGCCTTCGATATTGTCGTCTTCGAGACATAAGAGAATACCCATTTATGTGATGATGCCTGTTGATGCATTCTGCATAGATGGTTCTGGGATTCCAAGGATTAGGAGGTAAACAAATTTGTATCTCATCCTTTTAATATAATGTCTTTGAGAGTGATTGATGAGGCCAAGTTATGAATTACTCATAAGATAAAAACTAACATAGGACCGCTTTGCATGACTTTTAATATACAATTTTGATCCGTTCCCAATTCCCAATTTTATTTATTTCCACATGTATCTTCTTACTTCTTCAATTCTATATTTGGTTTTTAAATTTTACATCTGTCCTATTTATTGTGTTTGTGATATTTAGATGCTGCCATACTTTTTGTTGTTTTCAGACTCAAGGCCTTGACAGTATCTTTGAAAGCGCTCAAGCTGGCTGGTGTCCATGGAGTTGCAGTTGAGGTTTGGTGGGGAGTCGTAGAACGCTTCTCTCCCCTGACATATGACTGGTCTCTATATGAACGGCTATTTAAGCTGATTTCTGAGTCAGGGTTGAAGGTTCATGTTGCCTTGTCATTTCACTCTAATGTAAACTCTTCTTCTAGCAGATATGTGGGTGTAAGTCTTCCGCTTTGGATCATGCAGGTTTGTTTCTTTTCTATTTACATGCTAGTCCTTGCAAAATTTTCCATAATGCAAAGTAGTTGTATTATTTAAAATAAAATCCACTTGTTTTTCTTGAGACGTGAACCAAAGAGGAGCAAATAAGAAAATAGCAATCCATTTGAGTGTTCGGCTAGTAGATTTTTCAAAGTTATTAGATAGAATCCTCATAATCCCCCTCTATCAACTCAAAAAATATGGTCCTAGTTTCTCTGTTTTAAATAGCGCGCGCTATAGCTTAAGGCGTGGCGTAGCTTCTCCATTTCGCCTTAAGGCTTCGTTTGAAAGGCTTTTGTCACAAAAGGCTTGCCTTTAGCTCGCCTTTTTCGTATTGAGGCGTAAAATGCGCCTTAAGGCGGTCAAAAGCATTGTGAGGCATCACTATTTATGTGTTGGTTTTTAATCTATATCCTAAAACTACGTCGTTTTAAGTAAACATAAAGAGAAAAAATAGCGTTGTTTGACTTTTTTCATTTCATTATTGAGCAACTTTTCTTATCTTCTCTTTCAGATCATGTGTGAATGAGTTTATGTTATTGTGTGTTTGTCATTAAGAATTTTAAACATTATCTTTGTGATCTTGCTAGCTACTAAAAGTTTAATTTTAAATATTTTGATGATTTTATTTCTATAATTTAATTATTTTTTATACATAAAAGGCTTCGCCTTTTTCATCTTTTTCACCTCAAGGCTTTTGTGAGGCAAGGCTCCGACAAAACGCCTTGCCTCACGCTTTTGCTATTTAAAACATTGCCTAGTTTTCTCACAGAATAGAGGGAAAAGGTTAGGCATCTACCAGAAACCATATGCTTTGGTACTGAGTACCTATTGACATTCTTCATTTCACATCTTTGGTGTGCCCAAAAGTTTAGCACAGTTAGGTTGGTTGTGAAAGATCTATAACTTTCCATTACTCGCATGTCACCTAGTTTGCATCATGAATTTAGATGTTTTTCTTTGGTTTAAATCTTGAAGTAATATTGAGAAGCTGATAATCCTATTTTTCCTCTCCCGACCCAACAGATTGGTGATAGCAATAAGCATATATACTATCAAGACAAAAATGGGTTTTCAAGTGATGATTATCTTACGCTAGGGGTTGACCACCTTCCTCTGTTTTGTGGCCGAACTGCTCTTCAATGTTATGAAGATTTTATGGCCAGCTTTGTTAAGAAATTTGAATCCCATATGGGAAGTGTGATAGAGGAAATTTGCGTTGGCCTTGGTCCTTCTGGCGAACTTAGGTAATGTGACAGTTACCGTAGAAGTACTAATGTGAAACCAGTACAAAAGTTTCTTATGGAGTGTTGCCTGCAGGTATCCTGCACATTTTGGTGATGGTAAATGGAAGTTCCCTGGAATCGGCGAGTTCCAGTGCTATGACCAGTACATGTAGGTTAAAAACTCTTTCAATTTCAAATTGAAATTTGGTAGATATTGGATTTTCTCTATTTACTGCCTTGTCTCCGTTGTAGGCTGGACAACCTAAAGGTGGCTGCATGTGAGGAAGGGAAGCCTCAATGGGGAGAAAGAGGACCACCAAATGCAGGCTGTTATAATAGTATGCCATCTGGAGTTCCTTTCTTTGAAGAGGGAGACGAAAACTTTCTTTCTGATTATGGGTGCTTTTTCCTTGTATGATACTGATGGAAGTTTTCTGCTCCTCTACTTTAATATATTCAAGTTCGTTTCTTATATATACTTTTAAGTTTTTAGCAGAATTGAAGCCTAGGGTGCCATATAAGTTCATCCCTAATTGGTTCCTCATTCATGCTGGATCTACCAGATAATGTATAAATGCAAAACCACTTTGTTTTATAAATACCTTGGGATAGTGTTTCCTCAGTCATGCATAACATATATATAGGTGAATGTTAATAACTTGAGCCTGCAATATATCTTATCATCGTTTGGAAAACTCGAATTGTCATTTCATTTTCTGCACAATTAATGAAGAAAAAAAATTGCTTTGGTTAGTGTACCAAGAACTACTACAGGAGTATAATCAAGGAAGATGTCATATGCTTTTATATCATCTCATTATTTCATTGACATTACTATGCAACTGATTGAATAAAATAGTGGTGGAGCTTCAGAGATCTAACAGCTGCTTAACTCGTTGTAGGAATGGTATAGTGGTTGTTTGCTTGGTCATGCAGATGCTATTCTTGCAAGGGCAGCCAAAATTTTGAAAAAGTATCAAGAAAACAAGCAAGCGTCTATTCTGTTAGTGGCTAAAATTGGTGGAATATATTGGTGGTACCAGACAATAGCACACCCTGCTGAACTCACAGCTGGATACTACAACACTGCTCTTAGGGATGGTTATGATCCTGTTGCTTCACTTTTGTCTCGTCATGGAGCTGCTTTGCATGTTTCGTAAGAACTCTTGTTGTCATGTCTGTACTATCCTCATGACTAGTAGATTTATTCTGGAATTCTCACATACTTGATACCTGTTGCAGTTGCTTGGAGATGATGGACGGTGAAGCACCTGCATCCTATCTTTGTAGCCCAGAAGGATTACGGCAACAGGTATTGGTTGGCGTTCAATAATATTAGCTTCATAGCTTGTTGCCTCACTTATGTTCTCCTTAGGATATTTCTGCTAGTTGCTTGATTCTTATGTTGCCTATGAACTCCCTTCTAGTTAGGGTGTCGCTTCTGGACTATATAATAACAGAAGCAATTCTAGTGTTGTCTTTGGATCCCCTGCTAGTTTCGGTGTTGATATTCAATATAGTGCTATGACACAGTTCCATGATACACCTGGGAGGACGCCTTGGGGTTTTAGTATTGTAGTTTATTATAAACCAAGTCTGATTATCATTTGAATTGAATGAGTTGTTGATTGAGAAATTGAATAATGAAGATAAATCAGATAAGAACAAGATCATGGACATCTCCCCCCCTTTTGTTTCAAGACTACTAGGTTGTTTAGGCACATATACCGTGCCTGATATTTTAGCCTAGCATGGGTAGATATGCTGTGCTTAATCTTTTAAACAGGCACAACCAATGCATTGATTATGCTGGTGTGGTCCGTTTTAGATACTTACTGGTGTGGTAGTGTGGTGAAAATTGTTTTGATCCATTCAATTACTCATCAGATGTGTATGTCCGATTCTACTTTGCTTTCACATGATTTGATTTGACACAGATATGGAGGGCTTCAAAGAAAAGGATAATACATTTGACTGGAAGAAACACCAATGAACAATGTGACAGGGTACATCTATCTTTTGTACAATAGTAAAACTAAGCTTCATCTTTTGACAGATCTAGGATAACACGCACAGACACACAGTAGATGCACACTAAATATGATGTACAAATATGTAAGTTGGCTAGTTTGGATTCACTTATTTACGAGTAAAGATTGACCAATTCAAAACTAATAACATGCACTGCTCTGCTTTTTCACTTTGCAGGTTAGTTTATGGCAAATACATGCCAACTGTTACCATTCACAGGCTGAGGTCGTAAGATCATTTACTTATTTCAGGATGAATGATAAGATCTTTAGGGCTGAAAACTGGAGTAACTTTGTTCCTTTTGTTAGAAAGATGAGCACAAGTTGGTGAGGCCCCTGATAAAACCCGATTTAACCATTAAATTGTACTGAACGATCTTAAGTAACAGTCTCACTCATCATACTTGATCCTTTTTGTTTTGTTTTTGTTTCATTTTGGTTTTGTTTTGTAAAGGGGCAGAACAGCTTTGTAACTCTTAGTATAGTGGCTGAAAATTCTTCTAGGTAGTGTAACAAATTTCAATCCATTTTGACAAAAAAAAGACAATGGAATGCATTCGGTTTGCCATAGTTTGGCATTCTAACGTCATTTTCCTCTCATCCAACCTCTATTTCCATATTCATATAATCATTTACTAATTGTGTACATAAACTGACACCCAAGTGGAGAAGTTATGTCAGTAATGTGTACTCTTAACTCTGCCTATCCCTAAACATAAATGTGATTTTCTTAGAACTTGGAAATTGCAATATACTGGGGGAAGTTGCCTGATCATCAAAAAAAACATAGTATTTAGGCTTCTTAAACACGAATATCAGTTTCAAAAACACGAAAGTCTTGGTCAGAAGCCCTAGCTAAATGGGACTTCTCTAGTTCTCTTCATTTTGATTAGTTCTCAACTCCATTTGTCCTATCCTACTGAGCAACGGATGATGGATTCAGAGATCAAGACTGACAATATCTCCCCAGATGATGAAACCCCCTCCATCTTTAGAAAATCAATTCAGCCAGTCACATTAAAGGTACGTACGCATCACTCACTCACTAGCAGCCTACCTTGATCTTATTTTGTAATTCTCGTTTGATTGATTACAGTTTGAGGAGGTGGTTTACAAGATCAAAATCAAGAATGTGGGGATGATAGGAGGAATGCTATGGCCAAAGACGGAGGAAAGTGAGAAAGTGATACTGAAGGGTGTGACAGGAATGGCAGAACCAGGTGAAATCCTAGCCATGTTAGGTCCATCCGGAAGTGGCAAAACGACTCTCCTAACCGCACTAGGTGGCCGTCTCAGTGGCCAACTCGCTGGAAGCATAACCTACAATGGCAAAACCATCTCCAATGCAATGAAAAGAAACACCGGATTCGTTTCCCAAAACGATTTTCTCTATCCCCATCTAACTGTCACCGAAACCCTAGTTTTCACAGCCCTTCTCAGATTGCCAAACACTCTGACCAAGGAAGAGAAGGCATCCCAAGCCGAATCGGTTATAGCTCAACTCGGATTGAGCCAGTGTCGAAGCAGCATTATAGGCCATGAGTTTCTGAGGGGTGTGTCGGGAGGGGAGAGGAGAAGGGTGAGCATAGGGCAAGAGTTGCTTGTAAACCCTAGCTTGCTCTTATTGGATGAACCCACCTCCGGCCTCGATTCCACCACAGCTCGGATGATCGTTACAACATTGTCAGAGTTAGCCTGTGGTGGAAGAACAATAGTGATGACAATACACCAGCCTTCGAGTAGGCTGTTTTACATGTTTCACAAGCTGTTGCTGTTATCTCAAGGAAATGCTTTGTATTTTGGCAAAGTCTCTGCAGTCATGGACTACTTTTCGGACATAGGGTTTTCCCCATCTGTGCCCATGAATCCTGCTGATTTCCTCTTGGACCTTGCTAATGGTATTCATGCATGCATTTGTTGATATATGCTACAATAAGTTTTCTCAAGAATTTCCCAATAATTTCATCAAAACCCGATATTTCTATATGGTTTGGTCATTGGTTTCAAATTTCACGTACTATGTTTTGGTAGGGTTGACAAGTGATGGCGCGGAGGATGCAAATGATTCCGTTGATGATAATATGCAAAGCGTTGTTGTGGCTTATAAAGAGAGGCTTTCGGAGAAACTAAAGGCGGAACTTGCAGAAGATAAACTACCATCAAATGGTGTAGAAGATAATAATAAGCAGGAACTTGGGAGGTGGCCGACAACATGGTGGCAGCAATTCAGTGTGTTATTGAGGAGAGGGGTGAGGGAGAGGAAGCACGAGTCCTTCGCTCTTCTCAAGATTATAGAGGTGCTTGCAGTCTCTCTGCTTACTGCCTTACTGTGGTGGAAATCGCATATTTCCCACTTACAGGATCAGGTAACTATTCATCAATCACTTCAGAAGTTCAGATATATCTAAACTGAGAATAGAAATGAAATGGATCTGCCTTTTATTTGTTGTTATTGTTGTGAATAAGAATCTATGCTTGCTTAATGTATTCTAGACAAGTAGACATGAATGATTCCTTTAGAGAAAATACATGAAATAATGGATCTGCCTGATCAATGAGGTAGCTCCCCTTTTTGGCATGCAATTTAGGGTCATTGAGTTTGAGATATACTGGTTCCCTTAAACCTTATAGGAATCGTTTGTTCTTTACATTCATATGCAAAAAATCACTGAAACACTCGTGCCAAAAAACAACATAATTCATAGCTGTTTATACGCATTCGATTACCATTATCTCGATCGATCATTGTGGTTTTATTATTTGTATGATGTGCACTATATTTGTTTGCGCAGTTCAATATCATTGCCAAAAGAGAAGTGAACTAGTTCAAGTTTGAGGGGCTTAGAGAATAACCACAATGATGAGTTATTAGCCACAATTGTTTATATATGTACACAAAATTTGACTGAGAATCTAATTTTTTGTAACTTGTGTATTCATGTTTACAGATTGGGATTTTCTTTTTTATGTGCGGGTTTTGGGGCTTCTTTCCACTCTTAGATGCAATCGCTACATTCCCCCCAGAGCATAAGATGCTCGAAAAGGAGCGCTCTTCTGGCACTTACAGACTTTCCTCCTATTTCATGTCAAGGATTGTATCTGACCTACCCATGGAACTTGTTCTTCCAACCCTATTCCTCACAATAACATATTGGTGCACAGGCCTAAAACCCTCCATCGGACACTTTTTGCATGCCTTGCTGGTTCTGTTACTCAGTGTTTCAGTTGCTCAAGGCTTAGGACTTGCTCTTGGTGCTTTGGTTATGGACCATGAGTTGGCTATGACACTCGGAACAGTCTTCATGTTGTCATTTCAACTAGTCGGCGGCTTCTTTGTTCAACAAGTACCTAGGTTTATAGCTTGGATGAAATACCTTTCGTTCGTGCACTACTCTTACAAACTCCTCTTGGGGTCTCAATACAAGGCAGATGAGACTTATCCATGTGACAGTGGAGGAGTTTGCATGATTGCAAATTATCCAGCTATAAAAATGGTGGGACTTGATGGACAACTGATCTCTGTGATTGCTTTGGTTATCATGCTTGTAGGTTACAGGCTAATTGCTTATGTCGCCCTCATGAGGATTGGGGTTACAAAAAAGTAATGCAGGGAAGGAAAATCGTGGTGCATAGGTGACTGGGTGGCCTATATCATATGAAGATTATCAATCAGTTTCTCTATCAAGCCAACAATTTAATGATCCACAATCTCATTGTTTACAAAGCTTATGTTCTAATAAACTTCATATTTGAACCACATTGTGATTTGAACTCCAGATCTATAGAGGTTTCATGATCATTACCTAAATCCTTTTTCTAAAATTTTAGCCTGTAAACTACAAATATAGGGAATTTGGTTTTCTCTTGTAGTCCTTGTTTTAGAGAAAATTTGAAGGCTCCACATTAGCACATGATATCATATTTGGAGTTTGTACTAAATAATGAGTCCACTCTAGGTGTTTCAAAGTGTAGACCATTTATCTCCTTGTGCAGCGATTCGCTGCATAGAGCAGCTAAAAGTCACTGAAAAAGATTCTCTGGTCTTCTTAGATGATTTGAACTTTTTAACTGGCTACTGCAAAAAATGATGAATCTTTCTCCAAATGTAACCAGCAGCAATGTTGCTTCTAAATTGGGGCTGGTCCTTGGATCTTCTTTAACTAAGCAGCTACTCATCACAGTTTTGTGGGGACTCTCGGTGTGGAAGAGTTGCACATTGTTTTGTGGAAGCTATAACTTTTGATCTTTGAGCATCAAAGATCCTCTCATTTCATGAAGTATATTCAGTTTGTATGATTTTGGTAGTAGTTCGAATCAGAATATCCTTAGACAAGCTCGAAGATATGTAATCATTACCACTAGTCCAAATAATAGTTTATACTCTACAGAAATACACGGGCAAAATCCTTTTGGTAAGCTAAGGCATTACTGAGGAGCAGGTTGCCCAGACACCTGTGGAACAAAATAGGACGATCCAATGACAACCGTTTGATACATCTCATTAATAATCAACGGTTGTCTGTTGATTAATAGGTATGATTCCATCCGCCTGATCTGTCTCATTAATAATCAGACGGTTGTCATTCGATCGTCCTGTTTTGTCCCGCACAGGTGTTCCTGAGCAGCCCTATTACTGAGAATTGCATCAAATCCTTTATGCATTAATAATGAAACTGAATAGACATAAGGGAAAAAGTGGAGATTTGATTTAATAGGTAATTGTATTTCTAGTCCGCACACTCGAGGGTAATCATGAAATATGAAATATGAAATATGAAACATAAGGCCATATTGAGAGTAATACATAAAAATTGAAAATAAAATAAGCAGGTGGCGTCAGGATTTTACTAGAAGTACCTCTGGAAATACAATCATTCTTCCTCCGGTTCATCAAATCCAATACCAGACATAGGTACCTTACCAGTAATTTGACCCTCATCATTTCCCCCAGTGCCATCAGTAACATCCATGGCAGATCCCTTGTTGACGTAATCAACCTTAAAATCATAATCATCGTCATCTTCCATAGCCTCCTTGGAAGCTGATTTCACCTTTTTCCTCATCTTCTTCTCCGCTTTCTTCTTCTTTGTATTAAGCATACCATCAATTGCATACAATTTCTCATTTTGCCTGCTACTTTTTGCAGTCGTCGTTTCTTTTGCCTTCCCTGGTTCATCCTCTTCAACTGCCATCAACTGGTCATCAACTTCATCAACCATATCTTTAGGACTTCCATCAGCTTCACTCCATGGTCTTTGTACAGCATCATCCTGATGCATGAAATCAAATAAATCAAGTTGGATTTACCAACATAACCGTCCAATGAAACAATTGAACAAATCGATACTGAGCATAAGCAGTTCAGTTTGACATGTTTGTATATTTCCATATCTCCAATAAGTATATCATAACCAAAAAACAGTGGTGAAAAACAGAAGATTAGCTTCTAAAGAATTTTCTTTGTTAAATTCCTTTTTTTCGGAAGTTCACAGCCTGATTCTTTTTTTTCAAGCCCAGTCATTGAAAAAGGATTTTATAGCTTATGGAAATACCAGTACAGATTACTAACCTCTACCATAGTTTCATCAAAATTTAGTGGGCAACTGGGAGGAACTTCAACAGGAAGGAAATCATTAACAGATTTGAGGCTTCCAATGAATGAAGATTCTCCATTGTATACTTCGTCAATGTTCAATGCCTTGCCCAGCTCCGAAACAATTTTTGCTTCTGAATGTTCTTGGCTCCTAGCAGGAGGCATCGTGTAATATGGAATTTTACCTGTTACATGATGAACATATAACGTTTTCAATATTAACATTTATCTACAAATCACTTTTTCTCCAGTTAATCTCTTCCTTAGCACCTAGATGAAGGGAATACAAATGCATACCCTCATTCCAGTCATGAAGAACAATTCTCGCTGCAGCTCCAATATCTACAACACCACCCTTTTTCAGCTTACCCCTAACAGTAGCCACCTTCTGTAGAAAGTCATCAACAGTATCAAAACTTGGGAGCTTGTATATAGATACCAACAATCTGGCTGGGCAGAGCTTCAAAATTTCCTTCACTGCTCAATGAAGGAGATTGTGTTAACTTTGCTTTAACAAAATTCAAAAAACATTGCAACGGTTGCAATATGCAGCAAATGGAACTTGAGCTAAGTTTTTGAACACGTGTAAATAAAAATGGGGCAGTAGCTCAGTACCTGGACCAATTGGATCCTCTAACTTCTCAATTCTTTTGCAATTTCGAAGAGCTATCGAGGCATCGTTTTCTGTAGATTTGAGCATGACAACACCAGGGCAATCTAACAATTTGACATTATTATCCAGCTGAACTTCTTGTAGTGATCTTGTTAACCCTGGAGTGGAACCAACATTGACGACACGGCATCTCTTCAAGCTGTTAATGAGACTACTTTTACCAACATTTGGCAGACCAATAATACCCACTGTAATTGACTTTTTGATCTACAAAAGATAAAAGGCTCACAATTATACTCGGAGCAATTTTATGGCTCATTAAAACATAAAACCCAAGTTCAAGTGACAAAAGCCCAGATGGTAATAAGAGAGATGTAAAAACCATTCGTCTACCAATGATATACCTCATGACTTCTCGAATAGTTCTTCAACAATTTAAGAAGAGTTTCAGCTCCTAAACAATCACTTGTCTGCAAAAGGTTGCTAGGTTTTGACTTTTTAGAGGAGGATTTCCACCCTAAGTTTGATTTTTGTTCTTGGGTGCTGCACTTGAAGGCAACAGCTGGCAACTCTTCCCTAAGATAAGTGAGCCACTTCTCAACAGCTTCACGCGGGATAAGATCTGAGATTCAAGAAACCATAACAATTAATAAAGGATTCAACTTGAGATGCAGGAAAACAGTTAAAAAATCAGATAGTGGTTCATCATAAAATTCAACCCCACAATTAATATTGTCATTTAAAAAGTCTATACAAAGATGACAAGGGAAGGTGGAATTCGTGTTGAGAGGAAAATAATACTTCACATGACACTTGTGTTAGACAGCCCTGTTACTTCATATTAAATAATTTTGCTCAAAAAAGAAAACCCATTACTATCTTTCACGTAATTTTTGCAGCTGAATATATCGAGTACGGATATACCGACAAACATCTATCGTGCAGTGCAATTCCTTCTCCACAAATTTTAGACAGTCCTCCACGAGTAATTAGATAGAGGTATCTATATAGGTACATTGAGAGAAAGATACCCAACCAAAATGTTTGGCTTTTAGCCTACTTAAATGTGAATTAGGTTGTTAAAATTAAATAAAATAGCTCAAAAACTACCCTTATACCGCTTAAAACTGGATACGGTTGGGCATCTGAGATTACCAAATAACTCTCAAGTGAGGTGATGGTATAATGAGTTGTTGACCGCATCTGCCTATAAATATCCTTCCCTGTTGCAAGACAGAGCCTAAGAGAGCTTTTCTAGCTCAACCACTAACTCATACATAAACGATACACCTAACTCATCTAACATACCTACTATTAAGACACTCAGATGGGTTTCGGTAACACGCTCAGATGGCCATCCATAAACTATTTATCCTTTTCCCTTTGGCTAGCAAAGGTGGCTTATACAGACCTCCATAACTTGACCCATCACAATTTCCTGGCTGCATCGTGTTTCAGGTCTTGCTTTGAACCCTATGGACTACCATTTCCGGTCAATAGAATGATTGAACATGCTTTACCCCTTAACCAATATAATATTCCACATATTTAGGAAGCTGATATTTTTTAAGCAAAACATTAAAACTTGTAAATTAACACCTGATTTTCATTATGATATATTGCTCTCCTTGATAAGTGTGTTTCTCACTCATAAAGGGTCTTCTTCTTGAAAAAAATAAAACGTCATAGCTTCCACGTTGTTTTCCATAGTCCATCGAAAAAAATTTGGATCTAAAAGATATAAGGGTTTGCTCTTCTGAAATTGTAGTCACTCCTGGTTGGGAAAACTGAACTTCTAATTCCCAATTGGTTTCCTTCTTCTGGAATAGCCTATTGAGAATGGCCTTGAAATGGTTTGCGGATGGCTATACTTTACCCAAATTGGTGTGGAAAAGGTTTCCTATCACTGGGTCTAAAATAACATGTGCATTGAAAGAGAAGGCATTTGTATACTGGGAAATTGCTGAAGCCGGGATACAATAAACTTATTGCATCTACAGTCTGACAGAAACCAGGCACATAAATTTGCCTATTAGAGTATTAGCACATAAAGACAAAGGCATACAGACAAAGCACACTTACTTGAGTGTATGTAGAGAGAGAGAGAGAAACTAGCGCATTACCGATTTTGTTCAGAAGTAACACAAGATGCTTGTTAGGACCCGACTTCCTGACCATCTTTTCCATATCAATACATCGTGTACCCAGGGGATCTCGAGCATCAAGAACCTCCAAAATAACATCTGATGCTTCAATAACTTTAACCAATTCCTTGTAGAAAGCCCTATCTGAGCTATCTGTATGCAGGGAAAATTGAAAACCACCAATTAAAACACCGAAAAAGGTAACAATAAACTTAGCCTGAATCATCAGTAAGACATCTAACAGAAAGAACCAAGAAATAACATACCCCTATTCTTAGAAAATCCAGTGGAATCATTGGTACTCTTTTCCTCTACTACTTCATCCAATTTGGAGTCGTTGTCCTCCTCCTCTCCCAGCTTCCTCTTCTGAGCCTGAATAAGCATAGAGAATTTTACTATCAATATAAATAATGAGACCATTTACTACAAACTAGGTAAGCTGTTTCGTCTAAATAACTAAAGTGGATAGAGCAACCAGAATCTGTATCATATACATCTTCGTAAGCTTGCTATCAAATGTAAAGATACATAACCATGATAGAAACTTCAGTTCAGACCTAATGTCAATTGATAAGCTGAATGTTAAATGCATCAACAGATACCAGTTGAAGTATAAGTGTTACTGAACAGAACTAACAAACTAACTTAGAGAGCCAAAATGAATACCCTTTCTTTGCGGGCGGCTTTCTTTTGCTCGATTTCATCAATAACACGAGCACGGCGAGCTTCAAGGGCCTTAAGCTCCTGCTCCTTGAAGGGCCAGTCATTGGGGATACCAGGGTCCTTCTCAACCTTCTTGCGCTGGAAGCCAAGCTTCTTGGCCTCCTTGGCCTTCTTCTTGTGGTGCTCCTTCACCTTCCTTATCACCTTGTACTTCTTCTTCAGAGGCACTCTCTTGCTTTTGCTCTCTGCATAACCCAGTTCCCAAATCAATCAATCCAATACATAAGATAAATGCTTTGCAGTGAAATTAAAGAACCCAGTTCCCCAATCAATGAATCAATCAATCCACAACAAAACGATGAAAGCTTTGCAGTGAAAGTAAGGAACCCAGTTCCCAAATCAATCAATGAAATCCAAGGCAAACAAAAAAATGAAAGCTTTGCAGGAAAATTAAGGAACCCAACTCCCGATCAATCAATGAATCCAAGAAAAGATGAATTCTTTGCAGTGAAAGAAAGGGTTTCACTTACTTTTGCTTCTCTTCACCATCTTCGATGCTGCTGGCTATTCAGAGTTTGGGTTAAACAGAGTAGCCGCTATTCTGGGTTTTTGTGAAGTGAGTATTAGGGTTTAATGAGAACTAAGTGGAGGTGAGGGTAGAGTTGGTATTTCACACGGCTATAAAAGAGCAAAATGTATGGAAAAAAAATTGGGGTGAGAGAGGCTCGAACTCTCGACCTCAGGATCACTCAGAAGCTATGAGACCTACGCGCTAGCCAACTGCGCCACCACCCCGATGTTCACTTACCTCCAACTCTTAATAAAGTACTTGAATGACTAAGCAGTAACAGATTTTCAATGACTTGGGAGTAGCAGCTAATTTCATTAAATAAAGTAACAACGGGCTAACATTCTTTCAATAGCTCATATGAAAACACAGTAGCACAAGTGATTTGATTACAACAAGCACATATCAGACCAAAGTAGCACATAATAATTCTACTATACTCGTCATTGTCTGGTTATGCTATTACTGCACTCATTGTTGTTCAATGATGCTACTAGAAGATTTTAGACAATAAAAGTTAATTCATCCAATGTTGTTGCTACTACCGATTAAAATGTTGCTTCTACTGCGATTGGTGCAATGTTGTTGTTATCGCAATTGCTGGAATGTTGTTGCTACTGCAGATTGAAATTTTGTTGAACACACTGCACACATTATTTTTTTTTCTTTGATAGGAAGAAACTCTATTAAATAGAGGTGCCTCACCGGCACCTAGAGTTTACATTGTCGGAAGCAAGGGCAAGATATGCTTCTTGCGGAACACACTCCTCCCAGAAGTGATTGTTCTCAACTCTATGTCCTATAATAGTTAAAGCATTGGCCACAAAATTAGTTTCACTTAACACAAAATTACATCTCAACAACTTAATATCTTGGAAGATCTTCAGAAGTCTCCATGAGGGATCACTCCATTCTCAATGTCAATGACAAGCTTGGAATCACCTTCTACTTCAATCCTTGACAAGCCTTTCTCCTTAGTCAAACAACGACAAGCGTGGCCCGTGGATCATCCTTGTACCGATATTGTCCCAATTTAACCACCTTTAAGGTGTTGGGTTTTATCTAAAAGGTCTCGGTACAATTAGGCCAGATCCCCCACCAAAACCCCAGATCCCCAAATCGGAAAAGTTTCAACTCAAACCTCCACCATCGTCGTCGACTAACTACCACAACACCAAAGTATATCCAAAGTGTAACCCCTACTCTTACCAATTGGCCAACCATCCTACACATTGGTGTATCGAAGGTGCATCCCTTTTGTGTTCATTTTTGAACATGTAGAACTTTGTCCTACAAACTCCAAGTTTTCAACTCATGACTAGTTGGAGGTTTAAACTCGGGTCATTGTTGGCAACTTACTCCAATGCACACAAAATAATAGGGAAAAGGGAATATTTGCCACATTGCTAAAAAACTCATAAGTGTAAAGCATGCATCCGATATCCCTATACACATTACTCATTTCAACTTTCTTAAATGAAGAATTCAGTAGCTAGTTTTTTAGTTTTGCTGGACACACTTGTCCATGAGTCCATCGGTAATCTTGGCTTTGGGTGACCCGTAGAACTACCACCAATTGGAGTTTCAGCAATACCAGTCTACCACTCTTGCAATTTGCTCTCCAATTTTTCGAAGTATTGAAATGCACCCATGCTTCACATCTGGTAAGACTTTTGGACAAGGTTTGTTCCTATATGTATTGAAATGCACCCTAAGCACGACCATCCTTTCAAGGTGCATTGTTGCGCATGAGTCTTGATCAATGTCAACAGCGTTGGAGATTAATTACATTCTTCTGACGCAATGTCCTGAGTATTCGAGATTTGTACCATCAATATTGAATATTTGGCAAATTAGTCCTCAGCATAAAAAATGATAGATGAATACAAATATATCTATATTACAAATCTCGAGTGCATGCATACATTTATTGCTGCAACAACCAGAGGTTGAAAACTAGTCAGATGTACACTGTAGCGCAGACTTGGCGGAGACGTTCTGAAAATTCAAGGGCTTCTTATAAGACTGCAACAAGAGAGACGAACATACCACACTTACAGATGAAGCAGCCATACAGGCACCGGCAAGCCAAGGTGGTAACCGGATCCCAGAGAAGGGGAACAGGATTCCCGCAGCAACTGGCATGCCAAGGATGTTGTATCCCATGGCCCAGACATAATTCAACCATATTCGAGACATAGTCTTTCTAGATAGATCTATGGCTGTAACCACATCTTCCAAATTGCTCTTCATCAAAACTATGTCAGCAGCTTCTATAGCTACATCAGTGCCAGCACCAATTGCCATGCCAACATCTGCTGCAGCCAACGCTGGCGAGTCATTGATTCCATCTCCAACCATAGCCACAGTCAATCCTTTCATCTGCATCCAATTTCAGTATGACAGTCAAGAAGGTTATGCTTGTTCAGATTTTACATCCATAATTGGTGGTGGAACAAACTTGATATAGAATACCAAATTCAAATATTCTTATGAAACAAATTTATACTTGATGTAGAATTACTGATGAGTGATTTCCAATTTTCAAAACAAGTGACTAGAAGTGCTGGAATTATATGATCAATCAAAGTCAAGGCATGCAAATCACATATTTGGCCACATTCTTGAAAGATAAACATTTCAGTGGTCAGCTGGCCATTTCTCTCAAGATAAAAGAAAAGCAACTGCCATATTCTGGGAAGAAATTCCCCAAACAGAGTCACGCAATATGATGTACCAAGCTGCCTCCATGGCAGGGACTGAAAGCATATTGACCAGGCTTCATGCAATAACACAAAAACAGCAAGCAATCAAAATCAAATCCTTTTTTTCCCTATAATTCTCTGGTCTGAAACCATATCAAATCTAAATTTCGTTAAAACTCCTTGTTGAACACCACATCCACGTTTCTTTAAAGCCTAGAACTCTACCATTCAGACTTCAATGAAGTCATTTATATTTTATATACAGTCTTAGGTGACTGTCACAAGCTTACCTGTAACTCTTTAACTCTATCAGCTTTTCCCATTGGATTGGTCTCAGCAAACACCTTATCAATGCCAACCTCCCTTGCAATTGCTGACGCCGTTGCCCAGTTATCGCCAGTAACCATTATGCTTGAAATGCCCATTGAGTGGAGGTAAGAGACTACACATGCAGCCTCTGGCTTCAGTGGATCAGTTACAGCAAAAGATCCAGCAATCTTTCCATCAATCGATACTAACACACATGTTCGAGCCAGTTTCTCATTCTCTGAAATGAATTGCTCAACCTCAAGACCAACCTGGACATTATATTCCCGCATGAGCCTCTTATTCCCAACCAGAACCAGTTTGTCACCAACTCTTCCACTAACACCAGCTCCAGTGTGCACCTCAAAGTCCTTGGCCTCCATCACATGTTCATTTGTCCCAAACTTGTTAAGAAACCTTTTTGCATGCTCCACAATGGACTTTGCTATTGGGTGTTCACTATTTGCCTAACCAATATTCCAAAATAGATTGTTGAATTATAAGCTACCATAATATAATCTAATTCATAATTCACAAAGTACATCAACGGAAAAATACAGATACGCACGCGCACATATATGGTTCTTGGACATATACCATAAAGTTTTCAAGTAAAATTTTTGTAAGTAAAATGTTTAAAATATAAATACCAACCTCTGTAGCAGTAGCCACAACACAGAATTCCTCCATTGAGTAATTGGAAAAGAGCACAGCACTAACTACTGTCGGCTTTCCAACTGTCAATGTCCCTGTCTTATCAAAGACAACTGTTGTCACCTGCAAGATAAACAACAAATGCATATTAGGAATACACACGCACACGAATGCACACATGGATGAAATGTATCAATGTGAAAAACTTAGGTTCAAATAAAATTAAATATAAACAAAAAATTAAAAAACAGAAATAAATCAAATAATATAGCATCTATATGATCCCCTTCTGTCAATCAACTCAAGAGTCCCTCACCGTGCTAATAAGAGCAGCTGGTGGACTTAATATGATGTTTGGTGACATGAATACGTGCAAACACCCATCAAAACTCTAGATCATCTTGTATAATACAAATTCTCACTAGAAATAGTTGCATTTTCCATAGCTACAACAAAAAAATCTCACCACTAAAATCTCAACAAACAGAGACAGAAGTACATGTATGTATAGGTACATATATGTAATTATGTAATATAATCTTCCAAGAATAGATGACTGTTTGGATTGACACCCCAAGATATGTGTTAACTTTGTAATAATCAGCTCATGTTATGAAGTAATATGACAGTACTTGAATCTTTGATGTAGCTACTGTCATAGTTGTTGTCCATATCAGAAATAACAGTTATTCACAAAAAGCAAATCGGAATAAAATAAACCAGCCATTAGAGGGTTCTCGCTTTGTATAGATAGATAAAATGTACTATACAAACGAAACCCAGACCGTAACTTGGTTAAAGATTCTCCCAGATACAAGGTTCCCTTACCTTATGAGCATTTTCAAGTGCATTTCCACCCTTGATAAGAACACCTTGTGTAGCACCCTTCCCTGTTGCAACCATGACTGCTGTAGGGGTTGCTAATCCCAAAGCACAAGGACATGCAACCACTAGCACTGAGATGCCGAACTGTAGTGCCAGCTCAAACCTATCCATGCCTTTTGGTATCCAAGACATGGGGTAAAGACCGAATTCTCCCAGGATGAACCAACTCAGCCATGTCAAAAATGCTGCAATCACAACCTGTTGTGGGAAAGGAGATCAAATTATTTTTGCTAATAAGAAACTGTTAAAGACATGGAGTTCAATACCTCCAACCACCATGTAGCCAGTTTGTCAAGTCCTGGCACTCTAAGCAAGAATGCAGTAATTTTTTTTGTTTTGTTTCAAGTAATATATAAATAATCATAGTTTGAACGAAAAATAACTAAAAACTTATGTGACAAAAGCAAAAGATAAAAAAAATTCCAAAATAGGAAACCAAAAAAATCCAGAAACAGATAAGGAGATATATAGTGATCTAACACCCTTAACAGTTAATATGATAAATAAGAACTAGTTTTTATATGCTGATCGGCTAATAATCTTTGAAACCAAGAACTAGTTAGTATTTTAGATAGAAGTATCATATGCCGATATTTGCATTGTAGATTCTATCATATCTAATTTGCGCCTTTGTTTTTGATGCAGTAGCCACGGCTAGGTGAGAAAAGCCAAATCCTCCTTAAAAGTCAAGACTAAGTCCATGTCTTTTTGGTCAAGAGTAGTCTGAATGATAATTTAAGAGTCTAATCTAGTAAAAACTATAATACATAAACCAAGAGGGCAAGAGCAATCCAAAGAAGTGAAGTTTTGTTCGGCTATTTCTATGATTTTAGTGTTATTAAAAATTCTATTCTAATCTTAGGATATATACCATATTTGTAAGTACTCCAAGAGTCTCTTGTCAGCAAAAATAAATTCACAGAAGCCTTCACCAATTGACATTATATGTGTGTGTCTGTGTGTGTATTCGGAAAGAAGGAAAATATGTTTAGTAATATTGATTGGTACATGATACTCCTAAGGTAGAAATAAACGAACTCACTGTTGGAACAAAAAACTTTGAGATCTTGTCAGCTATCTTCTGAACAGGTGCTCTGGCAAGCTGTGCAGCTTCAACAAGTTGCACTATCTGGGATAGTGCAGTCTCTGAACCAACATGGGTTGCCTTAACCTGTAAGCATCCATTCTCATTCATGGTGCCACCAATTACCTATTTAAATGAATGGGAAAAGGTTAACTTTAGCATTTTTCTTTCAGTGTTGCATATCAGAGTAAGAAACAAAGATATACTACCTTGTCACCTAATCTTTTGGAGATGGGCCTTGCCTCTCCTGTGATCATACTCTCATTCACATGGCTTTGACCACTAATTACAATCCCATCAACAGGAACTTTTGCCCCAGGAACAATCTTAAGTATATCATTTCTTTGAATAAGTTGAGTGCTAATTTCTATCTCCGAGATAGCATTGCCATCATCATCTAATGATAGCAGATAGGCCGTATCAGGAGCCAGGTCTGTCAGCTTTGCTAAAGCATCAGATGTCTTTCCTCTAGCAAGAACTTCCAAGTACTTCCCCAAGAGTATAAAGGATATCAACATGGAACTAGTTTCAAAGAAATCTTCCCCTTCAAAATTATCCAAAGCCAATGCTTTCACTGCTATATAGACAGAGTAAAAATAAGCAACATTGGTGCCCAGTGCGACAAGAACATCCATATTAGCTGATCTACGTCTTAAAGCATGATATGATCCCACATAAAACCTGACAATGACATCCAAAAGAAAACTGTTTAGTTTTAGAATAGTATTTAAAAATATTCAGTCCTCACATACAATGATGCACAAGTTGTTGCCACATAACTAACGGTATAAATATACTAATGGATTACCTCCTGCCAATAATGAACTGTACGGGTGTGCACAGGATCCATCTTAAAAGCATTCCTACAGTGAGCGCGTTGTGAATCTTGTACATTAACCAGTCCCCAAAGGGAGAAAGCATTGGAAGCACCATTGAGAATAAAAATACAGGAACTGAAAATAGACAGCTCAAGAAAAACTGGTTCCTGTACATCCGAGTCTCAAGCTGCTGTTCAGCTTCTCTTCGTCTTGGAGGAACATACAAGCTTGCTTGGTATGATTTGGGTTTACTTCCAGCTTCTTCAATACATTGTATAAGAGATCTTGGACCAATGAGGTCTGCGTCATAGGTTATAGTGACCTTTTTTTCCAACACGTCCGCTTCAACATTATTCACACCCGCAACTGATTCAAGGGAGGATTGGATGACAGTCATATCTTCAGAAGAATTAACTCCTTCAAGTTTTAGATGCACTTTGTTTACATCATTCCCTGAGCTAATGAGCTCGGATCCAAAGCCAGCATCGTCTATTGCATTAATGATCAAACAAGTGTCAGTGATGTTGGGATCAAAGTGCACCTTTGCTTCTTCAAGGGCTAGACCAACAACTGCGTTCTTCACTCCATCAACCATACGAAGAGCAGATTCAATGGACTCGGAGCAACTAGTGCACATCATTCCTTTTATCCTGAGCCGGCATACTGCTACATCTTGTTCTGGAAATTCATCAACTGGGAAAGCTGCATCTTCTATGGCTTCCTTGATTTTGCTTCCCTGATACAATATACATTATAATGTTTCCATTTTCTCATATAAGTATATGTATATACAACATATTAAATCAGTAAACTTTCAAAGAGAGGTGAACCGTTATCCATTCAAGCCTTTAAACTCAACTCACATTAATGATCTCTGGAATATAATCCACAGAAGCTTGGCCATGAATGGACGACACCGTAACACTCTTGACCCCATTAAGCTTGCCCACCACAGATTCAATAGTAGTTGAACAAGAAGCACAGTGGATTTCCCCAATTTTGAACTTAAGTGTTCTAATCCTCTTATCTGCAGCACTAATATCCAAGGGCTCCAACAGCGGCCGGCGCACATCATCCAACCCGTTAGCCTCCACTCCGCCACTCATATTATTCGAGTTTATCAAACCTACATCAGAAATTGCAACAGATAATGAAAAAACCGGTCACAAACACTCTATTTCCATCATATCCTTTTCAATTCATAAAAATCCCCAAAATTAGAAAGAAAAAAAAACAAAAAAATTCCAAAAACTCCAGTCTAATCTGTCTATATATATTCATCCAGATATGGCAAAACAAATTGGAAATTGATATACAAAAAAATCCACATAAATCTATATATCAAACACCAAGGAAATATATGTGTGCGACTGATGCGTAGTACAATTCACCGCATCAAAATTCAACAAATAAATTCATAAATTCAAAGTAATTGAACTGTGATTGACCTAGAATTCTGCGACTAACAAAATCCTCAAGCTTATCCAAGCAACTTTACCCGATGAAGAAGACGACGCGACGGCGAGGCCGGGAGCGGAGAGAGACACCGGAAACGAAGCCAAAAGGGTGAGAGAAGCGAGGGAGCGGCGGGAATTAGGGTTTTTGAGGGGACCGAGGATTTTGACGGTCGGCCAAAAACCGCAGCAGAGAGAGTTTTGGCAGAGAACGAGTCTCGTCTCTTCTCTTGGAATTGTGGGACTTGTCGTTTTATTTATATTTATATTGGGTTTGTTTTTTAAATTTTTGAAACCGCAACGTCTTCAATGCTCTTCCCACCCATGCCATCATCTTTAGGGGCTCAATATCTTGTCTTTCATGTTGATGGATTTAACCTAAAAATGGTTTTCACATTCTAGGAGTAGTGTTCGAAAACTCATAAAGATAAATATAAATGTCTTTTTCATCATTCGTTTGACAACTTTTGGAACGATTTAGGCAAAGGATCAAGGCCCAGGCTATTCTCGATCCATAACCCATATAGATACATGGAGCATCAAATCCTACGCATCGACATATACTTTTCTTGAATAATTAAAAGATGAATCATACTGAAGAACAAACTCTAATATCACGACTTAATATTTCAACTAACACTCTATTCAACTTTTTATTATTAGAGCATCCAACCCTTGGTCTGAAGGATTTGGTTTCTCTGTTTGTATTTTTGTTGTTTGGATGATTTAAAATCATTGGATTAAATACAATGTAGTTATGTGATGTCATCTTCATTTAATTTAATAGTTTTAAACCATCCAAGCAAAGTCTAGCAACAAAAATCCAAGCAGAAAGCCAATTTCTGATCTAAAACATATTATATGTTTAAGATTTGTAAAATCTCATTTATAACTCATTAGCCAAGTTCACCTAAAATAAGATTTTCTAAAGGAAAATGTTCTATTAAGGACCTCCTTATTGAGGACTTTTTCGTTTCACCCTATTTTCGATTGCATATTCATATCTCGACCGTCTTGTTTGTAGATATATATGAGTAGATCATCCCTACAAATTTTCATACAAATTGAAAATCGTTAAGGCATTCATAAATGTGATTCACCGATAATAAACTTGAAGGGCTCATGTTTGACATATTTGGATCATCTATTGATGTGATCTATTTTAATACCTTAACGATCACCAATTTAGCTTAAAATTTGTAGAAGTGATCTACTTATATAGACCTATAAATTGAACAGTTAAGATGAAAAAATGTGATTAAAAAGTGGGTGTAATAAACAATTAAGAAAAAAGTCATCAATTAGTCTTCAACAATGTTATAAAACTCGCTAGTCGCTAGTCGGTCGACCGTCCGGGGACTAGCGAGTAGAGGAGTACTCGGAGGAGTACTCGGTTTTTAATTTTTGGATTTATTTTTATTTTTAAAACATATAATTAAATATATATATATATATATATTTAAAATGTAATATAATGTCTAAAATAATAAAAATAGTTAATAAAACATTACAATATTCAACAATAATGAGATATTAACAACCATTAGTCCATTACAATACATAAAGAATAATTCAACAAATCCCATACAAGAATAATTCAACAATCCCATACAAGAATAATTCAACAATCTAACTCAACAACGAAATACAGAGAGCACAATAACAATGTAGATGAATTTAGTCACAACAGATGAAAATAAAAATTCAACCACATTGATAAAATTGGGACTGTAATACCATAATCCAAACTTCAAACACTGATCAATTAAAAACTTTTCCAAGAGTCACCCATAACAAAGGGATTAAAACCACCTAGCCCTATCGCCGAAACCGCATCTGTAAAAGGGACAATTTGTTTACCAAATTGTGGCTCATCATCAGAAAATCAAAACTGTATCCCACAATGCGCAAAAGAAAAAAAAGAGAACCAGCACTAAACACCAAGCCCCTTGATATACATGAGGAACAGGTTTGATTATGTTATGTATAATGAATTAAGAAGTAACAGCAATAATGCAAGGATAAGCAATCATGAAGAAATATCAAACTTACAGGATTGCCAATAGCAAAAACTTTCTGACCAACTAGCAAGCCAGGAGAGAGTTTACATCAAAAGTGGTCTGGTCAGCAAGAGTGACCCTGGAAACAACTAGCATATCTTTAGGTGCAAACCACGAGAGTTGCCATTTCACAACAAAAGAAAAGGACCACAAAATGAAATCTCACAATAAAATTGCACTCAAGAGCCTATAAGAAGAGTGGCATAATACAAGGTATCATGTTGGAGCTGATGAAACCAGCAAATATAGAGAAGCCCATCATACAGGTCTTAAAACACCACATTCTATAACAAGATTCTATAAATTGCAAGAGAAATAACAAGTTAACCATGTAACAGAGTCTTACAAACAAATATTCTACACTGCAGCCCTTAACTATACTGAAATGAAGTCCTACGTTTACTTATAGTATGAACTACATTTCCGGCAATTCACAATCCTAGCTAACCTCTATAGCCTACAGACTGCAACAAACTTATAGAAATCGAAGCACAAAAGCATTGATAACTCATACATCTCATAAGTTGTCTGTTGGCAGAGGAATTATGGGAGAATGGAGTTTGAAAATCAGTTCAAGCTCATTATCACAGTCATGAATCACAGTAAAACACAACAAACATCACCCACAGTCATGAATCACAGAAAAACACAACAAACATCACCCACAGTCATAAATCCCCCAAAACCCGAAAATCGTCACCAAAGAAGTCCCGAAAACCAAACCCAAGTTACCCAACACAAACCCAGCAAAGAGATCGAACTCACCGGTGATCAGTGATGACGATGAGGCAAGAAGAACGAGAGGCCGGCTGCGAGAGAGATATGTCGAGAGCGAGAGGCTGAGAGAGAATGACTGACTGCGCGAGAGTGACTGACTGACTGCACGAGAGAGTTAGGTCTGTTTCGTTTTTTTGGACCGCGAGTTGGGCCGAGTTTTTCGGTTCTGGGCCGAGTTTTCCCGAGTCAGGCCGACTACTCTGCCGACTTTCTCCTGGCCGATTTTGTCCGACGATTTACCTAAAATCGTCTCGTTGGGAGGCCAAGTAGCGAGTACTCGGCCGACTAGGCCGAGTTTTAGAACACTGGTCTTCAACAAAAAGGTTATCAATAGATCTCCTCCATTTACAATTAGTTATCATATTTTATTAATATAATGATATAATTTGATTAAACAATTGGGTTACACTCCATGTGTGATTAAATAATGATAAAATGATTAAATAAGTTTGAGTTTTACCTTCATGGGTTAGAGATGTAAATCCTTTATGAATAATTATAGGTTTGGGTGGCCAAAAATTTGAATATGGGTTTAGATTTTAGACCAATGGTTGGAGATGCCCTTACATACATAAATCTTTGGGCAAATGCCCATTTACAAAAAATCAGGGATTTTATACCCCAAACCAATGAAAAAAAAGAATCAGTAGCTCATTCCAATGAAACTGAATAAAAAGATGGTATTGCCCTTAGTCCAATTAAATCGAACCTCTTCATCTGATTTGATTTCTTTTGTTCTTCTTCTTTGTCTTTTGCTCCTCTCTCGCTCTCATCTCGTCGCACCTCCACCACAACCTCACAAGATCTTGATGGCAACGCTCCTCAACTTTGACGTTCATGGTCTAGGGTCGACCTGACCAGAAAATGTTGTCATTTTAACTAGATCTGGACTTCGTCATCTCCTCAACGTCGCCAGAGCTAATCGTCATGTCCGGATCGGTTTTTCCACAACCAGATATGGCTAGTTTATCTTGTCTTACATGAGCTTGCTTCTCTGAAATGACCGCGACGGAGGCTATGATAACGACGCCACTAAGAATGCTCATCATCGTGGAACAAAGTGAGACTGCGTCAGGCTCGTCCTCCGAGGCTATCTAGTCCTTCCACCACCAACACTTCATCTCCAAGCCGGCGACGACGAGATTGCGTAGATATGATGCTTCTCGAGGCGACTCCGATATGCGAAAGCTGAGTTAGAGTTTTTTTATTACTGATGGTTGTTAAGTGATTATTTTGGTAGTAAGTTATTAATTTATCAATAAATGACCAAGTTTATTAACCTCAATATACTTCAAATACAAGTTTATTAACCCCAGTATACTCCAGATTCAAGCTTATTAACCCTAGTATACTTTCAATAGAAGTTTATTAACCCTATTATACTTCAGATCTAAGTTTATTAACCCTAGTTTACTTCAATTCGAAGTTTATTAACCCCACTATACTTCAAAAATCGAAGTTTATTAAACCAAGTATACTCTAGATTTCGACGAAACACAATTTTCTGGTCACCGGTGATTTTCTGGCGACCGGAGTCCATGAGTTTTCAGCCAAGTCATTTATTTTCAACTTTTTCTCTTTCTCTTTGCATGTTTAAGGAGTGAGGGCAAAATAGTCCTCAAATAATAATGCATGTTAAGACTTTAAGAAAATATTTGTTCATTTGGACACAAGTAATAACACCTTATATTCAAATGAGCACTTTCTTTTTAAAATCATTTAAATGGGCAAAAGAAGAACCAAATTAGTACTAAATGGGTATTTATTGTAAATCTTTTTATGTATGTATTAATATTTAGTTACATATCGAGTCTTAGTTTGAATAGGGAGTTGAAATTTACACACCACTTTTTATAATGAAATGTCTAAAATGTCTTTTTCCTAGATAAAACTTGAATAATTTAGACATTTCTTTATAAAAAATAGAGCAGAGGTATGTGGATTGTAAAAAAAATGTCTGAAAATTTTACTATCCTTTAAATATTCTGTTGTGTAAGTAGGATATTAGATTTTGTTCTTCGATATGATTCATTTTTTTTTATCCAAATATAGCTTAATATGGTTTGGGAAGAGATTCAATCTTTTACCACGACTCTTCTGTCCGTAATTCCCCTCTTGTCCTTCCCATGACAAATTAAGGACCAACGAGCTGTTGTTAAAGAACATGTAGCAACAAGGGGGAATCTCTAATCTTTAAATCCTTCAACCAAGCATAAGAGATTTCCCTTCCTCTTAAGGGGCTTGGGAGGATTAGAGGTCTAAGGGACAACAATGAGGGTGGTTGACGAGATCTCGTCAAGACCCCTAAAGAGCAAGGCGAGCATTGAGCAGCCATTGAAGCGAATGGAGATGAGGAGATCGAAATGGTAAACGTATCATCAATCAAAGTAGGGGTCATCATTTGGCCCGAGGGCGACCCGTCGGCCTAAAGGGCCAAATCCCGGCCTGACACGACCCGTAGAAAAGTCCATCTTTGCCTGGCCCATAGGGTATGAGATCGGGCTAGGGCGGAGGGTTCAAAGCCTTGGCCCAGCCCGTGGCCTGACCCGTTACATGTCCGTCTAAGCTCGCGCCGGCCTGACCCTAAAAGCCTGCCTAAAAGCCCGTCAAAAGTCTTTTCAATTGTTTTTAAATATTTTTTATAGAGTTATTAGTTAAATATATGAACTAATTAAGAAATTAAGTCATATTTTTCTTAGATTTTTGTTATATTTAGTTCATTCATTAACAAATCTTACATTTTCATATTCTTTTGTTTTATTTTGATGAAATTTTATTAAATATATGTATATAATGAGCCTGGCCCATCCAAAAAGCCTGGCCTGGCCTTTAGAAGCACGTAAGGCCCGCAACCGTGAGCATCTCATGGGCTTTGATTTTTTTAGAAAGCCCACCCGGCCCGGCTCTAAAATTTTTAAAACATGGTTAAGGCCCGGCCTGAGCCCTAAGGGCTTGGGCAGGGTCGAGCCGGACAGGGCTTTTTGAGGACCCCTAAATCAAAGTCTCACCGCAGTCTACGGGAGCAACCCAAACCCTTGACGGTCTTTCGCAAGACCTCTAGAGAAGGCCATTCCATGGGAATGGTAATCCTCTCCTTCTTGGTTTTTGAAAACCATGATCTTGTTTCTCCACTAATCACAAGCAAAGCAAGAAGAGTTGAAGAAGCAAGGTGTAGTAGCAGGGTCCCTGAACCTTCACCAGAAAGGGACCACTAAATTCTTTCAAGGTATAAGGTCGTGGTCAAACCACGTGTTCATCATATCGGTGTTACCTACAACATAATTGATTATGTTAGATATGGTTTGTTATGTGTGTGATACGTATGTTTAGATTGCGATGTGTTGTGTCAAGTAATGGCGAAATAGAGACAAGATCTATAACGGTTCACCTTACCTTTAGTGGGTAAGGCTACATCCACTTAACATGTACTAGTCTTGGGTGTCGAAATGACGAATTACAAGTGTAGTAATAGTCATAATCTCTCTCATATAATAAGGAGGGGGTCTCCCTTATGTAGAAGAAGGAGACTCCATCCTTTTACATATTTATGATGTGAGACAAGAGATTCAAAATGTGATATGTGAGGGCATGTTGGTGAGGCTGACAATGTGACTTCTCGATATCGGATCAGCGACTTCCGGGTACATTTGCATAGCTTATATGACAGACTTCGTAATATATGTCGTCGTTGAGTCTTGTTATGACATATGGGCCCACATAAATAGTGTTACTTATGCTTGGCGGTGTAGGCATATTAGTGTCTACCCTAACAAATCTCCAAGAAAGAGAGTCTTCTTGGTTGGAGAGTTAAACCCAAGTTGCCAAGTATAAATAATGTCAATATGGTGCATAACCCAACTAGTCCCCGAGCTCCTCAATCAAGAAAGGGTCTAAGCTGTATATATCGTCCTTTGTTGCAGATGACGAAGTCTCATTGCATTCATTGCCTCATCTTCTTATGTAACTGGTGTAGTCTCCCAAATGGCGAAGTCTCGGTATGTGTCGCAGATGGCAAAGTCTCGCCTTTTGTTACAGATGGCGAAGTATCGCCTTTTGTCGCATATGGCAAAGTCTTGCTGCATAATATGTCTGTTTTCCTGCACACAGGTAACAAAAAAATTATTGTTGGTTTCTTAGGGCGATAAGAGAGCTGGAGTCATATCCGGAGACTTATCTCATAAGGTAGTTGCACTCTTACGGCGATAAGAGAGCTGGAGATTTTCTGAAGATTTATCTCATAAGGTAGTTGCACTCTTACGACGATAAAGTAATGCTGTAGACTGCTAGAGACTTATCCCGTAAGCTAGTTGCACTCTTATAGTGATAAGGTAATACTGGAGACTACCAGAGACTATGTCGTAAGGTAGTTGCACTCTTACGGTGTTAAGGTAATTTGTAGACTATCAAAAACTTATCTCATAAGGTAGTTGCACTCTTACGGCGATAAATACGGCGATAAAGTAATATTGAAGACAACCGGAGACTTATCCCGTAAGGTAGTTGCACTCTTATGGCAATAAGGTAATACTGGAGACTACCAGAGATTTTTCTGAATACTTATTCCGTAAGGTAGTTACATTCTTACAGCAACAAGTTAATACTATTGTTCTCTAACCGCTGTAAGGTTTATCTTATATGGTGGTAGGGTATTTCTAGAGATTTTGCCAGAGAATTATCATGTAAGGTAGTTGAACTCTTACGACGATAAGATGACTGGAGATTATACCAGAGACTTATCTCGTAAGATAGTTGAACTCTTACGACGATAAGGTGACTAGAGATTGTACCAGAAACTTATCTGGTAAGGTAGTTGAACTCTTACGGCAATAAGGTATTATATGTTGTTCTCCCATTTTCATGGGGTAAGTCGTTGTGAGGGTCGTTGTCAATCGTGATATTTGTTTGTGTGACTTGTGGAAAAATCAACCATTTTTGTTGCTAAATGAAATCATTGAGGATTATCTTTATTCCTGGCATTGACGCTTGGTGGACAAGAGTGTGTTCAAGAATAATAGTTTGGATAATCACGTTTCATTTATAATGTATTAATGTTTACAAAAATGTGGTTTTTTACATTGATGATTGTTTAGTCAAGTACACACAAAAACATGTGCCGGGAAGTCCTCAGGTTTCAAAATGTTGTAAGAGTGAATTCTCATGTGTCGAGCAGACCCTGAGCTTTAGAATGTTTGTGAAGCGAATTCATATGTGCCGAGTAGTCTCTGGGCTTGAAAATGTTGGTGAAGTGAATTCAAGCTTATTCATTGTGATATTTGCAAATGTATATAAGTCTCTGAGTTCCGCTATGAAAGTAGGGAGTGCTCGGATATTTTTGTTTCAACATAGTGATTGACATTGTCAAGACCCACCCTGAGTTAATCCTTTTAACTCAAAGTAAATCATGCGGGGTCCATCTCAAGAGAATTCTTACCGAACCCCATTGAAATGGATAACCCTACTTGCAAACAAACTAAGCAATTCTAAGAACAATTTAAATTAACTCCCAACTTCTGGAGCCATCCTGCTCCCCAAATTATATCTATGCTTCACCAAGCTATTCAATTATCTAAGTTAGGGTAATCAGAGCAATCTACATGGAAGTAATTTCTAAATACACATACTAGCGACATCAGATTAGTTGAGTATGCCCTGTCTTCTGTACACATGACCTCCTCTCAGCAACCCCGCAACACTAGAAATTTGAAAACGAAGGGCCCAGGGAAAACATTTAAAAACTTGACGTTAGAGTGAGTGGAGAAAATAATAGTCAATGGTGTGAAAATGGACGATTATAATGTTCTCCATCTTATTGTTCCGAAAATCGTTTATGCATACCTCGTTGGAAAAAAACTCAAATAATCACTTCGAAAATCTAAACATATTATGCCAATCTCATTGGCTTAAAAATCAATATTAATAATATGGGAAGAAGTTCCACCATGACGGAGAGTCTCCCAAACTAGGGTCGGAGTCTTCTAAGACTACTAAGTGATGTAACAACCCTTCATGATGGAAAGATTCCACCATGACAATGAGCATCTCAAGCTAGGGTCGGAGCCAACTAAGACTACTATTCACACAAGATGTAAGGAAAAAGACTTATTCACGTAACATAAACATACGTGACACTAGACATCAAAAATAACTCCATGGACATCCAACATATTCCGCAACTCATGTAACCTAGTCACATGTCACATTAATCAAACGTAGCACTCCTCTCTATGTGGATAAACTCCAAATACTCCATCACTTTTTGACTCCCTACCACTCTCTTCAGGTTTACATAAAGCATCTGAAATCTTATCTTTGATCACAATGATCTTCTCCTTGAGTCACTGACTATACCGAATCTCTGACGTCTAACTATACTCCAAACCATTTACAATATGAAATACGACACTACCTACCAATTGTCCATCAGTTATAATCCTCGCGAAAATCACTACTGTTTTCTACGAAAGATTACAAACTCTGTCATGAGCTGAAAACATCCTTTGGTAACAACACCATGTTGCCTAAGCCGGATTATAATCATCCATATTCTTGTCCACGTTCTTCCACTCACTAGAAGCAACAAACCCGAACAAGAGCAAAGTTCATTATCACCACCTGGTTCGAACCTCATGACGTCAAGCAACAACTCTTCACCAAGCTACTTAATAACTCAGCGTCAAATCCAGTTGTTAAAATGTTATAGTTCCTGCATTCACACATTCTTATAGTGATCAACTAACCCTCCAATCGACCTGATTGAGAATTCGTGCCCTGCAAAACTGTAGGAAGCTAAAACTCTAAATGGCAAATTACTTCGCAGAATCAAGGCTTAATCCACCAAGAAAAACCATAGCCAAATCGAAACACTTGAACTCTTTTTCCTTTGAAATAGATCACATGATCTGGTTCACCTTTTCCGTTGTATGAGTTTAATGAAGAATAATTTTCTTTCTGCACATGACCGCTAAGATAATCTCACTTGTAAACACCAAACAGTATCCTAAAGATACGAAACATATAATCAAGTTGCAACTAATGCATCCAGAATATTCGATTCTGTAGACATAAGGACCCAAAATATTTACTCCTAAAAGAAAGTTTAATGCAAAACTACGTTAACCCCTTTCAAAACGTCCACTCTAATAAAACAAGGCTGGATCCCCACTTCTCCAACAAAACCACAACTCGTAAGACTCAGTTAATGTCTTAGATACAAGGACAATCAACTTGTAAAGTCTTGAGAAGTTGATAATACCTCCTATCACTATGCTACTCTCGCTCATCACTTAAAAGAGTTATATTATACTTACATAAGGCAATAGCAAGACATCAATCCCACTCGATGAGACGCGTGACGTCTCATTGTTCTCTATTTTGAGCCAAGGGTGACAGACAACTGTGAAACCCAACTCAATCTAAAATTTTAAACTAGAGAAAAGGTCATCAAAGCCACAATTCCAACGTGAACATCAACTTTAACAGTATCACTGAGTTTGGACAACCACCAGCTTCCTTTTACTTCAAGTGACACTTTTAACAATCTCTGACGTCGTATCTCTAACCAATAGCTACACTTCTCTTTCTATTTATATTAATATTAATAAGTCAGACAACCGATTAAGATACTCGAATCATATACATCTCCCAGGTGCCACTACTTTCCCACAATAATACTTCAAACCAGAAAATCCTACCTCACTACGCGTGCGATGAACACCTAGTCCCTTTTCATAAGACAAAATAGTTTCCATTAGGGAACCATCATCACCAACTAGGTTTTGTCATCTTCCATGTCTGATACTTCGGGAAAATGTCAAATTGTACGTCCACTCTCGGCTCTAGCTCGAGAGGAAATCAAATTCTAACTTCAAACTCGAAAGTCCTGCACCTCGCCAACATTTATTAATAGTCCAATTGGGACAGTAACCAGGACCATACGTCAACATCATGATTCGGTGAATTTTCGTAACCCGGATTGATGACCACAACTACAAACAACAATAACCTCACAGGTCAATCCTAGATTAGTATGGGATCTCACCCTAATACGATCCCTAAAAAGATCACCGCTCCACATAACAGTAAATTTGTCACCTTTAATATTAAATCTCTTATAACTCTTGACTCTTAGTACTTCTTTGTGTTATTAAAGAAATCATTTCCCCTGCTCCCACAGTTCATACTCACTTATAATGCAGACAACTGATAATCCGAACCTCACAACTCCTTCGTTGTATTACAACGTGTGGCTCCAAGATTTGTTACTTAATCGGACCTCAATTCACAAAGGGTTACCACTTAGTCATCCATAGTCATCCATAACCTCTGACTTTCACTCTCCTTAGGCACTCGACAAACCATATAGAAACTCTAATCTTTTAATTATGATGTCTGCGCCTCAACAATTCTTGATACTAACTCAATTCAACCTGTGACCAACACCATACGTCCACAGAATAGTTTCAGCCAATTACCTTAATATTGACTGATGGACACATACTCAAAAAGTGATGACCTTTCAGGTCATACGAAGATTAGTATGTGGTCTCACCACAACAATGAGACCCATAGGGAACATCGCCCCTTTTTGAAAATCTGCTTATCAATCACAACTCGAAACCAAGAAATACTTTCCGCATCATCAGGGAAACTCCTTTCTCGAAAGCATCACAATACATAATCATCATATCATGACCATTTAATAAACCACTTCTCGCGACTCTATTACCACTACTCAAAACCAGTGGTTCTAACAGTTGTCGCTAAATCCGGCCTCAGCTTCCTTAGGGCCCCACTTGATTCATCCATGATCTTTGACTAAATTACAACAACCAATCATTTACTCATTTCACAAGTCCGGCAAATCAACATGAAACTCTCATCTTCAAATTATAGAGTTTACACTCCATAACTTTAATAACTGTGAAGACTTCCCACAACAGAAGCAACAATAATTTTAAATTGTCCAAAATACGTCTCTATAAGAACTTTAGTCCAATTTGCCTAGCAGCAAATAAATTGATGAACAAATCCACATCTACATACGTCGTGGTCGTAGCTAGTCACCCATTATAAATGAATTAATATTCGTAATCAACCACCACCACAAATTCTAGACCAATAATCTCTTAGCAACACCGTCCTTAAAAAAAGGACATTCACGCTACTACTCCATGATTCAGTGGGCTTGCTACCCCACTGCTAAATTCATAATTTCATGCATCTAACTAAACATGTATTGTACCACTCGCTATCGACTTTTCTTAAATCATCTTAACTGTCATGACAAGTCTGAATGACCATAACCATCTCCCTTCTGACCTACCATATAAATCTTAAGGCTATATACTTTATTGTCTTACCAGAATATCTAACAACACTGGAGCCCGACCTCCAACTCCAACTATCGTGGTGATCACGCCATGGCCTCATAATTAATTTCTTTTAACCAACGCATAATACAACTTATAAATCGATAATCATCTAAAATTCTATGCATTTAGTGACACAATTTAATCACTGAAAATTCCTCATCCGAACCACAACATCCCGTTGGCCCCAACGCTAGGGCTGACGTCTTTTATTTAACACAAACCTCGAGAAATAAAATATTTAGAATTAATGCTTGACAACTTACACAATTCCAATGTTTCTTCATAATCAAAAATAATCAGAATTATTATAGTTCATCGACTACTATAATCTTTATTCTCTCGCTTCTCACAATATCCAACTTTCCATTCTCATGGGCCACACCAATAACTTCAGGGCATGATTATATCTTTCAAACACTACCAATAGGTATCAAATGCCCAACCTAACATTTTCACCATAGCCCAAATAAATATCTCATAAACGAGTTTCCAACTCGTATTTCAATTCAATATCCCGCTTAAACACCCGAAACTCGTAAGAGGATGCGTAATAAACTTAATTTTCCATTACGAGAAATTAAACACTTTTAATATCTCTTTTGGCTCTTCACTTGTAAGTCTCTCGTAACTCGGATACAAAGGCATCGTCTTAGACTTCTACAACTTCATTCTTGCCAACTTCCACAACAACCTCTCAAGCATGAACCAAATATTTCACCCTTAAAGCATTTGCATAAGATGCCCACACAACATTAAATACTGGAGTTTCCTAACGTAAGTTCCCAATTCATATCTCTATTACAAATCACAATTAGTCACACAAATGCACAAAAAGAAATCACCAATTACTTAGCTTTTTCCTTACAGAAACTCTTTGAGAGGTCGGCGTACTGAGACATAGTCTTGAAAATTCAAATATTTATGGAACCACCCGGTCACTACCAACATAAAAAATATAGCCAACGAAAAAAAACATCGGCTAAGTTAAATTTTCATTAGCTAAAGTGGACTTTTAGCCGACAAAAATATTTTTCGTCGGTTAAAATAATTTTTTCTTCGGCTATAGTCTGTAAACTATAGCCGAATTTTTTTTTAATGTTTAGCCGACGAAATATATAATTTCGTCGGCTAAAAGTCCTTATATTTGCAGATCTAGACAGCAACTCATTTGAAAAAAAAATGAAAAAAAAGTTTGGGTGTTGTCAAAATTGTTGGGTGTCGTCGAAATCTATCCAAAATTAGTTTGTGAAGCTATATATAGGTACGTATATGTGTATATATCTTGATTTTGAGTTGACTTAAGAGTTCTATTTGAGTTATATATATTGATTTTGAGTTTTAATTTGAGTTGAATTATTGGATTTTAAGTGTGATTGAGTTGATCGATTTTGATTTGATAATATATATGAAGTTGTTGTTATTAGTAAGTAGTAGATATATATATATATATATATTAATTTAATTATAATATTGTGTTGATGAATAGTATGAATTAATTAATATATTGATTATGATTGATGTTAATTGATATATAATATTGTTATATAATTAGTAATTAGTACATATATATATGTGTGTGTGTGTTAATTATTAATTTGTTATTAATTAATTGTACGTTGTAGATAGAATACTAATTGATTTGAAAATTTAATTGATTAATTAGAGTTTATACACATATATTTTGTTATCTTTTCAGGATATGGATAAAAATTGGATTTTGCTTCCAAAATGGGACAAAAGATATGGTAAAAGAGTTATTAGTTTTATTGATTATGTGATGGCTAATGCTAACGGGAATACAATTTTCTATTGCCTGTGCACTAAATGTCAGTGTCGCAGCGATATGTATCGATTTGCGATTGACAAAGTTTGGCAGCACCTGAAGAGTAACGGGTTTTAGGAGAAGTACATAGATTGCCAGAAATTAATTTTGACATCGAAGAAGACTCATCGGATGATTCCGATTACGAGCCTTCTTAGTTTGAATTTGTAATACAAATTGATGTGTGCTTTATATGCTACATGCTATTGAATTTATAATTTTGTTTAATTTTGGTGATATATGAATATGTAATTGGTATGGATTACATTAAACAACTTGTTTTTTTATGTATTTTTCAGTTTTGGCCGACGAAATAGACCATATTTCGTCGGCTAAGATATTTTTAGCTGATGAATTATATCATGTGTCATCGGCTAAAACTATCTTAGCTGACGAAATAAGATGTATTTCGTCAGCTAAAACTATCTTGGCTGACGAATACCCTAATATTTCGTCTGCTAAACCATAAACCCTATATTATAGCCAACGAATAACCTAATATTTCGTCGGATATAGTTAAATACATAAAATAAAATTTTTATACCACTGGTTGCGTCTCATCGATTTGAATCTATTTGCAGTTGAAGGTTTGGGCAAAATACATAATTTAGACGGTCAAATTACCGTTTCTTTGCGTTTAGGGGTTTGACTTACGGGATTGACAGTCCGGATCGAGTCCTTAACATTGTTGGATCAAGTTGAAAATTTACCCATAAACATATTTCAACATAATGATGATATATGACGGTCGGATTTTAGTTTCATAAGATTGATCATCATAATCATAACATGCCTACTAATGTTGTATAAGGTCCGAATCGTCTAAGGGAACGTCTAGCAACCCTCAAACGTCATTTCAGGACCCCATGACAGCCCAATGTGCGTCCCTTCTAGAGCAGAAGCAGAGGCTGTCAGACGCCACCCATTTCTCTAGACAGCCGGGGGCCACACATTCCTCGAGGCATCCAGGGGCCACCCATTCCTCGAGGCAGCCGGGCACCCCTCACTCCTCGAGGCAGCTGGGCGTCCCTCACTCCTTGACGCAGTTGTGGCCTCCGACTCAGGCAGAGATGTCTGCACCACGTATGCTTGAGATACATAGGGCATCGACTCCGGGCCCTTCTATTTCGGAAGGTGGGTTATCTAGGGTACAGATGCCGCCGCCTCTTCTCTACCTTCTGCGGTTGATACCGGTATTACCTGCAGTCGATGACTTAGGGGCGCCGATTGATCCACTACCCCCGCAGGTGACCTCATCAACGGCGTACCAGTTTGTGTCTTTTGGTACGGATCTTATTTCTGCAAGGGTATCATCATCGGACACAGAGTCGGAATCCATCACGTTCGTCCCAACGCCCTCAGGTAATGAAATATAAATAATTTGTTTTCTTATAATGTCATAATAAGAATAATTTATTAATAATGAATTTATGATAGACACCGTCAGAGCCAAGCCGACAAGGAAGGCTCTCGAGAAGAAGACCGTGAGTACTTCTGGAAGGATCGTCATCGATACTGACGGGGATGGCAACGTAGTATGGGGCGGGAAGACGAGGATGTACTTCGGCCGCATGAGAGCGCTCATTAGGAATGGAGTCCCTATGTTGTGGTCAGACTAGGGCGAGGTCTCATAGGAGGTTAAGGACATGGTCCACAACGCAATGTCGGTAAGTTTAAAAAATTCATAATTAATATTATATATTATATTGTTGATTTATGAAAAACTAAACTAATAAAAGTTTTAATGCATGTGTGGTTTGATGTTCCCCAGCACCTGAGGAACACCTAGGCTGACGTTGTGCATGGAGGAAGGTATGTTTGAAAGTTAAAGAAAAATAAATATGTGTAATTAATAATATTTATAAGCTTTTTGTGGTATCTACAGGTACAAGGAGTGGAAGAACAAGTTGTGGACCCACTAGACTACGCATAGGAACGCACGTTCTGGTACCTTCCTTGAGTTCCAGTTCAGGGAGTACAAGTGGCGTTGCCTTCTGATATCAGAATTCAACAACCCTCATAAACAAGTAATTAAAAATAATTTCTTCTATTGTTATTAATTAGTACGAGAAGACATATCCTGACGCTGAGGTGGATATTGTAAGTCATTTTACGTTTTCAAATTATTTAAATTATATATATATATATATATATATATATATATTTCAAAACATTAATTGATTATTTTTTCCTATCCAATTAGGTGAAGATGAGGCAGGCTAGTGACGAGGTGATGACTGTTATAGTGAGAGAGACATAGCTAGACACGCAGGAGGAAGACATGTCTAAAGCCATGTCTCGGGTCGATACTTCAGATCTCAGGGTTTCGGCGAGGATCATGGGTACAACATTCCCACCGCGAGAAAATAACTTCTACTTTCGGGGTCTAGGAAAGAAGGGTGAGGGGGTACTGAAGACCACTCCCGGATTTCAAAAAAAGGCAGCATCGACCAGCATGAGGACGACTCAGCTAGAGGCAGAAGTTCAGATATTACGGGAACAGCAAGCCGCCCAAACAGCCTATACTGCCGCTTACAGGAGTATAATGCGGTAGTATATGCCACCCAACAGGTACAACAACAGCAGATGTTCTAGTACTTGCAAGAGTTTTCAGCAGCCCAGCTTCAGGGAGTTCCGGCTCCGCCCATGCCTACGCCTATTCCTCTACCTCAGCCACCGCAACATCCTCAACAGCAACCTCCTCCTGACGCAGATATAGATTTAGATGATATAGATTTTATATAGTTTTATGAGTTTATGAACAATTTATAAATAATTTAATGAAAAACGTTTAGACCACTTTTGATGGTGTTGTTGGTTATATGAAATTGTTTGTGTAATTTGTAGCTTGCTTGGATGGTAATTTAGAAAATTTTGGGTTTTTTTAGTATAAAAAGTATTATAGCCGACGAAATTTACCATAATTCGTCGGCTATAATATTTTTTTATATTTTCTTTTCAAGGTTTAGCCGACGAAATATGACTTATTTCGTCTGGTATAGTAGTATTTAGCCGACGAAAGTTACTACAATTCGTCGGCTATTGTTATTTTTTTTATTAAATACTTTAGCCGTTGAAATATTAATATTTCGTCGGCCAAAGTCTCAGGTTAAGGCCGATGACAATTTATTTCGTCGGCTTTAGTCTTACTTTAGCCGACAAAAAATAGAAAAATAAGTCGTCGGCTAAGTGTAAAACTATATCCGACGACCACTCTTATTTCGTCGGCTAAAGGTATAGCCGACGAGTCTTTGCCGAAGAATTTGATAAACAGGCCGACGAAAATTTTTCGTCGGCTAAGATGCTGATCCTGGTAGTGGGTCTATAAATCAACCAAGAAGTACTAACTCATATCCTTAATAAACACTAAGCATCTTAAGCATAAAATGACCATGGATCAGCCACGGTAGGATCAGCACTCTAAAGACACTAAGTGCTACCAAGTACATAAGGTAGTAACAGGAAACTATAACATAAGGCTCTGATACCAACGGTCAAGACCCACCCCGAGTTAACCCCTTTAACCCGCAGTAAATCTTGCGGAGTCAATCTCAAGGGAACTTCTTGAATTGGGCAACCCTACCTGCAAACCAATTAAGCATTTCCAAGAATAATTTAAATCAACCCCAACTCCCGGAGCCATCTTGCTTCCCTAATTACATCTACATTTAACCAACCTTCTAAGGCTACTAAGTTATGTAACAACCTTTCATGGTGGAGAAATTCCACCATGATAATGAGTCTCTCAAGCTAGGGTCGGAGCCAACTTGACTACTATAGTCCCGCTTCACTTCCTTAAGTGGGGAGCCGTATTGTTAGCTAGCATTTATAATATATATATATATATATATATATAACGACCCTTCATGGCAAAGTAAACAACAAATACAAAAAGTCAATAAAGACTCTTCCCTCGTAATAAGGTATACATCTCATGCATAAGGTACGGTTCCTGACCATCCTCAAAATAATGACCATATATAAATCATTTCTAGATATGATCATCATAATACAAATTACAACTGACGTAACAAAGGAGATTACGGGAGGAGAGCAACCCGCCTTTTCGGCCCCACCGGCTCAATAAAAATGAATAAAATTCCTTTTGCTTATAAATAAATAAAAACATTAGTGCATGCATGACATTCGTTTTAGGGCCGGTCTCACCATCTAAGGTGGCCTGATGGCGCGCTGTGGCACTCGAAAGGTTCGACAGAAATTCTGTTGATTTTCTGGGTTTTTGATTATTTATAGTCTATTTGCAAAATTACTCATTGTTTCCGGGTAAACTCGTGGTCCCTTTAGCGGGTGGCACGGCTCCAGAAATAGCGTACTTCCTTGTATTCCGAGTTTTCCTGTGTAAAGAACAAACACGTCAAAGAGGCGTCCCCGGGTTTACCGAGGGAAACCACTCCGATGCTTAAGTTAGACACTGTCAATTAAGCAGAAAACTCAAGAATAGTCAAGAAGTTGCGCGTCCCCTTACCGGGAGGTCCGCGCTGGTATTTATAGTAGCATTAAAGGCAGCATGCCTTGTCCTTTTCCAATGTGGGAACAGTTTCCCTTGCTTTTCCTTAGCTTTACGACGAACTGGGCCCTGACAAAGGACCCAGAGTGGCTTCTCACATTTGACTGGGCTTTCACCCTGTAAACAATACTTCAAGCACAATAAGTAATGCATATTTAATAATTGACCAGACATTTAGAGGTTCTTTCTTGAATTGTAACCCGGTAAAGGTAAAATGTTAGGTTCCACCTATAAACAAGTCCCCCAAGTCCTCAGTCAAGGGGTACGCTTGGGTGGGGACTTATAATCTTTTCTTTACCGGGTTACAAAGTTAGCAACCAAACCCGGGGTACCCAGTCCCCCAAGTCCGTACGCAAGTGATGAGTGCGTTTTACGCCATGTTTGTAATGTGTTTTTACCCTCATTTATACTTGGTTTATTCCTTAGTAATGTCGTTTTTACTTATTTTGAGTCAAAAGGGTTTTTCTGTAGAGCGATGGCTAAAACGTGTATTTATACAGAAAATTGTGCTTAAGTGTTGAAAACTCGATTTGGAACAAAGACTTGGTTATTTTCTCTTATGATTCGTTATACCTTTACATTGTCAATTTTGATGAATTTGGTTTAATGTGTAGATGACATGTAAATGAGCATATGAGAACAAGAATCATGAAGATTGAACTCATGGAAGACAACAAGAGAGGCCATGGAAAAGAAGAAACTCTGAAACATAAGATTTTGATCCGAGCAGAAAATTCCAGAAACCCTATATCAACTTCAAAGATTTCCCTAGGACGATCCAGGAGGAACCAGGGAACGTGCCATATATGGATGGAAAGCTGTGGATGTCTAGTTTCTAAATCTTTTGGAATCGCAGCAATCCAAGTTCTGAAGAAGGAGTTATGCCGGAAACAATGGCCGGAGGTCAGTCTGCTGGAAACAGGGCAGATCATGCTGAAACTTCTGTCCGAATGTGTGAGTGTGTTTCTTCACCAAAATCCTTCCCAAGCATGCCAAATGATTGATAAAGAGCTTAATGATGATATGGGAAGTTGTTTAGAAGAAGAATCGAAGAAATCACCAAGGAGAAGCCGAAAATAACAACTACGAAAGTTATCCCGGTCAAAACAGGATAACTTGTTCTACCGAGATTATGGAAGCCTTTCGGCTGTCCTAGGAGTCCATGAGCATGAAGAAGAGCCCAATGCCGATCCACACACATGAAGAAGAGTCCATGAATTCAGAAAAAGAAGTTTTTAAACTATTTTCCAAGTCAGCAAATTAAAGAGAAGGAAGACAAATCCAACAAGGAAAGAAGAGAAACCTACCCGGTTTGGAACACAAGGGGGCTGCCGATTTTCATTAGGTTTCTTTAGGGTTTTGTCTCTATAAATACACATGTAACACAGTTGAAAAAGTGTCTTTCAATTGCTCTAAGCCTTAGTATAGCCAAGCTCTACCAAAAACCCTAAACACAGAAAACTGCACAAGCTGCCGCCGCACCTACCGCCGTTACTTTCTTTCATCTGCCGCCGATTCCACCTTCTACCCTAGCCGATCTATATAGGTAGTCTAGGTATGAAGTTCATCAAGGTTTTGTGTAATAATCTACTGTGTTTTATCATGCTTTATTATAAATTATTTTATGGTTTTCGGTTTTATACGTTGCATATGTTCTTAAGTTCTTCTTTGTGATTTTCTTGAAACCATGTGTGATGTATAACGTACTATGTATATTTTAGTTTCATGATTTAGATTAAGTTGCTGTATGTTCTTGTGTGTAGTATGTGCTAATTGATTAATCATCACCTGATCACGTAATCAAACCTAAAGATAGTCTAGGCCAAGACGTTTCTAAGGGGGGAGTTTAATCTGCCGTAGTAATCTAGGATCAAGTTAGGCATATTTGATAGTTTGATTCTAGTTGCTGCAAAGGGTTGCTAGGGTGAGTGATTTGCATGTTGAATAGGATGAGTGACGCCATACCTAGGACCATGTCTTCAACCGACTCCAGTTCGTAAGTGTATCTTGTTTAGGTTAGGCATATTTGATAGTTTAAACAAGGTGACACATATGTTTTAGGTTCAGGCATATTTGAAGTTCCTAAAAATACATGAGAAGTCATAAGAGGTTGAAATCAATGAAAACATATGATAGTGCGAGCATCACTATTTAATCTTACATGAAATTGTTATATGTTTATTGCGGTGTTTGTTATGTTGTGTGCTTGAGTATTGATTGACCGATGTATGTAAATATTTTACTTCTTTTCTTTATGTTTCGAACCACCTTATAAATCCCCCATTTAAAATCGTAAATATGTTAATACTTTTGCATTTGTGTATACTTGTATATTACTAATGATTTGTTTTGCAGAATATAAGTCCTTCCCTAGTGTCCCCGGCTAGAACGATCCCTACTTACTAATACTACACGATAGGGTTTTAAATTGCAGGTTGTTGACCAATGGCCTCGTCAGCAAGCGTAACCCGCAGACACTTCTTACCTTGAGAATTTAAAACGACGTCTCCGGGTTTTAGTGGGGGGGAAACGAAAAGTTTTTCGGTTTTGTGGCGCGGCATGCGTGACACGTGTCGTTTTTCTTGAAAAACCGAAACGTCCCTTCAGTGCATGCCTTTAACTGTATAAATAGGAGGTGAGGGTGACAGTTTTGTCTCACCTCCAAACCCGATAACTTTTTCGTGCTTTTTTGCTTTCGCTCTCTCTCTTGTCGCTGTTTCTTTTGATTCCCAGACTCAAATCTGCCTCAAAACCCCTTCAAACCTTCACAAGTAAGGTATGGCTTCTCCTGCCCTCCTCTTTGTGTGTTTTGGGATGACTTTTGTACTGTGTCTGGGTTCCCAAGAAGGTTTTTCTGGGTTTCTGCGTTATGCTGGGTGGGATTTTAACTTGTGGTCGCCGGGTTATCTGGGTTTTTGTTGATGTCCCCGTGTTTTTGGTTTTGCAGATGGCCAATGAAGCAATGGACACTCACGTCCCCGAGTCCAACTTCGTAACATTCACTGAGGGTACCGCTCTCGACCCTCCCGGGTATTCACTGACAGCGGAGGAGATCGTGGAATTGAGGAGCAACTGGAAGATCCCCGAGTCCGTTGAGATACGCCCTTTGGAACCCGAGGACCAATTCTTCACTCCCGGGGATGGGTGGACGCTGTGCCACGAGTACCAGCTGCGGTGCGGCCTGTCAGTCCCGCTGAAAACAGAGGTGCAGTGCCTCCTAGCGGTCAGCAACTTCGCTATCGGGCAAATTGGCCCGAACACGTGGAGACAGCTTCTCGGGTTGTGCGTTATGTACAAAGTATTGAGGCAGCAGATGCCGACATACCACGAGTTGCACGCCAAGTACCGGGCCGAGTATTCCCGGAAGGCGGGTTTTAGCGGGACTATCCAATTGAAGTCCAAAGCGACCTTTAAGAAGATTGTCGAGGACCTGCCATCCTCAGTGAGCCGGACCTGGAGGGAGAAAAGTTTCTTAATAAGAAACTTTCAAGACCCGGGATACACGCTCCAAGTACCGGTTGACTTCCAACCATTGATAAGTAAGTTCCTCTTTCTCTCCGGATTCTTTTCTTTTCGCTATCTTGGGTTATAATTATGTTTGTTGCAGATGTCCCCGATATTCCTCTGGAGCCGGTGATGGAAAAGAGGATCCGGAGGATGCTATGGGCCTTTCGTAGGCAAGATGACCGGAGTTCATACCGGCTTTGTAGGCTGTACGTGTACAGCAGGTGCCGGTTGATGGAGCTACCAGGTTTGTCCAGTGTCCAGTGTCCTTTGAATTTTTGTTGTCATTTCTCATGTTTTTGTGTAACGGGCTTTGTGTTGTTGTAGCTCTTCTTCCGATGGAGTTTACCAAGCGGAAGAACCCGGGGATATACGACGGCTTTGAAGATAAAGCTGTATGGGCCGGGATCCGGACGCAAGCAGAGGATGGTCTACTGTACGATATCGATCTGACCACAAAAGCGGCTTTCCTCCGCCCAGAAGCCGAGCAAGGGGATCTTCAGCAATTCCACGTTGATACCGTGCACTACAACGAGATTCCCGGGTACCTGGCTGAGGTTCTCGGAACAGAGGTGTACCAGGAGGAAGAGGAAATTGATGGGAATCCCGCGGAGGTGGCGGAAGACCCGGTAGTTAAAGAACCGGTGACTCAATTCACCTTAGCAGATGAAGAGGAGATTGAAGAACCGGTGATGAGCGCGGTGCCCTCATCTGTGCTCCCGAGTGAAGAGGAGTTGACTGAAGATGAGGCTGACAACGGGGGTGAAGAGGTTGGAGGTTTGAAAGGGTGATGAGTGAGAACCTTGAGAGGAGTGACGGGAGCGACGAAGTTCACGAAGTGGAACCCGTTCCCTCTCGCAAACGCACCCGGGAGGCATCCAGCTCGGCAAGGTCCGAGAGAAGGAAGAGGAGGAAGGAGAGGAGGGAGAGGAAAGAGAGGAAGCAGCACCGGGCCATCCACGAGATCATGGAAGAGTTGGCGAGTGGAGGGATGGCGAACGTGCCCATCCAGAGGATGGTGGCGGACATGAAGAACTGTGCCGCTGACTCCTGCATCCTGGAGCACGAAGACCCGGTAATTGCCGTCCGGAGGACACAGGAGAAGCTGATGCGAGTAAGTGTTTTCTTCGTGTGACTTGTGTTTGGGGTTTTCTGTTTCTTGATACTAACCCGCTAAAATTTTTTTTGTAGGCGGTCAGGATGTCATACTTGGCAACTGATCGGCTAATCAATGAAGGTATCCCCGATAGGGAGAGAGTGCTCAGGGACGACCTCCGGGCGGCCCGGGACCAGGTGACGGCGAGCGAAGAATGCCTGGCCTGGTTCCGGGAAGAGGCCAGCGCATCAGCGGTCGCGTCGTGGAAGGAGTTGGCCAAGGCAGAAGACCAAGTGGCAGAGTTGGTGGCCAAAAACTCGGAGCTTGAGAGGGTCATCGAGGGTCACCGGGAGGACCGGTGTTCTCAAGATGCCGCTATTGCTCAGCTGACTCAACAGAATCAGGCGCTGCAGCAACAAGTGACTTCTCTGGAGCAGCAGAAAGGAGATTTGGTTCAGGCGGTTTCCCGGGCCAAGGACTCTGCTATCTCCGAGTTTCTGGCGAGCCCCGAGTTTGACTTGAAGCTGCGGACGGCAAGGGCTGAGGCTCGTGCCGAAATTGTTAGCGCCGGGATTCGCCAAGGCTGGCTCGACAAAGCGGGCTACGATGGTCACCAAGGTCATGTCAGACCCGATGAGGTTGTAGGCGCCTCCCGGTCGAATCCTGCTGTGGCTGCGAAGCCTAGAGCTCCTACAAACCTGGTTCGGAGTCCCCCGATTCCTGCTTCAGCAACCCGGAGAGGTACATCCCGTGGCGGGATTGTCGGGGGTCCTCAAAACCGGTCGCTACCCCGTAGAGGACAGTTTATCATACGGCCCCGGGGAGGACGTGGCGGGTCGAGCACTGGCAGGGGTAGCGGGTCTGCAGCACCATGAGCTGGAGCTTCTGAGGAGTTTTGTCTTTGCTTTTGTAGACTAGTCTTTATTTGTAGCGGTTTGCTACTTTTGTAACTGACCTCTTTGAATGAAAGTATACAAGCCTTTCCTTCGCATAATTCTTCCTGTGAAATAACACGGTAACCTGATGCATAATATACAAGTTTGGCATGTAAATAAAAATAGTGCCGCTAGGGCTTTACGGTTACGTTAGGACTTCCAAGGCCCGCTAGGGCTTTACGGGGGGATACCATTCTATAACACGGTAATTCTGCCTGTAAAATAACACGTTAATCTGATGCATAATCTGCAAGTGTTGACAAAATTTGCACATATAATGCCTGTTTGGCATGTAAATAAAAATAGTGCCGCTAGGGCTGTACGGGTCCGTTAGGACTTTCAAACATTGAAATAAGGCCTTGAAAGGCTTGCAATATTTCAAGTTATGGAAATTACCGGAGATTGCCGAGTTTTGACAGTGAAATAAGGCCGTTAAGGCTTGCAATATTTCACGTCATGGAGATTACCGGAGATTATCGGAGATTGCCGAGTTTGACAGTGAAATAAGGCCGTTAAGGCTTGCAATATTTCACGTCATGGAGATTACCGGAGATTATCGGAGATCGCCGAGTTTGACAGTGAAATAAGGCCGTTAAGGCTTGCAATATTTCACGTCATGGAGATTACCGGAGATTATCAGAGATTGCCGAGTTTTGACAGTGAAATTGCCGAGTTTGACAGTGAAATAAGGCCGTTAAGGCTTGCAATATTTCACGTCATGGAGATTACCGGAGATTATCGGAGATTGCCGAGTTTTGACAGTGAAATAAGGTCGTTAAGGCTTGCAATATTTCACGTCATGGAGATTACCGGAGATTATCGGAGATTGCCGAGTTTGACAGTGAAATAAGGCCGTTAAGGCTTGCAATATTTCACGTCATGGAGATTACCGGAGATTATCGGAGATTGCCGAGTTTGACAGTGAAATAAGGCCGTTAAGGCTTGCAATATTTCACGTCATGGAGATTACCGGAGATTATCGGAGATTGCCGGTTAAGGCATACAAGTAGGGCCGCTAAAGGCTGCATTCACTCAACAAACTGTTTGATAAACATAACCCGGTAGGGTTTTATGCATTATGTGGGCCTGAAAGGCTTTATATATAACATCAAAACATAATAAATTTGGGCATTCATAGATAACTCGGTACCTATTTGGGGAAGAGATGTAGATGTTGTGCGTTCCATGGCCGTGGAAGCGTAACTCCATCTGTACCCCTGATGTAAAACGTGGCCAGGCCCACGACTTCAACAATTTCATATGGACCATCCCATGGAGCTTTCAACCCCGTTGGCTTAGGGATAACCTCTTTCATTACCCAATCCCCGAGTTTGAGTGGGCGCTTGATAACCCGGGAATTGTAATGTTTGGCCACTTTTTGCTTCTTGTTGATATTCCGGAGATGTGCACGCTCCCGGCGTTCCTCCAGGAGGTCCAAGTTAAGGTGAATGCCTTCTTTATTGGTTGCCTTGTCGAATAGTTGTACCCGGTCACTAGGGACTTCCATCTCTACCTGGATTACTGCCTCAGAGCCAAAGGTCATAAAAAATGGGCTCTCCCCATTAGCTTCTGTCGGAGTTGTTCTGAGTGCCCACAAAACCTCTGGCAGTTTCTCAGCCCATAAACCCTTTGCGTCCTCCAGCTTCTTCTTCAGAACTTGCTTGATCAGTTTGTTAACAGCTTCGGTTTGTCCATTAGTCTGCGGGTGTGCAGGGGAGGCATATAGCACCTTTGTCCCATTGGAATGTAAGAACTCCCGGAACTCGTCATTGTCAAACTGTGTCCCGTTATCTGTGATAAACGTCTCTGGGATTCCAAACCGGCAAAAGACATTGTTCCAGAGGAATTTCTTAACATTTGCGGTTGTGATCCGAGCCAAGGGTTGAGCTTCTATCCACTTGGAATTATAATCCACTGAGACAATGACGTGTTTGAACTGTCCCGGGGCTGTGGGTAGAGGTCCAATGAAATCAATCCCCCACATGCAAAATGGATATGGAGAAATTATGACTGATAGCGGGACTGATGGGGCCCGGGGAAAAGCTGCAAACCGATGACATTGAAGACAGGAATCTACCACAACTCTGGCATCCTGTTCCAGGGAAGGCCAGTAATATCCCATTCTGAAGGTTTTGAAAGCCAGGTTACTGGCTCCAATGTGATTTCCACATACCCCGCTATGAAGTGACTGCAAAACCCGGTCTCCCTCCTCGGGTGTAATACACTTTAAATCAGGGAAAGTATGCCCTCGTCGATACAGTTTCCCATCACGTATACTATACTGTGCCGCTCGAAGCCGTAATCGTTTGGCCGCTACCGGGTCCTCAGGTAGGGTTCCATGTTGGATGAAGTTAACGAACTCATCCATCCAGGATGGTAGCGATTTTGCTTCCACTGCGAAAATCTCAGAAAAAGAGAGTGAGATACTTGGTTTCTCCAACGTCTCGACTAGTAGGCCTTTAAACTCGGCATTGGGATCTTCCCCTGTAGCAATCCTAGCCAGAGTATCTGCTCTCACATTCTGCTGCCTCGGTATCTGAGTAATCTCAAAGGTGTCAAATTTCTCAAGAAAGAAAGCCGCTAACTTTTGATAGGAGGAAAGATGTGCTTCCTTTGCCTGAAATCCGCCGTTAACCTGCTGCACCACCAGTTGAGAATCACACAATATGTGGAGATGCCGGGCGCCCATGTCTTTAGCGAGTTGAAGCCCTTTGATTAAGGCTTCGTACTCAGCCGTGTTGTTTGATGCTTTGAAGTTAAAACGTAAAGCATAGTCAAACATGTTCCCCTCCGGGTCCACCAATGCAACTCCTTCTCCACACTGCCTCTGATTAACTGACCCATCTACAAATATCTGCCACCTCTCCGGGTCACCTTCTGTAGCGAGAGTTTCAGCAACTGAGGAGTCTGCTGGGATTAACTCGGCAATGAAGTCTGCTGCTGCCTGCCCTTTGATTGCCGTGCGCGGTTTAAAGTGCAAGTCATGCTCCCCCAACTCAATCGCCCACTTGACCAATCTTCCTGAAGTCTCTGGCTTTTGCAGAACCTGCTGTAGTGGTTGGTTGGTGAGCACATGGATTGAATGTGCCTGAAAGTAGGGTCTTAGCTTTCTCGCCGCTACAACCAAGGCCAAGGCAAGCTTTTCAATATCTGGATACCGAGTTTTGGGATCAGTGAATCCTTTTCCCGTGTAATAGACCGGCAGTTCGTCAGACTCTGGCTTTCTCACCAAGGCACAACTCACAGCTGTTTGAGACACCGCTAGGTATAGATAGAGGATTTCCCCCGGGTTAGGTCTGGATAGGGAAGGTACCGATGCCAAGTATTCTTTCAACTTTTCAAAAGCTTGATTGTGCTCTTCCTGCCATGTAATCTGCTCCCGGTGTTGACTCTTAAGCATTTTGAAGAAAGGGGCACACTTATCTGTCAACCTGGATATAAACCGGGATAAGGCCACCAGCCTACCTGTAAGCTTCTGGACTTCATTTCTGGTCTTTGGCGGTTCCATAGCCAAAATCGCTTGAACCTTATCCGGGTTTGCCTCAATCCCCCGAGCGCTAACCATGAACCCGAGAAACTTGCCTCCTGAGACGCCGAAAACACACTTCTCTGGGTTTAATCTCATGCCCTTACTCAAGGCAATGTCAATAACGGTCTCCATGTCATCCGGGTGTTTACTTGTTTCCCGGCTCTTCACCAACATATCATCTATATAAACCTCCATAGTATCCCCGAGTTGGTTTGCAAACATGCCCACTACCAGGCGCTGGAATGTGGCTCCTGCATTCCGGAGCCCAAAAGGCATCACCTTGTAGTAATACATCCCCTTGTCCGTTGTAAAAGATGTATGCTCTTGATCGGCGGGGTTCATCGGAACTTGGTTAAACCCCGAGTATGCATCTATGAAACTTAGCTGCGGGTGGCCCGCGGTTGAATCTACCAGTTGATCAATCTTGGTAAGTGGAAAACTATCCTTTGGGCAAGCCTTATTCAAATCTGTGTAGTCGACACACATCCTCCACTTTCCATTTGCTTTCTTGACAATCACAACATTGGCCAGCCAATCCGGATATGTTGCATCTGTAATGAACCTGATGTCCTTAAGACGTTTAACTTCTGCTTGGATGGCCTTATATTTCTCTGCACAAAATGCACGACGCTTCTGTCTTACCGGTTTAATACCCGGGATAATATTGAGGGAATGTGTCATAACCTCTGGAGAGATCCCGGGCATGTCTGCATATGACCATGCAAACACTTTCTGCTTCCGGGTTAGTAGCTCGATTATCCGGGTTCTGACCTCTGGGTCAAGGCCTGTGCCAATGCAAATCTTCCTTTCTGGGTACTCCTCTGAAATCTGAATCCATTCTGTTGCTTCAATTGGGGCTGGCCGGGGAAACTTGGCGGGATACTTCTGGCTCTTCTTCTGTGCTGTCTTACTGATGGGCAAGGAATCCGGGTCATCCCTAGGGTCATCGGGTTTGTCAAATGGGGATAGGGAAAAACCGACTGAAAACATTTCATGCTGGGACTGAGCTGTTGCTATCGCGTTGCATCTGACAGCGGCTTCTTGGTCTCCGCGAATTGTAACCCAGACCCCGGGTGTTGGCACTTTCATAAGCAGCATATGACCCGCTATAAAACTCTGCAGGCCCCAAAGGGCATCTCTGCCAAGTATGGCATTATAGGATGATGGGCAGTCCACAATTATGAAGGGAACTACAATTCTTATGGACTGGTCCCCGTTTCCAACTGTGACCGTTAACTGATCTGATCCCAATGGTTGAGTTGTTTCGCCTGAAAAACTAATCAATGGCTCGTGGTTTCTATACAGCTTATCTCTTCATCTTTTAAACCCTTTATAGCAGCTGCTGAACATGACACTGACAGCGGCTCCCGTGTCTATTAGAACTCACCGAGTTCGCCAATGGTCAATCTGAAGAGTAATTATGAAAGGATCATTATGATGCATGTTCAGCGTGTCTTTAGAGTGAGAAAATGACACGGTATCCCAAGGAACCAGTTCCTTGCGGCATTCCTGACGAAGCTGCATTATCTCCAACTCCAGGCCTCTTGGGCAAAGTCTTTTGGCTCGGTGACCTGACACTCCTTGGATGCCACCCCCGTGAATTGTCATTATTTCCCCATATACTTCAATCAGGTTGGCACCTGTAGCGGGTGACTTATACTGCTGTAACTTGCCGTTCTGAATCATGTATTCAATGTTGTTTCGAAGGGAAAAGCACCGGTTGGTAGCGTGGCCGGACTCGTTGTGATAGGCACAATGTTGCCCGTTGTCCGGCCCTGCCTTTTTGAAAAACTTCCTTTTTGGGGCTGGGGGAATGTCATTCCTATGACGGTTCCAAATTTCTTCATAGGAGGCAGTCAAATTGGTTAATACTTCATATCGAGGAATGTATGGGGCTTTTGCCTCCTGGGCTGGAGGTCTTGGGTATGGAGCTTCTCTTGGCTTCTCTCTTGGTCTGCTTGAACTTTTGCCGTAGTACCCCTGGCCACTCTTATTTTGCCCTTCTTTTCTCCATCCATCAGCTCGCTGGCTTGTAAACCCGGTATTCGTCCGGCGTTCCCCAAAGGTGTCATACTCGGCTTGAGCTTGCCCAGTTACTTCATTAATTAAATCGTCGTAACACCTGAACCGCTGCTTCCTGAGCTCAACCACAAAGCGGGTTGGCTTGAGCACCTGCAAGAACGCCTCTGATGCCACTGATTCATCCAAGTGCCCACATTTGGAAGTCGTAGATAACCAACGGGTTACAAAGACTTTCAAGCTCTCATCATCCCTTTGCTGCACTTTGAACAGTGAAGTGGTGCTTCGGTTGGCACTAGACAACAAGATAAACCGGGAAAGGAACTTCTGTGTCAGCTGATCATAGCTCTCTATTGACAAAGCTGGTAACTTGAGGAACTAACTCAATGCCTCCTCACTGAGTGTCTCCTGGAAGGCATGGCATGCTTGGGCATCCGTGAACCGGGTTGAATCCAACTGAGACTGGAACAACTCTAGGTGTGCATATGGGCCGCCCGTTCCGGCATACTTCTTGATCTTAAATGGCTTAGCTTTCGGGGGCTTTTTATCTGCCTGAACCCGGGTGGAGAATGGGCTCGCACGGGTAATAAGGGGTTGATACTGCTGTTGCCCTGTCCCCGAGTTAAGACGCTGCTCAAGTTGAGTCACAGTTTGCGTCAACTGTAAGAGAAGCCGGGTCTGGGCATCAGCTGGGAGAAGTGGTTGATTTAATACCGGCTCTGGAGGTGGAGGGGGTCCTGAAAGATTGTGATTAAACAGAGGATTGGAGAGATGGATAATTTGAGGATTTGGGGTAGGGTGGGCAATGGGTGGTAGAATAGCGGGTGGGATGTATGCACTGTCAAAAGTTTGCGGGTTTCCATAACCCGGAGGATTCCCTACTGGGGTTATTACATGAGCAAGTCTGGCTGACGTCTCATTGGCATTCGCCCTCTGAGCTAGGGTTGCCTGAAGAAGACCATGCTCGGCCTGGATGGTTGCTAACTGCTCCCTTAACGTCATCAACTCGGCATGTTCTCGAGAAGACTGCTCATTCTGAGCGAGGAAATCCTTTTTCAAGAGTTTAAATGCTGCTGCCAAATCAGTTTGGCCAAACTGGGTCTCGAAGGCCCCCGGGTTATTATCCCCTGAGAAACTGAGCCTCCTAGTTGGATCTTGTTCTCCTGTTATTTCCACCATTGTTTTTTAAAACGTGGAGGTCTTGAGTTCGACTCTCAACGAGAGCACCAATTGTTTCCGGGTAAACTCGTGGTCCCTTTAGCGGGTGGCACGGCTCCAGAAATAGCGTACTTCCTTGTATTCCGAGTTTTCTTGTGTAAAGAACAAACACGTCAAAGAGGCGTCCCCGGGTTTACCGAGGGAAGCCACTCCGATGCTTAAGTTAGACACTGTCAATTAAGCAGAAAACTCAAGAATAGTCAAGAAGTTGCGCGTCCCCTTACCGGGAGGTCCGCGCTGGTATTTATAGTAGCATTAAAGGCAGCATGCCTTGTCCTTTTCCAATGTGGGAACAGTTTCCCTTGCTTTTCCTTAGCTTTACGAAGAACTGGGCCCTGACAAAGGACCCAGAGTGGCTTCTCACATTTGACTGGGCTTTCACCCTGTAAACAATACTTCAAGCACAATAAGTAATGCATATTTAATAATTGACCAGACATTTAGAGGTTCTTTCTTGAATTGTAACCCGGTAAAGGTGAAATGTTAGGTTCCACCTATAAACACTCATATGCCCTTGATTTCGGATCCTTATAACTTTTTCATACGAATTTCGGTTTGAGCGTGCTACGTGTCCACGAACTCGTATCGACATCCTCTACGGCTTTTATGAATAAAGTTTTTCCAAATTCTCGACTTTACAAAAAGTCAACTTTATGACTTTCTACGGTAAAATAGTTACTTCAAACGGTTAAAGATTAAAGGAACCAAAAGTAACCGACCGTAAACGCCAAACCTCAAAGGATTCCTGCTAGCTTTATTCTACCATAATCAGCGCTTGAATTGTTGGATTTGGGCTTGAAAATCAACATCTTTTCTTTTCTTCTGCTCCTTAATTCGCTTCAAAGAATTGGCAGTGGATTTTTTTGAAACCGCCACTTAGGGAGGGCGTTAATCGGACCCGGCACAAGTGACAAGTAGCTAATTAACAAATTAGGGAATACTTGTGAAAATATTAAGAAGACTTAGTTTTTTGGTAGTGATGAAACCTTTTGTAGCGACTTCTCACAAACTGCGCCAATGTTAGATGTGATTTGTTGTGTGTGTGATATGTGTGTTTAGATGGCGATGTGTTGTGTTGAGTAATGACGAAATAGAAACAAGATCTATAGTGATTCACTTTACCTTTGATGGGTAAGACTATGTTTACTTAACATACACTAGTCTTGGGTGCCGAATGACGAATTACAAGAGTAGTAGTAGTCCTAATCTCTCTCATCTAATAAGGACGGAGTCTCTTTTATAAAAAAAAGTATGAGACTATCCTTTTACTTATTTCTGATGTGGGACAAGAAGTCCAAAATGTGTTCCGTGAGGGCATGTTGGCTAGGCCGGCAATGTGACTTTCTGATATGTCGGTGACTTTCAGGTATCGTTACGTAGCTTGTATGACAGACTTCGTCATATATGTCGTGGTCGAGTCTTGTTATGGCTTTTGAGTTCACATAAAGAGTGTTACTTATACTTGGCGGTATAAGCATATTAGTACCTATGTCAACAGATTATGCGGACCAATGACAGAGATGCAGGTCGTGCATCTCTAGAAAGCGAGTGATGAAGATCGACATCAAGAATCTCAGCCCACCTACGATATGCATAGGGCATACTTCCAATGGAACACCTCTCTCGTTGATCCTAATGTCGAGGGATTTATTATCAAGGTTGAAACAAAGTTCAGCAAATTTCTCATCGATAGAGAGCTTGAAGAATGCAAGGTCGGCTGGTGAGCGGTAGAGAAGACAATGTCATTTTAGATAGTTGAAAGAAAAAAAATTCAAGAAGAAAGGTGGGAAGCTGATGGAATTCAGAAGCGAAAAGTCTTGTATGCACTAAGGTGTAAGTGAATCAATCAATTTTAGAAAATTTCAACCGTTGATAATTATACTTAGTTTTTATTTAAAAAAATAAATAGTGTCATAAATACAATTTAACCGTCTATTTATGTTGGTTTAAATACACCCTGATGCACTCAAGACGCTCTGATTTAGAAGCACTTGAAAGCTTGAAAGATTGGTGAATAATGAAAGTTATCGACGGGAAATGGTAGGTATTTATTAAGAATCGCACCTCAAGAGATTAAAAACATTTTTTAGGAAATAATCCCAGATTTAAGAGAGATAACGGGAAGGTAATGATGACTAAAGTGAAGAGTCATGACCCTTCTAACGGTTATTTGGGTCGTTCAGTTAACAGGTTACCATATTTCCATTAGTGGCCGTAACCCAAAAAAAGGAGAGTGGAATCCTACAATACGCGGGACATGCATTGTCAGATATAGTCGATCCCCAAAACAAAGAAAGAATGACCGATCGAAGGATTGTATTTTCAAAAGACATGCCGACGAAACCCAACAAACGTGAGAAAACCAAATCCATCAGTCTCCAAGAAGTAGCAAAGCATGAAACAACACACCAAGTATTTGAGAGAAATTCCAGGAGTTCAAAACCAACGAGATACCTCTTAGAGACCATCCCAGTCCGAATCTCGAAGTGTCTCGTAAAGGCATAGCTCTAGCCTTCTAAGACAACCGTAAGAGCACCTAGATGATTAGTAAGAAAATCGACCATCGTTAAAGTTATCAGCCAGTCCGAGGGCTATAATTTGCTCTTGGTAATCCCTCCACCTGAACTTGCAAAAAAAAGTTTGGACGAAGCTTTCCCATTTTACATGAAAAGTGGATAATAAAAATAACAGGGACATTTCTTTTGTAGTTGATTCTTGTTGATTTCTTAAAATTACTAATGATATTAACCTTTTTTCTAGCTTATTACTCTCTCTCTCTCTCTCTCTCTCTCTCTCTATCAACTCTGGCAGAAATCGAGTACGAGTGAATGACACTGCTTTTGATAATGATAGAAATGCAAGCAATGCATCCTCGTCTTACCTAAGTGTCACAAATTGGGCATTCAGCAGCACCCGATATTTTCTTGATGATGGCAGTTTAGATCGTTTTACTTGGTCTAATACATCTCTACTGGCCATGAAGGATCCTCAATTATACATGACTGCTAATTGTTGTGCAGTATGCAAGAGCAAGGATAAAATACGTTACTAGAATACGACGATTTAGGGTTCTTATTATTGGAGAAACATATAGGTAGTTGAATTTCTTTAGGTATAAGGCAACGTAGTTCTTGAGCTCAGTTGTCGTATATAATGGAATTATGATTGGAGGTGCGATTCCACAAGACCGTGTATCAGTGTATGGTTCGCTAGATGTATGGAGGTATAACCAATTATTTAGTTTGTTCCTCCTTTGTCTGATCCTTCCTGGACTTCTCACTATCTGGCATGTGGGCTATGGGTTTCTGTGATCATGTGGCGATGTGTATGTCCTCGAGAATTCTTTTACTAGTTTAAGAGCATGTTCAACAGCTGTTCTAGGATATTTGGATATGTGTGTGTGTCTTAGATTCATGCTATGTATACGGGCTTGTAAGCCCAAGTAGAGATATGATACATGTATTATGTAAACCCCAAACTATGTAGCTCCCTATATAAAAGGCTCTTATCATATCAATAATAGAATTCAGTTCTCCTAAAATACGTTAACAGCACGAGTCTCTAACCCAGAACAAAACAAAAAATCCCTAAACCCTAATTACTGTCGCACACGAGTACCCTGCCGTTGCGCACCCTCCTGGGCACCACCACGCACCCCCAGTGCACCTTCTGTGCACCGCTGCGCACCATCCTGGGCACCACTGCGCAACCCCAGTGCACCTCCTGTGCATCGCCACGCACCCTCCTAGGCACCACTGCACACCCCCAGTGCCCCTCCTGTGCACTGCCACGCACCCTCTTCGGCACCACCGAGCACCCCTAGTGCACCGCTGCACACCCTCCTGGGAACCACCGCACACCCCGAGTGCTTACTGCCGCACCCTTCTAAAGAGGTATGTTTTTGAAACCCTAAACTCGTTTCAAAGTTCACTAAACTTGGGGAGGATAAAGTCTCTTCCTCCCTTCCCCATCTCCATTCTATGCTTGGAATTTGGTGTGTGCAGGTAAAAATCCTGGCACTAACCATGCACGGGTCCGCATCGTGTGGTATCCGACGTTGTGATAATTAGATTACAGTGGTAGCTTAGAGCACCCGCGTTGTTGGACAACGTTCTACATTTTTCGATTAAAGTGGTCCCTTAGAGCACCCGCATTGTTGGTCAACGTTCAATATATTTTTGAACTCAAAGTATCGAACCCTCGTGGTCTCGGAAAACTAACTTTCGCTTGAATTCTTGTATGCAAGCATATTGTCCTCCCCCCAATTATGAAACAGGCGCCAAAGCTAAGGCCCTCATGTTCCTGCGTCGGCATCTTGACACCACATTAAGGTGGCAGTATCAAGACATAGACCAGCCGCAAGCCCTCTAGGATGCACCAGCGGACCGGTTTAGTAACATCCATGTAGCACTCCTCACCGAGCGGCAAGCGTAATGGGATAACACGCGCCTCTTGGATTTTTCTAGTGTTGGGACATGCTCTGCCTCAAAGCTAGGCTCGGCCCCTGTGGTGTGAACATCATGAACCGAATCCCCGTGGGAACAACTCATGGTGCGGATCCCGCAATGTTAAACGTGGCAAGCTGAAAGGCCTCCCAAATGCTTGGCGGAGCGAGGATGCAGCCCCCGGCCCCCGCCACGGTGCCCCTCTAAGACCGGTCCATAATGAGAAGTCGATCAATGCTAGGCCTACACAGTGCCTCCGGTGTGGATCTTTGGACCACTGGGTTAAGCAATGTCGAGCTCCTCCACATGTGATTGCTGCATACAAGACGTACAAACAATCTTTTGAGAGCAATTGTACGGAGAATCATGAAAACAACAACACCAATCTCGCGATTGAAGACCTTTGGGATACAAACCCCGACATGTATGTCGCTGACTTTTGATGTCACTCGGCCCTTAGTTGTTTTTAATTATCTCATTTTCAAGCATATGTAAAGGCATGATGTCCATGCCGAAGTTAGTTGGTGGTTTTGGACACCTTTTTATTTTCTGAGATTTCGTTGTAGCCATTTGGCGCATTAATCAATAAAAGTTCTTACTTTTTTGATGTTTTTGTCTCCATTGAGTTCGATTATTTTTGACACTATCCTTAATTGCAAAACATGATAATGTCGCTCTAAGTCTCTCCAATGGAGATTAGATCATTGGCATAATGACCTAGGAACCCCCTACGACATCACTTGAGGTTTTTCAAATCTCTCATGTACACATTCTGCAAATACAACAATTCCAGCAACTTTGCTGCAACAGAGCCGTACCTTTGTAAGAGCACTGTGACTAGCTCCGGCTGAAATAGAATATAAACCTTCTATGAACAGAAAGATATCTGAGTCTAGTTTCTGATGGTTCTCGCGGTTCATTCATAGCCATCACGACAAGTGAGATATGCCAGTTTTAGCAAGCAGAGGTCATGCTGACCCGCCACCGATTGTGCTGTAACTTCGTCTGAGCACTGTGAACAGCTCCGGATGAACTAGAACGTAAACCTTATATCACTGGAAATCTCTGTGAGTCTATTTTTCAACGGTTTAAGAGGTTTGTTCATATCCATCCTGATGACAGAGTTATGCCCGTTTTAGTGTATAGAGGTCATTCTGTCTGAGAAGGTGTTTACCCGGGACTGCATTCTGTAAATTGCATATTTTGAGCAAAGTCCTTGTGTGACTACATGCTTATACCTCTATCTTATTCTATAGGTATGGAGCTAGAATGTCGTGCAGATTGTGAGACTACCCACACCACCTTGAGGAATAGGCAATTGTTTGTGAATTTAGTGTCGTGTCAAACATCTGTGACTACCATGATTGGATCATCACCCGTGGTACAAGGCCGGGGTTCAGCTGAGTTTTTGCTGCCCAATGGTACTCGAATTTATTTTATAGATACTCTCTATGCCCCAAAAGGGAATCGAACTCTGTTGAGCTTCAAGGACATCCGCACCAACAGTTTTCATTTGGAAACGCATTGCGAGAATGCAAGTGAATTTCTGTGTATAACTTCAAACGAATGCGGACGTAAACGCATCTTGGACAAACTAAAGGGTCGTTCTAGTGGTTTGTATGGCACTAAGATATGGATTATTGAATCCAATGCAGTCACCAAACATGATTTTTGGGACTCCGACTTTTACATGCTTTGCATGATCGATTAGGACACCCTGGAAGAGATATAATGATTAGGATTCTGAGAAACTCTCATGGATATCCTTTCTTTCGGTTCAAGAGGAAGGTGCTGGAGCACGGCCTCACCATTGAGGGTGACGGCATCGTGCCCAACAAAGGCAACCCCCGGCTGGCCTCTAGGCCCCTGGTGCGCGGTTCACTAGGCACCTCCCTGATGGCACTGAGGCCTCCGGTGTGCGACACCTTAGGCACCACCCGGCTGGCACTAAGACCCCCAGTGTGTGGTCCCGTAGGCACTCCCCGGCTCATTAACACGGGTGAGGTGACTATGTCCTCTCTTGATGCGTCAATGGCTTTTTCTGACGCTCATCGGTCATTTTTCAAAGCCTGTTCTTTAGCTAAGTTTGTATCAAGACCCTCTTATGCTAAAGCAAACACAGAGAACATTTCATTCCTCCAGCGTATCTAAGGAGATATTTGTGGACCCATACATCCAGAATGTGGACCGTTTAAATACTTCATGGTCTTGGTGGATGCATCAACGCGTTGGTCTCATATCGCGTTGTTGCCCACACGAAATGCTGCATTCCTGAAACTCCTGGCATAGATCATAAAGCTTCGGGCTCACCACCCAGACCATCCCATTAAATCAATTCGGATGGAAAATGCCGGAGAGTTCTCATCAAAGACTTTTGATGATTATTGCATGTCGATTGGGATTGAAGTTGAGCATCCCGTCCCCCATGTGCACACATAAAATGATCTTGCTGAAGCTATGATCAAATGACTTCAATTGATTGCTAGGGCATTGGTTATGCGCACAAACTCCCTATTGCGTCATGGGGTTATGCTATATTGCATGCAGCAGTACTTGTTCGTTTCCGAACCGCCTCCAACTAAGTGTTTAGTGCGTACCAGTTGGTAACTGGATATGAGCCTGACATTTCACATCTACGCATCTTTGGTTGTGCAGTTTATGTGCCAATTACACCCCCACGATGTAATAGTAAGATGGGTCCGAGACGACGTATGAGTATATATGTTGGCTATGATTCACCAACTATTTTCAAATACTTAGGGCACTTGACAGGTGATCTCTTTAAAGCACGCTTTGCTGATTGTCAATTTAATGAGATTGTCTTTCCGTCGTTAGGGGGAGATGGGAGCGTCAACACTCCGGTGAAACGACAGGAATTATCCTGGTGTGTTCCAACATTGTCTCATTATGATCCCCACACTTCACATGTTGAAACTAAGGTGAAGAGACTAATTGACTTACAGAATGTGGCTGATTCGATGCCCGACTCATTCGCTGAAATCATAAAGGTGACAAGATTAGAAATTTCAGCTGCTGATGTACCTGCAAGGCTAGAGGTCCCAAAGGTGGGCAAGACTACCCCGGGTCCGAACATGGCTGCCGCCAATGACGGCTCCGCTGTCCCAAGTGGAAGGGTAGAGGTCGTGGCTCCTCTGAGAAAAAGGGGGAGACCACTTGGTTCGATTGATACGCGTCCTAGAAAGAAGATGACACTAAAGGCACAAACTAATCCTTTACACATCGACACTGAGAACCCTTCTCATGAGATTGTTTCTGATTATACTTATGTCCTTGAATCGATGTCGGTATCACTGGGGGATGCCTCAGGAACTTCATCGGTGTCGGAAAACATGGAAATCTCAATGTGGTGTGAAAACACCTTTGAGTTGCTGGACCGATCATCTATGCATGTCGATGATGTATTTGCGTATTCCGTAGCTCAGGAGATCATAGAGCATGATGACATCGAACCATGCTCCATTACCGAATGTGAACGTAGATCAGATTGGCCTAAATGGAAAGAAGTTATCCAGGCGGAATTGGATTCCCTAACAAAGAGACAAGTGTTCGGGCCGGTTGTGCTAACCCCGCCGAGTGTAAAGCATGTAGGACATAAATGGGTCTTTGTTAGAAAGCGTAATGAAAAGAATGAGGTACTTAGTTACAAAGCTCATTTTGTGGCGCAAGGTTTCTCACAACACCCTGGAATAGACTATGATGAGACATATTCTCCCGTGATGGACATCATAACTTTCCACTACTTAGTCAGTTTGGTAGCGTCTGAAAAACTTGACATGCAGCGTATGGATGTGGTTATTGCATATCTTTATGGGGATCTAGATTCAGAGATATACATGAGATTACCTGATGTTTTTCTCATTGCCTAAGTCAAGAGACTCTAAACCACGGAGTGCCTATGCTATTAAGTTGCAACGCTCACTTTATGGATTAAAGCAATCCGGACGAATGTGGTATACTCATTTTGTACCTTCCGCCGAATCTCCCTTCATCTTTGCCGATCTATATAGGTAGGTTAAGCATGAAATCCTTCATGGTTTTGTGTACTAATTTTCTGTGTAAAACAGTTTGTTATGATATATATACGATTTGGTTTTTGGTTTTGCATAATAAGCATGTTTATGAACTCTTCTTTGTGATTTGCATATGAATATGTTTATTGTGTAACGACTTAGATTGCATGTTAGGATTATGATTTAGTTTAAGTTGTGTATGTTTGTGTTTAGTAGATGTTGAATTGATTAATCTTCACCCGAGCATATAATCGAACCTTAGGTTAATTTGAATGATCACAAGTTAGCTATTAGGGGGGTGTTTCATGCGCCGCAGTATTCTAGGTTGAGTTCACCGCGTCGGGCTCTCAATTCTAGTTGCTGCCAAGGGATGGTAAGGTGAGAGATTTACATGCTAATAGGATGAGTGACGACATACCTAGGATCATGTCTCCAACGACTTATGAACGGTAAGTGTATTTTGTGTTAATGTGATGCGTGCCGTAAGCATTAAACATGATGACACATAAACTTAGGATGATGCGCGTCGTAAGTTCTAAGTTACATGAGAAGTCATAAAAAGTTAGAATTAATTTGCATCTATGATAGCATAAACGTAATAACTTAATCCTTCATGAAACTTATGTGTTCTCTAATCGGTGTTTGCTATATCCTGTGCTTGAGTATTGATTGACCAATATATGTAAATATTTTGCTTCTTTCCTTTATATGTTTCGAACCACCCTATAAATCCCCCACAATATTTTGTATATATGTTTATACTTGTATTCTTTTAAAAGTACTAATGATTTGTTTTGCAGAATATAAATCCTTCCCTAGTGTCCCCGGTTAGAACGATCCCTACTTACTAAAGCTACAATGATAGGGCTTTAAATTGTAGGTCAACTTTTGGCCTCGTCAGGTACTTGGAGTGGAGGTCCCTTACCTCAGTGCAATATGTGCGCTATTGTACTTGGCTTAGTGCACACAACCAGACATTGTTTTCTCAGTGAACTTGTTAGCTCGATATAGTTTTACGCCAACGCAACATCAATGGACCGGTGTAAATACTATCTTCCGGTACTGCAAATGAACTATTGACATGGGCTTGTTCATTCCTTATGAGGACCCAAGAAGGGTCGTGAGTGAGCACGGTGTCCCTAAGGGCCTCGACAGGTCACATGACCGTGCCAATGCTGCCAGCGTCGTAGGTGCCGTAGTAGAACACACCTCCCCCTATGCTCCCGACACCGTTGCAGCCTCCTATGTTGAAACACCGAAAAATATATTGGTTAGTTTCGCAGATGCGGGATACCTATCTGATCCGCATAAAGGAAGATCTCAAACCGGATATGTATTTACCATGGGTAATACGACGATATCATGGAGGTCTACTAAACAGACTCTAGTGGCGACATCTTCAAATCATGCAGAGATCATTACCCTTCATGAGGCCGTTCGTGAATGTGTATGGTTAAGGTCTATCATTAAGCATGTTAGAGGAACAAGTGGATTGTGTTCTATCACCGAGAAGCCTACATGCATCTATGGTTAAGGTCTACATGGATTGTTAGTCTAATCTTTTATTTAAATACCAACGCTTTAATAGAGACTATTTTCTAATACTTATGTCAAAAAACATTAATTAACTAATGTTTTCTTACTTGTTGAATTACAATCACCACTCAAGAAAGAGCAAGTAACATGTCTTTGTAGGAACCCTAAACCCTATTTATTTCTAGTTGAACTTGAATTTTTTCTCTAGCCTCTCTACTTGGGTTAGAAAAGCAAAATATATCAACGGCGGCGGTGGCCTTCAATCATGGCCTGAAACAGTGAATCTCAGAGGGGATGTCTTTCTTCCCTTTCTCTCGCTCATGGGAGTGTGGGTAACAGTGGTGGGGTTTGATCTTTATCGAGTCTCTCCGGTTTTGTCTTTGTTTTTGCCCTTAGAGGTTTGGAGAACAGATTGGTGTTGGCTACAGTTGATGGCCAAATGCTCTGGTCGAGATGTAGTTTGGTATTCAATGGGAGTGGAAAAAATGATTTCCAGTTTTGGTTTGAAGGTGGGAGTGAAGCAGAACCAGTTCTTCGGCTTGGTATGAGGGCTCAATGGTCGGGGTGGTGTCCGCTCAAGGCGTCGTGTCAAGACCTACCCCGGGTTAATCCCTTTAACCCGAAGTAAACCCTGCGGGGTCCATCTCAAGAGAGATTTTTACCTGAAGCCTCCCATAAAATGGACAACCCTACTTGTAATCCAACTAAACTATACTGGGGGTAATCAGAGTATCCTACGTGGAAGAAAATCCTAAACACTAAACAACGACAGCAGAATGATTTGACTAAGCCTCATCTTTAGTACGCATGACCTCCTCTCGACAACCCTGCAACACTGGGCATTTGAAAACGAAAGGCCCAGGGGAAAACATTTAAAAACACAACGTCAGGGTGAGTGGACAAAAAGAATATCCAGGCATGTAAAAAGTAATCAGTTATGTTCTCCCTTGAATTTTCCAGGAAAAATCCTTATGCATACCTCGTCGGGAAAGAGACCCAAATAATAGTTTCGAAAAACAAACATAAAATCACTTGTCAATCTCATTGGCTTAGAACTTTGTATTAAAAAAATAGGGGAATAGCTTTCATCATAACGAAGAGTCTCCCAGACTAGGGTCAGAACCTTTAAGGCTACTAAGTAATATGACGACCCTTCATGGCAGAGAGATTCCACCATGACAATGAGCTTCTCAGGCTAGAGTCGGAACCCTCTAGAGCTACTATTGCCCCACTCCTCTTCCAAAGGGAGGAGGCCGTATGGCTAGCTAGCATCTTTATATATATGACGACCCTTCATGGTGATGAAAACAAGCAAATACGAAAAGTCATTATTATATGACTCTTCCCCCGTATATTAAAACATGCATCTCATGCATAAGGCACGGTTCCCCGACCGTCCTCAAAACTATGGCAAAAAAACAATGCATTCCAATTTAATCAATATAACAAAGATTTCAGCCGATATAACATAGAGGCTTACGGAAGAGGAGCAACCCACCTTCCTGGCCCCACCAGCTCGTTAAATTAATAAAAACATGTATAGCATAAAAGAACAGGTCATGCATTAATTTAAAACAAAGGTCCACTCACAGTACTTATTGCGACCTCCTTACTGCTCGGAAAGCCACTCGAGCGACAACCTTGAACTAACCACGTGGTCGAACTCGTCTCACGTTCGACCAGAGATTGTAGAATTAATCCAATATATCAGTCTTCAAAAACAGTTGACTTAATCTTTTCCTAGTTTGACTAGGAAATCCTATTTGACCCAGAGTTGACCAAACTCAAACCCTTTTACGACTTTTCAACAAATAGACTATTTCCAATTACCGACTCGACATTTTCCAGAATTTCCAGTTATCATTTTTCCGATAACAATTAACATTTTACCAACTTAACCAAATCTCAGCATATACTTAAGTCCACCCTTATTATAGCCTAAGCCGAAACGACAATTACCGGGGTAACCCTAATTACCCGGTAATTCCAATTTTTACCAAAACCTTCTAATTCCCTTTTTCAAATATACCTTTTACCCCAGGTAAAATTACATTTACCACAACAGTAATTAAATAATAATTATTCAAAAATCCTGGGCAAAATGCCCCTTCATTGTGCAAAACACAGTCGCTGGCCGGTAAGCCTCCGACCGACGATTTCCGGCCATCACTAGCACCGCCTCCTCTTCCACAACAACTTCTCTAACCACAACCCAACTCGAATCAAAGCCTAACTAACTCAAACCGGTAATGAACAGTAAAACTCGAAAAAAAAAAAAAACAAACCGGAGTTCGATCTCCTTACCTGGCTCACTATAAGTTGTCTCCATATAGTTGGAGCTTCCAAGGAGGGCAGCGGTCCTTCCGTTACCCACCAAACTCGGTGCGAGGGGCGGAGGAGATCAACCCAGGCGACCCCCGACTGTAGCATTTTACTGTTGCAGGCACTCTCTCTCTCGCCGGCGCTCCTCTGCCATGGATGACCGCCCAGATCGACGGTGGAGGTGGAGGCGAGTCGACCGGGACCGGTGGCCGGTGGACGGAGAACAGCGACGGGCACAGTGCGGGAGGAAGAGGGAGTCGCGCGCGTGAGGAGTAAGGAGAAAAGAAGAAAAAGAAAGAAAAAAAAAGAAGGGAAAGGAAACCGGGGAAGGAGAGGGAAAAGAAAGAAAAAGAAAAAAAATGGAAAGTTTCCTGAAACAGAAAATTTTCTAACCCTTTTACCATTTTTCTTTCTTCTTCGAAATAGGAAGTCGACACCCAAATAATTTCACCAAAATTTTCTAATTACCTTCTCATAATTTACTCTCTGAGAATTTAATTACCGACAACTTTTCCAAAATAGATACGGTAATTTCTAATAGTAAACAGAGAAGGTAACTTTTATTAACTTCAAAAGATTCAGGGTGTGACACGTCGTGTATCGATCGGCGTGTCTAGAAGAAGGATTCAAGAGGTGGTTTTGGATGGATGGAAGACGTCGGGGCAGATTGGTGGAGGGTGGCACAGGTGGTTGGTTTTATGATGGCTGCAATGATGGAGCTTGGGAGGATATCCGAGATTGGTGGTTGCATTCAAGTTGTGATGGTGTAGAAGATGCTTGCTTGGCATGTCAACGACAGCGAAGTGGTAGGATTGAAGGCTGCTAGGGTTTGCCCCATGGTCCCTTTGGTCTTTGTTTGGGCCGGCCTTGGTTGGACCCTTGCTGATGAAGTTGGGCTTCAACCCCTAGTTTAATATTTAGATTGGTCAAGGTAACTAGTTAGCTTTCGTAGAGTATTTGATAATTTTCTATGAAGTCTAGTTCACTTGTAAAATAAAAGTACTTAACAATTACAAGGTGAGTGTATTTGGGATCTCTTAGTTTATGATGTATATAGTATAAGGCTTGCGATTCTGCAAGACGAGATTTTCTGATGATTTCATAAGGATGCGTCGTCTTTATACTGCTTGCTCATCGAATTGAAATTGAATGACCGTTTGATCATACAAAAATTACAATCACCACACCACATTAAAAACAAAAACAAATATGTATATAAAAAGATAATATTCAATATATCCAACCTAACATACATAAAAGGTCTATAATAACATGACATATAAAGGAAAGGAGAACTTTGCCAAAAAAGGAAAGGAGAAACTCAACCATATATCACCACCCATGCCAGCATTACTCTGATCACTTGAATTGAGCAAATGGATCCAAACCACCACCCACAACATTATGTCCCTGTCCTTGGGACAAAGAATGTGACGCAGGTCCAGCACCTCCGCTATCACTACCACCATCTCTATAGTACCTACTCATCGCCACTGTCTCATACATCCCAGGTTGATGCGCCGCTAGAGCAAACACAGGTGGCTCATATTGTCTCGACACTGCATTCTCAATCTTCCTGGCATCTCCCCTCTCACGCTTCATGATTAAGGAAGTGCGATTGATTCCCTCAGCCTCCCTATACCTCGTCAGAAAAACACTGAGAGGCTCTATGTAGTCATCAAACCCTAACTTTCCCATTGCCCACAACACATCCTCTGCTGTCACCGTCTTGCGCTGCTCTTGCTGACTGTGCTCATTGGCCTCTCCAGTGATGAAGTTAATGTACTGTGACACGCACTCTTGGACAGTCTCTTTTGCTTCATCAGAAATTTTTGCATAAGGTGGTAATATCCTCCGCATTATGCGTATCACATTAGCAATTGGCATATAATGGTCATGTCCACGAACAATTTGAACTGACAGGCGTGGATTTACCACTTCTGCTTTGTTGCCCCCGCTAATGTTAACGACGTTTGAATTGTTGGTGTCAGTGACTTGTGTTAATTGTGGCTCTGAGGCTGAAAGAAACAACATCAATTAGAGAATTAAATATTGTACATATACGGATATACCTTCCATTAATGACCTAACATTAACTATTTCTTGAAACATAATATAAATATTAAATACCATACAAAATAAAACTTTTTGCTCGCTCTTCTTTAATAAGAAAGAAAAAAGTAAGAAAGAATTGGTTCCGTTTACTAGACTCTAACAATCATGTGTTTAAAATTTTTATCTTGGGTATCGCCAATTCAAATATAGTAAGCTTCCTTTGGTTTTTCATGTGATTGCTAATTTTTTTTTCTATAACTAGCCAGGATTAGGCAATAATATTAGCCTCACAATTTAGAGAAAATTATAGCAACAGTACACCAACTTTGCTTCACTGATAATTAAGGTGTCTGAACTTTATTAAATAACACATTAGTAATACATGAACTAACAAGTTAAGCCTAATTTTCATACATGTCGTTCTAACACCGTTAAAAGTTACTATTCCTTTTTTTCCTGAGATCTTTTTTCTTTCTTTCTTTTAAAGATGATCAAAGGATTTCACTCATACTCCCATGGTGACTAGAACTCATGACTTCGTCAATAGGTAGTAGATGAGCTTGAGATTTCTCTCTTATCAATTCTCTAATTAACGATCCAGAATTCTTTCTTTCTCATATACCAGCAAGTAGCAATCCACAAAACAGAGGATAAATTGTAACCAAAATAATTTTTCTTCAGGTGTCAAATCGATTAACCTATTTGATCGGTTAACACTAGGGCTGTCAATGGGTCCTGTCATGTCGGGTCAAGAATTTCAAGTGTCACAAGATACAAACCCAACCCATTTAATAATTGTGTTAAAAATCTAAACACAAACCCATCCTATTTTTTAAACGGGTTACCCGTTTCCAATTCGTTTAACCCATTTAATAAATAGGTCGTGTCGTGTCGTGTTCGACAAAATGACATATGATAACTGTGACCCATTTAAAAAAATAAAAACATCATTTTACTATATTAAATAAAACTCCAAAAAAGCATTATTTTATAACTCATGAATAATCAAATCGAAATTTCCAAGCAATCGAAAAAAAATCAAACGCTTCCAATCTGAAATTGAAAGACCTGATCCATAATTAAATTTGAAGTTTGACTTTGAATGTGACTCGGTCCATCTAATAAACGTGTTACGTGGGTTCATTTCGGGTTGGCGGGTTGACTTGTTTATTAAACGGGTCATGTTGGGTTGACCCGCTTTCTAATCGTGCGTGTTCAACCCGCTTTATTTCGTGCAGGTTTCGAGTCGAGTTGTCGGGTCGTGTCAGAATTGACAACCCTAGTTAACACCTTAATTAGAAAAAATATCCTCTTTAAAAGAAAGAAAATAAATGTGTGGATTTGAGACCAATTTGACATCAAGAAGAAAAAAATTCCTCTTTAAAAGAAAGAAAAAAAAGATTTCAGGAAAAAAAACAGTAATTTTTAACGGTGTTATAACGGCATGTACGAAAATTAGACTTAACTTGTTAGTTCATGTACTAATGTGTTATTTAACAAAATTCAGACACCTTAATTATCAGTGGAGCAAAATTAGTGTATTGTTGCTATAATTTTTCCCACAATTTATTCAATACATGATTTATTTTATGACTTGATTTTAAAATAAAGGTGGACATAATCGAATATAAAAGCATTCCTAGGTTTATAAAGAAATAGATATTTTGAAGTATGCATATAAAAGCAAGTAAGAAAAGGGAGTTGGTACGTTTAATATAGACGCATTTATTGATGAAATCGAGGATAATAAATTATTTTCCTACTTAGACATGCTATATGAAAACAACCAATAACTGACCAAGTGTTACAGTGAAAAATAAGAACCCAGCACTGACTCAGCTAGTTTTAACAGAACCTTAAAGATGACTAACTTCTTCAACACCTCACCACCAGTCTTTGTTTCTATTGATAATAAGGATAGAAGCAAGAAAAAAATGATAGGAGATGTCGAGATGTAGCTCTAGTTTGGACAAAGAAAAAAAAACAGAGGCAAGATTGGGTACCGCAAAGGACCTAAAAGAATGAAAAACCTAACTAACATCTTACAGACGATCTTAATAAAAATAAATGATAGAGAACGAGAAACAAACCACATATGGCAATCAATCAAACAATTAAGATTAATAAGAAATGAAACAAACATGCATGCACATCTACAACCAAATAAGGAAGGGAAAGAAAACAAAACCATTTCATAGACTGAAAAAAAGATGTTTGGTTAGAGATGGCTTTCAATTTACCGGTGACTGATTTGTCTCCATTGTTGATGTTGTTGCAAACGCGATCGAGGTCACTCTGTGGATCCATTACTGATTTGTTTAGTCTCTCTCTAGACTTGGGGTAATACAATTGTCTATTGAACAAAGACTGGTCGAATTTATAATGAGACTTGAGACTAAAAATGTCTGTCAAAATAACATCTTTGCTCTGTCATTGGATTAGAGTGATGGTTTTACCAAGAATATTATGTGGTGGATGGATCAACTTTCTACTGGGGATTAGCTGGTTTTTTATTACTAGGGAATTTGAAAAGAAATAAAGCTGTTGCTTTAGCTTCACATGGAGGGTGAGGGGGAAAATTGTTTGTTTGTGAAGAATGAAATTACTATTTCACCCTCAAACTGATTGATTATAAAAAAAATTATGAGGTAGTATACAAAATAATATGATTGTTACTCTCATTTTAACTTTGAGACTAATATGGTAGAAGCACCTAAAGATTTTGGAGTAGTTACTTAGGTTTGAGGACTGCTCAAAGTAGAGGAAGATGTCCTTGTTATAGTTTTTTTTGTTGATGCCAAAAAACTACAAGGAGAAACATCTGAAGTAACCCTTTAAAGAGATCGAAATTGATAGACGAACTCACAGTCTTGTGTTATAGTTGTAACATCTGGAAATTCTACAAATAATGTAGTTACCGTCCACTACCAGGATCAGCAGTTTAGCCGACGAAAATTTTTCGTCGGCCTGTTCATCAAATTCGTTGGCTAATATCATAGCCGACGAGTTGTCGTCGGCTAAGAAGTCGTCGGTAAAGGCTCGTCGGCTATGATTTTAGCCGACGAAATAAAATCCGTCGTCGGCTATAATGGCACACTTAGCCGACGACACATTTTCCAATTATTCGTTGACGTGTCCTTAGTTGACCTGTGCAATTTAAAACCCGATCATGTAGTATGTGCAAGTAGGGATCGTTCTAACCGGGGACACTAGGGAAGGATTATTATTCTGCAAAACTCAAACATTAGTACAAATATAGAACATATATACATATATACACGAAATATGGGGGTTTTGAGATGATTTTGACATAAGATGAAAAATAAACAAAATATAAACAAACATATATACAAGTGATCATTCAATCCTTTCAACATTTAAAACAGCACAAAGCACCGACTAGATAGCATGCAAGTTCATGAAACAGATTAAAAATGCAGCAATTATATTTTCAAATACTTTGATTAATTCCAACTATATAGGCTTCTCATGTAAAATTAGTGCCTACAATCGCCTGACACTAAATTTGTATATGTGTCACCTTGCTCAGTGCTCAGTGCCTACAATCGCCTGACACTAAGACAAGATACACTTATCGAACAAGAGCCATTGGAGACATGATCCTAGGTATGGCGTCACTCATCCTATTAGCATGCAAATCGTTTTACCCTACCATCCCTTAGTAATGCCTAAGAATCAAAGCCTACAATCGCCTGACCTTAACCCTTAGGACACTACGGCGCATTAAACTCCCCCTTCGGAACACCTACGTCTAGATTACCTTCCGATTCGATTATATGCTCGGGTAAACAATTAATCAATTAAAGTATTTAAATCACATAAACACAGCAAGTTTTATCTTTTGTTCATAACCTAACATGCATTCTAATCGTTATATCACAAACAATCACATACATAAATCACAAAGAAGAATATATGAACATGTATGAGACATAAAACCACAAAACCATAATAAATAGTCAATGAATTCGCATAAACACAGTAAATAACACAAAAACTTACAAAGATCCATACCTAAAACCAACTAGATTAATCGGCAAAGGATGGGGAAATAGGTGGCGGCAAGATATGTTCGGCAGTGGTGGTTGGCGGCAGCTTTGTGTTTCTCTAGTGTTTAGGGTTTTTTGGTAGAGCTTGGCTATACTAAGGCTTAGAGCAATTGAAAGACACTTTTTCTACTGTGTTACATGTGTATTTATAGAGACAAAAACCCTAAAGAAACCTAATGAAAATCGGCAGCCCCTTGTGTTCCAAACCGGGTAGGTTTCTCTTCTTTCCTTGTTGGATTTGTCTTCCTTCTCTTTAATTTGCTGACTTGGAAAATAGTTTAAAAACTTCTTTTTCTGAATTCATGGACTCTTCTTCATGTGTGTGGATCGGCATTGGGCTCTCTTTCATGCTCATGGACTCCTAGGACAGATGAAAAGCTTCCATAATCTCGGTAGAACAAGTTATCCTGTTTTGACCGGGATAACTTTCGTAGTTGTTATTTTCGGCTTTTCCTTGGTGATTTCTTCGATTCTTGTTCTTCTAAACAACTTCCCATATCATAATTAAGCTCTTCATCAATCATTTGGCATGCTTGGGAAGGATTTTGGTGAAGAAACACACTCACGAACTCGGTAGACAACTTCAGCAAATTCTGTCCTGTTTCCAGCAGACTGACCTCCGGCCATTGTTTCCGGCATAACTCCTTCCTCAGAACTTGGATTGCTGCGATTCCAAAAGATTTAGAAACTAGACATCCACAGCTTTCCATCCATATATGACATGTTCCCTAGTTCCTCCTGGATCGTCCTAGGGAAATCTTTGAAGTTGAGTTATGGTTTCTGGAAATCCTCTGTTTTTGTTCCGAATTCATGCTTTTGGCCTCTTGTCTTTCCATGCTTCTTTTGCTATCTTCCATAAGTCCGATCCTCACGATTCTTATTTTGTTATGTCCACATACATGTCACCTACACATTCAAAATATATAATCAAGTAGTGACAATGTATCGGTTTACAGAAACTTAAGAAAAACATCACGAACACTTCCAATTTCAGCTTTTAACGATATTGCACATACTTTATCTATTTTACACATGTTTTAGCCAATGTTCTACAAATAACCCCTTATGCTAAATAACTACTAATACTAACCTAATAATGGATAAACAAAGCATAAATGAGGGTAAAAACATATTAAGAACGTAGCATAAAATGCTCCTATCAACTACCCCACACTTAGCCTTTGCTAGTCCCTAGCAAACTAAATATAAGACTCTACTAACACTAACGACACAAAAACAATTAACACTTAAACAACTAATACCCTTAAATAATTTGTCTCAGATTTTTTAGCATGCATAACTTTCAAGTTTGAACATTTGAATGAAAAGCGTAATTGCAAAGCTTCATAAGCATGTATCATAGCATGAACAAGTAAGATATGAGATCATATAGCACAAACATGTATGATAACCGTTCCACCTCACAATGACATACTTTCTTCTTTTTACTCATCCATGGTACTCACTCAATAGTATATGCAAGAGAAAAGATGATAAGATAACAAATAACTTGCATATTTCAACAAATAAAAGCACTTGGTAAATAGAAATTCATGGAAAAACCTCATATAACAACTATGTGCAATAATGGACCAAAACCATATGCTTAACTTATGAGAAAATCTCCACAAATCAAAGTTAGCTATCTTAAGAATCATGAATTAATCTCAATAATATGGTTGTAATGGGGCTTGGTTTCATAAGGTAGGAATTAAGTGATGCTATAAGAAATCACCAAGACTTTAGCAAATTTCGATCCTCCTCATGTCTTCACTTCATGGGTCGAATTTCTTCATGTTGGACCCATACGTCATTCTTGACTTCTCCCCATATTGTGAACAGGACAAAGGTCATATACACACTTTTAGACCTTCAAATAATCACTATCTCCAAATTCACAAAACATTACAACACACCATAAAAGAATTTGTGCCTTGAACTTTAATTCTATCCGAATTTTTTTCTTTTCTTTGTTTTTTTTTTCGGACATATTTCTTTCTTTTTGTTTACACAAGGCACATACATTTATAATCACATGGTGTTTTACCCCACACTTACTTCACAGCATCACGCAATACAGCTCCATCAGAAGTACTTTGCCAAGTCTTGATAACAAGGTCAAGTTTTAGCTATTCTAAGCAAAGGAATTCTGTTTAAAGGTGATGGAATAACATGCTCAATGTAGGCTCAAAGGGGTTAACTAAGGAGTCCCACGACAGGCACAAAATAGGTATATGCTTTATTTGGCAGTGGTGGTAATCCTAATGAGATTTAATTCAATCATATTCAAAATCAAGACATGTTATGATTATAAAGTTTCGAAAATCACATAAGCAAGTTCTAGTAAATTCTAGAGTCCATTAAAAAGCTATAGCACATAGTCATTGAATTTGCAAAGAATGATGAGGTTTCGAAAGATAGTGAAAATTTAGTGAAAATTTCGAAAAAATTTAAGCAAAAATCGGCACATAATTCACTCATGAAAGAAAGTTTTTAGGCTCAAAAGCTCACATAGGTTATGTTGGAACAATTTAATCAAACATGCATACTTCATTATCAATCAAGTCTCAAATATTCATACTAATTTACAATATCCATGAAACTCGCAATTTCTTAAGATAAATGTCAAACTATCAATCATGCATTCAAAGATATAGTTCATCATAGACTTTTAAGGGTATATCCTAAGACTCGAAAACAAATAAAAACTAAAAATTACGGAAAATTTTAAAAATTGGAAGAAAATTTCGACATAAATTGAAAAACACACAAATAAAAATATGTTACTATGTAACCTCTACCCCACACTTAGAAAATTACATTGTCCTCAATGTAAAACGAAAATTATGTCATAATGGTCTAAGCAGGCATATAAGTCACATAATAAAAAAAATAATAATTCAACCATAAAAGTGAAGGGATTAGAAAAATGTAAACTCTCGTTGATGGCTCCTCCACAGCTACGGTTGAAATGAGTTGCCTCTCATGCAGCGCTTAATGTTTTAAGTCTGTCAGCCTAGACTTCTTCTTTCCTTGATAATGGCGTCATCCATGAACCATTAGTGGTGGCTCATTCAAAACTTGCTCGTCCTCGTCGCGCTCTTGAAATGGTGTGTAATAAGGTTTAAGTCGATGACCATTCACCTTAAACCTATTTCCTGATAAGCTCTGAATCTCTACTGTACCATAAGGAAATATATTAGTAATAACAAATGGACCTATCCAACGAGAACGAAGTTTACCTGGGAAGAGTTTAAGTCTGGAGTTGAACAAAAGGACTTGGTGCCCTATCTGAAAGTTCTTCCCTCTTAGCATCTTGTCATGATATGCTTTCGTTTTTGCTTTGTAGATCATGGCGGATTCATAAGCGTCATTCCTTATTTCTTCAAGCTCACAAATTTACAACTTCCTATGCAATCCAGCCTCATCTTGGTCCATGTTAAACTTCTTGACTGCCCACCATGCCCTGCGCTCCAATTCCACCGGAAGATGACATGCTTTGCCATATACAAGCCTAAAGGGAGACGTCCCTATTGGCGTCTTGAACGCAGTTCTATAGGCCCACAGTGCATCGTCTAATCGATCACTCCAATCTTTCCTTGTAGGTCCTACAGTCTTCTCCAATATCTGCTTGATTTATCTGTTGGAAGTTTCGGCCATGCCACTTGTCTGAGGGTGATATGGCGTTGACACTTTGTGGGTGACTCCATATTTCTTGAGCAAAGCCTCAATAGTTCGATTGCAGAAGTGAGATCCACCATCGCTTATTAGAACTCTTGGCACTCCATACCTAGAATAAATGTTAGTTCTGAAAAACTCTGCAACAACTTTAGAGTCATTAGTCTTGGTGGCTTTTGCTTCCACCCACTTTGAAACATAATCAACAGCCAATAATATATAAATGAAACCTTTAGATGAAGGAAAAGGTCCCATGAAATCAATACCCCAAACATCAAAAATTTCAACAACAATAATAGGAGTTAAGGGCATTTGATCTCGTTTACCTAAATTACCTGTTCTTTGGCAACGATCACATGAAGCACATGTTGCATAAGCGTCTTTGAACAACGTTGGCCAATAGGATCCGGCTTCCAACACCTTTCTAGCTGTCTTGTTCGATCCAAAATGGCCTCCACATGCCTGTTTATGACAAAAATCCAAGATGGATATATGCTCTTCTTCTGGAACACAACGTCGAATGACTTGGTCCCCACACTGCCTCCACAAGTATGGCGCATCCCATATGTAATGTCAAGCTTCCTTCTTGATTTTGATCCTTGTATGGTTCGGCATAGTTGATGGAAAAGTCCTTGTCACTATGAAGTTCACCAAATCGGCATACCATGGTTCCTTAACTTCCATTCGAAACAGTTGTTCATCCGGGAACGATTCGGACATGGGAATGGCATCCTCCTCATGCACAATTCGGCTAAGATGGTCTGCTACAACATTCTCGCATCCTTTCTTATCCTTTATCTCAATGTCAAACTCCTGGAGTAGCAAGATCCATCGAATGAGCCTTGGCTTAGCATCCTTCTTTGTCATCAAATACCTTAAAGCTACATGATCAGAATAAACAACAACTTTAGAATTCAAAAGATAAGATCGAAATTTTTCTAAAGCAAAAATAACAGCTAAAAGTTCTTTTTCAGTGGTAGTATAATTCAGCTGAGCATCATTGAGTGTCCGTGATGCATAGTAAATGACGCAGGGCTTCTTGTCCTTGCGTTGGCCGAGCACGGCTCCCATGGCATAGTCCGATGCATCGCACATTAACTCAAATGGCAATTCCCAGTCTGGTGGCGTCATGATAGGTGCAGTTGTCAATAATTCCTTCAATCGCACGAATGCATCCTCGCATTCCCTAGACCATGAAAACGGCACATCTTTCTGCAACAAGGAAGTAAGTGGTTTTGCCACCAAAGAAAAGTCCTTGATGAACCTCCTGTAAAAACCTGCATGGCCAAGAAACGAACGAACCTCTCTCACCGTTGAAGGTGAGGGTAAGTGATGCATAATATCTATCTTGGCTTTATCAACTTCTAATCCTTTAGCAGAAACAATATGACCTAAAACTATACCTTGATTTACCATGAAATGACATTTTTCCCAATTTAGTACAAGGTTAGTTTCAACACACCGGTTTAAAATCTTCTCTAAATTCTCTAAGCATGCATCGAAATTTTTGCCATATACACTAAAATCATCCATAAAAACTTCAATGATATTTTCTATATAATCAAAGAAAATATTATACATACAACGTTGAAACGTACCTGGGGCGTTGCATAATCCAAAAGGCATTCGTCGATAAGCAAATGTACCAAAGGGACATGTAAACGTTGTCTTCTCTTGATCTTCTGGGTGTATCATGATCTGGTTATATCCACTATATCCATCCAAGAAGCAGTAGAACTCGTGACCTGCTAATCTTTCCAACATCTGGTCCATAAACGGCAAAGGCATGTGATCCTTCCTGGTTGTGGCGTTTAGCCTTCTGTAATCAATACACATGCGATAACCTGTTACCAACCGTTGTGGCACTAGCTCATTCTTCTCATTCTCTACAACAGTCACGCCACTCTTCTTGGGCACAACCTGAACGGGTGAAATCCACTGACTATCCGAAATAGGATAGATTACTCCACAATCTAACAACTTAATCACCTCGTCCTTTACAACTTTCATCATTGGAGGATGCAAACGTCTCTGAGCCTCTCTGGTAGGTTTGGCGCCATCCTCAAGTAGGATTCTGTGAACACATTTTGTAGGGCTTATTCCCTTGATGTCTGCCAAAGTCCAACCAATGGCAGCTGTGTTCCTTTGCAAAACCGCAACTAGCTTGACTTCTTGTTGCTTTGTCAACAGTGATGACACAATAACTGGTAAAGTGTTATTCTCTCCAAGAAAAACATATTTCAAGTGTGAGGGGAGAGCTTTTAACTCTAGCTTAGGAGCTTCTTCCACAGATGGTTTCGACTTGGTGGTGCTCATAGGAATCGACTTTGGAGTGAATTTTACATAAGTTGGGAGTGACTCAAGCTCCTTCACAACTTTAAGTATGGACGGCTCTAAATTTTTCAAAGCCTCCTCATCCCGTTCTCCAAACTTGTCGAATCCGGCCCCTTGCTCGATGGCTAATTGCTATGCTTGGTGGGTGGTCATTGCACACGGTGTAACACCACCAAACCTCCATTCACTGCCGAATCCTTCCCCATATGTTTCGGCATTGTTGCTTTCTCCATAGTTGAGTTCGGCACTAGGGTGCTTCATGGCATCGAAAATGTTGAATTTGATGATCTCACCATCGAACTCCATTGTCAAGTTTCCTCCTGCAACATCGATGTGTGTTCTTGCTGTGCGCATGAAGGGTCGTCCCAACAACAGTTGTGTTGAGTTAGAAAGTGACTCCTCCATTTCCAAAACGTAGAAATCTGCAGGAAAGATTAGTTGATTCACCTGCACAAGAACATCTTCAACATACCCCATAGGGTATTTGTTAGAATGATCCGCCAATTGGATCACAACGTTATCAGTTTTCAAAGGTCCTAGATCTAAAGATGCATAAACATTATGGGACATGACATTAATCGAAGCTCCTAGATCTAGCATGACATTATCAAAACGTGTTGAACCAATAACACAAGGGATAGAAAAACTCCCTGGATCCTTCATTTTTGGCGGCATTTTCCTTTGGAGAACGGCAGACACCGTCTCACTCATCTTGACAACTTGTGTCTCCCTTGTGTGCCTTCTTGTTGTGCAAAGCTTCTTCAAGAACTTAGCATACTTTGGGATTTGTCGAATGCACTCCAACAAGGGAAGGTTCACATTTACCTTCCTAAAAACCTCCAACACTTCTTCGTCGGATTTATCCTTTCTGTTCTTTGTGAACCTAGAAGGAAAAGACAAACAAGAAGACTGATTAGTCGAAACTAATTCACTTGTGTTAGAGTTTTTACCTTTGTGTGCCTCAGAATTCGGCACATTCTCCTTCTGTAATGTAGCCGGATCTTTCTCAAGATCCTTTTTCTTCATTGCTTCCAAGTCTCCCTTGCTTGGCTCAGCTTCTTTTCTTCTTCCATACTTCACATGACCTTGGCTTGTGCCTTCATCTTGCTCGGCATTGCTTGTTTTGGCAGGATGCTCGGCTGCATCATGTGCATTCTTCTCGGCATCCAGCTGCTCGGCATTGCTTGTCTCGACAGCATGGTACTCGGCATCATACCCGTGCCTATGTTGTGTCCTAGGTGGTGGCAGCAATGTTCTCCCACTTCTTGTGACAACCGCTTGTGCTTGCTCATTCTTGGGATTCTTGATGACACCTCCTGGCAATCTGCCCTGTTCGTTGAATTTCCCCATAAAATCCACAACTTGTCCCATTTGATTCTTCAGCTCCACAATGTCTTTTGACATCAAGGCAATGTCCCTGGTGTTGGTTTGAGTTGTGGCCAACAAAGATTGTGTCGAAGTGGCAATGTTCTTGAAGATCTCATCATAATTTTGCTGCCCACTCGACTGTCCTCCTTGTTGGTAGGGTTGGTATGGCCTTGGCACAAAATTGCCTTGAGGTCTTGCTACATAGGGTTGTTGTCCTTGAGGTGCACTTGGTTGGGGATTGAGCACGTTATTGTTGTTATTCCAACGAAAGTTTGGATCGTTGGCTCTTGGATTGAAGTTCTGAAAACGTGTCTGACCTCCTGAACCTTGGACATTGCCGAACCCTCCTTGGTAACCCACGGCATTCACGTCTTCAATGTATGAGTTTACCTGATTGCATTGCTCTGATGTATGTCCTTCTAAACTGCACACACCACAAACTTGCATTCCTCTATTCTTGGACAAATTCGACACCATGAGTGTCAACTTGCTCAAATCTTCCTTAAGCTCACTTATGGCACTGGATTCTCCATGAGTGCTTGCCTCATTCACACGCCTTGTGGAAATCGAACCAAATTGTTGATTGTTGGTGGCACGCATTTCCAACAAGTTGCTTGCTTCCTCTCTGCTCTTCTCCATCAATGATCCTCCAGCTGCTGAATCAAGGAATTGCCTCTCCATTGGGCGTAGTCCCTCATAGAAGTATTGAAGCAAGAGTCCCTCACGTATCCCATGATTTGGACACGAAGCAACCAATGCCTTATACCTTTCATAATATACATCAAAGGCTTCATCCACATCCTGTTTGATGGAAGTTATCTCCTTTCTGATTTGCGTCACCCTTGACGATGGAAAGTACTTGAGGAGAAACTCATTGATCATTGTCGCCCATGATGTGATTCTACCAGCTGGCACTGCAAAGAACCATCCCCTAGCTCTGTCTTCAAGTGAAAATGGAAATGCTTTCATTTTGACCAGTTGCAAATCAGCTCCCCTAGGGCACATGGTGTTACAACAAAATTCAAACTGTTGCAAGTGTCGGTTAGGATCTTCTCCACTAAGTCCATGGAACTTGGGCAGTTGGTGGAAGAATCCACCTCTCATCTCAAAATCTGCTGTTTTCCCATCCACAGGATCCGGATAGGTAATGTTAATTAGTCTGGTGACCCCATTAGCTCCATTAACTTGCCCGTTCTCTTCTCTTAATGATGGCATCCTGACGTTTGGCACTTGAGGAATGTTACAAAAATCGGCAAATCCTCTTGGTGAAGTCTCACACGGTGATGTGATGATGGATGGCGATGTAGGTGTTGACTCAGGTGAATGTGGTTCTGACTCTGTGTGAATGACTAAGGCTGAAGATGTTGGTTCTACACGCCTTAATCTGTTTTGATTATCTCTTCTCCACGTTTCAGATCCGGACATTCATGGACTCCTACAAAAATCAATTGGCACATTTGACCAAAGATCAAGTTAGCATCGTCGTAATTAAGAACGAAAAACAAAACAAAACTTAACTAAGAAATATAAATAGGTTTGGCAACTAAGATGAAAGTAACATAACCTTACTAACACACACACACACATGACATAGCAGAAACACACGACATATAAACTAACCATGGCATCACACAAAACTGTAACGAACATGAAAATTGGACAAAAACATATTCACACACACGGTAAACAATATATTGAGCTCGGCATTTACACATACACACGACAAACACTGATATTTATCAACAAGGCATAAGTATAAGTTAGAAACACACACGGCATTCATAGTTACATATAGACAAAAATCATGACAAAAACATAATGTGATGACTTCTCATCCTAGAATGTTTTCTACTTGATTTTATTAAACTTTAATTTTCGAGGTACGTGGAGCAGGGAAGACCACTGTGCAATGGACTGATACAGCCCAAGGTAGTGTTATGCTTCGTCCGATATACCTCAAACATTAAAGTCAAATTAATTTGAAGTTCATAGTGTCATACATGTCTAAGTAAATTCTAGCGTTTAAAGTGTGGTGATGCTTCGGCCCAAGCATTTGGCTAGTTCGAGCGGATTCCGTGGTTTCAGAAGGCAAGTGTCAATGTCACCGGGGGCGAACCCCCTACAAGAACCAGGCAGGACTCGTTTTGTGATCAAGGAGGCGGACCCCTATCGACCCCTTCACCGAGAAGAGTGGTCAGTCATGATCTTGAGATCTAATTGAACAAACCTGAATTCCATATCTATGACAGAACGGCCCCTTACTCAGCTAGGAACAAACTCGGGTCACTAGACCACTCGACAAGTGTTAATCAAAGCCGCCCTCAACCTCATGAAATCCGCAAATAACATGAAGGGTTTAGGCTAAGATTAACAAATGCGGCTTCTCCCTACATGTTACACTTTAAAAACCACAATAAACTCCAAACACATATGAAACAATCAACCTCCTAAATATTTACTAAGTTACAACACATATGACACGAAAATATACACATATAAATTCGGCACCTACACAAAAATATAAGAAAGAAATTGTTAGTCAAAAATTATGGCACAAAATATACAACTTTCATACCAAAGAATTCGGCACATACACAAATCTACAATGTATAAATTGACAATACACACAAATACATTCGAAACATACGTGTTTTACACACATAATTCGGCACCTACAAAAGAAAACAAGGTTAATTCACAAACATATACAACACAAAAATCCTTTTTAGCATCCCCGGCAACGGCGCCAAAAATTGACGTGTCCTTAGTTGACCTGTGCAATTTAAAACCCTATCGTGTAGTATGTGCAAGTAGGGATCGTTTTAACCGGGGACACTAGGGAAGGATTATTATTCTGCAAAACTCAAACATTAGTACAAATATAGAACATATATACATATATACACGAAATATGGGGGTTTTGAGATGATTTTGACATAAGATGAAAAATAAACAAAATATAAACAAACATATATACAAGTGATCATTCAATCCTTTCAACATTTAAAACAGCACAAAGCACCGACTAAATAACATGCAAGTTCATGAAACAGATTAAAAATGCAGCAATTATATTTTCAAATACTTTGATTAATTCCAACTATATAGGCTTCTCATGTAAAATTAGTGTCTACAATCGCCTGACACTAAATTTGTATATGTGTCACCTTGCTCAGTGCCTACAATCGCCTGACACTAAGACAAGATACACTTATCGAACAAGAGCCATTGGAGACATGATCCTAGGTATGGCGTCACTCATCCTATTAGCATGCAAATCGTTTTACCCTACCATCCCTTAGTAATGCCTAAGAATCAAAGCCTACAATCGCCTGACCTTAACCCTTAGGACACTACGGCGCATTAAACTCCCTCTTCGGAACACCTACGTCTAGATTACCTTCCGGTTCGATTATATGCTCGGGTAAAAAATTAATCAATTAAAGTATTTAAATCACATAAACACAGCAAGTTTTATCTTTTGTTCATAACCTAACATGCATTCTAATCGTTATATCACAAACAATCACATACATAAATCACAAAGAAGAATATATGAACATGTATGAGACATAAAACCACAAAACCATAATAAATAGTCAATGAATTCGCATAAACACAGTAAATAACACAAAAACTTACAAAGATCCATACCTAAAACCAACTAGATTAATCGGCAAAGGATGGGGAAATAGGTGGCGGCAAGATATGTTCGGCAGTGGTGGTTGGCGGCAGCTTTGTGTTTCTCTAGTGTTTAGGGTTTTTTGGTAGAGCTTGGCTATACTAAGGCTTAGAGCAATTGAAAGACACTTTTTCTACTGTGTTACATGTGTCTTTATAGAGACAAAAACCCTAAAGAAACCTAATGAAAATCGGCAGCCCCTTGTGTTCCAAACCGGGTAGGTTTCTCTTCTTTCCTTGTTGGATTTGTCTTCCTTCTCTTTAATTTGCTGACTTGGAAAATAGTTTAAAAACTTCTTTTTCTGAATTCATGGACTCTTCTTCATGTGTGTGGATCGGCATTGGGCTCTCTTTCATGCTCATGGACTCCTAGGACAGCCGAAAAGCTTCCATAATCTCGGTAGAACAAGTTATCCTGTTTTGACCGGGATAACTTTCGTAGTTGTTATTTTCGGCTTTTCCTTGGTGATTTCTTCGATTCTTCTTCTTCTAAACAACTTCCCATATCATAATTAAGCTCTTCATCAATCATTTGGCATGCTTGGGAAGGATTTTGGTGAAGAAACACACTCACGAACTCGGTAGACAACTTCAGCAAATTCTGTCCTGTTTCCAGCAGACTGACCTCCGGCCATTGTTTCCATCGTAACTCCTTCCTCAGAACTTGGATTGCTGCGATTCCAAAAGATTTAGAAACTAGACATCCACAGCTTTCCATCCATATATGGCACGTTCCCTAGTTCCTCCTGGATCGTCCTAGGGAAATCTTTGAAGTTGAGTTATGGTTTCTGGAAATCCTCTGTTTTTGTTCCGAATTCATGCTTTTGGCCTCTTGTCTTTCCATGCTTCTTTTGCTATCTTCCATAAGTCCGATCCTCACGATTCTTGTTCTGTTATGTCCACATACATGTCACCTACATATTCAAATGATATAATCAAGTAGTGACAATGTATCGGTTTACAGAAACTTAAGAAAAACATCACGAACACTTCCAATTTCAGCTTTTAACGATATTGCACATACTTTATCTATTTTACACATGTTTTAGCCAATGTTCTACAAATAACCCCTTATGCTAAATAACTACTAATACTAACCTAATAATGGATAAACAAAGCATAAATGAGGGTAAAAACATATTAAGAACGTAGCATAAAATGCTCCTATCATTCGTCTGCTAAACATAAGACTTTAGCCGACGACATATTTTCCACTTATTCGTCTGCTAAACATAAAACTTTGGCCGACGAAATATTAATATTTCGTCGGCCCACTTAAAAAACTTTAGCCGACGAAATGAAGTATAAAAATCGTTGGCTAAATATTTTAAAAAATTAAAAATTAAAAGGAGTCAAGTCGACGAAATATAGTACATTTCCTCGGCTTAACTACAACTATAGACGACAAAATTTACCATATTTCGTCGGCTAAACTGTGGGAAAAAAATAAAAATACTATAGCCGACGAATTATGGTCATTTTCGTCGGCTATAGTACTTTTTATACTAAAAAAACTACAAAAATTTCTAAATTACCATCCAAGCAAGCTGCAAATTACACAAACAATTTGATATAACCAACAACAAACACCATCAAAAGTTGTCTAAACATTTTGCATTAAATTATTAATTTATAAATTGTTCATAAACCTATAAAACTAAATAAAATCTATATCATCTAAATCTATATCCGAGTCAGGAGGAGGTTACTGGGGAGGTTGCGGCGGTTGAGGTAAGGGAATAGGCGTAGGCATGGGCAGAGGGGGTAGTCCCTGAAGTTGTGCAGCTAAAAAATCTTGCAAGTACTGGAAAATCTGCTGCTGCTGTGCCTACTGGGTGGCATATACTGTCACATTATACTCCTGTAAAGCGGCAGTATATGCTGTTTGGGCGGCTTGCTGTTCCCGTAACATCTGAACTTCCGCCTCTAGCTGAGTCGTTCTGCTGCTGGTCGAGGCTGCCTTCTTCTGAAATCTGGGAGCGGTCTTCAGTACCCCTTCTCCCTTCTTTCCTAGACCCCGGCAGTAGAAGTTATTTCCTCGCGGTGGGAATGCTGTGTCCATGATCCTCGCCCCAACCCTGAGATCCGAAGTGTCGATCCAGGACATGGCTTCGGACATGTCTTCCTCTTGCGTATCAGGTCATGACTCCTTGACTATAGCAGTCATCACCTCGTCACTAGCCTGCCTCACCCTAGCCTAATTGGATAGGAAAAAATAATTTATTAACATTTTGAAATATATACATAAATATAATTTACAAAATTTTAAAACGTAAAACGACTTAGAATATCCTCCTGGGCGTCAGGATATGTCTTCTTGTACGTATAGACGTACCGGTTGACCTCTGGATGTTCCCTGGCCGCCTTCTCCATCAACAGTGCGAACGGTCTAGAACCGGCATGATGGTTCCTTGTGTTGCGTTGTCGGTTCTGAGCGTTCGCCCGGGAAACGGCCTACAAAGGAAAAAAAATTAGTAAAATATTTTAAAACGTACTAATTATAATTCAATATAATAAATTATTATTTTTAATTACCTGTTTATGTGGGTTGTTGAATTCAGATATCAAAAGCCAATGCCACTCGTATTCCCTGAATTGGAACTCAAGGGGGTACCAGAACGTTCGTTCCCATGCGTAGTCCAGTGGGTCCGTAACTCGTTCTTCTACTCCTTGTATCTGTAATACGACAACAAAATTATAAATATTATTAATTATACATAATTTTGTTTTGTCATTAACTTTGCAACGTACATTCCCCCATGCACAACGTCCGCCCAGGTGTTTCTCAGGTGCTGGGGAACGTCAAACCACACCTGCATTAAAACATTTATTAGTTTAGTTTTTCATAAATCTACAATGTAATAAATAATGTTAAATGTGAATTTTTTTATACTTACCGACATTGCGTTGTGGACCATGTCCTTAACCTCATGTGGGACCTCGCCCCAGTCTGACCACAACATAGGGACTCTATCCCTAATAAGCGCTCCCACGCGGCCGGAGTACATCCTCGTCTTGCCGCCCGATACTACGTTCCCATCCCCGTCAGTATCAATGACGATCCTTCCCGAGGTACTCACTGTCTTCTCGAGAGCCTTCCCTGTGACGGGACCTCTCTTCTTCCTTGTCGGCTTGGCTCCGACGGTGCCTAACATAAATTGATTATTAATAGATTATTTTTATTATAACATTATAAGATAACAAATTATTTATATATCATTACCTGTGGGCGTTAGGGCGGATGCGACGGATTCCGACTCTGTCGCCGATGATGATACCCTCGCAGAAATTAAATCCGTACCAAACGGCACGAACAGGTACGCCGCTGATGGGGTCACCTGCGGGGGTAGTGGATAAATCGGAGCCCTTGAGTCATCGACTGCAGGTAATGCCGGTATCAACCGTGGATGAAATTACAAAGAGTTCGTCGGCTAAAGTACTTTTATAATAATTTAGTAAATTTATGTCCAATTTATATGTTTTATTAGTATTCAACGAAAATCCGACCGTCAGATATTATCATTATGTTGAAACATGTGTGGGGGTAAATTTTCAGCATCATCCGACAAACTTAAGGACTCGATCCGCACGGTCAATCCCGTTAGTCAAACCCCTAAACACAAACAAACGGTAATTTGACCGTCTAAATTACGTATTCTGTCCGGACCTTCAACTACAAATAGTTTCAAATCGAGGAGACTCAAGTAGTGGTATAAAAATTATAAGAAAATAACCATCGGAGATAGGGCGTCCTCTAGGGAGAAAGAATGAAAAAAAAATGCAATGACCGCAAGTATTGGCACCGAAACTTATCAGAATTACGTGATTTTTCAACCGTAGACATATTTCATCGTTCCGGTCATATCTTATCTCATGATTTTTTTTGTTTGCAGCTTCTACGTATAGTTTGTTTTTTAAATGGAACATTTACTTGACACTTGGTAAATTAGTTATACAACATTAGTAGACATATTTTGATTGTGACGATCAATCTTGTGAAACGAAAAACCGACCATCAGATATCATCATTATATTGAAATATGAGTGGGGATAAATTTTCAGCCTCATCCGACAAACTTAAGGACTCGATCCGCACGGTCAATCCCGTTAGTCAAACCCCTAAACACAAATAAACGGTAATTTGACCGTCTAAATTACGTATTGTGTCCGGACCTTCAACTATAAATATTTTCAAATCGAGGAGACGCAACTAGTGGTATAAATTATTATTTTATTTATTTCATTTTAGCCGATGAATAATTAGGGTATTCGTCAGCTAGATTATAGGGTTTAGGGGTTACAGTTTAGCCGACGGAAAATTAGGATATTCGTCGGCCAAGAGAGTTTTAGCCGACGAAATATGATGTATTTTGTCGGCTAAAACTATAAAATAGATAAAAAAAAAACAGGTGGTTTAACCGTAGACATACCAATTTCATGCATATATCACCAATATTAAACTACATTATGAATTCAACAGCTTGTAGCATATAAAACACACATCAATTTGTATTACAAATTCAAACTAAGAAGGCTCGTAATCGGAATCATCCGATGAGTCTTCTTCGGTGTCAGAATTAATTTCTGGCAATCTATGCATTTCTACATCACAAGAGTCGTCGTCTGTTTCTTGATTTGGATCCACATCAATAAGCCGAGCGTCTAAATCACGAATTTGAACCGAACGACCCGCTTTAAAATTATTAAGGCGAATTGCAGAGGAGTCAGGAATACCTATTGCACTGGGCTCTTGATACGCAACATCTTCTTCCTCGTCTTCGGCCTCTCCAAGTGGAGCCGCCCGGTAAATGTTTCGAGGGTGCACAAGGTTGACGACTTTCCACGCGTGACTCTTAACAAGGTCATCAAGATAAAACACTTGTTTCACCGATGTCGCAAAAACGAACGGGTCATCTTCGTAACAGCTTGTAGCAATGTTCACCGATGAAATCCCGTACTGATCAATCTTCATGCTCTGCGGGCTTCTAGTATCAAACCATCTACACTTGAAGAGGTGCACGGTCATGCCTTACCTATAAACGAGTTCCACCACTGAATCAAGAACACCGTAATAATCAACTCCATTCCGCCCACCATGCGCCATCACCCTAGAATTTTGTGTTCTCCGTCTGTTGTCTCTCTGTTCACATATAAATTGCTCGCCATTCACCTTGCACATCGGATAAACTCTTGACATTATCGGCTTCATCGCTAGAAGTCTTAGTTCGTGCGACCAATTTGGGGGACCATCAAATTGAATATGGTTCATCTGTAACCAAATATTCAATATATTGTAAATATGAATAATTATGCAATGAATGAGTCATGAACAAAAATAAAGAATTACATACCCAGCCGCCAAAATTGTCAAATCCCGATCCTAGGATTATTTTACGGTTGGTTACTTTGGTCTTTTACCATTTAAAGTGACCGTTTAACCGTATAATGATCGTAAAGTTGACTTTTTGTTAAGTCAAGAATTTGGGGAAACTTCCTTCTTGAAAGTTGTAGAGGGCATCGTTACGAGTTCGTGGACACATAGCACGCTCAAAACGGAGTTCGTATGAAGAAGTTATGGTCAAAAAAAATGGGAAGTTACTATTCTGGTGTTGAGGTATAAATAGGACTTACCATTTCGGGAAAATGCATCAGAACCATACTGAGCTCCCTCGATTCCCTCAGACGCGATATGTAAACCCGGCGACCCGAACCCGACCCGAATCGATTTTTCGCCGATATCTCTGTCGTCCGGCGACGGTTTGCTGCGAGACCGACGACATCGGATTCCTCTCTTCCTCCTCGACATCTCCATACCCACCATGTGACTCGTTTCGACCCAAGGTAAGAGCGGTGCCTCGAGGACAGGCGAATCGGAGCTCCGGTTCGAACTCCGTCGTGCGGCCACCGTTCGCCGAGATTTTTCTTGGGTTTTGCAGCCCTCAACTCGCCTAACCATCCCTCCAAACAGCTTGAACCAATTCGATTGGAGGTGAGTGTTTCGAATTAAAAAGGTGAAATCTGTGTTCTTGAGTTCTTGGACAGTTCGACTGTTTTGTTAATTCTTCAGTTTTGGGTTCGATTTGGGCTTCGTATATTACATCAAAGTGTTCTACATGTTGAGAGGAAGATTTTGATATAGTTTCATACTTTTTGGGAAGGATTTGGTTCAAGAGGGTGGATGGCAGCCACTGTTGGTGTTTCGGCGGCTGTGTTGGTAAGAGTCGGCGAGTGTGTAGCTGTTACAAGGTGTTGAGGGGCTGCAGGTCAGCTGTCCGGCAAGGAGGAGGCCGGGAAGCTGCCGGTTTGATGTTGGGACAGAATTGAAGGTAAGATTCGTGTTTTGGGTTCTGAGTTGTGGATTCTGGTGTTGTTGTTGTTGCTTGAGATTGTTGTTAATGTTGTTGTTGTTTGCTTGTGTCGATAACTTGGTGAATCAAAGGAAACAGGGAGGTTATGGCGAAATTCCGGCAAAGTTGCCGGAATCCGGTGACTGCTCTGGGAATACAGTTAAACCGGCAGAAAGCCGAAGAGGTAGAAATCGAATCCCTATTAAGCTTTTAGTCAAGAGTACGGTTAATTCCTAAGAGGAGTATTTACGGAGAAATTGGACGTAATTAGGAAGTTTCCATTTTGGGAAACTTTCCAATCTAAAGAACACTTGCCATGTTAGGAAACTTTCCATTTTGGGAAACTTTCCCTTTTTGGAAGGTTTCCATTTATGAGAAGATGTTAAATCGGTAAATCGACTCAAGGTTAAATACATCGATTAATGTGACACGTTGGGTGTCCATAGTAATTCAACAAATTATTACGTGACACCCTAACGTCAAGTTAAAGTGATAAAGGAAAGTTCGGAAGCTGAGTCGGACTTCAGGTAAATTGAGTTAAGAGTCGATAACCGGGAAAGAAAGTCAAAAAGGTTAAAGTGCCATAAAAAGGAACTTGGTCAACACGTGGTCAAATAGGAATTTCCTGGTCAAACTAGGAAAAGACCAAGTCAACTGTGGAATGACTAATATAATGATTTGTTTGTACAGTCCCTGGTTGCACGTGAGACGGGCTCGACTACGTGTTAGTTCGAGGGTTTCGCTCGAGGAGCTTTCCGAGCAGGAAGAAGGTCGCAATGAGTACTGTGAGTGGACCTTTGCTTTTAAATTGATTTGCATGCCCATAGACTTTTATTAGTTTCTCCTGCATATGTGATTTCCTCCATTTAATGTTTTACGGTGATTTTGGGAAAATGGGATTTAACGATTTTAAAGAGAAACGAGCCGGGTAAGAGGTTCATACCCTTCCCGTGATTTTAATGGATTTTCCCTGGATTTGATTTTACGATTATCACCGTTTTGAGATTTATGGAAAGGGAGGTTTTAAAAAGGGGAAATTTGGCTCTTGGATTTAAAGGGTTTTAAAGTAAAGGCAGAGAACCGGTTTTGGGTTCCAGGAAAGGTTTTTAAATCCAATGTATTTTGGGTAAAGTCAGGGAGATTTGACTTGGTTTTCGATTTATTTTTCCCATGAGGTTTTAAAGGTTTTTAATGGAGTTTAAAGGATAAGGATATATATATTGCATGCTAGCATGGACCCTCTCCAGATGGAGCAGGTACCATCTCTGGATAGTAGCAGGTCGAGACCCTCTCCGATGGTAGCTGGTCATTAGACCCTCCCGGATAGTAGCAGGTCGGGACCCTCTTCTGTAGTAGCTGGTCAATAGACCCTCCCGAATAGAGTGGGTCATGAGACCCTCTTCGATGAGCTGGTCAATAGACCCTCTCGTGGTAGAGCAGGTCGGATTTCTTGTGGATGAGGTTAACACCCCACATAAGTATTTATATTTGAGCCAAGGGAGTTTTATTGATTTATTTATTCATTGTCTATTAGGTGTGTGCATAAGGTTTTCGTAGAAAAACTCTAAGGGAGAGCATTAAAGGAAAGTAGAGTTTTTACATTTGATTTTCGTCCACTCACTCTAACAGTTTTTCATTGTTCTCCCCTGGGCCCTTCGTTTTCAAATGCCTAGTGGTGCAGGGTTCTTGAGCGGAAGTCGCGCGCGTACAGAAGTCGAGACATAGTCGATCAATCCGTTTCTGCTCGCAAATCCTTTAGGGTAACTTCTGTGTAGACTGCTCTGACTAACCTAGCTTAGCTAGTTAAATAGGTTAGGGAGCAGGAGGTCTCCATGAGTTAGGGATTGTTTTTAAATACTCATGGAAGAGCGGAGTTGGTATATCGGAAGGGTTGTCCATCTCAAGGGGATTTCGGTAAGAAGTTTTCTTGAGGTGGTCCCCGCAGGATTTACTTCGGGTTAAAAGGGTTTAACTCGAGGTGGGTCCTGACAATTGGTATCAGAGCATTAGGTTATCGTTTCCTGTTACTACATCATATACTTGGTATCACTTAGTGTCTATAGAGTGATGGTCCGACCGCGGCGGATCCATCGGCATTTTATGCTTTGGACACTTAGTGTTTATTAAGGATATGAGTAGTACTTCCTGGTTGAGATATGGACTGAGTGGTCCTATAAACATTTGAATCTTCAAGACTATGCCTTAGTACGCCGACCTCACAGAGAGCTCCTGTAAGGAACAAGGTAAGCTCGTTACGTAGTTATTTTTATGAGTTTCCCAATGAGTATTTGAGATTTGAGATTTGAGTTGGGAATAGAGCTGGAAACTCACGTCGTAACGTTGGTTGAGTATTGGTGTGAGTGCTCGGTGGTGAATCAGTTAATTCACACCTGGAAGGCTATCATGGTTGTTGACAGGGATGCTGTAGAAACCTAAGGCAAGGCCTGGGTGTTCGTGTTATGAGACTCTTAGCAGTGAAGAGTCATACGAGTTAATGAAAGAGGTTGCATCCTGCCATGGAAAAAGGAGCTGAAGTCGCCTAGCGCGATTATTCAGTGAGGATGAATATTTAGTTTTGACGATTGCCACGACGTTGTTGAGGTTCGCCATTAGTGTGGTTTCAGAGAAACCAACGGACATATGAAAGTGGAATGACTTAAGGAAATTGAGTGTAGTCATTTTGGGACCAATGAACTTGTTTCTGGTGACGAGTCCATGACGTGACACTACTGGAAAATGTTAAGGAAGTAAATGCTAGTTTGGTCACTTGATGCTTGAAGGGACAGCCACTGAAACTGATGGTTTGGGTCACCTTGGTGCTGTCATTGTTGTCGTCAGCTACGACCAGCCACCCATGAGTGGGGTACTAGAAAGATTCGAATTGTTAGTGAGTCCAAGCGTGATTTGAATTGTTGGTGACAATGGTCATTAGGCCATATATTGTGAAGGCAGAAATTAAATCGTGTCACCAGATCTTGGGGCTCATGTCAACCATAAGGTGAGTTATCCACCTGTAGTCAAGGTATTTCAGTTAGTACAACTGTGGAGGGGTCTCCAGGCTGGCTGCGTTAGAATTCGATTTTCAGATCGAGCGAATGTTACTAGTGTAATTAAAAGTAAATGGTTTCGGAATTTAAAGGAACATGTTGGAAGTGGCAACAGGCCACAGGGTCATGGACCAAGAGTGCTTGGGGTACCGGAAAGGGTGATACGAGTCTTGATCGACTTTGTATTATTGTGGTGTAGGAACTAGTCGTGCATGGGTGTACCCCACATGAGCACGTGTACCCTCCTTTGTTGGGAAGTGGTAAGCTGAAATTTGGGTAGCACATGCTGGTAAGGGATAATTATTTTGTGCAGCTGTGTGGTCAAAATGATACATCCATATATTTCAAGAATGTATTGTGAGAGTCCCATATTTTGAAGACAGGGGTGAAGGACGTTTGTTAATAGTTTTGTGCAAAACGTCAATTGAATGGTCTAACCGTTTAAGGACAGGTCAGAAGTGAGTTATTTGTAGTCGCTTCGACTTTCAAGATGGTTAGTTAAATGGTTAAATGTTGTTAGTAGGTGGTTGATTGTTTTCTGAGATAAATGCACGGAAGTGGTGAAGTGACAGCAGTGGGGCAAGGGTTACTGAATCGTTGAATAAGAGTGAGAATGTTTGTTGATGGTCAAGCTTCAACCTGGAACCAAAGTTGTCTGTTATGACACTTGGTTTCCTTGAGGGTGATTAACTGAGCTTGATGGCATGGGAATGTGTGCACTCACTGGCTGTGGTTCAATCAAGTATTGTAACCGGAGGTGTACTTAGTTGTGTTTGGGGTCATAAGTTACATCCACTGTAGTGACGGGCAATGGTCTCAATTATGATCTTTGGAGTGAGGATTAAGATCTAGGAGATCAATTATTGATGTTAATATAATGAAATCCTGAGTGGATTAAGGAATTGTTGGCATTGCTATGGTCATTGGTCATTTGAGTAGTGACCCTACTTGTTAGGAATTATTGACATAGCGGCAGTTCTTGGCGCCACGAGTGTAGAGTGGTAGCAAGAAAGATCATTGGAGGTGACTCTCGAAATTGTCAACATTTCGGTGAGTATGAATTGTGGTGGAACCAGGAAAGGTTTTTCCTTGATGACTCAAAAAGTATTACGAGTCTAAGTTTGGTAATAATTGTTATGGAGATTAGTAAAGTATGTTGCTAAGTTGGGCAACACTCCATTGGAAATCGTGAAGTGATTAAGCCACATTCAGATTAAGTGATGATCTGAGGGGAGGTTAACGTGTGGCAGCGGATCTTGTAATCTAGGATCTGAAGTAGTATTGTGATTTCCTGTGCACGCAGTTATTTTTCCTCTTCAATTAGAATGGTAAGTGATTGTGAATTTTGAATCTTACTGAATAGAGGATGCGGTGGATGGTAAACTTGCAGAGCGTGGGGGACAGTTGTGTTAGAAACTGTCTAGTTGTACGAGATGACTTTGTGATGCTTACGCGCCCAGTGCGGTGGTGGTATTGGATAAATGGTGCCTTGATAACTGGATGCTTGGTGATCAATATGGCTAAGTTCGGTGGAATTAATTCTTGATGCTTTGATCAGGGGTTCCTTTGGGTGTGCACAAGTGGCACTAAATTTTATATAGATGTCCGATCTGGTTAAATGTCCAAATTTATCGGTTATTACCAGACGATTTGGTAATGGAGGCATCTGTGAAGGAAATATTCTTGTTGAGCGGGTAAGGCTCTGGAATTCTTTTAATGGTAAGTCTATCCCTGATTGCGATGCGGATAATGTTTAATAGACGCACAGTTATGGTTGAAGTGCAAGTTTGGCACGATGCGTCGTTCCAGGCTAAGGTAAGGGATAGAGAGGCCAGTGGCACCTCACCTATGAGTAGTACGGCTATGTATTACCAGTTGTAAAGTACGCTGTAACCCCACAAAGTGATAATTGAGTTAGCGACTCTAATGATTGGCTTGTTGGAAAACAAAATCAAGATTTATCCGGTCAGAATAGCTTTGTAGGCAGTGTGAAGCCTGACAATTTGTCATCTTTTCATGAAAAAACATTAGTGACTTTCGCGAGGATTACAGTTGGTGGATCAGTGATAGGCAGAGTAGTATTCCACCTCATAAATGAGATGGAGTACAGTAAGAATTCGGTGATTCAGTTGATCAATGATTCAAGAGAAAATCATTGTGATCCACGGTAAGACTTCAGGTGTTTTAGTTTTGACCTGAGAAGGGTGGTCGGGTGTCAGAAAAAGAGAAAGTATTTGAGGTTATCATCCACGTAGAAAGGAGTGCTACGTTGGCTAGATGTGACATGTGACAAGGTTACATGAGTTTGATGAATGTGTTGGGTGTTCGTAGAGTTAATGGATGCCTAGTGTCACGTATGTCCTTGTTATGGGAATAAGTTTACTACCTTACATCCTAGGTCAATAGACTTCCGGCTAGTACTGGAAATTGGCTTATAAGGAGGATCAGTAAGGATGTTGATCGTAAAGGGCATGTGTTTAGGGTTTTGACAATGCTATTCGTGAGGCGTCTCAGAAAAGTTCTCAGAAAGAAGTTGATATTGGAGAATAATATCATTATTTAAGTGGTACTATCCCCCACTGTGTTGGACTTCGAGTATAGAAATTTCGAGGACGAAATTTTTATAAGGTGGGGAGAATTGTCACATCCCGATCCTAGGATTATTTTACGGTTGGTTACTTTGGTCTTTTACCATTTAAAGTGACCGTTTAACCGTATAATGATCGTAAAGTTGACTTTTTGTTAAGTCAAGAATTTGGGGAAACTTCCTTCTTGAAAGTTGTAGAGGGCGTCGTTACGAGTTCGTGGACATGTAGCACGCTTAAAACGGAGTTCGTATGAAGAAGTTATGGTCAAAAAAAATGGGAAGTTACTATTCTGGTGTTGAGGTATAAATAGGACTTACCATTTCGGGAAAATGCATCAGAACCATACTGAGCTCCCTCGATTCCCTCAGACGCGATCTGTAAACCCGGCGACCCGAACCCGACCCGAATCGGTTTTTCGCCGATATCTCTGCCGTCCGGCGACGGTTTGCTGCGAGACCGACGGCATCGGATTCCTCTCTTCCTCCTCGACATCTCCATACCCACCATGTGACTCATTTCGACCCAAGGTAAGAGCGGTGCCTCGAGGACAGGCGAATCGGAGCTCCGGTTCGAACTCCGTCGTGCGGCCACCGTTCGCCGAGATTTTTCTTGGGTTTTGCAGCCCTCAACTCGCCTAACCATCCCTCCAAACAGCTTGAACCAATTCGATTGGAGGTGAGTGTTTCGAATTAAAAAGGTGAAATCTGTGTTCTTGAGTTCTTGGACAGTTCGACTGTTTTGTTAATTCTTCAGTTTTGGGTTCGATTTGGGCTTCGTATATTACATCAAAGTGTTCTACATGTTGAGAGGAAGATTTTGATATAGTTTCATACTTTTTAGGAAGGATTTGGTTCAAGAGGGTGGATGGCAGCCACTGTTGGTGTTTCGGCGGCTGTGTTGGTAAGAGTCGGCGAGTGTGTAGCTGTTACAAGGTGTTGAGTGGCTGCAGGTCAGCTGTCCGGCAAGGAGGAGGCCGGGAAGCTGCCGGTTTGATGTTGGGACAGAATTGAAGGTAAGATTCGTGTTTTGGGTTCTGAGTTGTGGATTCTGGTGTTGTTGTTGTTGCTTGAGATTGTTGTTAATGTTGTTGTTGTTTGCTTGTGTCGATAACTTGGTGAATCAAAGGAAACGGGGAGGTTATGGCGAAATTCCAGCAAAGTTGCCGGAATCCGGTGACTGCTCTGGGAATACAGTTAAACCGGCAGAAAGCCGAAGAGGTAGAAATCGAATCCCTATTAAGCTTTTAGTCAAGAGTACGGTTAATTCCTAAGAGGAGTATTTACGGAGAAATTGGACGTAATTAGGAAGTTTCCATTTTGGGAAACTTTCCAATCTAAAGAACACTTGCCATGTTAGGAAACTTTCCATTTTGGGAAACTTTCCCTTTTTGGAAGGTTTCCATTTATGAGAAGATGTTAAATCGGTAAATCGACTCAAGGTTAAATACATCGATTAATGTGACACGTTGGGTGTCCATAGTAATTCAACGAATTATTACGTGACACCCTAACGTCAAGTTAAAGTGATAAAGGAAAGTTCGGAAGCTGAGTCGGACTTCAGGTAAATTGAGTTAAGAGTCGATAACCGGGAAAGAAAGTCAAAAAGGTTAAAGTGCCATAAAAAGGAACTTGGTCAACACGTGGTCAAATAGGAATTTCCTGGTCAAACTAGGAAAAGACCAAGTCAACTGTGGAATGACTAATATAATGATTTGTTTGTACAGTCCCTGGTTGCACGTGAGACGGGCTCGACTACGTGTTAGTTCGAGGGTTTCGCTCGAGGAGCTTTCCGAGCAGGAAGAAGGTCGCAATGAGTACTGTGAGTGGACCTTTGCTTTTAAATTGATTTGCATGCCCATAGACTTTTATTAGTTTCTCCTGCATATGTGATTTCCTCCATTTAATGTTTTACGGTGATTTTGGGAAAATGGGATTTAACGATTTTAAAGAGAAACGAGCCGGGTAAGAGGTTCATACCCTTCCCGTGATTTTAATGGATTTTCCCTGGATTTGATTTTACGATTATCACCGTTTTGAGATTTATGGAAAGGGAGGTTTTAAAAAGGGGAAATTTGGCTCTTGGATTTAAAGGGTTTTAAAGTAAAGGCAGAGAACCGGTTTTGGGTTCCAGGAAAGGTTTTTAAATCCAATGTATTTTGGGTAAAGTCAGGGAGATTTGACTTGGTTTTCGATTTATTTTTCCCACGAGGTTTTAAAGGTTTTTAATGGAGTTTAAAGGATAAGGATATATATATTGCATGCTAGCATGGACCCTCTCCAGATGGAGCAGGTACCATCTCTGGATAGTAGCAGGTCGAGACCCTCTCCGATGGTAGCTGGTCATTAGACCCTCCCGGATAGTAGCAGGTCGGGACCCTCTTCTGTAGTAGCTGGTCAATAGACCCTCCCGAATAGAGTGGGTCATGAGACCCTCTTCGATGAGCTGGTCAATAGACCCTCTCGTGGTAGAGCAGGTCGGATTTCTTGTGGATGAGGTTAACACCCCACATAAGTATTTATATTTGAGCCAAGGGAGTTTTATTGATTTATTTATTCATTGTCTATGAGGTGCGTGCATAAGGTTTTCGTAGAAAAACTCTAAGGGAGAGCATTAAAGGAAAGTAGAGTTTTTACATTTGATTTTCGTCCACTCACTCTAACAGTTTTTCATTGTTCTCCCCTGGGCCCTTCGTTTTCAAATGCCCAGTGGTGCAGGGTTCTTGAGCGGAGGTCGCGCGCGTACAGAAGTCGAGGCATAGTCGATCAATCCGTTGCTGCTCGCAAATCCTTTAGGGTAACTTCTGTGTAAACTGCTCTGACTAACCCAGCTTAGCTAGTTAAATAGGTTAGGGAGCAGGAGGCCTCCATGAGTTAGGGATTGTTTTTAAATACTCATGGAAGAGTGGAGTTGGTATATAGGAAGGGTTGTCCATCTCAAGGGGATTTCGGTAAGAAGTTTTCTTGAGGAGGTCCCTGCAGGATTTACTTCGGGTTAAAGGAGTTTAACTCGGGGTGGTCCTGACAAAAATAGTTCGCGAACTCCTTGTTGTGGTAGTCGAGATCACCTTGAATGTCTGAACAGTATAAATGGATGTCTTTCCAGTATTCAACTTCTAGACAGTTAATCAATACCCACCAATGGGCTATGACTAGCTCATGTGGTTGCAACTTGTAGGACTCTGGTAAAATTTCATAAACTTCAACATCATTAGAGACTATGGAAAGGTTAAACTTCGGTACATCTACCAGTATGGTTTGTGGAGTTTCCTTCAACGCTCCTAAATACAACTTCATGTAGGTGACGCACTCGTGCACAATATATGCTTCAGCTATACATCCTTCAGGCGTGGATTTGTTAGCCACATAAGCTTTGTAGTCTCCAAGTTGTCTATATATAAATAAATGTGTTGTAATATGTTACGATTATATATTGAACATGTAGAATAAAAAAATGAGGTGTAAAAGCATACCTTTCCATAGGATATATCCAAGTATAGTGTACTGGACCGGTAAGCAACAATTGCTCAAGAAGATGGATCATCAGGTGCGGCATGATGTCAAAAAAATTTGGAGGAAATATCCTCTCAAATTTAGACATGATATAAATAATGTCATGTTGCATGTCACGGAGGTCAGATTTTGTCACTTCCCTTGTGCATAACTTCTGGAAGAATCTTGATAACGCTACTAACGGCTCCACCACCTGACGGGGAAGGAACGGTCGAATGAAAATAGGGAAGAGACGTTGTAGCAGAATATGACAGTCATGACTCTTTAACCCGTACATTTTATTGTCCCGAATGTTTACACACCGGGCTATATTTCCTGCGTAGTCTGAAGGATACTTCACAGAACTCATCCACCTGAAAATTACGTTCTTCTGGTCAGGCTTCACGGTGTAAGGAGCTTCAGGCATTTTTTTCTTCCCTTCTTTCAACCACAAATGTCTTCGTATCTCCATTTTTTAAGATCAATGCGTGCCTTCGGACCGTCTTTCGTCTTTCCCTCCAAGTTCAGCACTGTTCCCACCACACTGTCACACACATTCTTTTCTATATGCATCACATCTAGGTAGTGCCTGATCAACAACTTACTCCAGTATGGGAGTTCCCAGAATATGCTCTTATGTGTCCAAAATTTATACATGTCGGGTCAGTCACGTATTGCCGCCACAATATTGGGATGATTGCTGAGCTGCCCAAAATCATACTCATTAAGCACTGCTAAAATTTCTTCCCCCGTCCATCTTCTAGGAGGAACACAGTTTTCTACAGTCCCATCAAATGCCTTGTCATCGAACCGCCATTCGTGATCATACGGAAGGAGAGTACGGTGATCCAATCTGCATATCTTGTTGCAATGACTACTGCTCCCCTCATCGCTTAGGCACTCTGGACAAGCCTTGTATCCCCTAACAACGTTGCCTGACAACATCCCACGCGTAGGAAAATCACTAATGGTACCAACAACCATGGCATGCATATGGAACATCTCGTGCATGAACTTATCATAAGTGGGATGACCAACGTCCCAAAAAAACTTAAGCTCTTCAATCAAGGGTCTCAAATACACATCGAGACACTTTCCTGGATAACCGGGTCCCAGAATCAACAAACTCAACATATTGTATTCCTTCTTCATGCACATCCATGGAGGAAGGTTGTATGGTACCAAAATCACCGGCCATATACTGTATTGAAGACTCATGTTGCCAAAAGGATTGAACCCGTCAGATGAGAGCCCGAGAATCACATTTCGGACCTCTAACGCAAAATGAGGAAACTCACGGTCTATATGCTTCCAAGCCTCCCCGTCAGCAGGGTGTATAAGGGTATCTTCGCCATGCAATTCCCTATCAGCATGCCATCTCATAGCTTTGGCCGTGTGTGATGACATGTACAACCGTTCCAGCCTATCCCTCAATGGGAAATACCGAAGTACCTTCACTGGTTTTCTATTACCTGCAGGAGTCAGCTTATACCTGTCACTCTGACATACTGGACATGCGTCATGGTCACCAAGGTCATTCCCTTCTGGATCTTTACCCTAGAAGAGAACACAATCATATCTGCATGCATGGATCTTGATGTAGGAAAGCCCAAGATCTTTCAGGATACATCGGACCTTATGATGAGTGGTAGGAAGACGATGACCATGGGGCAGCATCGAAGCAGTGTACTGTAGGTAGTCATCAATAGCCTTCACAGTCGATTTTGTCTCAACTTTAATCTTCATAACGTCTATCACACTTTCAAGAACCGTCTTCTGACAACCGGGGTACACAGGGGTCTGTTGGAAAGCAAGTAGTTTGTTGTACATGTCAATACCAGCAGTGTTGACAACTCTAGGGAAGGGCTGCACTAGCTCAGACATATACGGTCCTTCAGAGCATACACCGCTCTCATAAGGAAACATATCGTTGATGAAGGCTGTTGTTGGATCGTTGGATATGAGTCGAAGCTTCAGAGCTTTAATTTCATCTAATACCAAATCATATACGAGTCGGAGTCCCAAAAATCGTGTTTGGAAACTGCATTGGATTCAACAATCCGGATCTGAGTTACATACTGACCACTAGAACAACTCATAAGCTTCTCCAAGATGAGTTTCCATCCACAATCATGAGAAGTAATACACAATAACTCTTGTCCATCCTCACAATGCGTCTCTAAATGGAAACTATTAGCCCGGATGTCCTTAAAACTAAACAACGTCCGACTTCCCTTCAGTGCCTAAAGAGCATCTGGAACGTTAATCAAGGTTTCATTAGGAAGCATAAACCTAGCCCTTCCACGCCTGTGAATCACAGGGGATGAACCGATCATCGTCGTCACAGATGTCCGACACGGCACAATGTCCACAAACAATTGCCTGTTCCTTAAGATGTTGTGGGTAGTCTCACTATCTGCAAGACACTCTAGCTCCATACCTACAAAACAAGGTAGAGACATTAGCAAACAACTACAAAAGAACTATTGCATAAAAGGATGCAAACCAAAGTGTCATCCCGAGCACAATTCACATTCCCGGGCAGCATGACCTTGTTGCACAAGAATAGCCATAACTCTCACGTCCGGACGGATATGAACGAACCATGAAAACTGTTGGAAACTAGACTCGGATAGCTTTCCAGGGATGTAAAGTTTGCATTCTAGTTCATCCAGAGTCGTTCACAAAGCTCAGACGAAGTTGCTGTACAGAACGGGACATAATTGTTGTTTCTGCAGAATCCGACATGAGAAGCTACAAACTTCAATATGCCAACCGTAGTACTATTTCCAGGCCAATGACAACGTATGAAGGCAGCTGTGAGGAGGAATCACAAGTCTAGACGTCACAAAAGACGGCATAGAAGAACAGCACAAGTTGCATCCAAAATCGAGAGCTTCTAACAACATCAACCAAGCATATTTGCAGAGAGTCGGTAGTGCATGGCACGTTTAAAACCACTTTCTCCTTAATATCAAACACTTCTAAGACATCGTATTGTCGAGAGGTTAGCTAGGCAAAACGATGATTGAAGATCCGCTGTCTAGTGAAAACTGAGCCACAAAACACGCGCGCTTCTACGTGAGGATGCTATGCCCGGCGTCTAATCCCCTTTGGAAGGACTTAGAGCGGCATTTATCATGTCATTTAACTAAGAAAAATGTCAAAAAATCAAACAATTGATAGTCAAGAACATAGAAAACGAAAGCAACTTTCATTAATGGTTAATTGTTACAACGAGATATCAGAATAAAAAGGTGTCAAAAACAACCAAACTAACTGCGGCACTGACATCATGCCATAACAAAATACTTGAAAAGAGACAACTAAACACAACCATAAGTCGAGCGACATCAAAAGTCGGTGGCGTCCATGTCGGGGTTTGAATCCCTAAAGTCAGCAATCACAAGCTGAGTGTTGGTGTTTGTATCATGAGTCTCAGTACAATTAATCTTCAACGACTCTTTGTACTTTTTATATGCAACAACCACATGGGGAGGAGCTCTACATTGCTTCATCCAATGATCTAAAGATCCACAACGATGACATTGTGAGGCTCGAGTGCTAATAGGCTTCGCTTGTTTCTGAATAGGTTTGGGAGCACTGCCAAGAGGGCCGGGCGCGTCAACCTCTCTCCTCTTGGCATGGGAGCGGCCTCTGTTGTCACGTCTCCTATTTCGGGTGCCATGCCGTGAGCTTGCCTCACGGGGGTATGGTTCAGGGCGATCTCTGTCTCTCCCTCTTGGAGCTTTCCCACTCTTGGCCTTGGAGTAGTTACTCTCTCGAACTTTCTTAGTACCAACAAGTCGCAAATTGTTTTGATCCAAGAGCATCTTATTCTTTTCTTCAGTCAGCAGCTGAGTCATAAGACCGCTAAACGTTGTGATACGTTGGGCCTTATACTCCAAGCGATACTGTTTCATTAGTACGCTTGCTGATTTAGGGAAAGTCAACAGTGTCTTCTCATTAAGATCGTCATCAGACTTCTTCACACCATAAAAACCAAGCCGTGCACGCATGCACAACATGTCTTTGTTATACTCCTTCACCGACGTGTAGTCCAAGAGCCGAATAGTGTCCCATTAAGCTTGCAGCTTCGGTAATAGGACGGCATGGACATTAGCAAAACGCTCTACTAGTGCATCCCAAAGGACTTGCGGTTCGTCTATGTCTTGATACTGCCACCTCAATGTGGGATCAATGTGTCGACGCATGAACATCAGGGCTTTAGACTTAACCTTAGCAGTAGGTTGGGCCTGATCCGAGGACGCGGGAGGAACAATGGCATTGATATACTCTTTGCTAATGAAAGTCTGCTTTACGTCCGACACCTACCGATGGTACTCCTTACCTTGGGCGTCAAGTGTCATAAATTCTAAGCGATATTCCATAGCTCTGCATACAAAATTTCAAGCTTTAGTTAGTTTACCCAAGACCATGAGGGTTCGATGCTTAAATTTTGTTTCGGATTGTCACAAGCAACCCGTTGAACGTTGTCTGCATAACGCGGATTGTCTACACAACCCTTTAATCAAATATAGCCAGCGTTGGATGCCAAGACAACGCGGATCCAAGAACACCATAAGTTCTGGGATTTACCAACCTGTATGCACCAAATACCAAACATGGGAAGGGATAGGGAAAGGGAGGGATGAGCTCCCTGACTTTAGTAACTTTGAAACGAGCTAGAGTTTCAAGTACGTACCTAGTTGATTAGGTGCGGCAGCAAATACAAAAGGGTGCGGCAGAAGGGTGCAGAGCAGGCACTCGGGTGCAGCAAGGGTGTGGCAGGGTGCACACGAGTGCGACAGGGGCGCGACAGCAGGGTGCGGCAGGGTGCACACGACTGCAACATGGGAGTGACAGCAGGGTGCGGGTAGGGGTGCTGCAAAGGCTCAGCAAAGGTGCTGTGAGGGGTCCGACAGAGGTGCTGCGGGGGTCCGGCAAGGGTGCTGCACGTTCACGGCAGGGGACCTTTCAGATTTGTTTTGGGTTTTTTTAGGGTTTGCTATCAATGGCCTTTAGGCTCTAGGGTTAGAGAACGTGTTGATAACGTGATTTGGAAGAATGTATTTAAAGGAGAATTGTGTCTCTACTCATTCATTGATAGGAGCCTTTTTATATAGGGTCTTTCATAATCATAAATGAAATACATGTAAATATCCTATCACTATAAAAAAACATGAATTTTATTCTAACTGACATAGAGCAAACCACACGTATTGTCAAATGTCTTTCGACAATTTTTTATTTTTATTTAATTTTAGCCATGTAGTCTCCTTGAAAAGAGTCATACAACTCTGAGCAACCGAGAGGGAAACAAATAAAAAGAAAACAGAACACAAGGGCCTCTACTCTTTCCACTCTCCCACATCTGTCTTCTTACTCGAAACACATACTTCTCCAGAGGATTGACCATGTCGTTGGGTTATGCAGAGAAACTTTCCTACATAGAAGATTTGGGCAGCGTCGGAATGTCTGAACATTTCGACGCACCTGACGTTCTGCAACAAAAGGTTTCATATTCCTTTCCCTCATGCTCTTCTCTCTTTCCTTATGTTTTCTGTTATTAATGTTCATGACTTCGTTAATCCTCTGGAATTTTGATACCCGTAAACGGTACTTAGGGTTTATGCATAAATTGGGGCAGTTCTAGCTTTAGCATGTGGAACACACTTGTTTGTGTTATATATTTATGCTTAGTAAGATCTGGTATCTGGGTTTTGGCGTTGATTCTCATTTTGATCTAATTTACTTTCTCTCTTAATCATTGGGTTGCATTGAGTCAGTTTCTGGGTTGTGGCACTGCTCCAGTACCTTTGCCATCGTTTATTACAAAAACGGTCGTATATAGATGTATAGATGGAATTCAGTTGAAGTATTCGGATGGTATCACACTGTCACAATCTTTGTCTTGCCCTTGTAGGCTTTCTGGGGTAGGGTTTGTGTACATCGGTAGCATCAGTGTGGTGGTTTTTGTTTTATTTTTAAGGAAAATCTCTGTTCGTTTAAATTTTGTACTATTTACATGATATCCCAAATATCAGGTTCGTTTGCTTGAATATGAGAGTTTCAATGCAATGTGGGTCATAATTCTACTCTGTTCATTAGAAGTTATTTTTTGAGAGAGTTGATTAGGAGTTTCAATGTGATCTGATAATGAATTTCTCATGAACTTCTCTCTGGTGTGTGTATCTGTTTCTGTAGTTGGCATTTTTTAGGACATGCTTATCTCATTAGCAATTCAAGAATCCAGGATTTATGCCTCAGTTAAAGAATTGATTTATTTTGGTTAAGCAGTTAAGAAAAGTGTTATGCTTGAGTTATTCAACTCTTTTTTTAGTATAAATTAACTTTGACGCAAATTATTTTGAAGATTTTCTCAGAATATGTCTTGAGATGTGTTTACTAATTGCAAATTCCATTGCATTTATGTTAACTTTTGCGGTTGTTTATCCTCATGATCTTTTCTTTGTGTGTTGACTATGCTAACATAAAATTTTATTAATATGTATGGTTGCTATACTTACATCACCTGTTTGTGTTTGTTTGCAGATTGAACAGCTTGCTTTGCTGGTACAGAAGGTTTAAACTTACACTTGTCATTATCTGCTTAATTTGTGTGTTTTTTTGCTTGTTTAAGTATATGATCTGTTTCCATTACCAACAGCGTATGATCTGTTTAGTCCAGTTCTTCACGATACTTCTCTGTTCTTGCAGAGTAAGCATCTAGTGGTGTTTACAGGTGCAGGAATATCAACTTCTTGTGGTATACCTGATTTTCGAGGTCCAAAGGGAATTTGGACTCTTCAGGTGAGGACCCTAATATTGTGGCTTCATCTTGAGCTTCTATGTTAAAACACCAAAAACATACATGAAACCTCTGTTAGGAACTCGTCTTGGTTTCAGGGAAGTGTTGGATTGAATTGAGTATTTTGAAGGTCTTATGTTCAATATGATCTAATTGACATCCATGACAACTGTCCTTTTCTATTGTTTTGATATTAATGCATTTCTGTTTCAATTTCATCCCTGCAAAATTAGTAGCTATCTACTTTGGTTCTTTTCCTTTCCAAAAGCCCCCCTGCTCGTCTTTCACTGCTTCTCCTATATGTTAACTACTGTGGTTAAACTTAGAGTAAGGTTATTAGGCTGCTTAAGTTAGTGTGCACATGGAAAGAGTTGTTACCAGGATAAAATCTTTAAGTAAAATGACTTCTGCTATTAACATACCGAGGGACAAATGATTTGAAAGAAGTTTAGATTGTCCTTTGCAAGTTCCTCCTCTATCTCATTAACCATTTTTGTTGAATTGATGGGAAACTGATTTCCATTTACTAGTGCAGCGTGAAGGCAAAGCTTTGCCAGAAGCATCACTGCCATTTCATCGTGCAAGGCCAAGCTTGACTCATATGGCTTTGGTTGCTCTGGAAAGGGCTGACATACTGAAGTTTGTGATCAGCCAGGTTTGTGTAATTGTATTCTGCTGCTTCTAGAAATTTTAGTCTCTTTCATGCCTTTGATGCCACCCTGTTGCAGTCATTAGGAACTTTTAGTTTTTAGTGTCTTCTTCAGTTCTTTTCTTCATGTTTTTATATTTTTATTATACTCATATATATATATATATTTATGCAGGTTTTCTTGACTAAGGACGTCCTTACCATAACTTTGGTGCGGATTTCCTTAATTTAACCCACTTTTCGATCAAATTTTCTCATCTTAACCATTCATAATCTAGATATATATGTACAGATTCTGCAAAATTTCAGCTGATTTGGTAATTGTTAAGGCCTTGAAAACGTATAAATACAATGAACGAATCGAATTTGTTCAACCGGAACCGTTCGTGTTCTTCTTTATAAATCATAGTTTTGAATGTCCTAACGATCACCAAATGAGCTGAAAATTTGCAAAGATAATCTACTCATATATATCTAGAAAATGAACGGTTAAGATGAGAAAATATGATCTAAAAGTCGGCCAATTCAAGAAATCCGCACCAAACTCTTGGCAAGGACGTCCTTAGCCAAGTAGTGTTACTCTATATATACAGTTCCTATCCAGAGCAGAGCCCCCTCCTTATTTGGCACACTTTCAAGGTCACTTATCCACACCTCCACCATTCAGTATCTACAACATAGTGTGTAGATCATTTGTGCGAAGTTTCATCCAATTTGGAGATCATTTTGGGTACTGTATTAGATTAAACGAATCAACAGAACAAAATCTGTCCATACCGAATCTTTCGTGTAAATCATGATTATAGAAGCTTAAATGATCTCCAAATTTGATGAAACTTCGCACAAATGATCTACACTATGTTTTAAACACTGATCGGTGGAGATGTGGAAAAGTGACATGTTTTTTTTCCTTTTAAAATTATTTATACTATGGTGCTTGCAAGCCAATTCCAAATAGAATATGTTTTGTCTACATTCTTATTAGCTAATTACTTACTAAATGCTAGAATGTTGACGGCCTCCATCTTCGATCTGGTATACCGAGGAAGAAACTAGCGGAGTTGCATGGTAACTCCTTCATGGAAGTCTGCCCTTCTTGTGGCATCGAGTAAGGCTTGCGCTATATATCAGCCTATTGTATTGTTATGTTGTGTTGCCTCTCTCTCTCTCTCTTTCTCTAAAAATGTTGTGAATATTTTGTTTATTAAATCGATGTTTATATTTAACTTTCTTTAATTGATATCTCATATAACAATCTAAACATCTAAAGGTATACGCGGGATTTTGAAATAGAAACTATTGGCCTAAAGGAGACTTCCAGAAGGTGCTCAGATGAAAGGTGTGGAGCAAGGGTTAAGGATACAGTTCTTGACTGGGAGGTATTACTTGCTATGTATCTTGTTGTTGATTGGATGCCAATGAGGTGGAATGTTATTTTAAGTTTCAACTAATAAAAGCATTTGAAAACCATCATACAAAAAGTGAAATGAAGTGCAAATCGGAAATTGACTGACCTTTCTTAAATTAGATAGGACACATTTGAATTTAGGACGCATTGCCTTCACCTTCTCTCTCTTTGAATGTAGGATGCATTGCCCTCAAAGGAGATGAATCCGGCCGAAAAGCACTGCAGAATGGCTGATGTTGTTTTATGTTTGGGAACAAGGTAACGGTAACAACAGAGATACCTGAAGAAGTCACTTTGATGTACACTTTGAAAGTTTTATAATTATGTATCCCCACAAATCCAAAGTCATCACAGACAAATGATATTTTCATTTGCATCCCTCTTGTTAATTTGCTCATATATTCTATATAGCTTTGATATATGACAATTACTGGTTCTTTTTGGTTCCGGTGAATTTTAATTCAGAGAATCAAGGTTTGTTGATAATATAGAATCCGGCATCACACTATTTTTTATTTATTTATTTACTTAGAAGCTTTGACGTCTGCAAAAACTGCCAAATTGAAAGCTGAAATGAATTTCAGTTCTCTAGGGAAAGATCTGGCCACATCCAAGTTGAAATATTAGAGTGCTTGAATTTATAATTATGATTCTCATTATTGTTATTTCTATTTTTATGATGAAGCATCTTCCCCAGGATACATTAGCATAGACTTGACTTTGTGATTGTTATTATTCTGCAGTTTGCAGATCACTCCAGCATGCAACCTACCTCTGAGATCACACCGTGGTGGGGGAAAGATTGTAATTGTTAACCTTCAGGTAATATCATCTTTTGTTCTACTTTGGCAGCTTTGTTTCTGTTCAAGATAATGGTTGTTGTTTATGGAAAACTGTCTCAGTACAAATAGAAAATTCATATTAAGAACCTATTTCATGGATTGATCCCCTCCACTGTTGTTAAACTATGTAAAGGCCCATGTTTTGTATATATGCTCATTGTGTTGTGTTTTTGGCTAGTTGATATGATTTGGAAGTTAGGATTCAGTAGGTGAATCCAAGTCCAGAAAGGAAAGACGATTTTCTATAAGTTTCAGGAAAGTAATCTTTCAAGATTCAGTTAGGATTTGTCTACTAGGTTTATGAGTCCTAAACCTAATTGTATCAGCAGCTCCTATTCAGTATAAATAGGAGCTGTAGGGGGTTTTCTAGGGTAAGACAGATAACACAAAAAACCGGGAGCCAAGGGTGATAGAGATATCTAGCAGGGAGTTGGGGATTAGCATATGGATTTCAATAAGTACTTGTAATCAAGTTATTCTCCATAGTGCTAGTGATCTCTCAAGAGAGATCACGTAAGTGGACGTAAGCCAGGATTTTGGTTGAACCACTATAAAAAATTTGGTGTGTGCTGTGTTCTGTTCTTCAAGTTCATCTATCCTATAGCTTTGCTTAAATTGTATAAAGTACCAGTAAAGACCAGAAGAGATCCTAGGGCGCCTAAACCACAATAAGTGGTATCAGAGCTTCGACTCTGGTACTTTGCGATGGAAGGCAGCAAAGGCATAGTCGAAGCAGAAGTGAAATCGTTCATTGAGCCTTTAAGAGGCAAAGAAGACTTCACGCTTTGGCGGAGGAGGATGAAGAGTGTCCTGATTCTACAAGATCTGTACAAGGTTGTTCTCGGGTTAGAGAATAAGGCAGTTGATATGGCAGATAAAGTTTGGCAGAAGAAGGACAAGAAGGCAAGAAGTACAATAGAGTTGCATCTTGCAGATCATGTACTGGGTCGTGTAGTGGCTGATGGAGGTGACAACATGAGCAGCAAAGAGACCTGGGATTATCTTGAGAAGGTTTATGCGGGTATGTGTCATATTGGTGAGAATATGGACAGCAGCAAGACATTGGACAAGGTCAAGGAGGCTGACACAGTCAATGTCAAGGAGGCTGACGCGGATAAACTCTTCTTAAAGGAGGAACTCTTTAGTCTTCGGATGGAAGAAGGCGGGGATCTGCAGGAACATATGAATAAGTTTCAGAGTTGTGTTGCCAGTTTACCAAAGGTGGATGTGCGAGTTGAAGATGAGGACAAAGAAGTTATGTTGCTAACATCTTTACCAGCTTCATACGAGCAGCTCATCACCACACTCGTTTCGGGTAAGGATTCTCTCAAGTACGATGAGATTACGGAGGCTATTCAATCTTACATTAAGACGAGTAGCGAGACCGAGAGTTCTCAAGGAGACCTTTATGACAAGGGCGAGGAGGCAAGTCAGTTGACGAGTGAGGAGGATAAATTTGGCAGCAAGGGCAACAAGAGTACAACAAAATCCAAGAAGTACAAAGAATGTTGCTTCAAAAGTGGTGCTGCAGACCACTTGAAAAGAAACTGCAACAAAGGGATGGAAGCAAAGGTGACGGCAGGGAGTTCAAGCACAGCCAACATAGTCATCAGCGAGGAAGATGATTGTGAACTTCTTGTGGTAACGTCTAGCTCTAACGCTTCCAGGGATTGGATTTTGGATACCGGTTGTACATTCCACAGTGTACAATCTGAGAATGGTTTGACACATTGGAGAAGAGTAGCAGCGGAGAAGTTTTCAGGGGAGATGACTCACCGTGTAGGATCCTAGGTATTGGATCAATGAAAATCAAAATGCATGACGGAGTTGTTAGAAAGCTGGAGAATGTCAGATATATTCCTAAGTTAAGGAAGAACTCGATATCTTTGGGTACTTTGGACAAGGCCGGATATAGGTACAGCTCTAAAGAAGGGAGACTCAAAGTTCTCAAGAGATCACTTGTTGTGATGAAGGGCGACATTCAACCTAACGTGTACAAGCTTCAAGGGACTACCATAGTAGGTGGAGTTGCAAAATTTGTTGAAGTAAATGACAAGACTGAGCACTGACAGCAAGGCCAACGACGTATGAGTCAAATAGGGATGCAGGAACTCTACAGGGAAAGCAAGGCCGAAGATGTCGATGTTTTCTACAAGGATGGTAGTCATAGGAAGCAAAAGGTGGCATTCAAGTTGGTAGACTGTGAGAAGAACAACAAAAGATTGCTGGATTATATTCACTCAGAAGTATGGAGCGCAGCACTAGTAAGGTGTAAGGAGGCTTCCAGTATTTTGTTACTTTTCGAGGTGATTTTTCGAGGAAGATTTGGGCTTGCTTTATGAAGGAGAAATCCGAGGTTCTCTTCAAGGTCAAAGAAGGGAAAAGCAAAGTAGGAAATCTGAGAGGCAGAAAAATCAAGTATTTGAAAAGAAGCAGTGGCAGTGAATATAAAAAGAAGAGGTTCTTGCAGTTTTACAAGGATGGAATCACAAGATGCATCATAGTGAAAGATAATCTCTAGGAAGATGGGGCTGCTAGAAGGATGAAGAAAACTCTCTTTGAGAGAGAAAGAGGCATGCGGCTGCATGCAGGATTACCAAACGCGTTTTGGGAAGCAGTTAACCATGAACGTTGTTTGGTTAATCGGTCACCATCAAAGGTCTTAAACTTCAAGTGTGCAGAAGAGGTATGGTCTGGAGAACCAGTTGGCTGTTTTAACTTGAGGAGGTTTGGTAGCAGTGTGTATGCTCATATTTTGAGCAAAGAGCAGACCAAACTCAAGCCAAATTTTCTGGTTATTGAGAAAAGAGTTGAGGGCTACAAGTTATGGAATATTGTTAGCAAAGAAAGGGTTCTAAGTCGATATGTCATCAATGATGAGAAGACCAAGCCGTTTAATGAAGTGAAGACAAATGAGGTGAAGAAGACTAATGTTGATGTTGATGTTGTAGATGAAGCAACAGTAGTTCCTTTAACCAAAGTGATCATGGAAGAGACTCCAGCTCAGGTGGAGCAAATTGAGCAGGTGGAGCATGATAAAAGGGTTATGGAGGAAGAAGTCTTAGAGCGGCAACAACAGTCACAAATACAAGCTCTGGTGCAGCAATTAGCATTGCGAACCTACGACTCAGTTCGTCAGTCACTTGAGCAGGAGTTCCAGAGTAGCATAGCATTGGACAAGTATGCTCTACGTTTCTGTCCAGGAGATCCAACAACGTATTAAGAAGCTATATGTACGGGAAAGTTGGATGGGAGCTATGTTAGAACAGAAGAAGTCCATACAGAAGGACTTGGTTAAAGAGTCGGTTCGTAAGCCCAATGAAAGACATCAGTTTGGCTGTAAATGGGTTTATAGGAAAAAGGAAGGAATTCATGATAAGGAAGCCATGAGATTCAAGGCTTGGGTATTGGCTAAGTATACTTAGAAAGAAAAGGTTGAGTATGATCAGATCTCACCAGTGGAGAGATGCGTCTATTATCATGTGTTCGAGGATAATATGGTTTTACTATCAGGTGACGTGTTAACAGGTCAAGATGGGTCTAGAATTCCAAAGTTGGAGACACAACTAAGGAGGGACAGAGAAGCGGGAAAGTTATGGTTATTGACTGAACCCGTGTTTGCTCTAGCAGTAGCACACTTTCAGTTTAGTGTGCAGGGATCATCTACAGTTGAGTTAGATGAGATGATGCAAGTGTCATATGCAAGAGTAGTGGGATGTCTAATGGCTAGAATCTGCACAAGACCAGGTTTAGCTCAAGCGTTGAGTATTGTGTCAAAGTACATGGTGAATCTGGGTAGACGACACTGACAAGCAGCGGTGTGGATTCTGTATTACTTGAGAGACACTAAGGAGCATGGTTTATTGTGAAAGAAAACAAGAACAAGCATGCATTACTAGTCATGAGGGTTCAGATTTAGGAGACTTAGACAAAGGAAGATCTGTAACAAGCAATGGATTTACTTGTGTTGAAGGTTCAGGTTTTTGTAGAGCAACTATGGAATCAGCTGAGATATTGTCTACCACTAAGGAAGATTGCAAGACACTAACAGAAGCTTCCGCAGAGGCGTTATGGCTTAATGGGTTGATGACTGAGTTTGGGATTCAAGAAGAAGCCGTGGTGAAGAATGATGTCATCATTTTGATAAGGAATCAAGTGTTTCAAGGAATGAAGCATGTTGATGTTTGTGGTCATTGCAGCGGAGTTTGGGTCAGCTCAGGGAAGATAACAACTGAGGAAGCACATTCGAAGGAGAATGTTTTAGTTTGTTTGACCAGGACCACAACCAGGGAGAAGTTCAAGTACTGTTTGGACTTGCTCAGGGTCACAGCTTGCTGAGTTGTGGTGGAGCACCTCCTCACTTGAGGTGCGTTGAGGCAAGAAGAGTCTTGCCAAGGTGAAGGTTCTTGGAGGTTTTGTTCAGGGTTACTTCAAGAATATTCAAGATATCCTGAAGGGAGCAGCAATCATTTGGTATCAACTCACCAAAGTGGAGATTGTTGTGTTTTTGGCTCGTTGATGTGATTTGGAAGTTAGGATTCAGTAGGTGAATCCAAGTCCAGAAAGGAAAGAGGATTTTCTATAAGTTCTAGGAAAGTAATCTTTCAAGATTCAGTTAGGATTTGTCTACTAGGTTTAGGAGTCCTAAATGTAATTGTATCAGCAGCTCCTATTCAGTATAAATAGGAGTTGCAAGGGGGTTTTCTAGGGTAAGACAGATAACACAGAAAACCGGGAGCCAAGGGTGATAGAGAGATCTAGCAGGGAGTTGGGGATTAGCATAGGGATTTCAATAAGTTCTTGGAATCAAGTTGTTATTCTCCATAGTGCTAGTGATCTCTCAAGAGAGATCACGTAAGTGGACGTAAGCCAGGATTTTGGTTGAACCACTATAAAAAATTTGGTGTGTGTGCTGTGTTCTGTTCTTCAAGTTTATCTATCCTATAGCTTTGCTTAAATCGTATAAAGTACCAGTAAAGACCAGAAGAGATCCTAGGGCGCCTAAACCACAATACATTGATCTTATGGTTTTCTATTGTATGATTTGTGTAATTTCTCCAAAAGCTCTGAAGGACAAGAAGGCAGCTTTACATATAGAAAATTCATATTAAGAACCTATTTCATGGATTGATCCCCTCCATGGCCCATGTTTTGTATATATGCTCATTGATCTTATGGTTTTCTATTGTATGATTTGTGTAATTTCTCAGAAAACTCCGAAGGACAAGAAGGCAGCTTTACTGATCCATGGGCTTGTAGATAAGGTATTGTAATTATACCTTACCATCCAGTGATTATTATTTTGTTTTGGCTGATGAAAATGTAGTATTTATTGGATGTGTTGGATAAACCTTAATGGCCTGCATTGCTGATGCAGTATTGTATTAACCTTTGTGTCTCATCGTTATCTGGTATAATCAGAATGCTGAGATCGAGTTGGTTTATTTTCTTTTCTGACAGTGTGATATTGTCTATTCATTTGCACTACAGGTTATTTCAGGTGTCTTGGACATTCTAAATCTACAGATTCCTCCATTTGTTCGGATAGATTTTTTTCAGATCATTCTGACTCAAGCCTTGAGTATAGGTAATCTGAATACATACTTGGTTAAATAGTCTGCAGTTAGGTGTAGAGACCAAGACATGCATGCTTGTGTTGTATTTCTGGTTCAAGGTTACAAGCTCACAATTCTTATGACAAAAAAAAATGCAAAAACCATTTTTTGTTTTTGTTCTTTTTATTCCCTTTTTTGTTTAAGCTTCTTCTGGATTTTGGTTTGAAATTATTTTGTTTACTTTGCTGTTAATCTTTCAATGGAGCTTATTCTTGAATTACTGTTGTGGAGAACCTGATTGGTACAATGTCTTTGCTTTATAACAAGATGCCTATCTTTGCTCAGCAGACCATAGATGTAGACTTAACTTCACCTGAAGACACTTACGTTTTTTCCCTTGTAGTTTGCTTGGCAACATGCCATCTTTGTCTTAACTTCTATTTTCTTTTTATCCTATATTTGATTTTTATTCTACCCAATAGAACCCGAACATGGGCATGTGAGTCAATACCATTACTATCTATAGAAAGATATCGGGTGTGAAACTATAGGTCTATCTACATGTATATATGTGTATATATATATATAGGAATTTTCTCCGGTGCGGACGTCCTCACCAATGGTTTTGGTGCGGATTTTCATTTTTGCATCACTTTTCGATCGAATTTCCTCATCTCCACCGTCTAGTATCTAGATAATATTGTGTAGATCAACTCTGCAAAATTGAAAGTTAAGGCCCTCATCGAATTTCCTCATCTCCGATTTGGTGATTGTTAAGGCTCTCAAAATCGAAAAACAAATGGACGGACTGAATTCTGTCAAACATGAACCGTTCATGTTTATAACAGAAAAACGCAATTTTGAGGGCCTTAACGATCACCAAATTGGCTGAAATTTTGCATAGATGATCTACACAATATTATCTAGATACTAGACTGTGGAGATGAGGAAATTTGATCGAAAAGTGATGCAAAAATGAAATTCCGCACCAAAACCATTGGTGCGGACGTCCGCACAGGAGAAGTGCTGTATATATATATGTGTGTTATGCAGATGCATGATACAGCAAGCATGCCCCTTGTTTTGTAAAGTAAAACAAAGACCCTCGATCCTGTGACTGAATAGTGACAACGGGTGGTGTTAAGTCATATAGAATCAATGAAAGATTCATGACAAAATCTTTCCATGATTCACGCACGCAGCATTAGTGAATCAATTTTTTTTAACAAAAAGCAAAGTACAAGGACGTGGACAAGGGGTCTGCTTTAAATAACTAAAAGGGAAGCTAGGGCTTAGTAGCTCATTATTTAATGCTAAATCAAAGCTTAAGGGCTTATTCTACAGCTGCTCCCTGTTAAGAATATTGGAAGAAGGATTATAATTCCTTATAAGAAGCCCAAAAGGATGCCCAGAACTTGACTCCCTCCCACAGGTCTTCAATCACAACCCCACCATAGGTTTCAAATAATCCTGTATTTCTTTCCATCCAAACTACAGCTAGCACCCGACAACCCCAAATGATTCTGTCCTTTTTCACATTACCAAAAGCTAAAAGATTCTCTTCAATCAAGTCTCTCCACTCTTGCCTCCCTAATAACTTCTTCCATGAGAAGATAGCCACTTCACTGTGCACAAATACATGATCAACACATTCCCCTTGAGCTTTGCATAGAATGAACCAGGGTCACATGTATTCATCCTCCTATATGCCACAAGCCATCCCAAAATCTCACCTTAGTAGGGGCCTTGACATTCAAATACACTTTGCCGGAGCGAAGATTGAATCTGATCCACCACTAAATTAAGAAGCTATGAAAAGATTTGCAAGAGAAAGAGAATTTCCTAGTAGGGCAAAGAAATAAAAAATAACATTAGCGAATCTAATAACAATTTAGCATACATATGTATTATAGAAAAATGGTTTTTAAATAGTTGACCGTATATATGAAATGGATTGCTCGCTCTATTTCACGACTCCTATTGTATACCAATTAAGGCCATGGTTCACAACTTATATTGTTTATGCACTTGCATTACAGATGAAAAGTATGTCAACTGGAACCTCCGAGTAGCAAGTGTACATGGACTTAAAACTCCATTGCCATTCATCAGATCTATTGAGGTGATTATTTAAGAGATTCATTTTGCTGCTCTTAGTTATTGGGGTATAAATGAGGCTGATTTTTCTTTAAAAACCTAGATGCAGGTTTGCGTTCTTGTCATTTTACAGATACGAATGCCGGCTTTTCTTTGAAACAAATGAATAACTGTAGACATTGAAGAGGTTGACCATCTGCACTAAAAATATCTTTTAGCAGATAAGGGATCAATGGGATCATGAACCCTGACATTTTGGTTTCGCTTAGTAATCCACTTTAGTTGATGTAGCGCATTATGCAAACTCATGTTGGTAAAATGTTTCTCAAATTGTATTGTAGCACTGAGAATAGGTATTTTTTGGGGTAGTTTAGTCTTTTTGAATTTACTGATGTAGTCCGCACCAGAAATTGATTGGAAAAAACTTTGGAGCAGTTGGCTTTTGCACCTAATAAAACTCTTATAACATGACTCGATTATCTTGAACCTTGTTATTCTAGCACTATGAACCAGCACTTGTTTATTGCCATACCCCAGAACTGTTCCACGAAATTGCTCATATTTGAGAATAACCTTATCCTATTATGTTTTGCATCCCAGATATCCTTCGTAGACAACACAGAATATAAAGCAGCTATTCTACAGAATGAGCCATTTCAACTGAAAAGGTATAGCAAATATTGATTCAATAAATATTTAAATAGGTCTCAGAAGTACTTGAAGCTCAATTGTAAAATTTATACAATTCAAAATGAGAAAGCTGGTTGATCCATACAAAAGGTTAATTATTTATGGAAATAGACTTATTTTTCTATGAAAAATAGCTTTCTTTGTGACTCTTGATGATGAATGTTCTGAAGATCCAGTTGCTTAGCAATTAGCATGATTAAACAGCCAGCTTTATTATTTAACACATTTTCTCACATTATTTTGTTCACTTATTTTTCTATGAAAAATAGCTTTCTTTGTGACTCTTGATGATGAATGTTCTGAAGATCCAGTTGCTTAGCAATTAGCATGATTAAACAGCCAGCTTTATTATTTAACACATTTTCTCACATTATTTTGTTCACTATGTATCAGGAGAACCTTACAGTCAAAATCAGTTGAAATGGTTTTGAAATTCAACTTCATTGATGGTTGTGGTTGTCGATTCACAAAAATTAACCTGTCTGTCAATTGGGAGGTGAGACATCATGATTTTGTTTTTACATGGTGATACAACTTTGGTTTTGTAGTGCTGTCATGGTTTTGCCCAAATCATCATCAAAGTAAATTATAATATTGCCATAATCTCTGCAAGAACTAGAGTTTTGAATATCCTCAGTTCTCTTGAGGGAAATCTGACATATTCTTGAATATTATGGTGCAGGTTTCAACAGACCATTTGAAGATTGATAAAGATGCCACAATGCAAAAGCTTAGAGACGCAGTTACTGATGAATCGTGCTGTGGCAAGAATGCTGTTATTGATAGAAATTTTATCACGAGCCCAAAAACTGAGGTTCTTATGTATGCCGTTGTAACCAATGTTGTCACCTATGAGAAGACCACCACTGAAGCTTTGAAAGCTGGCACTCTAAGTAATGGTGTTAAAAGGCTGAAAGACGATGCAAATGGTCCTGCAACATCTAAGAAGCGATCAAAAGTGCAAAGGCGCAAATCTAGGCTTTAGAAACTGATGATTGTTTTTGGATTCTTGCCTAGGATAATGCAATGTTGTGGCAGTTGATGTTCATTTAAACTTAAGTCTGACAGTGTCGTTAGTATCATGACTATCATCCAATGTTTAAATGTGACATCAATTGTTGCAACATTTTTAAATTTGGTACAAGAAAATGCGGACCACTTAGTATTTGTAAATAAGTGTATTCATTAGGACTAAGAAAAAAAAGTGTGATTAGGAGGAACTGGGTGAATTTTGGTAGATAATACACTCAGTGGCCGGAGCTTACATGTACCAGTAAAACTTGTTAAGTTATTTGGTAACACGGTCTTTTGTTTGTTGCCTCTTCTAGCTTTAATTCTTGTGGCTTGTTACTAGGCTTATTTTGGTATTTGTAGTTACTATTAATAGTTCTCTCTCTATCTGATTTCTGTTCTGATTATGTTGGATTCATAATCACAAAGGACAAAGTACATGGGAATGGATTCATGGAACTTTTTCCTAAATGGATGGGCACATCAGAATGGGAATGAAGTGATTACAGTATTGATGTTTAATAGAGCTGTAACTAATCTGTCAACGAAGTTGCAGCTCTAAATTATTTTATGCTGAGTTTATGGACCGATAGAAATGAAGGAATTCGAGCCATGTTTATGATAAAATGGTTTGCTACTGGTGCGGGGCAGCTATGTACTGGTGCTGCTTGGAGAGCAGTAGCTCTAGTGTTTGGCATTGTAATGGTACACTGATCGTATTCACAGGATCAAGTAGACGAATGAGAACGCCATAGAGGCTTAGAACACATAATAACGATGTCGAAAAAACTGCTGCTAGTAAGAATACATTTCAGTTTGTCTGGGGTATTGATTGATATTTATCTCCCGTAGTCAAAACTATGATTTCATTGTTGCTTCTATGTACACTCTAAACTAAGTTTGCAATGTAAATATGGCGGGCGAAAGAGAACTTTGATGCAAAGATGTATGTAATATGTGTGATTATATGTGTCGATCCCAGCCTCATTTTTGCTAGGAAATTTCTTGCATTGGCTCTTATAAATGGAGCAGGTTTGCTTCGTAGTTAATGTTAACACAAGGTGCAAACCCTTCTCATGTGCTGGAAAAGAAACCGATCACCCGGTCACTGGAGGTCATGGTTGTCTATACACCACCTCCGAAGGCAGCCCGATGCATGGACCACAAGATTTGGGGTCAATCCCGGCCACCAAAGCCTTCTCGGACTTCTTCCTAGCCCCTCAAATGGAGGCGCTAGGAAGGAGATCAGCACAGGTCCCATATTGAAGGAGGAGGGCGCGGTTCCAAACACATCCTTATAAAGCCAGCGCTAGGCTCCGGGTAAGGTAGAGTTCTTCTGGCCCAACATTCTGCTAAGTCACTTATCCATAGCGATACTAACTTAGGCATCGGAGAGTCGAAGACTAGGCCTACCCCAGTCTCGGCTCCTGACATCAATGCTACCTGTGCAGGATCTCGGACAGCGGAACTAGTGGTACTATCTCTTCCCGAGCTCTTGGAAAGGTAGTAATAGTTGGCGTTAGAAGGAGATACTAGTGAAAAGCCTTCTTTTTCGAATTGTGAAAAGCCCCATTCTAAGCAATTATGGTGGAGATACTAGACAATCCTAATGACCAGGAATCTCACGTCGAAAAGGGTCTCTTCAATCAGGACGCCAACCCCAGTGATCCTGTCCAAGCGGTCACAGCTCCTATCTCTCATACAGATCTCGCGACAACTAGAGATCTTGAAGAAGCCAAGGTTTTTTGCGCCCGAATAACAGAACTCCAGAAGAAACAATTCTTATTACGAGCACGCTTGAGCATAGAACCGCCTACAACGAGACTATGGACCGGGCTATGCGAACTGACGCAATGCTAGATCCCGGAGCAAATTCTCTCTTTTCCCGCGGAGCCCATAGTCATTTTGCTCCTTTGGGCAACTCCCGGTAGGTAATCTATATTGGTCATCCCATAACCAACCCTTCCTATACACAACCCGCTCCTCAGTCCACACTCGAAATCAAGCCCAATCCTGAATCTAAACAAGCCGGCCCTTCACAGCCCAATGCGAGACCTAACAATCCCAACCCCTTGACCACTCTAGGAGCCTCCCTAGACATGCAGACTCACCTCCTACTCCAACTTAACAACTCTGTCAGCCAGTTGACTTCTCACATTGATGGAGTCGAGAGTCGTAGCGCCCAGCGCCCCCTTTATACTGGATACGGATACAAGCAGTCTCCCTTCACGCTACGAGTCCAGTTAGAAAAGCGCCCTACCCGAGTCAAAACCTCTCAAGATGGACAAGTATAAGGGTGCTGGGGACCCGCATCTCCATCTCGAGACGTTCCTTTCCCTTTGTGCCTCCACTCAGTATACAAATGTTGTGGCCTGCCATGCCTTATAGGAAACATTGGCCGACGAAGCTCTCAGTTGGTTCCTTAACCTCCTGGCAAATTCTATTGATAGCTTTGAGCAACTGTCGGAGCGCTTCATTAGCCGCTTTATTTTGCATGCAGTGTCTATCAAAGTGTCGATGCCTTGTTCCAGATCAAACAGCGAGAAGGGGAAGGCTTGCATAGTTTGCTTTCTAGGTGGCAGTCAGCCACGGCTCGGTGTCATAACTTGGAGCCTCGGGTTGCTGAGCAGGCCTTTCGACATGCACTCATTCCTAGCAATTTCTTACTCAAGATAAAAAAAATCCCCCCGCTTCTTATGATGCCCTCATGGATCTAGCCATTCGGTGGGCACGGGCCGAGTATGCCACCTTCGGTGACTCCCTAGTTGTTGACGCCCTAGCCCTACCAGTCCCATCCCAGCGGCCCCTATTCCCCACAAGGCATGAGTTTCCCCACAAATAGCGGCACCCAGCGACGACCAGCTCATACTCGAAGCAGTGGGGGATGTTGTCGCCATAATGGCCAGCGAGGCCGAGGTCATCCTTACGGTACCCGTGACGCCGACCCCACAGGTATTGTCAAGACCCACCATGGGATTAACCCCCTTTAACCCGAAGTAAATCATGCGGGGTCCACCTCTAGGGAACTTCTTACTGAAACCCTCTTGAAATGAACAACCCTCTTTAACCCCAACACCTGGAGCCACCCTGTTCTTCAAATCACATCTACGCTTCACTAATCAATTCAACTAACAAAGCAGGGGTAATCAGAGCAATCTACATGGAAGCTATACCTAATAAACATTCTAGCGACATAAGATTAATTGACCATGCTTCGTCTTCTGTACGCACGACCTCCTCTCGGAAAACCTGCAACACTGGACATTTGAAAACGAAGGACCCAGGGGAGAACATATTTAAAAACGTTAGAGTGAGTGGACGAAAATAATTTCTTAAATACCAATTATTTTGATAAATCATTTATCCCATGCTCTCCCGCATTTTTCGTTTCTGAAAAATATTTATGCATGCAACACTTGAATACCCCGAAAGGGCAATTAAAAACAAAATCGTCATGTCAATCTCATTGGTTCGAAAATCAATAAATAAAATAGGGGAAGAGGTTTCACCATGACAAGAAGTCTCCCAGACTAGGGTCAGAGCCTTCAGGAGGCTACTATGTGATATAACGTCCCTTCATGGCGAATAGATTCTGCCATGACAAGAGCCTCTCAGGCTAGAGTCAGAGCCTTCAGGAGGCTGCTATTGCCCCGCTCCACTCCAAGTGGGGGGCCGTATAGCTAGCTAGCTATTATATTATAACGACCCTTCATGGTGAAGAAAACAAAACAAAAATGGAAAAGTCATAAAAGACTCTTCCCCCGAATAAGATACGGTTTCTCGACCGTCCTCCAAACAAATGGCCATAAATTAATCATTTCCAAATATAATAAACATAACTTATATTCCAGCCGACAAAACAAAGGAGCTTACGGGAGGGGAGCAACCCACCTTCCTGGCCCCACCGGCTCATTAAATCCACAAAATTATATTGCTTATAAATTTTATAAATATTGAAGCATGCATGTCTTTAAAACCAAAAGTCCACTCATAGATTAGGCCTTAGCCTGACGACATCTGAATCGCTTCCTAAGCGAGAACTCCTCAACTTCTGTTCCACAGATAATAATAAATTCTCAATCATCGAACAAAATAATTATTTAAAATCGGCAAATATGATGCCCTCGGCCAAAACTCTCAAACGTAATCAACAATAATCCCCGGCCTTCAATACTAGCTTAGGAGTCCTTAAAATATTCCTTAAACATTAATCGGCAATAATCGATGACCGGAATAATATTTTATTATCCGTCAATAATATTAAACTTGTAAAATTCCAAAACCTAACCAAAACTCCTCCAAAAATTATGAAATTTACTCCATTGAACTCTTCTTATTTTATACTATTTAATTGGCAAGAAAAACCGCCCAAAAGCGGTGGCTCCGCTGCTGCCGCCAGCCAAAATTCTGACCATCTCCGATCGCCACCAAATTTTACTAGAATCTTCGTCTCATCATTCCGAACAACTTTCTAGTTCAGCTCGAAGGCCAATTCCTAGTCTAACTAGGTCAATTGATCAAGAACACAAAATTCCAATTTAAACCTAAAATCACAAAATCTTCGATTCTCCCTCCACACTCCTAATCGAGCTACCAAATTTTAAGAGAATATAGTACTAATCAAACCTATCAAAACCATATAAGGAACTCACTGATTGGTTGCCAGAGGAGGGAGATTTCCCGCAAAAACCCCGCCGAGCACAGTCGCACTTTTAGGCCGTGATTTCTCCTCCACGGCGGCGCTATAGCTCCAAAACCATACCAAGCTTGCCACCTAACTCAGGCCGACAGCGGCCAGAAAAGTCGGCTCTCGAATCGCCGATTCAGATCTGGTACAGTAAAAATTCTGGATTTTGACTTTTTACCGATTCGCCTCGGTAAGTTTCCATATTTATACTGTTTTTACCGTGAACAGTAACTTCAGATATTTTGATTGTCTACCGTTTTACCGCACAGTAACTTTTGTTTTTAGGCAATAACGTCTTCATACGAACTCCGATTTAAGCGTGCCACATGTCCACGAACTCGTATTAACGTCTTCTACAACTTCTAAGAAGGAAGTTTCCTCAAATAACAATCCTACGAAAAAGTGAACTTTATGACCCATTTACGATTAAACGGTTACTATAATTGGTAAAAGACCAAAGTAACCAACCATAAAATAATTCAAGGATCGGGACGTGACAGGTATGAGATCCATACGGCCCTCACCAAAATATATGAAGACATCTAGACTCGCCACAAGGACCTTATTCCTCCCGTGCCAAAGAGCAAGCTCCCCAAGAGGCCTCGCCGAGCCACGGGGAACATGTATTGTACTTATCACGATGATAACGGCCACACAATAGAGCTCTGTTATGGCCTACACAATTTCGTGGAGCATCTTATTCAGAACAGCCAGTGGCAACAATACAGCACACCGGCCACCGGGGCTAATGCCATCGAGCTTCATGGTCAGATATTGACATTCCATGGAGGTGCCCCGAGGCCCCTATCCCAGGTGTACGGGTCCAAGAGACATTGTCGCCACCAGCTGGAAGTCTTGGAATTAGAGAAGGGTGTCTACCATAACTGCAGTTTAGGACCAGGTTGCCTTCCATAAGGGGGAAGACACCATTTGCGCCCATCACAACGAGCCCTTCATTATCTCAGTTCAGGTCGACCATTACAAGTGTCACAGGGCTCTTATCGACACTAGGGCTGCTGTTAGTGTCATATTTGCCAATTGTTATCGTGGCCTCCAGAGGGACAGAGCCAAGCTCTATGACAACCATGATCCACTTGTCAGCTTTTCTAGGGACATCGGCTCAGCCTCTCGGGACATCACCTCCCGCTTTCTCATTGTCGACTGCCCCTCTTCTTAAAACTTAATCATTGGTCGGGACAACCTCTGGGGAATCCAGTGCAACATTGCTGGCCATATGCTCATGATGAAGGTGCTTACCTCGGGAGGCATCCTTACTATCCACAGAGACAGAGCGGCCATCGAGAGCTGTAGCCTCAATGCTGTTCAGCAGGGTCGTAGCTCTTATGAGATGATGCCACTCCGGGCCTTGGATCCCATTGACAACCCTCACGAGATCCCGGACGAGCAAAACAAGAAGAAAACGTATGCCCCAAGACCCGTAGCCATAGAAGCAACCGAGTGGTCACCCTATTTCCCGACATCCTGGATAGGAAAATTCGTATCGGCACTGGCTTAGATGTTGCTTCCAGGCATAAGCTAATATCCTTCCTCCAATCTAAGCGAGATGTATTTGCTTGGTCCTATGCCGACATGCGGGGATCTCCCCTAAAATCATAACTCATAAGCTCCATATCTCCAAGGATTATCCCAGATAAAAGCAAAAGTGAAGAGCCTTCAACCCAAAAAAGTATCAGTCCATCTATGTCAAGGTCCAGTGACTCAAGGAAATATAATTTATCAGGAAAGTCTCCTATCCCACCTGGGTCTCCAATGTGGTTATGGTTTCCAAGCCCAATGGCACCTGGAGGATATGTGTCAACTACACTAATCTCAAAAAGGCTTGTCCCAAGGACAACTTTCCTTTGCCAAGAGTGGATTAAATGGGTCAATTGATCAAGAACACAAAATTCCAATTTTAAACCTAAAATCACAAAATCTTCAATTCTCCCTCTACACCCGAATCGAGTTACCAAATTTTAAGGGAATGTAGTACTAATCAAACCCATCAAAACCATATAAGGAACTCACCGATTGGTTGCCGGAGCGCACAGTCGCACTTTTAGGCCGTGATTTCTCCTCCACGGCGGCGCTACAGCTTCGGCCACCTATCCGAAAACGTAGATGGGAGTCCAAGCTTCAAAACCATACCAAGCTTGCCGCCTAACTCAGGCCGACGGCGGCCCGAAAGGTCGGTTCCTGAATCGCCGATTCGGATCTGCTACAGTAAAAATTCTGGATTTTTGACGTTTTACCGATTCACCTCGGTAAGTTTCCATATTTATACTGTTTTTACCATGAACAATACTTCAGATATTTTGATTTTCTACCGTTTTACCGCACAGTAACTTTTGTTTTTAGGACATAACTTCTTCATACGAACTCTGATTTAAGCTTGCCACATGTCCATGAACTCGTATTAACATCCTCTACAACTTTCTAGAAGAAAGTTTCCTCAAATAACGATCCTATGAAAAAGTCAACTTTATGACTCATTTACGGTTTAACGGTTACTACAATTGGTAAAAGACCAAAGTAACCGACCGTAAAATAATTCAAGGATCGGGACGTGACAATTCTCCCCACTTTATAAAAATTTCTTCCTCGAAATTACTATACTTAATGTCCCACACAATAAAGAATTCTGCCACCGAAAATAATCTAATTATTCCTAATCAACTCCTTTCTAAGAACTCTTTCGAATCGCCCCGCGAAATAGAATTGCCATAACTCTACCGAATAGCTCTTTTCGATCAAAGATCAACACTGATTCCTACTTATAAGCCCATTTCCAGTACAAACCGGAAGGTTATTCTCACCGAACATCGGAAAATATAAATACCTATTTACGACACATGCACATAGGCTCATCCATCCCATGGATCACCAATTTTTTCCGCAACCTCATATAAACTAGTCAAATTTCACATTTATCCAACGTAGCACTCCTTGCTACGTGGATCATCTCTAAATATTTCATTATCTTCTGAGGCTCGGCCACTCTTTTCACGTCTACCCTAAACCGTATAAAACCTTATATCTGATCACACTAATCTTCTCCTGGAATCCTTGATAAAAACTGATTCAGAAAATTCCTTCTTGCCTACTCGAATCCATTTACGAAATGGGATACGAGACTGCCTATCAAGACTCATAATCCACCAACTCTCCAATTCGCGACAAAATACCCTTTCTTTCAAAAGGAACTAAAATCTGTTGTGCACCGAAAACATCAGTTGAAGGCAGCACCTTGTCGCCTAGTCCAGAACACAATTCTTTTAAGGCTTGCTCACGCTTTCCCATGCGTCGAAAGCAACTAACCCGAGCAAAAGCAGAGTTCAATACCACCTCCTGGTTTGAACCTCATGAAGACAGGCAAACAATTCGTCATCACGCTAATTTTAAACTCCAAGCCAAAACCACTCGTTAACACTGCGGCTCATACATTTACACCGGCTCGTAACGATCAGCTAAACCTCCAATCGAATTGATTGAAAATTCGTTTCCTGCAAACCGCGAGAAACCAAGACTCTTAATTGCAAAAACGTCACATAATCAATGCTCACGCTAATCCACAAAGAAAACCATGGCTGAATTGAGACACGTGACCTCTTTCTCCTGTGAACTAGATCACATAATCTGGTTCATGTTTCTATGAATTTTCCGTTATACGAGTCTCATATGGAATACATTCCTTTCTGCACATGACTGCTACAATGCGTCCACTTGCATACGCCAACAATATTTTTAGGATACAAGACACTAATAAAAGTTGAAATTAACGAATCCAATGTGCCCGAATCCTTAGATATGAGAATCCAAAATACTTACTCATTAGAGAAAGTTTAACGTAAAACTACGTTAAACCCTATTAAACATCCACTAAGACATCAAGCCTGGATCCCCACTCTTCAATCAAAACCATAACCCATAAGGCCCAGTTGACATCTATAAGCGAAAACAGTCAACTACTGCAGCCTCAAGAAGTCAATGATACTCTTTATCGTTTCACTACTCTAGCCAATCACATCAAGAAGTTAAAATATACTTACACAAGGCATCAGCGAGTCACCTAACCCGCTCGACGAGACGCCACGAGTCTCATCGTTCTCTATACCAGACCTTGAGTGACGCACAACTGCATCACAACTCAATTAACATATCTCGCGCCCAAAACCAAATGTCATCCCCGTGACAACCAATTGAGAACATCAACATCCTCTGCAACTAAATAGCCCTAACATACCACTAATGTTACCACACTCCCGATTCACCTTACAACTACCCTAAACCGGACCATCTATTGTTATACCTATCACCAACAATACCCAGTCTCACTGCAATTTACAATCCGAGGGCAGAAATACTCAACTCTTATACACCTCTCAGGTGCCACTACTTTCCCATCGATAAAATTTTTACAAGAAAAAACTACATGAATAACGTCACACCTTAGCTAGCTGCACTAAGCATCAGAAGTGGCGACAGCTGGAAAACAGCCTTTGATATTCACCCTTCTGCACTACCTGTGCGATAAATATCAAGCCACATTTCATAAAGCAAATAATTTCCTCACAAGCCAGCACCACAAATTAAGCTTGCCAACTACCCAAGTCCGAAACTTAGGGCAGAAATCAAAACACACTTCCACTCTCAGCTCCTGCTCGAGAGAAACCAAATTCTAACTTCAAGCTAACAAAAAGTCCTGCACCTCTCAAACATTTATTAAAGACCAAATTTGAAACCGTAACCCGAACCATAAAACAAAATAATTATTCGGCCTGCTATCCATAACACAAACAGATAGCATAATCTGCAATCAACCATGACCTCACGGGTCATTCCTGGATTAGTAAGGGATCCCACCCCAATACGATCTCTAAAACGATTACCGCTCTACATAGCAGTAAATTTGCAACCCACAATATTAGATCTCTTAATAACCATCGACTCAAAATACTTCATGAGTCAATACTTGCTCTAGCAATTTCACACTCACTGCTCCCGCAGTTCATACTCAAAAATCGCACCTCGCAACTCTTTTGCTGCACTTATAACCTAAGGCCTAAGACTTGTCTCTAAGTCAGCCCCTGATTACACATGAACACCACTTAAATATCCATAACCTCTGGTTTCCACGCTACATTCTATTCTGCACTCGCCTTTTTTAAACTCAACAACCAACCGAATCTCTAAACATTAATTATAATGTCCCTATCTCACAATAACAATGTGTGAGGATGCTACCTCATCTTGTAGCAAGGACATCTTATATAACTCCAAACACGCTTTATCAAAAACTCTGATCTGACCATCAATCAAACCATAAGTCGCGCAAACAAATTCTCACATTAATGTGTCACAGTTGGTCACCAACTACGAATGAAATCATTTTAGTAACCAACTTTGACTACAAATTCAAGACTTATAAAAATAATCTCATAGAAACATATCATGAATTAACTATGGACATCAACCCTCTTACTTCATGATACAGTGGGTTTCGCTACACCACTATACTACCTCTACTGCCACTCGACTATAACTGAGTATAATAAAAACTCCACGACAAGTCGACAACGCATATTAAAATCCTCCATCAGTTGTCATCTAGCCGAAACAACCACAACCATCTCGTTTCGAACTATCATTAATATTCAGGGTCATTTACACTTAATAACTTACCAAGAACACCCGACGAAAACCCAGAACCAACTTCCAATTATCCTGGAGATCTCACCATGGCTTCATAATCAGCATCCTTTAACTGACCCAAATTATAATTTAATAATTAAATACACACCCAAAAATTCCACTCATTTAGTGACACAATTTAATCACTAAAAATTCTTCATCTGAACCACAACATCCCGTTGGCCCCAATGCTAGGGCTGACGACTTAAATTCGACTCAAACCTCGAGGAATAAAAGTACTAGAATCACAGCGTAACGCTTTACTCAACTCCGATGTCTTCTCTTAGTCGAAAATAATAATAAATATTATCCATCGACTACTATATCTTTTATCCTCTCACTTCTAATTATATCTAACTTTCCATTTACCGTTAGCACATATTTTACATTTTCTCTCGACTTTTCATTCTCATGGGTCACTAATATTAGTATCTGGATCGCTTGTCAAAATTCTCCAACTCAAACACTTTCTTTCTTTACTCCTAGCCTAGACCAACTACTCCAGGCACGATGACGTCGTCACCTGACCGAGGTCTGACAACTCTCAATTTAATTACCCTGCAATCGTTAGTAGTATGGAAAAGTAGGGATCGTTCTAGCCGGAGACACCAAAGGGTGATCGAACGAAGAGAAAACAAACAATTTATAAACAAGTATTCACATATATAATTATCTATCACATAATATACAAGTATAAACATATATACATTGAAATATCGGGGGTTAAGATTGATTTAATCTAAAAAATAACCTACTGAAAAGTAAACCTCAGTTACTATATACAAATGATCAACATACTCATGCAACACATAACACGAAAACCCCTTAAGAACACATAACAACTTCATGCAAGACCGGGCAACATTGTTCAAATTATCCTAAACACTAACCAATTTCGATTCTAATTAGAGTTGTTACGGTTATCTAATCGTTAAGACTTCTCAAGTATTTAGAACCATCTTTGCGCTTGATCCTAAACATGAATACTAACTCATTTAAAGACACGTTGCGTAGAGATTAAACAAGAAAATACTTAAACACAAGAGTCAATCGGAAACATGATCTAAGGCATGGCTTCAATCATCCTATCAGCATGCAAATTATCAAAATTATATCCGCCCTAAATTAATAACAAAGACCATGACAACTTTGCGTATGAATCGATCTAAAATTATTATAGTAGATGAAATCGCACCCTAAGGACAACCATGACCAATTTAGCCTCAAGGATTGATTTAGATGCACAAATTCATGACAATTAATCAAATGGAAATCAAGAATACATAAGAACATGCTACTGCCCCTAAACCTAAATCACGAAATCATCATATGTTCAAGAAGTTACAAATCAAAACATAGAACAATCAAAGATCACAAAGAAAATCGAAACCTATGTTTGATAAATAAAACCAAAATCAAACAACATATTTCATTAGAATTCAAAAATATAAAGAAAATAATATAAATAGCCATGAGAAAATCACACTCTTACAACCTTGAAAGGGTTCGGCAAGTGTGAAGAATTCGGTGGAAAGATGGAACGATTCATATGACTTGTGGTGGAAGAATCAGCATGGTGGATGAATCGGCTAAGTATATTTATATATAGGGTTTGGTAGAATTTCGGCTATGTAATGGCAAGGTAGTGATGATGTATTTCTATCTAAATACAAGCCTATTTATAGAGAAATACACATAGGGTCGGCAGTCACAAGTCCTTAAACTGTCCAGAAAAGTGGAGAATTGATGAAATTATGATTGCTCAAAGTCGGAAAAAAAAAACTGACAGCAAACTGGAATTTTCGGCAAGGTTCTATTGAAGTCTGGTTTTGGGCTAATTTTGAAGGATGACTTCTTGGACTTTTTGAAGGCTTTTTGCTGGAGTTTGAAGGCATATTTCTAAGTATTTTTCATCCTTAAATTTGTGGAAATTCATAAGGGGTAATCAAGTCCAAGTTTGCTAAGGAAAGAAGACCTAATTCAAGAAGGAAAGTGCAACCCTTTTCCCATATAAATAGGGGCAACAAACCAAAAAATTTGGAGACCTCCTCTTGGCGCACAAAAACTAAAAAAACCCTAGTTTCTTCCATCTCTCTACCTCTTCCATAAACCCTAGTTTAGCCTTTTCAATTCTTCTTGTAATTTCAAAGTTGTTTTGGCGTGCTTCGAGCGTGTTGAAGAACGAAAAGTGTAACTCATGACTTTCTTCCTTTATTTTCAATATATTTTTCTATTTTTTAGTTTTTTCTTGATTCATATGTGTGTCGTGTATGTGTTTCTATTCATTGATTGAATGATGTTTTAGTTATCTTGATCTTTCTTGTTCGATATTGAAATTGCTATAATTTGTTCTTCGTAAAAACGTGCCAAGACTTGTATTTGGACCATGTGGATTAATATGAGTTAAAATTGATAGAGATTAATCATAGGATGCATGCTAATATATGAGTTGTCAGCAGCGTGTGCGGATTTATATGTTGGTATGTTCAAATTTGATCTTAAATGTGAAGCGTGTTTGCATTGCATGGAATTTGTTTAATATTGTCAGCGGGGTGCGCGGGTATTAGAGATGGTTGAGAAAGACATGAGGGATTACTGGGCCGCGTGGGCTGTTTTCTCTTGGAATTTGGTTCAACTATCGAATTTGCATGATGTTAGGTTGCTAGAATTGTTATTTATCGATATATTCTTCTGTTAAGTTTGTGTGTTTGTCTGAGGTTGGTCGCATGTATATAGTAGCTTAGATTTGGTTTTCTTTTTAGTTTAGGATTTTCGTCACTATTTTGTCCTCTTTTTTCTCTGATTTTATTTTTGTACCAAATGAATTCTGATCATGTTGAAATTTCTTACATATGTTCATATGTGTGTATATTATATCCCAGTAAATTTTCATAATTTTCTGAATAGTTTAGGTTAGGTTTTTAATTAGGTTTTCAAATGCTGTTCGTTAGGAACAGTAGTCACTTTTATAATTATTTTTAGTTTGTAATAATTATTATGATTTATACTAACACTTATTTTGCAGGTACCCTCAATCCCCGGCCTTATACGATACCATACTTGCCTTACGCTATTAACGATAAAAAGGGTTTATGTGATGCAGACTTAAAAACCAGTCGTCAAAGATGAATAAGCAAGAACAGATTGCATCTAACCTAAAAATGCTGGAACGCTGCAAGAAGCTAATTATTCAAAGAAAATCAATTTTCACTCCAAACAAACAAGAGGCTGCTGGTTTTGTGGAGATGTAGGGAACATAATTGGTGCATGTTGACCCTATGCCTTTGTTAGAAGTGGCACCGAAGACTTCTAAGAAAGTTGTCGAAGAGGTAGCTGGAAAGATGGTGGCTGAGCCCTGGAAGGCGGCGATGATGGATCAGTTTGGTCTGGAGAGGGTGGAGTTGATAATTTTGACAGGAAAGGGAAACCTTTGAACTTGGGGTTTCCTGTGGGGCTGGACCGACAGACAGGCCTAAGTTTTGTTAGATGATCTACTTCTCTTGAGGTGGATGTGGGAAATGGCACCTGCCTCCATCAACCTAAAAGAGGTGCTGAAAAGGTGACCGCCCGGAGAGAAAAGGCGGTAAAAAAGCGAAGGCGATGCCGGCGGCAAGGAAGACGAAGACTTTTTGTTTTTTTTTCTCTTGCGTCAAAACGACGCCGTTTTGGGGTTGTCTAATTTTTTTTGACAAGTATTAATGAAACTCAGCCCCAAACTCATTTTCATTTGATCTATAAGGCTAAAACGTGAAAGAAGCAGTCTTCCTCTTGCTCCCAAATCCCATCTCGCCGATCGATCGAAATCGATGTCGCCCACTCCCGTTTGATTCCTAGTTTTCTTCTGAACACTGGTTGGTTACCTTTTCTTCTATTAATATGTATCAATTTCTCTTGAAATAAGTATGCCTCTTGCTCCGATCCCAAATCCCAATCACTTCGATGTCGCCCACTCCCGCTCGATTCCTAGTTTTCTTCTGTTACCGGTTAGTTACCTTTTTGTCTATTAATCTGTATTAGTTTCTCTTATATTTTGCTTAAATAATTATCTTTGCTCATCCTGTTGGTTTGTTGTTGCTTGCGTTTGATGGTGTCGGTAATTGTATTAGTGATGAGTGAGAAAGGGGAGGATGGAAGAGATAAGGCATGGAAGTTTACGAAGAAATTGGAAGGGGAAAAATATTTTAGATGTGTTTTTTGCAATCAAGTATGCAGTGGCACCATCTCTAGACTAAAACACCATTTAGCAGGTTTTTCAGGTGGTATGAAAACTTGTAATAAAGTCGTTGTAGGTGTAAAGAAAGAGTACCAATTAGCTATTAAGGAAGCTAAAGATGATAAATATAAGAGAAGTGTTATGTTGCATGAGATAGGGGCAAGAATTGGTGGTGGGAGTAATATTGGTATAGACCCTCAACTAAGTGAAGAATGTGGGAGCAGAAAATGAAAAAACTTGCTGCATTACTTAGAGATGAAGATGATGATGAAATAGAAGATCTTACTCTGCCTCTTCATTCAAATCCTTTGAACATTGATGATTGTGATGATATTCATGTGGGTGTGAGTGGATTTGAGAATGATGATATGGATAATTGAAGTGTAATATTTGCATTGGTTTAGTCTTAGTCCATGTTTGAACTCTTTGATGTTATTGAAACCTTGTTTGAAACTTTTAAAGAACTAATTATATTTTACAGTATATTCATATTATTTCTTACGTGTAATATATTTATTTAATGTTTACCTAAAAGGAGGTCGCCTCGACGCCTTGATGCTTTCGCCTCACGAGGCTTCATCAAGTGACCTTCGCCTTCGTTTTCGCATTTGAAAACATTGGTACCAAATGCAACTATTAGTCATTTTAATTAGTCCCTTTCTTACAAAAAGTTCTTAGTAAACTACATACGGTTATCGCTTACTTTTAAGCCGTCTCCATGGAAGGCATGATTAGAGTCCTTTCTCAACCTGATTGATTGTTCCTCATCTATGTTATCTCGTAATAGCTTTTTGGCAAGTTTAGGCAGCTTCTATTTCTGATAAGCTCTGGCTTTGTTACTGAGGATCTCTTTGCACAAGTCAGGTTATGTAACAACCAAAACAGGCTGAACACCATTCCATTGAAGAAATATCCTCCCTGTGTAGCAGACTAGCAGCAATGACTAAATTAATTCCTTGGCCAAAATGTAATCAAACCATACTAGAGTTAAGAGTGTAATACCATAGATCTTGGTCCATGCATGAAATGAACATGAGAATACATATCATCTGATACATGTATTGGCCTGCTCAGTGATTCTTTTTGCATTTTACTGATTTCTTTGGTGTTTCCATAGTGAAATTTGTAAGAAGGACATTTGATTCCCTTCAAACGCATCAGATTCTGAATTCGAGTCGGAGTCCACCATAGTTTGTGATTGGCCTTGATCAGAGCTATGAGAAGCAACACACACAGAAAGCTTACAATCATGATTCTGGCCAGTTAATTAAACTACATACTGTGTCTTTTCTGTAGCTTAGTGAACAAGGCCTTCTTTGATCAATTCCTTGGGTTTACTTTACTGTTGTATGTGCTTGTTTCTTGGGATGGGGGTCTTTGCTAAAGCCTCTACTCTCTACTCTCTTATCTTCTTTTTCTTTTCTTTTGTTGCTTCGAGTGTGATGATAATCGTGTATTCAACTCTTTCAATTCAATAAACTTTAGATTATATCCTCTCGTTTGATATCTTTGGCAAAGTTTCATCCAATTTAATGATCATTTTGAGTTGGTAAAATGCATACGTAGAGTTGGTAAAATTGTGTGGTTAAAAAGAAAAATCTCTTACTTATTTCCTTGGTAAATATAACAGCGCAAGTCCAGAACGAAGTGATTTCATGAGAACAAGAACTACATGAACTAGAGAAATGTACTTGGGAGTAGGAAACATAATGGAAACCTAATAAACTTTTCTTACAAATTGAAACTACTGCAAAAATATATTTTCCAACAATATAATGATAATCAACCAGTAAGAGGATCGAGCACCTGCCCCATGAAGAGCATTGTTCCCGTCACATCTTTCCTAATCAGAAACATGAAGAGGTGATCAGCCACAAAGTCTTGTCATATGGCTCTTTGGCTTTGCCTGCGTTACAAGTAGTTATTACACCACAGGTTGTAGTTGAAGCTGTTGTGCCATTTTCGTCAACCTCTATTACAGATTCCTGAACAATCTCTACTGATTCTGAAACATCCCACTATAGCCCCATTTTCTTCAGAACATCTGAAGCTCCAAACCTGGAAGAAAATTTAAACTTTCAGATCAAGAATTCCCCAACCCTAACATATCTAAGGTCTGTATGGCGATCTAGAAACTCCGACTCGGAACAAACTCTTTGAACCAGAGCCAGCAGCCCATCTCTTGCATTTGGAAGCAACTAAACATAGAGAATTGATGAGGGTCGTCATATTTATGTGTGCCAATACGAGGCCAATGAGACAAGTCCTCAAAAAACTCACCATCTTCATACTTCCTGAAAAAAAAAAGTCTCAAAACTTTGAAGCCGTCAAAGGCACCAATATAGTGACATCGGCAATAATAGATGGTGATGAAAGGCACTTCCTTAACCATGTCTCCGTTCAGAAGGTGAAATTCATGATTCTTTTTTGTCTCTATAAAGAAGTACGTTTCGGTCCAGTTTGCTTTGAAGTATAAGACGTTTGCAAAGATAAGACTTGTCTTAGTGTTGAGTGAGCCACGAGGAAGAATCTGAGGGATAAGGCATTTCGTCTCTTTCTCTACCCATGCATTCACTTAAATTCTCACTTGTTCGAGGCTGGTTTTGATATCGATATGGATCAGAGCCGCCATGTAGGAATCTTCCACCACTTTTTTTGTATGGTTCGTCGAGAGGGACAGACTCATCGACCCAGAAACTTTTGTGAATTTCAAAGAATGCTGCTTGATTGAACGAACATTGTCCTCTAGTGGATGAATCGACCAAAACGGAAGTGACGAGATCGCAAGCAAGGGAGTTAAGTTCGGCGATGGACTTGGAGTTGAGTTCTGTGATGGACTTAGAGTTGAGAAAAAAAGCTGGGGGAGTTGTTCATGGCGGCTATCAAGCTGAGGACGATGTGGATGGATTGCGAGGAGTAGATCATGTTCTTGCCATGGAATTCTGTTCCAAGGAGTTGCTTCGTTATTTGGAATGCGACGTTGGTTTGGTTGGTGATGGGTTTTTTGAGATGTTTTAAATCAGCCATTGTTGGTGCTTGTTGATTTTTCAAAGGGAATGAAGAGAGATGCTGATCACTTCCTATTTTTATCAGATCAAACTCTTATACTCTAAACTTCGTATATGTAGGTTAAGTTTGGACTTTGGATAATCACATCAGATTGGTATCCTTGAAAACTTCAACTCTTATCAACAAACCTACAAACCTGATTAAGTATAACTGTAGAGACAATGAGAGATAATAAAGAGTCAAAGAGAACATAAAATCATAATCTTATTCATAGAAGTTTTTTATATAAGAAATTACATAGCAATGATAGCACCTTATATAAGAAATGACTGACAGCACCTTATAGGTGTTGTACAATGAAATATAACCATATAATAAGGAAGAAACGTGAGAGAAAGCAAAAACTCTAACTTCCTAAACACCAAAACTCAAAGGCTACCGCGATAGCCACCAAATTCCAAATCTTTTTCTCCACAATCAGTCAATCAAGTGATGGCCTTCTCTTCGCTCTCGAAGAAGACTGTTGAATCCTCCTTTAAGCAAACTAGCAAATACATTTGTAGACTTCCAAGTTCAACCTTATAATTGCTTTAAATTGATCAAATCTCCCAATTATGTAATTTGTGTCATCGTAAAAGTCCACTTCCTTGTTATGGTTCAAGTATATATTCGACTGTAGTCACTCCAGCTTCAAGCATGTTTATAGGTGGAACCTAATATTTCACCTTTACCGGGTTACAATTAAATGTGAAGCCACTCTGGGCCCTTTGTCTGGGCCCAATTCGCCATAAAACTAAGTAAAGCAAGGGAAACTACTCCCACATTGGAAAGGGACAGGAATGCTGCCCTCAATGCTACTATAAATACCGGTACATGCCTCCCCATAAGGGGACGATGAAACTTCTTGACTATTCCCGAGTTTTATGCTTAATTGACAGTATCTAACTTAAGCATCGGAGTGGCTTCCCTCGGTAAACCCGGTGACGCCTCTTTGACGTGTTTGTTCTTTACACAGGAAAACTCGGAGTACAGGGAAGTCCGCTATTTCTGGAGCCGTGCAACCCGCTAAAGGGGCCACGAGTCGCCCGGAAACAATTGGTGCTCTCGTTGAGAGTCGAACTCAAGACCTCACGCTTACCAAATGGACGCCAGCCAGACTTGCTAAGGTAATAAACCCAGTAGGGAAACCTCCGGGTTATGGAAACCCTTGCTAAGGTAATTTTGACAGCGCGTACATCCCAAGTAGGTACCGAGTTATCTGCAAATGTTCAAATTTATTATATTTTGATGTTATATATAGAGCCTTTTCAGGCCCACATAAAACCCTACCGGGTTAGGTTTATCAATCAGTTTGTTGAGTGAATGCAGGCGATCTCCATATGACGTGAAATATTGCAAGCCTTTCACGGCCTTATTTCATGGTCAAAACTTGTCAAGCTCCGATAAATCTCCGATAATCTCCATTTGACATGAAATATTGCAAGCCTTTCACGGCCTTATTTCATGGTCAAAACTTGTCAAGCTCCGATAAATCTCCGATAATCTCCGATAATCTCCATTTGACATGAAATATTGCAAGCCTTTCACGGCCTTATTTCATGGTCAAAACTCGGCAAGCTCCGATAAATCTCTGATAATCTCTGGTAATCTCCATAACTTGAAATATTGCAAGCCTTTCACGGCCTTATTTCAGTCTTTGAAAGTCTTAACGGACCCATACAGCCCTAGCGGCACCATTTTTATTTACATGCCAAACCGGCATTATATGTGCAAATTTTGTCACCACTTGCAGGTTATACATCGGGTTGAAAGTCCTTATGAACCCGTAAAGCCTTAGCGACACTATTTTTATTTATATGCCAAACCGGCATTATATGTGAAATGCCAACACTTGCAGGTTATGCATCGGGTTGGAAGTCATACTTGACCCGTAAAGCCCTAGCGGGCCTTAGAAGTCCTAACGGAACCGTAAAGCCCTAGCGGCCCATGGAAGTCCTAACGGACCCGTATACCCTAGCGGCCATATCTTTATTTACATGCCAAATCGGCATTATGTATAGAATGTCAACACTTGCAAATTGTGCATCAGATTAACGTGTTATTTTACAGGAAGAGTTACCGTGTTATAGAATGACACCCCCCCTGAAAAGCCCTAGCGGCCCATGGAGGTCCTAACGGACCCGTAAAACCCTAGCGGCACCATTTTTATTTATATGCCAAACCGGCATTATATGTGAAATTTGTCAACACTTGCAGGTTATGCACCGGGTTGGAAGTCCTAACGGACCCGTAAAGCCCTAGCGGCCCTTGAAAGTCCTTACGGACCCGTAAAGCCTTAGCGGCCCTATTTTTATTTAAGCACATTAACATGCCAAACCGGTAATATGCGTACATTTTGTCAACACTTGTATATTCTGCGTCACATTACCGTGTTATTTGACAGGAAGCCCTAAAGGACCGGTAAAGCCCTACCGGGCCTATTGTTATTTTATGACGATAACATGCCAGACCGGCACTATGTGTAAATTTTGTCTACACTTGCGAGATATGCATCAAGATTAACGTGTTATTTTACAGGGAAAAACCCGTGTTATAAAAGGACATTCCCCCGCAAGGCCTTAGCGGCCCATGGAAGTCCTAACGGACCCGTATATCCTGGCGGCACTATCTTTATTTACATGTCAAACCGGCATTATGCGTAAATTTTTATACTATGCATCAGGTTACCGTGTTATTTCACAGGAGGAATTATGCGAAGGAAAAGCTTGATTACTTAAAAGAGGCCAATTACAAAAAGTAGCGAACCGCTACAAGTAAAGTCTAGTCTACAAAAGCAAAGACAACTTAGAGGCTCCTGCTCATGGCGCTGCAGACCCGCTACCCCCGCCAGTGCTCGAGCCGCCATGTCCTCCCCGAGGCCGTATGATAAACTGTCCCCTACGGAGCGGTGGCCGGTTTTGAGGACCACCGACAATCCCACCACGGGAAGTACCTCTCCGGGCTGCTGAAGAACGAACCGGGGGACTCCGAACCGGGTTTGCAGGAGCCCTAGGGTTTGCAGCCATGGCAGGAGTCGACCGGGAGGTGCCTGCAGCCTCGTCGGGTCTGACATGACCTTGGTGACCATCATACCCGGCTTTGTCAAGCCAGCCTTGGCGAATCCCGGCGCTAACAATTTCGGCTCGAGCCTCAGCCCTTGCCGACCGCAGCTTCATTTCAAACTCGGGACTCGCTAGAAACTCGGAGACAGCAGAGTCCCTGGCCCGGGAAACGGCCTGCACCAACTCTCCTTTCTGCTGCTCCACAGAAGTCACTTGTTGCTGCAGCGCTTGATTCTGTTCAGTAAGCTGAGCAATGGCGGCATCTTGAGCACACCGGTCCTCCCGGTGACCCTCGATGACTTTCTCCAATTCCGTGTTCTTGGCCACCAAGTCTGCTACGTGTTCTTCTGCCTTGGCCAACTTTGCACTCGATGCAATGGCTGATGCGCTTGCGAATTCCCGGACCCGAGCCAGGTTTTCTTCACTCGCCGTTACCTGGTCCCGGGCGGCCCGGAGATCATCCCTGAGGACTCTCTCTCGCTCGGGGATGCCTTCGGTTATGAGCCGATCGGTTGCCAAGTACGACAACCTGACAGCCTACACGAATCAAACAACGGGTTAGTACAAGGAAACAAAAACAAAAGAACGGGTTAAAAGAAAAAGACACTTACCCGCATCAGTTTCTCCTGCGCCCTCCGGGCTACAGTCACCGGGTCCTCATGCTCCAGTACATAGGAGTCGGCGGCGCAGTTCTTCAGATCCGCTACCATTCTCTGGATGGCCACGTCCGCCATTCCCGCGCCCGCCAACTCCTCCATGATTTCAGTGGTGTCCCGGTGCTGCTTCCTCTCCCTCCTCTCTTTCCTCTCCTTCCTTCTCTTCTTCCTCTCGGACCTTGCCGAGCTGGATGCCTCCCGGGTGCGTTTGTGGGAGGGGACGGGTTCCACTTCGCGCACTTCGTCGCTCCCATCACTCCTCTCAGGGTTCTCACTCATCACCCCTTCTTCACCCCCGTTGTCAGCCTCATCTTCAGTCAACTCCTCTTCACCCGGGAGCATAGATGAGGGAACTGCGCTCATCACCGGTTCTTCAAACTCCACCTCTTCGTCTGCTAAGGGGAATTGAGTCACCGGTTCTTCAATCACCGGGTCTTCCGCCACCTCCGCGGGGCTCCCCACAATCTCTTCATCTAACTCCTGGTACATCTCTGTGCCAAGTACCTCAGCAAGGTACCCGGGGATCTCGTTGAAGTGCAAGGTGTCCACGAGAAATTTCTCAGTATCCCCTTGCTCTGCTTCTGGCCGCAGGAAAGCCGCTTTCGTGGTCAGGTTAATGTCGTATAATTGACCATCCGTTGCTTGTGTCCGGATCCCGGCCCAAACAGCCTTATCTTCAAACCCGTCGTATATTCCCGGGTTCTTCCGCTTCGTAAACTCCATCGGGAGAAGAGCTGCAGAAACACATATAGCCCGTTACACAAGAAGCTTTTGATTATAAAAGTTGAAGGAACACGAGACAAACCTGGGAGCTCCATCAACCGGCACCTGCTGTACACATACAGCCTACAAAGCCGGTATGAACTCCGGTCGTCTTGCCCCCGAAAAGCCCACAGCATCCTCCGGATCCTCTTCTCCATCACCGGCTCCAGAGGAATGTCGGGGACATCTGCAACACAAACAACATAATTATAACCCGGGATAGAGAAAAGAAAGAAGAATCCGGAGAGAGAAGGACTCACTCATCAGTGGCTGGAAGTCACCCGGTACTTGAAACGCGTATCCCGGGTCTTGAAAGTTTCTTATCAAGAAACTTTTCTCCCTCCAGGTCCGGCTCACGGAGGTTGGCAGGTCCTCGACGATCTTCTTGAAAACCGCTTTGGACTTCAGTTGGATGGTCCCACTGAAACCCGCCTTCCGGGAGTACTCGGCCCGGTACATGGCGTGTAACTCATGATAGGTTGGCATCTGCTGCTTCAGCACCTTGTACATAACGCACAACCCGAGTAGCTGCCTCCACATGTTCGGTCCAACTTGCCCGATTGCGAAGTTGCTCGCAGCCAAGAGATACTGCACCTCTACCTTCAGCGGGAGTGACAAGCCGCAGCGTAGCTGATACTCGTGGCACAGCGTCCACCCACCCCCGGGAGCGAAGAACTGGTCCTCGGGTTCTAAAGGCCGAATTTCTACAGACTCGGGGATCTTCCAGTTGCTCCTTAGCTCCACGATCTCCTCCGCTGTCAAAGAGTACCCGGGAGGGTCAAGAGCGGTCCCATCAGTGAAGGTCACGGAGGCAAACTCGGGGACGTGAGTGTCCATTGTTTCGTTGGCCATCTGCAAAACAAAAAAAAACACGGGGGCGTCAACAAAACCCAGGTAACCCGGTGTCACGAAGCTAAATTCCCAAACGCAGACCCAGAAAACCTTCCTGGGAACCCAGAAGCAGTACACAAATCGTCCCAAAACAATCAAAAAGGAGGGAAGAAGAAACAGTACCTTACTTTTGAGGGCTTGAAGGGGTTTTGAGATCGATTTGAGATTGAGAATCAAAAGAAACAGCGACAAGAGAAAGCGACAGCAAAAGCACGAAAAAGTTATCGGGTTTGGAGGTGAGACAAAACTGTCACCTTCAACCCCTATTTATACAGTTAGAGACGTACACTGAAGGGACGTTTCGGTTTTTCGATAAAATCGACACGTGTCGTGCATGCCGCGTCCCAAAACCGAAAAACTTTTCGTTTTCCCCCACTTCAAACTGAAGACTTTTCAATTTCCCCCCCACTACAACCCGGAGACGTCGTTTTAAATTCTCAACGTACAGAGTGTCTACGGGTTACGCTTGCGTACGGACTTGGGGGACTGGGTACCCCGGGTTTGGTTGCTAACTTTGTAACCCGGTAAAGAAACGATTTTAAGTCCCCACCCAAGCGTACCCCTTGACTGAGGACTTGGGGGACTTGTTTATAGGTGGAACCTAATATTTCACCTTTACCGGGTTACAATTAAATGTGAAGCCACTCTGGGCCCTTTGTCTGGGCCCAATTCGCCATAAAACTAAGTAAAGCAAGGGAAACTACTCCCACATTGGAAAGGGACAGGAATGCTGCCCTCAATGCTACTATAAATACCGGCACATGCCTCCCCATAAGGGGACGATGAAACTTCTTGACTATTCCCGAGTTTTATGCTTAATTGACAGTATCTAACTTAAGCATCGGAGTGGCTTCCCTCGGTAAACCCGGGGACGCCTCTTTGACGTGTTTGTTCTTTACACAGGAAAACTCGGAGTACAGGGAAGTCCGCTATTTCTGGAGCCGTGCAACCCGCTAAAGGGGCCACGAGTCGCCCGGAAACAAAGCATGACGCTTTAAAAATCAATTTAGCACTTCAATAATTTAGGAGAGTGAAATTTACACTCTTAAAATTATAAACCACACTCCCATTTGTTTTTTGATATCTTTATTTCCATTAATACCCCTTATGCATATTCTTCTGTTTCTTCTCCCTTTTCTAGATGTGGATGTCTTAGCTATCATACTGATTTTCCTTCGTCGGCATCTGGGTATTTGCATGATTGCATCTATGAAGCTCTTCAACGCAGACAAATATTACTACTACGGCTTTTTGCTATCTTTATTCTCACCGTTGTGTTCGTCTTCAGACCCATGATTATCGAGCTGAAGAAGCACAAGATGGTAGGGTAAGAAGTGTAAAGGATTGAAAGAGGATATAATAAGTGAAAATTGAATTCTTTTGATTATTAGATATTGTTGTTTTGAATGTTTAGGCCTTTAGGGTGTTGTTGAAATCTCAAACTCACCGTCAAGGTCTGGGGATAATGATTTTGTGAGTGGAAAATTATACTGTTAATAGCCATATATTTGATCAACATCTCCAGAAAGATCCAAGCCTTCATACATATGATAGATTCTCCTAATGATTTTCCAACCCATTAATACCATTAGCAGATGCAATACAAATGATAGGGAGCTGATGTAGAAGGAAAAGAGAGAATAAAGATGGTAAGGGGAGACGGTTCAGAAGATGGAGTGAGGAACTGATCAAGGATGATAACTAAGTCAAGGGAAAACTAGGAATTTTCATGTTCAAGGAGTGTGGTTTTCAATTTGAAGAGTGCAAATTCACTCCCCCATAATTTATCAAAATTTCTCTGGGAAGCTCAGCAAACAAATTCTTAGCCAGATCCTAGTAGTAACCAGCAACACTAGCTAAAACTCCTACTCTTCACACATATATGATAGAATTAGGATGAAGATATTCAAGACGTAAGAACCAAAGATACTTGAAAGATGAAGATATTCAAGACGTAAGAACCAAACATATTAACTGTTTGGGCTAATATTAATATTTTAGGAGAATCCAGTTATATTAAGCCCAGTGTACTGGTATCTGCGGTCTAGATCTTATATAATGCTAGCTAGCTATAACGGCCCCACTTGAGGAAGTGGAGCGGGGCGCAATTAGAAGCCTTAGTAGGTTCCGACTCTAGCTTGGAGGGCTCATTGTCATGGTGGACCCTCTTCCTCTATTTTTTTCATATTTATTTTTAAGCCAATGAGATTGACATGACATGTTTTGTTTCTAAATGAATATTTGAGGATTTTTTCCTAATGTGGCATGCATGAATGATTTTCAGAATAATAAGAGAGCAATATAGTATGGACTTTTCCTTACACTTGATTATTATTTTTGTTCACTCACGCTAACGTTTTAAATGTTTCTCTCCATGGCCTTTTGTTTTTAAAAATGCCCAGACTACAGTGACCTACTCGGCCATAGCTAGGAGGCATGACATAGTTACCACATCTACATTTTTCACTAGTAGGTTACTGGTTTAGCCTACATGTGTAATTTTCTCGTTTCCTTTCATTTTTAGAGCTTTGACAACCATGGAGGGTTTTGTATTATATGAGGTTTTTTGTTAGGGGCTTAAAACCCCAACTTAGTTACTTGAGAAACGATATTCATAAATATTGTGGCTGATTTTATTTGTCAAAAGTGGTTTAAGATATTTATTTGATTTAAGGCAAATGTTATCTATTTGGAAGCAGGATGACTCCTATAGTTGAGGATGGTCGAGTTGTTTTAGAAGTGTGTTGTTTTGGATTGTAGGTAAGAGTTGCCCATTTTGAGAGAATGTTATGTCGAAATTTTTGAACTCACCTTTGAGGTGGACTCTGTGGGACTTACTCTTGGTTTTATAGGAAAATCTGAAATGGGCCTTGATAATGGAGTTTGAAAATAGTTTTTAACCAGCAATAAACACACCTGATTAGAACCTCAATAGCTGTGTCATTGCCCCAAAAGTAAATAGATTGGGTTACTTGACTTTTTATAGATTCATTACCTACGTAGACTCTTCTTTACTTGGCTTCCATCAAACAGCTTTCGGTGCATCACAAGCATTAAACTAGAAATTTCACCCGTGGAATGAACTCTAGTTATCATCCTTTTTTGTTATTCCATAATTTCTCAAAGAATTAGACTAAAATCTGAGGGGCACCAACAAAGATGCACCCTTCCAAAAATAGGCGTATGCCACTTAAAACATTACGCACACGGTATTCTTTAGTAAAAGGCGAAAGAATAGTTCGCTATGTGCTCAACACATGGCTCCGTGAGTTGAGTTGTGCTGGGTTAATTTGTTTTATATCCCTCACTGTAGACAACTCCCTATCCAGCTCTGATGTGGGATGCGCATTGGGCCTATTATACTTCCACTCAACTTACATAAGAAAACCGCGTATACTACGTTTCAGAAAATCCATTACAAGTTTGGTTAACTTCATTCGACTCCATTTGATAAAGGTGGGGGATTCAAAGGAAAATCTCATTTAAAGGCATTGGGAGTCACCGGGAGTTTTTTCATCATTTAGGCCTTGAAGCTTAATCATGTAGGTGTCATTTGCTAGCATTAGACAATTCATACCAATAATTCTTACCCACTAAAATTATGATATTTCACTGATTAATTACATGTAATCCATCATTATCTACTCCAGAAGAACCCAAGCCATCACAACGATGATGCACATTTGACCTCTATGCAGTATGAACATTTACTCATGGATATAGTTGATGAAATTTGTCACTCATGATCAGCTATCAAAGTTGTATGAATTTACAATTTCACTGCTAGTTGACAAGTACGCCATTTTGAGACAGAAGGGGCAATGTCCTTATCTATGAGAGATGGTATCGAAACTGAAACGTCTCTACCCATCAGTCAGACTCATAGATCAGACCAGACAATTGATTTGGTTGTATTTTTGTTTTGGTACTTTCGACATCACCATGTTACACTCATATTACACAACACAAGAATTAAGAACTTAATATAATGAATAATAGTTCTAATGGTCAAGATTTCTTAGATGACAAAAATAACAGAAGTTTAAACTTGAATTAGGAAAGGTTGCAAGAACGCAAGCCACATGTCAGCAAATAATGACGTAGTCAATCCCATGTATGGGAGACCATAGAATGGTGCCCTCCTATGTGCAATGGAAGTCACCAATCTAGGCCATGAGACTTCTTAATCGACAAGAAACCCCGCCAAGTTAAGTATGTTACAACGCCACAGTTCCAGTTTCTTTATCCCTATTCTTTCCACCTCACATTCAACATGTTTTCTATATGGGATAAACTATGACCCTCACTTTACAATTTAGTACAAATTGGGATTGAAAGAATCACCAAACCTTCGCTAGGAATTCAGAAGCTTTGAAATTTCGGTTCTTCCTTCTCATAGCTTGTCTTGGAAAACAACTACAATATGGAGACGACAAGACGAAGCTAACACTACCGGGCTTGCCTGCAGCTGAGGTCAGAAACGTGAACTCATTGGCGATCTCATGCCATTAGTCAGACTCATAGGGCAGAACATTGATTTGGTTGTATTCAAACCGGATCCAATTTACATTTTTATGTTTTCGTCCTTGCCTATTCAAATCGACTGCGGTGGACATCTCCATGTTCAGTTACAGCAGGAGATGCAGAATGGCTATAGCACGAAACTTAAGGAATAAAGGCACGAAAGCAAAAACTTCATAAAGGCAATAACACGTAGAAAGACATTGATGGATAACTAACTAGGCTTTTGATGAAGAATGAAATAATGAACAAACCTGCTAGCACTTCTTTTTTGTTACACCACCTGCTATAGCTAGCACTTTGACCATTGTCTTAAAATATATCATGCAAAACTGTACAAGAGGATTAGCTGCCAAAGGTATCTATCCAGCAGTGGATCCTTTAGATTCAACATCAACTATGCTACAACCTCGGATTGTTGGTGAAGAACATTATGAAAACCGAAAAAGTTTCGCTAACCGGCAGGCAATAGTCTGCCCATATGCGCAAGCAAGCGTAGCGAATCACATAGATAAGCCCCGCGCGGATAGATAGGGCTCTCACCACCCGAGATGTGCTAAGCTGGATTTTACTCACCTTTGTTTTGCTGATGATCTCCTATTATTCTGCCAAGGAGATCCCAAGCATCAAAGGCTATGAAGAAGTAACCGTTGTCAACTTCATAAGCCTTCACTAAACTTTGACTCTAACAACAAACATTTAGCTCGCTTTTTAACAACCCGCTTTTTAACAACACTCCGTTCAGGCTTCTGCTTCTGGCATAAGCTTTCACTAAACTCAAGTGACACGTAACAACACTCCGTTCAGGCTTCTGTTGGAAGCCATAACTCATTGACTCAAATGTCACCAGCACCCCGCTGTAGCCTGAAAGCTTGATTCTAAATTTTTATAGAAAATACTAATAGATTAGAGTTGAGTCGTGTTAACTTGAATTCACATTCTCAATCAGTATAACAAATCTGTTGACCTCTTTACTAAAGGTGTTCATATAATTCAAGCTTCAAGAAACACGATATGAAAGTAGAGATTATATAGAATTTGCCACTATCAATCAAGAAACACGAGATACAAAACTAGAGATTATATAGAAATAGCCACTGATGGTAAAAGTGGCAGCTAGCAGTCTAGCAAAAGGATTGCAGAAAGGACATACTTAAACAATTAATACTAGGCTAACGCATGGAAAGAACATAGCCATACAAACTTTAACTAGCTTTGGTAGGGTGCGCCAAGCCTTGCTTTAGTGCAACACAAGGATGACACGCATGAGCCTCAATAGAAAGCTATTGTAATAGACTCATCCCTTTAAAAAATTAATTTAATATCGTGTGAACCATTGGTCCACATATCAGATATTAAACTGATAAGAACAGATACTACACTTGATCTTAGCCAAAAGGCCGAGAAAGGTATGACTGTTTACTTCCCCTGCTTCTCTTTTTATAGTCTCATGGGCTTCTATACTTTAGAACACGATCGATGTGGGACTGTAAACATTTACAATTACCAGAATTGATCCACGTTGAGATTCAATACGAAAAGGGAAGGCAGGGGTGCTATCTGCGATAGCATCTGGAAGAAGACGAAGATACATGTGACAAGGAGACGTGATCGAGAAGCCAACAGAAAAAAAGAGAATAGCAAGCTTGTCTCAATCAAGATAGTTCTTAAACAAAAATAAGTAAATAGGCTGATCAGCAACGAGGTTTTACTTTGAGAAACCTCACAAGTGTAATTCCTTATCAACATTTGACAAGAGATCATTATGCAACTTTGATAATTATATGATTTTACATGTAAACCTTGCTAAGAGAAATCATAGAGGAACAAGACAGAACAAGGTAAATATGAAAGCAAGGTCTACTGTATATGCCTTATTGAATAAGAACAATGATAGGAATAATATTTTTTTCAAGTATGGTTGAATGTTCCAGCAATTCGCAATAGCATAGCATATCCAAACAATTAGAAAAAAAAAACACAGCCAACTGAATTGATGAACAATCATTCTATGAATTTCAAATGGGCAAAACCCAAAGGAGATTCATACAGGAAACAAAGCAATCACACCCAAATATAGACACCAGAAAATTATGTTATCCCTACCCCAAATACAAGCAGAAAATTATGTTATCCCTACCCCAAAATTACGTTCCTAGAATTCAGACGTCATACTCGACAAGAGGAGTAGAGCAAACACCAAATACAAGCACCCAATCTATCTAATAGCAATCCAAACTCAAAGGCAAAGACCCAGCATTTAGCTTAGCAATCCAAGTCCCCTAAATGAACAAATCATACTCAAGTTTAATGGGAGAATACCTGAAACCAGATGGTTAGTTTGAGAGAGAAGATTGAAACGTACAGGACCTAGGAGCAAATTAAAGAGATCATTTCATATACCATGACAGTAGAATCCATGGCGACTTCTCTCCTTTTTCTTATGAGCCAATGAATTGGGTGATGTTGGTTTAGAGGGAGAACGATGATCATTAGAGGCTGAGGATAAAACTGTAGTGTAGAGCATAGCAGAAAGGAGAGAAGAAAAGAAAGGAAAGAGGAGTGACGTGTGTGGTTCCCTTCTTGAAAGAGACTAGACTTCCACAAACCAAACAGATTTTCAATCGGTAAATATTATTTTAACTAGGATAAAAATATAAGGTTGGTTTAATTACTAATAGTCTGTAATATACCAACAGATAAATTTATCCAAACAATACACAAACTTTCCGTCCTTATAAATTTTGGTACATCAACTTTCTAAAACATCAGAACGGTGCATTATCTTTTTAGACCAACCTAATATTGATACTCTTCACCGTCATCTCCGTTAACTGCAATTCAAACTTCAAAAACAAGGGGGTATTCTGGTAAAATTCTATACATCTTTTTTGTTGTATATAATGATGGATCGGAAATCGAACCTCCTCTGCCGCTTCAATAGTGAAACATATGATCTCATCTGTTATCACATAGCTTAAAGGAGGCAGCTCATAATCTGCTGCAACGTCGTCGACGTCGGTTTTGCTAGTGAGGGAGACGAGAAGTTGATGTAGGAGTGGGGCAATGGTGGACCTCAAGGATGTGATGACTATTTCCAAAAGACAAGGGAAAAGGGAGTGTGGATGATCAGAGGGAAGGTCGTTGAAGATGGAGCGGAAGTAGAGAGTAAGGAAGCAGGCAGAGAGGGCATCATATTTGGTGAGATGACGGTGGTTGTACTGTGGGGCTGTAGCTTCCTCTCCATCTCCATCTCCATGAAAGAAAGCTTAGCTTCCGATCGATCAATCCTATCCGAATCAGATTATGAAGAGTTGCCCAAATGCAACACTTATGGTGTTTGGAGAAGATTAGTAATTTAATGATAAAAAGGGTGTGTGTGTGTATGGTGAAGAGAGTTCACATGGGTGAGTTTCGTACAAGTTTTTGGTGATCTTCATGTTTGCTAATTAGCACCACAGTAGCTCTTTATATCTTGTCTTTGTGCTTTAGTGCCCCTTACAAATGCCATATTTTCTCTCGAAATCCAACCTCCAGTCCAAAAACTCTGATGAAGGCTGCATCATTATAAAAAATTTAAATTAAAAAAAGATACATAGAAATTTACTAGAATATACCCTATTTTTGAAGTTTGAATTGCGACTAGCGGAGGTGACGATCAAAAATACCGATATTAGGTCAGGCTAAAAAGATGATGCACCATTCTGATGTTTCAGAAAATAAAGATAATGATGTTGGCTATCCCACTGAAAGACCATAGATGGGCGCCCCTCCGCTGTGCAATGGAGGTCGCCAATCTAGGCCACGGGCCGTCTTGATCGCCCAGAAACTCTGTCCAGGTAAGTATGTTACAAATTCACAGGTCCAGACTTTATCCCTATTCTTGTCTCCTCACATTCAACATGTTTTTTTGTAACATCTCGTACCTAAAGGTTACCCTTTTACAGTGGTTTATGAGTTAGCGAGAGCTTTTAACAGAAACTGGTGAATTATTAAGTTACTGCTCGAGTTTATTTTTGAGTTTTTCTAAACTCTTCAAATTACACATTTAAAGACATGAAGGCGTAGTACGTGTCGACACGAGTCTCTTGGTATTTTTAAATTTTTTTGGAGTTTCCGTTTATTTTTTGTGAATTTTAGAAGTTTATGGTAATTTTCAATTACCTTTCCGGTAAATAGTTTTTACCATTTAACCATTTACTTTTTATCTTTTTTAAATCTGGACAGTTGGATCTTTTCCAGATTGAATCTGGATCGTCCATTTTCCTATAAATATAGGTGAGAGGTTTGACTTGGTCAAACCTCCCATTTAGGGTCAACTCAATTCTCCCGAGTTCTCTCTCTGCCTCCATCGTCTTCGACTGTGCCTGGCCGCCTCCAGCCACCAATTGACGACGGACCACTCCTTTTTTCTTCCCCTTCTATTCCTCTACCTAGCTCACCCTCCATATATACCAAACAGCCACCACAGTCGTAGATCGAGCAAGGAAGAGCTCCGCATGTGTTGGCCGGATTCTAGCCGGTTCAGGCGACAAGGCGGCGCGTGACTGGTATATCTCTTCTCCCCTCTTCTTCTTCTTCTTATTCCTTTTCATACCTTTTGCTTGTTCGATTCGAGCCTAATTCAAGAATCCTCATTTCACTGTTTTTCTGGGTATTTGACGATGAGCCACCGGTGAGCCAGTGCTCGGGTTCTGACGAGTTTCTCGAGCTCTGGTGACTATTCTTGACGCCCCCTAGCAGCTGGGTAAGCCTCCCTTCTTTCTAACTCAAATTTGTTGAAGTGGGTGTTTTCTAGGTTTTTGTGGATTTCGGTAGATTGTTAGATTTTGAGTTGTTTGATGTTTTGTGGTGTTGTTAAGGTACTGGAGCTGAAGAGGAAGGACTAAGAATGAAGTGGGGATACTCTGCTTGCTGCAGAGCTCACTCTCGGCAAGGAATTGAGAATAAGAGGAGGTAAGAGCATATTCCTGGTTTTGGTTTAGGTAATGGTTCTATTGTGTGATGTTTTGTTGTATGTTATTGAGAATGGTTTTGGTGTTTGGTAGAGGGAAGGTTAGAAAGGGAAAAGAGTAGCTGAGGGGGAGGTTTGGGGCACCCTAGTTGGTGTGTGGGTGTGAGGAGCGCATCCTCAGGTGTAGAAAGTAAAGCTGCGCGCAGCTCACCATTGGTTTTCTTGAAAGGTGAATCTCTGAACTTTAGGGATTTATGGTAAAGTTGTGATCCGAGATTTTGTGTGTGTGTGTGTGTGTTTTGAATTGGCATAAGATGTGTGGTTTGGAATTAAATTTGAAGGAATGAGGTAGTTAGAGTCGTAGAGTGTGGTTAAGCCATAAAGCGAGTGGTTACAGAAAACTTGCCTTAAATAAGAAATTTTCATTTTGGTAAACTTTCCCTTTTTGAAAAGTTTCCATTTTTGAAAGTTTGCCGGTAAAATGAAAAGTCAATCTTAGTTAACCGGGAAAAACAAGTCAATTGGATCTTTAAATGAGAATCTGGTTAACTTAGAAATCTTGGTCAAAAATCGAGTTGATCGTTGTAATTAATTTGGATAATTTCTTACTCAATATATCGACTCATGGTTAAAGAATTGGTCTAAAACACGTTGGGTGTCCATAATGATTCCACAAATTATCATACGATACCCAACCTCAAATGAAATAGTAAGGATAATCGATACGTTAAGGTTACGAAGTCGGAAACTAAATGCCGAGTCGATAATCAGAAATAGTTCTATTTGTTGATAAGTCGTTAAAAAGGATTTGGTTAGTCAACTCTTGGTCAAATTAAGATTTCCTAGTCAACCTAGGAAAAGATCAAGTCAGCAGTATTTAAGACTTATATATTGGAATAATTTTACAATTTACGGTTGAACGTGAGACAGATTCGAGCATGTGGATTTTCGAGGTAGCGCTCGAGGAGTATTCCGAGCATTGAGGAGATTACATTAAGTACTGTGAGTGGACCTTTATTTTGAATTACCATGTCGTGTTTTTATGCTAAACAACTTGATTTTTATTGATTTAATGAGCCGGTGGGGCCGGGAAGGTGGGATGCTCCCCTTTCGCAAGCCTTATGTTATGTCGGCTGAATCTGTGTTATATTGATTAAATTTAGAATGCGTTGTTTTATGACCATAGTTTTGAGGACGGTCGGGGAACCGTGCCTTATGCATGGGATGCATGTGTTAATTTACAGTGGAGGAGTCATATAATAATGACTTTTCGTATTTTCTTGTTTTCTTCACCATGAAGGGTCGTCATATATATATATATATATATATATATATATATATATATAAAGATGCTAGCAAGCCATACGGCCCCCTCATTTTAGAAGTGGAGCAGGGCAATAGTAGCCCTAGAGGGTTCCGACTCATGCCTGAGAGACTCATTGTCAAAGTGGAATCTCTCAGCCATGAAGGGTTGTCATATTAATTAGTAGCCTTAAAGGTTTCGACCCTAGTCTGGGAGACTTTCTGTCATGGTGAAACCTCTTCCCTTATTTTTAATACTGAGTTTTAAGCCAATGAGATTGGCAAGTAACGTGTTATTTTTTTTTTGAAAGAAAGATTTGGGATACTTTCCTAAGGAGACATGCATAAATGATTTCTCGGAACATTAAGACGGAGAACATTAAATCAAGATATTTTCTCACGTTTGGATATTATTTTTGTCCACTCACTCTAACGTCATGTTTTTAAATATTTTCCCCTGTGCCCTTCGTTTTCAAATGTCCACTGTTGCTGGGTTGCTGAGAGGAGGTCGGGCGTACAGAAGACGAGGCATAGCCACTTAATCCGCTGACGTTAATGTGCTTATTTAGGTAGCACTTGTAGATTTGTTCTGATTACCCAAGCTTAGCTTAGTTTAAATTGTTAGAGAAGCGTAGATGTGATTTGTGGAGCGGGGTGGCTCCAGATGTTGGGTTGTTATTTTTATTACGTGGAATTGAATAGTGAAATAGCAGGAAGGGTTGTCCATTTCAAAGGTGTTTCGGTAAGAAGTTCTCTTGAGATGGACGCTGCAGGATTTACTTCAGGTTAAAGAGGTTAATCCGGGTTAGGTACTGACATTTTCTATGTGGGATAAACTATGGGATGTCGTAGCTATGCTTGAACACATGAAATTTGGCTAAATTGGTGCTTCAGTAGCTGTGCTTGAACTGTTGAACACATGCGATTTAGTAGAACCCAACATAGTTATTTTGTTATCAAGATTGAGTTACTGTGTTCTAATATAAAAGTGTTAGACTACACTTATGACGTACCGAAAAGAAATCAGAAATAAACTCTAGATGTGTCGGAAAATTAAATAAAAATATCGAGATCTCACACTTTACCCCACTTAAATTAAATTTTGTCCTTAAAATATACCTTAACATCAGAAGAGGCGCGGATGAGTCTTCCACATAACTGACTCAAGCTCCCAAGTAGTCTATTTTTCGCTATGATGATCCCATTGCACCTTCACTACAAGAACCTCACAATTCCTGAGTTTCTTCACATCATGATCCAAGATGCGATATGGCATCTCCTCGTAAGAAGCGTCACAACGTAGCTGCAAGTCTGTCTAAACATTGTTTTGTGGGGGCTCCTAGTGGGTTTTTCTGTAACTGTGAGACGTGGAACACGTCATGTATATGTATATGTTTCCATTTATGCTCTCAATCCCACTAAAAACCTCTAAACTACTCCCAATCAGTGCAGACATGGCCAAGCCCGTCGCTTCATTGATAAGCATGCTGAAACCAGGTTGACCGCCACGAAGTTCCTTATGTCCTCACCGTGTGCTGCCTTGAACAAGGGTACTTAGCATCAACATCCACTTTGGAACGTCCCACTTCGCTTTGTATCTTCCATCTCTTTTGTGTTGTGTGTGCTTGTTCTATAGTTTACAACACAATTTTGTACATAGTCTAGTTCAAGTAATTCATCAGTTATCTTCCTTCTCTCAAAGTTATTTGGTCTCTTTTTCTATGTTCTTTAATTATATCACAATTCTATGACAGTCCGAGTTCCATTAGATGAAACGAAAACGAAGTAAAAAATAAACAGTTTCTAAACCCCAAAAAAAGTTTTACTAAGAATTGTAGAGCATTACACCGAGGGGAGCCCTTCCAAAAATTCTTGGGGGCACTAGAATTAACCCAGGCCCAAGAGGGACATGGAAATAGTTTTTAACCAGCAAAATAGATGTTCCTCGGTCAAAACCAATTAGCTGCATCATTGCCCCAGGCGTAAAGATGCTTTTTTACAAGGGTTACTTTGCTTTTTATAGATTCTTTACCGACCTAGACTCTTCTTTTCTTCGATATGGGATGTTGTCCAATCCTAATAGTAGAACATCAACATCATACACTGCCAGAAAAAAAGACTTTAGCAGACGAAATATCTAAAAACAGGTCGACAAAATTTTTTTCATCGGCTAAATTCCACTTTAGCCGACGAAAAAAAATTTCGTCGGCTAAGTTAAATTTTCTTTGGCTAAAGTGGAATTTTAGCCGATGAAATTTTTTTTCGTCGGCTATAGTTAAATTTTAGCCGACAAAAATTTTTTTTGTCAGCTAAACTGATTTTTTCGCTGGCTATAGTATGTGAACTTTAGCCGACGAAATTTGAAAAGTTTAGCCGACGAAATTAGGGTATTTCGTCGGTTAAAGTAACTTTTAGTTACAAAATTGCACTATGGATATTTCGGTGTCCGATTGACTATTGTGATACCAATCTGGAAGCAGAACGGCCCTACGAGTCAAACTCATGGCTATTGCCATGATATATAGGTTTTTTTGGCCATCCGAGTTCGTTTAAGGCTTCAAAATGAATTTTTTCTAAACGCTTAACACACAAAAATGCTCATATCTACACCTATATGAAGTATTTTGGTCGAACCTTCAACACACAAACACTCACCATAATGAGATGCAATCCATCTAAAAATTTTGAGACATTTACCTCTCGATGATATGACTCCCCATATAGATAAATAATGGTAAATAGTAGGCATGTTGTGATTCCGGTCATCAAAATTCACAAACAAAAATAAAACCTTCAGATATTATCAATATGTTGAAATATCTCTCTGGTAAAAAATTCAACTTTATCCGATAAATTTAAGGAATTCATCTAGACGGTCAATCTCGTAAGTCAAACCCCTAAATTGTATTGACTGCAACTATCGGCACCGAGACTTTACCGAAATTACGTAATTTTTCAATCTTAGACTTATTTCACCATTCCGGTCATATATTATCTCACGACTTTTTTGCGTTTGAAGTTTCTACATAGAGTTTGTTTTAGAAACGGAACATTTACTTAAAGCTTAGTAAACAAGTTATACAACATTAGTACGCATGTTCTGATTCCGATGATCAAAGTTGAGAAACAAAATTCCGACCGTCTGATATGATCATTATGTTGAAATATGTCTGTAGGAAAAAATTCAACTTAATCTGACAACGTTAAGGGCTCGATCCTTACGGTCAATCCCGTAAGTCAAACCCCTTAACTCACGGAAACGGTCATTTGACCGTCTAAATTACGTATTTTGCCCGAACCTTCAACTGAAAATAGTTTCAAATCGATGAGACGCAACCAGTGGTGTAAAAATTTTATGAAAAATAACTACCGAAGATAGGACTACCTCTAGTGAGAAAGAATGGAAAATTAAGTTAACCGCAATTATCGGTACCGAGACTTTACCGGAATTACTTGATTTTTCAACCATAGACGTATTTCACCATTCCGGTTATATCTTATTTCACGACTTTTTTTTCGTTTGAAGCTTCTACGTATAGGGTTTAGGGTTTTAGCCGACGAAATTAGGGTAATTCGTCGGCTAAAGTTAAATAAATAAATAATTATAGCCGACGAAATTAGGGTAATTCGTCGGCTAAGATTAAATAAATAAATAACTATAGCCGACGAATTACCCTAATTTCGTTGGCTAAAGTTAAATAAATAAATAACTATAGCCGACGAATTACCCTAATTTCGTTGGCTAAAGTTAAATAAATAAATAACTATAGCCGACGAAATTAGGGTAATTCGTCGGCTAAAGTTAATTAAAAATTCAAATTTTTTGGCGGAGATTTTTAAAATTTTGAAATTTTTTCGACTAAAGTTTAAAATTTTCTATATCTTTAATTTTTCTCCTCCTCCTCTTCATCTTCCTTCCTTCCTCCTGCTCCTCCTACTCCGGCGGCAACAACGTACTCCTCATCCTACCTCCTCTCCTCTTCCTTCCCCTCCTCCTCCTCTAAATCCTTCTCCTCCTCCTTCCTCCTCTAAATCCTTCTCCTCCTTCTCTAAATTTTTCTCCTCCTCCTTCCTCCTTCTTTAAATTCTTCTTCTCCTCCTTCCTCCTCCTCATTCTCTAAATTCTTCTTCTCCTCCTCCTCCTCCTCCTCCTCCTTCTCCTTCTCCTTCTCTAAATTCTTCTCATCCTCCCCCTCCTTCTCTAAATTCTTCTCCTCCTTCCTCCTCCTCCTCCTTCTCTAAATTCTCCTCCTCCTCTCCCTCTCCTAACATTCTACTCCTCCTCCTAGCCTTGCTCCTATCCTCTTCTTCTCCTCCTCCACTTGTCCTTCTCCACCACGGTGTAAAAACGAAAAAGAAGTAAAAAGTTTTAATCAAAAATACAAGAAATAAAAAAATAAGAAAAAAATAAAATAACTATAGCCGACGAATTTTAATAAAATTTGTCGGCTAAAGTTTAAAAAAGAAAAAATAATAACTTTAGCCGACGAATTAACCTAAAATTCGTCGGCTATTTAAAAAAGAAAAAATTAAAAAAAATAACTTTAGCCGACGAATTTTAGGATAATTCGTCGGCTATAGTTAAATAAATAAAAATAATAGCTATAGACGACAAAATTTTATTAAATTTCGTCGGCTAAGGTCCAAAAATTCGTCGGCTAAAGTCCAGAAATTAAGCGACGAAAAAATTCTTCGTCGGCTAAATAACTGACTTTAGCCGACGATGTCAGTAATTTTGTCGGCTAAAGTCTTGGCCGACAGCTTTTTCCCGACGACTTCTTAGCCGACGAAGAAATTTCGTCAGCTAAAGTAGTTGTTCTGGTAGTGATAAGAGAATTTTGTTTATTTATTAGAAAATTCTCATTAGTCCCAAATCTGAAGAATTTTTTCTCATCAACAAAATAAGATTTTAAAATTCCTGCTAACCCTATATACTCTACGTGTCTTAAGCTCACTAGCCCAAATTTTAAGCTTTCTTTATTTTTATTGACGAGGCTAACCACTCTCTTATCTCTCCCTCCACATCCCTCACATCTCTCTCTCAAATTCATTCAAGTCCTCTCTCTCTTCATCTCTCTTTTTTTCTCATTGAGATCATCTCTCTCTCTCTTGCGTCATAAGAAGAGCCGCGGCCTACACATCCCCGACTAGCGCCTCTGCCCTTCGCCTCCACATCACCGACGACACTGTCGACGCCTTGATGACTCGCGTTTGCACATCCTCTTTAATTGAGTTTTCTGCATCAGATTCATTTTCAATATTGATGCCTCACCAGTGACGCCATTGTCGACTCAGGAGAGGACTACAACAATCCAGAGAATTTCAGATCCATTATTTCATTTAAAACTCTCCATCTTTCACTCTGCTTCTATCTCTCTTCTTCGATCTATCCTTTGTTTGTCTTTAACTACTCTTTTTCTTCCTCATCTCCCAAACCAAACTCCTTTTCTTGAAACCCACACCGACTGATCCTCTTCTTCCTCATTGAGTTTGGCCTCCTTCTCATCTCCGCTAACCCTTCCGCCTCATCACCACCTCCATCACCATCTCCACCTCCACCACCTTCACCAACGTCGCCACCTTCTCCGATAACAAGAGCCACAGTATAACAAACGTCTTTGCTACCCCTCTGCATGCTCCAGTGCATTGAAGCCTCCGTCATCGAAGGCCTCTAATCTGCAATCTGAACAAGATATAAACCTGATCTCCCTAAGTGGTCGCCCATGGATGCTATATCTCGCAGTTGCCCGTAGAAACTTGATAGACCCAGAGCCCAGAAACAATTCTTGTTCAAAAAAGAAAGAAAAGAACCCAGATCCCACTACCTCCTCATCCACAGAGGAAGGTTGTGGCTGATGGGAGAAATCAAAAACCAATGGGTGGTATTTGCTAATGGTGGTGTGTGGTTTCATAATCGAAATATTTTATTTATTTTTTTTCCACCTAGTTAGAATGATTCCATTGTTTAAGAGGAAAATTCGTTTTTACTCTAAAATTACTTCCATCGCCCAAGATCTTTGGTCACGACAAGTCCTTATGTTCCGTCAACTGGTTTCTTAACATACGCGTCTTAGCCGACAGACATTATGTCTGCTATGTACTTAGTAGACGAAATATGCAATTTAGAAGACAAATATTTCGTCGACGAAGTGATTTTTCCTGTAGTGGCTGGGACGACAATGATGTGGATGAGAACGCCAACACCTCTTCTTTAATTTCTCGGTCTGCATCTGATTCAATTTCACTGTGTTGAGTTGCTTCACTTGTGTGGTTGTTTCGGTAATAATGCTAATTGGGGATGGAATGTGGGGTTGATGACTTGTTCTTTAGCAGCCATGCTTCGTAAACATTTTTAATAGTTGTCCGCAATAGTAATTACAATAAGTTAACTTGAACACAAATGAGTGTGCCTACTCCAGACGGACCCAAAGCCGTCACCAACGAAGATGCCCATTTGACTTCTCTGTGCAGTATGAACATTTAGTCATGGATATACTTGATGAATATTTTGTCACTCATGATCAGCTATCAAAGTTGTATGAATTTACACTGTTAGTTTACAACCAGTAGACATTTTGAGACAGAAGGACAATATCCTTATCAAACGTTATTGAAACTGAAACATGTACCTTGACCCAAATTAAAGAATATAAACTTCAAATCTACTGTGATTTAAACAAGTGACCACCAATGTCTAAAATCAAATCAAATTCCTCAAATCACCAACTCAATTTCACAGAATAAATTCTAATTGAAAGCGTCTGCGATAGCGAAAATCACTACCCAGTAAGTAAAAATAGAATTTAATGGAAATTCACAAATAGTCAATATTCCTCGACATCACCCAACCTCGAATTCAAACATAGAAGCATGAAATTCATGCTCAACAAATGATCCAACTTTTATATCTAAGTAGGCACCCAAAACTTGCTGGAATCACCAAACCTTCGCTAGGAATTCAGAAGCTTTGAAATTTCGGTTCTTCCTTCTCATAGCTTGTCTTGGAAAACAACTACAATATGGAGACGACAAGACAAAGCTAACACTACCGGGCTTGCCTGCAGCTGAGGTCAGAAAAGTGAACTCATTGGCGATCTCTTGCCATTAGTCAGACTCATAGAGCAGACCATTGATTTGGTTGTATTCAAACCGGATCCAATTTACATTTTTATGTTTTCGTCCTTGACTGCGGTGGACATCTCCATGTTCAGTTACAGCAGGAGACGCATAATGGCTATAGCACGAAACTTAAGGAATAAAGGCACGAAAGCAAAAACTTCATAAAGGCAATAACACGTAGAAAGACATTGATGGATAACTAACTAGGCTTTTGATGAAGAATGAAATAATGAACAAACCTGCTAGCACTTCTTTTTTGTTACACCACCTGCTATAGCTAGCATTTTGACCATTGTCTTAAAATATATCATGCAAAATTGTAGCCTGAAAGCTTGATTCTAAATTTTTATAGAAAATACTAATAGATTAGAGTTGAGTCGTGTTAACTTGAATTCACATTCTCAATCAGTATAACAAATCTGTTGACCTCTTTACTAAAGGTGTTCATATTATAATCAATCAAGAAACACGAGATACAAAACTAGAGATTATATAGAAATAGCCACTGATGGTAAAAGTGGCAGCTAGCAGTCTAGCAAAAGGATTGCAGAAAGGACATACTTCAAACAATTAATACTAGGCTAACGCATGGAAAGAACACAGCCATTCAAACTTTAACTAGCTTTGGTAGGGTGCGCCAAGCCTTGCTTTAGTGCAACACAAGGATGACACGCATGAGCCTCAATAGCAAGCTATTGTAATAGACTCATCCCTTTAAAAAATTAATTTAATATCGTGTGAACCATTGGTCCACATATCAGATATTAAACTGATAAGAACAGATACTACACTTGATCTTAGCCAAAAGGCCGAGAAAGGTATGACTGTTTCCTTCCCCTGCTTCTCTTTTTATAGTCTCATGGGCTTCTATACTTTAGAACACGATCGATGTGGGACTGTAAACATTTACAATTACCAGAATTGATCCACGTTGAGATTCAATACGAAAAGGGAAGGCAGGGGTGCTATCTGCGATAGCATCTGGAAGAAGACGAAGATACATGTGACAAGGAGACGTGATCGAGAAGCCAACAGAAAAAAAGAGAATAGCAAGCTTGTCTCAATCAAGATAGTTCTTAAACAAAAATAAGTAAATAGGCTGATCAGCAATGAGGTTTTACTTTGAGAAACCTCACAAGTGTAATTCCTTATCAACATTTGACAAGAGATCATTATGCAACTTTGATAATTATATGATTTTACATGTAAACCTTGCTAAGAGAAATCATAGAGGAACAAGACAGAACAAGGTAAATAGGAAAGCAAGGTCTACTGTATATGCCTTATTGAATAAGAACAATGATAGGAATAATAATTTTTTCAAGTATGGTTGAATGTTCCAGCAATTCGCAATAGCATAGCATATCCAAACAATTAGAAAAAAAAACACAGCCAACTGAATTGATGAACAATCATTCTATGAATTTCAAATGGACAAAACCCAAAGGAGATCATGTCTATCAATAAGGATTCTGATCTGACCAGAAAAGATTCAAAGCTATACAGACAATTAAGTTATCCCTACCTCAAGTTCCTAGAATTCAGACGTCATACTCGACAAGAGGAGTAGAGCAAACACCAAATACAAGCACCCAATCTATCAAATAGCAATCCAAACTCAAAGGCAAAGACCCAGCATGTAGCTTAGCAATCCAAGTCCCCTAAATGAACAAATCATACTTAAGTTTAATGGGAGAATACCTGAAACCAGATGGTTAGTTTGAGAGAGAAGATTGAAACGTACAGGACCTAGGAGCAAATTGAAGAGATCATTTCATCTACCATGACAGTAGAATCCATGGCGACTTCTCTCCTTTTTCTTATGAGCCAATGAATCGGGTGATGTTGGTTTAGAGGGAGAACGATGATCATTAGAGGCTGAGGATAAAACTGTAGTGTAGAGCATAGCAGAAAGGAGAGAAGAAAAGAAAGGAGAGAAGTGACGTGTATGGTGAAAAAAACAATTGCACACGAGATGGAAGAATCGACGGAAGGGAAACAAAGTGTTCCCTTCTAGAAAGAGACTAGACTTCCCCAAACCAAACAGATTTTCGATTTGGTGAGATGGAGCGGAAGTGGAGAGTAAGGAAGCTGACGGTGGTTGTACTGTGTGGCTGTAGCTTCCTCTCCATCTCCATCTCCATGAAAGAAGGCTTAGCTTCCGATCGATCAATCCTATCCGAATCAGATTATGAAGAGTTGCCCAAATGCAACAGTTATGGTGTTCGGAGAAGATTAGTAATTTAATAATAACAAGGGTGTGTATGTATGGTGAAGAGTTCGCATGGGCGAGTTTCGTACAAGTTTTTGGTGATATTCATGTTTGTTAATTGCTAATTAGGATTGAAGTTGGTGTACTGTTTGGACGAATTTCTCATACCAAAATTAAGTTTTAAAAAGAGAACAATACACAAATAATTTCATGTTATACCTTTAATTGCATTTATATGTAAAACTTACTACTCACTTTTCTCTCCATAATGATCTCTTTATTTTATTTATAATGTTTTATATTTTTTATGTTTACTATAGTAACATTTGATTTTAATTGTCTGGATCAACTTTATAGGAGTAATATTGTCAGAACATAATTGGATGAGTTAGAGAGCCTTTCTTTATAATAGAAAAAAAACAAAAGAAAAATAATCTCTGAATGATTTGGGCTGAAAAAGTAGATAGAGAAGAGTCAAAATACAGCTCTACCAGATATGAGTATTTAGGAGATAAGGTGAGAGAAACAACAGGCCCCTCCTCCAAGGGGAGCTAATTTGCGGTGGAAAATTGGTAATTGGAATGCAAGTTTTGCATATCAGTATAAAAAATTTCATGCTTTTTGTTTTACAAAGAAAACGTTTTCTATCTGATTGATATTTTTCAATGTGAAAGCTCAATGAACTAGTAGGTTCTCAATAATTTAAGTGATCGAATATAAATAGCAAACGATTTAATAATTCAAACCTATGAAAATCTTTATCTTGAGAATGTATGTACATCGAGACAATCAAATTCAGTATATAGACAACTGAATCATCAGGACACCAAATCCTGCACAAAAGAACCAATTAAAACAACCCATTTAAAATTAAGGTCATACCATCCTCCTTAAAAATTGACTTTTGTTGTATTTTATGTTTTGGTACTTGCCAATTCTCGTAGGAACATAACGAGAAAGCTATGCAGCACTCATAACACAACAGAAGTTTAAACTTGAATTGGCAGGGGTTGCACGAACGCAGGCTCCCTGGTAACAAATAATGATGTTGGCTCTCCCATTGGAAGACCATAGATGGGCGCCCGTCCTCTTTGCAATGGAGGTCACCAATCTAGGCCACGGGCCGTCTTGATCGCCCAGAAACTCTGTCCAGGTAAGTATGTTACAAATTCACAGGTCCAGATTCTTTATCCCTATTCTTGTCTCCTCACATTCAACATGTTTTCTGTAACGTCTTGTACCTAAAATTACCCTTTTACAGTGGTTTATGAGTTAGCGAGAGCACTCCCTTTTTCTTCCCCTTCTATTCCTCTACCTAGCTCAGCCTCCACATCCACCAAACAGCCACCACAGCCGGAGATCGAGTGAGGAAGAGCTCCGCTTGTGTTGACCGGATTCTAGCTGGTTCAGGCGACAAGGCGGCGCGTGACTAGTATATCTATTCTCCCCTCTTCTTCTTCTTATTCCTTTTCATACCTTTTGCTTGTTCGATTCGAGCCTAATTCAAGAATCCTCATTTCACTGTTTTTCTGGGCATTTGACGATGAGCCACCGGTGAGCCAATGCTCGGGTTCTGGCGAGTTTCTCGAGCTCTGGTGACTATTCTTGACGCCCCCTAGCAGCTGGGTAAGCCTCCCTTCCTTCTAACTCAAGTTTGTTGAAGTGGGTGTTTTCTAGGTTTTTGTGGATTTCGGTAGATTGTTAGATTTTGAGTTGTTTGATGTTTTGTGGTGTTGTTAAGGTACTGGAGCTGAAGAGGAAGGAGTTGATGGAGAAAGAAGGACTGAGAATGAAGTGGGGATACTCTGCTTGCTGCAGAGCTCACTCTCGGTAAGGAATCGAGAATAAGAGGAGGTAAGAGCAGATTCTTGGTTTTGGTTTAGGTAATGGTTCTATTGTGTGATGTTTGTTGTATGTTATTGAGAATGATTTTGGTGTTTTGTAGAGGGAAGGTTAGAAAGGGAAAAGTGGTGCTGAGGGGGAGGTTTGGGGCACCCTAGTTTGTGTGTGGGTGTGAGGAGCATATCCTCAAGTGTAGAAAGTAAAGCTGCGTGGAACTAACCATTGTTTTTCTTGAAAGGTGAATCTCTGAGCTTTAGAGATTTATGGTAAAGTTCTGATCCGAGATTTTGTGTGTGTGTGTGTGTCTTGAATTGGCATAAGATGTGTGGTTTGGAATTAAAGTTGAAGAAATGAGGTAGTTGGAGTCGTAGAGTGTGGTTAAGCCGTAAAGCGAGTGGTTACAGAAAACTTGCCTTAAATAAGAAGTTTTCATTTTGGTAAACTTTCTCTTTTTGAAAAGTTTCTATTTTTGAAAGTTTATCGGTAAAATGAAAAGTCAATCTTAGTTAACCGGGAAAAACAAGTCAATTGGATCTTTAAATGAGAATCTGGTTAACTTAGAAATCTTGGTCAAAAATCGAGTTGATCGTTGTAATTAATTTGGATAATTTCTTACTCAGTATATCAACTCAAGGTTAAAGAATTGGTCTAAGAGACACGTTGGGTGTCCATAATGATTCTACAAATTATTATACGGTACCCAACCTCAAATGAAATAGTAAGGATAATCGATACGTTAAGATTACGAAATCAGAAACTAAATGTCGAGTCGATAATCAGAAATAGTTCTATTTGTTGATAAGTCGTTAAAAAGGATTTGGTTAGTCAACTCTTGGTCAAATTAAGATTTCCTAGTCAACCTAGGAAAGATCAAGTCAACAGTATTTAAGACTTATATATTGGATTAATTTTACAATCTACGGTTGAACGTGAGACAGATTCGACCATGTGGTTTTTCGAGGTAACGCTCGAGGAGTATTCAGTACGTTGAGGAGATCACATTAAGTACTGTGAGTGGACCTTTATTTTGAATTACCATGTCATGTTTTTATGCTAAACAACTTGATTTTTATTGATTTAATGAGCCGGTGGGGCCGGAAAGGTGGGTTGCTCCCCTTTCGCAAGCCTTATGTTATGTCGGCTGAATCAGTGTTATATTGATTAAATTTGGAATGCGTGTTTTATGACCATAGTTTTGAGGACGGTCGGGGAACCGTGCCTTATGCATGAGATGCATGTATTAATTTACGGTGGAGGAGTCGTATAATAATGACTTTTCGTATTTGCTTGTTTTCTTCACCTTGAATGGTCGTCATATATATAAAGATGCTAGCAAGCCATACGGCCCCCTCACTTTGGAAGTGGAGCGGGGCAATAGTAGCCCTAGAGGGTTCCGACTCTAGCCTAAGAGACTCATTGTCATGGTGGAATCTCTCCGCCATGAAGGGTTGTTATATTACTTAGTAGCCTTAAAGGTTCCGACCCTAGTCTGGGAGACTTTCCGTCATGGTGAAACCTCTTCCCTTATTTTTAATACTGAGTTTTAAGCCAATGAGATTGGCAAGTAATGTGTTATTTTTGTGTGTAAGGACGATTTGGGATTCTTTCCCAAGAAGGCTTGCATAAATGATTTCTCATAACATTAAGACGAAGAACATTAAATCAAGATATTTTCTCACGTCTGGATATTATTTTTGTCCACTCACTCTAACATTATGTTTTTAAACATTTTCTCCTGTGCCCTTCGTTTTCAAATGTCCAGTGTTGCAGGGTTGCTGAGAGGAGGTCGTGCGTACAGAAGACGAGGCATAGCCACTTAATCCGTTGACGCTAATGTGCTTATTTAGGTAGCACTTTCTTGTAGATTTACTCTGATTACCCAAGTTTAGCTTAGTTTAAATTGTTGGAGAAGCGTAGAGGTGATTTGTGGAGCGGGGTGGCTCCAGATGTTGGGTTGTTATTTTTATTACGTGGAATTGAATAGTGAAATAGCAGGAAGGGTTGTCCATTTCAAAGGTGTTTCGGTAAGAAGTTCTCTTGAGATGGACGCTGCAGGATTTACTTCAGGTTAAAGGGGTTAATCCGGGTTAGGTACTGACATTTTCTATGTGGGATAAACTATGGGATGTCGTAGCTATGCTTGAACACATGAAATTTGGCTAAATTGGTGCTTCAGTAGCTGTGCTTGAACTGTTGAACACATGCGATTTAGTAGAACCCAACATAGTTATTTTGTTATCAAGATTGAGTTACTGTGTTCTAATATAAAAGTGTTAGACTACACTTATGACGTACCGAAAAGAAATCAGAAATAAACTCTAGATGTGTCGGAAAATTAAATAAAAATATCGGGATCTCACACTTTACCCCACTTAAATTAAATTTTGTCCTTAAAATATACCTTAACATCAGAAGAGGCGCGGATGAGTCTTCCACATAACTGACTCAAGCTCCCAAGTAGTCTATTTTTCGCTATGATGATCCCATTGCACCTTCACTACAAGAACCTCACAATTCCTGAGTTTCTTCACATCATGATCCAAGATGCGATATGGCATCTCCTCGTAAGAAGCGTCACAACGTAGCTGCAAGTCTGTCTAAACATTGTTTTGTGGGGGCTCCTAGTGGGTTTTTCTGTAACTGTGAGACGTGGAACACGTCATGTATATGTTGCCATCGTGGTGGCAAGTGAATCCAGTAAGCAACAGATCCAACTCTCTAAACTATCTGGAAGAGCCCAACAAATCTTGGTGTCAACTTTCTTTTAACCCCAAAATGTCTAACTCCCTTGCGGGGACTAACTTTCAAGTACACAAAGTCTCCCATTGCAAACTGAAGGGGTTTTTGGCGTGTATGTGCATATGATTTGCTTTTACTTTGGGCTGCCCTAAGCCTCTCCTGAATAATTGGAATTTTCTGCGTAGTCTTCTGTATAACATCAGGACTAAGTAAAACCTTGACCTCTCTATCTAACCAACACCAAGGTGATCTACATGGTCGACCATAAAGTGCCTCAAATGGTGCTATACTAATGCTACAGTGGTAGCTATTATTATATGCAAACTCTGCAATTGACAAGCATTCATGCTATTTTTCACCAAAATCGACTACGCACGCTCGAAGCATGTCCTCCAAGGTACGGATCGTACGCTCAGACTATCCATCTCTCTAGGGATGATATGTTGGACTCAAGAATCATGCCAGATGCCTGTTTTCTGCCTTTAATTGCTTACATACATCACATTTAGCTACATATTCTCCAATGCTCTGCTTCATGCCTTTCCTCCAAAACTGGCTCTTCAAGTCCTGATACATCTTTGTACTGCCAGGATACATGGTGAAACTGGTCAGATGTGACTCATCCAGCAAAGGTCCCTAGATATAATCATCACTAGGGACAAAAACACATTTTTTGTACCTGATAAGTCCATCACCACTCACACTCCATTTGCTATCGGCTTCACCCGCATAAACCTGGGCTCAAGACACGTCTCTCTAGATCATTCCATTGGCCTTCTCCCACTTGCTGCAGGATATGAGACCTGAGTAATACACTTGCTAAGAATCAGTAAGAATCTCCAAACTACACGTCTAACTCATAGTCTTCCCGTGTCTCCAAAGCCTCCATACAAGAAAGAAAAATACTTGCAAGCTCATTCCTCGGTTTCCTGCTCAAATCATCGGCAACAACATTTACTTTGCTTGGATGATATCGTAGAGTGAACTCGTAATCAGTGAGGTACTCCATCCATCTCTGTTGTCGTAGGTTAAGGTCACGTTGAGTGAAGATATACTGCAAACTCTTGTGATCCGTGTAGATCTTGAAGGTGGCTCCATAAAGATAGCACCTCCAGATATTCAAGGCATAAACAACAGCTGCTAACTCCAAATCATGAGTTGGATAGTTCCTCTCATACGGCTTCAACTGCCTAGAGCCATAACACACACCTCCGTCATTTTCCATAAGCACACAACCCAAACCAGTCCATGAAGCATCCGTGTACACTTGGTACAGATCCACACTGTTAGGGAGAACGAGGACTGGAGCGTTAGTCAAACAGCTCTTTAATTATGTTAAAGCTTCTTCACACTCGCCACCCTACTTAAACATCAATTATATTTAAAATTAATTTTTTGTAGCAAGATCACAAAGATAATGTTTAAGATTATTCACTCAAGATCTGAAAGTGAAGATAAGAAAAGTTACTCAATAATGAAATGAAAAAAGTCAAACAACGCTATTTTTTCTCATTAGATTTTATTTAAAATGACGTAGTTTTAGGGTAGAGATAAAAAATCAACATATAAATAGTGTCGTCTCACGATGCCTTTGAACGCCTTAAGGAGTATTTTCTGCCTTAAGGAGAAAAAAGTGAGCTGAAAGGGAGCTAAAGACGAGCCTTTTGTGACAAAAGTCTTTCAAAGGAAGCCTTGAGGCGAAATTGAGAAGTCACGCCACGTCTTATGCTATAACGTGCCTCAAGGTGCGTTATTTAAAACATAGCAAAAGATGTATAGTGGATATAGTAGAATCATCATGTTCAGTTACAACAAGAGTTGCATAGTTGATATAGCATGATCATCATGTTCAGTTACAACAGGCTCATAACGAGAATGCTATGCAGCACTCATAAATACAACAAAAGTTTAAACTTGAATTGGCAGGGGTTACGCAAACGCAAACCCCTAGCAACAAATAATGACGTTGGCTCTCCCACGTATGAGAGACCATTGATGGGTGCCCCTCCTATGTGCAATCAAGGTCTCCAATCTAGGCCATGGGCCTTCTTGATCGCTCAGAAACTTCGTCCAGGTATGTTACAATTGCACAGGTCCAAATTCTTTATCCCTATTCTTGTCTCCTCACATTCAACATGTTTTCTATGTGGGATAAACTATGACATGTCGTAACTATGCTTGAACACACGAAATTTGGCTAAATTGGTGCTTCAGTAGTTATGCTTGAACTGTTGAACACATGCAATGTAGTAAAACCCAACATAGTTATTGTGTTATCAAGATTGATTTACTTGTACTACTTCGTACTATTAGGAATCAAGGTATCTCTCAGACCCTCACTTAACAATTTAGTTTCCATACAATTTGGGATTGAAAGATATCAGCACACATTGTATTATTGTTCACATAATTAACTAGTAAGAGAACCAGCAAGCAGAACTTGAAGGATACAATAACATGAAATTCAAGACTTCAAATCCCATGAATTTTCAACCCTTATGGACAAGCCTGCATAACATATTGGACTGCATAGGCATAACTATGTCAGCTAATGCCAGCTTTCCCGACTAACATATCCATATTCCTTACCAGTGTTAAGATTGTTAGTATGAGACATGATCACCATGTCTATCATAAATCTCACATGAGTGACATCCGTTAGCTCATCTTTGAACTCATCTTCAGTAAAAGCCTCTACAATTATCACCTTCCCCTTTGTCCTGAGGAATCGCTTCCTTACACTTTACAGTATACGGACGTATTCCTCATCTCCCCAATCATGAAGGACGAACTATACAACTACAATACACAAAATCGAAATTCACGAATAATGCTAGATGTATAGAGGGGCCATATTTACTAAAGCGTGTTAACAGAACACACAGATGATGTAGCTTAGGCATTTATATTACTAGCAATTTATCTGCCCAAATATCTTTACCTCAAAGAGTTAATGACGGATAAAACAAAGAAGTTATAAAGAAATATAAGGTTGCTAGGTTACTAAGCAAGATCAAAGATATTTTGATACTAACCTTGATAATTATAGCAACGACCTTTAAATACAATCAAACATGTCTTCACCAACATTCTCAACTCGTTTCCATATCTTCCTCAACGTTGTGTCTGTAAAGGAGATATGTGTATGTCAATATCTCGAGTAGTCCAAGGAGTAGTCCAAGGACAAGCCTAAAGTGGTCTCATTACCACTACCCACATCTACTATGCTCTCAATCCCACTAAAAACCTCTAAACTACTCCCAATCAGTGCAGGCAGGGCCAAGCTCGTCGCTTCATTGACAAGCATGTTGCAACCAGGTTGATCGCCACGAAGTTCCTTATGTCATCACCGTGTGCTGCCTTGAACAAGGGTACTTAGCATCAACATCCACTTTGGAATGTCCCACTTCGCTTTGTATCTGTGTATCTTCCATCTTTTTTGTGTTGTGTGTGCTTGTTCTATAGTTTATAACACAATTTTGCACATAGTCTAGTTAGAGTAATCCATTATCTTCCTTCTCTCAAAGTTATTTGGTCTCTTTTTCTATGTTCTTTAGTTATATCACAATTCTATGACAGTCCGAGTTTCATTAGATGAAAATAAAACGAAGTAAAATATAAACAGTTTCTAAATCCCTAAAAAAAGTTTTACTATGGATTGTAGATCATTACACCGAGGGGAGCCTTTCCAAAAATTCTTGGGGGCACTAGGATTAACCCAGGCCCAAGAGGGACATGGAAATAGTTTTCAACCAGCAAAATAGACGCTAATCGGTCAAAACCTCATTAGCTGCATCATTGCCCCAGGCGCAAAGATGCTTTTTACAAGGGTTACTTTGCTTTTTATAGATTGATTACCGACCTAGACTCTTCTTTTCTTCGATGTGGGATGTTGTCCAATCCTAATAGAAGTAGAACATCAACATCATATGAGAATTTTGTTTATTTATTAGAAAATTCTCATTAGCCCCAAATCTAAACAATTTTTTCTCATCAACAAAATAAGATTTTAAAATTTCCGCTAACCCTATACACTCTACGTGTCTTAAGCCCACTAGCCCAAATTTTAAGCTTTCTTTATTTTTATTGACGAGGCTAACCTCTCTCTTATCTCTCTTCCCACATCCCTCAGATCTCTCTCTCAAATTCCTTCGAGTCCTCTCTCTCTTCATCTCTCTTTTTTCTCATTGAGATCATCTCTCTCTCTCTTGCATCATAAGAAGAGCCGCGGCCTACACATCCCCGACTAGCGCCTCTGCCCTTCGCCTCCACATCACCGACGACACTGTCGACGCCTTGATGACTCGCGTTTGTACGTCCTCTTCAATTGCGTCTTCTGCATCAGATTCATTTTCAATATTGATGCCTCACCAGTGACGCCATCTTCGACGCTAGAGAGGACTACAACAATCCTCGTTCCTTCCTCCACCGTCAGATCAGCACCACCAACTACCATCGGCCTGTCATGGACGAATTCGCACCATTAATAGTTTCTCTCTCCCTCTCACACACTCTCTCTCGTCAGAATAAACGCCACCTCTCGATGACGACCATGCCACGGGCGTTGATGACTACATCGCCTGCACACTATTGGAAAAATCAACTTAATTAGCCGACGGAAACAAAAAAAGTCTGTAGCCTAAGATAGTCTTAGGCGACGAAATAAAATTCGTCAAATTCAAAAAAAATCCAAAGAATTTCAGATCCGTTATTTCATTTAAAACTCCCCATCTTTCACTCTGCTTCTATCTCTCTTCTTCGATCTATCCTTTGTTTGTCGTTAACTACTCTTTTTCTTCCTCATCTCCCAAACCAAACTCTTTTTCTGAAACCCACACCGACTGATCCTCTTCTTCTTCATTGGGTTTGGCCTCCTTCTCAGCTCCGCTAACCAACGTCACCACCTTCTCCGATAACAAGAGCGACAGTATAACAAACGTCTCAGCCACCCCTCTGCATGCTCCAGTGCACTGAAGCCTCCATCATCGAAGACCTCTAATCTACAATCTGAACAAGATTTAAACCTGATCTCCCTAAGTGGTTGTCCATGGTTGCTATAGGCCTGTTTGGTACAGCTGTGGCTTCAAAAATAAGCTAGTTGTGGCTTATTCTGAGAATAAGCAGCTGACAAGCAAAGCTGCTGAGTGTTTGGTAAACTGGCTTTTTATAAGTGCTGTGAATGGTAGAAGCAGAGGTAAACTGTTTGGTAAACTAGCTTTTTAAAAGTGCTTTAAGTTTGTAAATTACCAGTTTAGCCTTATAATATATTTTTGTTTTATTTATTTGATAATGTATTATAACATAATTGCTCATGAATTCTTATGTCTATATATTTTCTATTATTTATATATGGAGTTTATAAATCATGGTTACCAAGAGAATAATATTATACACTATCATAAACATATGAATTACATGTTGTTCCATACATTAATAATAATTTATCTTTCACGGGCTCATATGAACCACAAAAATTTCATATTACCTTCAAACATTCCGGCAAATAGTTACTTGTAATTCCTTGATGCTAAAAGATGTTTAGTACTTTTGTTTGTCTTTGTACTTGGTACCAAAGACTCATATCCTCCCAAGATGGTTCGAGTCTGGATGGATGAGCACCAACATATAATGTCAACAACTCTGTTGGACAATCTAGACAAACTGCACTATATAGGTAATTGCTCCCTCCTACCAGAGACTCCTGTACTTGGCCTTTTCTACAGTATAAAACTTTGATCCAAGACCACGTGGACAAGTTACAGACATTGGCGGCTGTCCTCTTTTATGCCAAAATGCATGCCATAAACCACTCACTATAGCATGAAGGAAGTCCTCCAGTGCAAGATACTCATCTTCTTTTGCATCACCAGAAACATAACTCGAGCATGGCATTCGCAATAGTTGCTGAAACAAAACACCCTCCAATGCTAAATCCAGCTTGCGCAATTCATCCATCATAAAGGGAGCACTAAAAGCCTGCTCCCCATTGGCTGAATCTTCGAATGAATTCTCCAAAACCCAATCCTCAAGACTATGTGTGAACAATTCCAGGTCCACAAATTTCCTAGAATAGTCATTTAAACCCTTAAACACTCTTCTCTTAGAAGGAGCAAACTTGCTAGAAGCTGAATTCCGAGACACACTATGAGCAGACATAACCGAACCCGACCTCCGAAAGCTACTCCCATTTGAGCTATGTCCTGGAGAGCTGACACACACAAACAAGATCAATTATGATTTTCAATTCTGGAACATAATCAAAGAAAATCCACCGCACCTGGGAACGTTGTTATCGCCGTCGGGTTCAGGAGAGGACTTATCAGAAGAAGAACATGAGACTCGGCGGGGGAGGGAGAGGCGTCTGGTGCCATTGGAGGAGGAGGCGCGAGGGATTAGGGATTTGGAGGAAGGGAGAAGAGGAGGAGGGGAGGAGGAGGAGGAGGAGGAGGAGTAGAGAGAGAAAGCAGCAGCCATCGACAAGGGGTTTACCCGATCGATCGAGACCGGCTTTTGGCTTCTAAAAGCTGGGGTCGAGGAGCTTCGGCTTTTCACCCGTGCTTATAAGCGAAACACATTAACCAGCTTTGCTCGCTGATAAAAAGCTGTACCAAACGGGCTGTATATCCCGCAGTTGCCACCCGTAGAAACTTGATAGATCCAAAGCCCAGAAACAACTCTTGTTCAAAAAAGAAAGAAAATAGCCCAGATCCCACTACCTCCTCATCCACAAAGGAAGGTTGTGGCTGATGAGAGAAATCAAAAACCAATGGGTGATATTTGTTGATGGTGGTGTGTGGCTTCAGAATCGAATTATTTTATTTATTTTTTTCACCTAGTCAAAATGATTCCATTGTTTAAGAGGAAAATTCGTTTTTACTCTAAAATTACTTCCATCGCCTAAGATCTTTGGTGACGACAAGTCCTTATGTTCCTTCGACTGGTTTCTTAGCAGACGCGTCTTTGCCGACAGACATTATGTATGCTAAGTACTTAGTAGACGAAATATGCAATGTAGAAGACAAAAATATTTCGTCGACAAAGTGATTTTTCCAGTAGTGGCTGGGACGACAATGATTTGGACGAGAACACCAACACCTCTTCTTCAATTTCTCGGTCAGCATCTGATTCGATTTCACTGTGTTGAGTTTGTTGAGTTGCGTCACTTGTGTGGTTGTTTCTGTAATAATGCTAATTGGGGATGGAATGAGGGGTTGATGACTTGTTCTTTAACAGCCATGCTTCGTAAACATTTTTAATAGTTGTCCGCTATAGTAATTACAATAAGTTAACTTGAACACAAATGAGTGTGCCTACTCCAGACGGACCCAAAGCCATCACCAAAGAAGATGCCCATTTGACTACTATGTGCAATATGAACATTTAGTCATGGATATACTTGATGAATATTTTGTCACTCATGATCAGCTATCAATGTTGTATGAATTTACACTGTTAGTTTACAACCATTAGTACATTTTGAGACAGAAGGACAATATCCTTATCAGACGTTATTGAAACTGAAACATGTAATACCCTGACCCAAATTAAAGAATATAAACTTCAAATCTACTGTGATTTAAACAAGTGACCACCAATGTCTAAAATCAAATCAAATGCCACAAATCACCAACTCAATTTCACATAATAAATTCTAATTGAAAGCGTCTGCAGTAGCGAAAATCACTACGCAGTCAGTAAATATAGAATTAAACAGAAATTCACAAATAGTCAATATTCATCGACATCAACCAACTTTTATACCAAACCTTCGCTAGGAATTCAAAAGCTATGAAATTTCGGTCCTTCCTTCTCATAGCTTGTCTTGGAAAACAACTACAATATGGAGACGACAAGACGAAGCTAACACTACCGGGCTTGCCTGCAGCTGAGGTCAGAAAAGTGAACTCATTGGCGATCTCTTGCCATTAGTCAGACCCATAGAGCAGACCATTGATTTGGTTGTATTCAAACCGGATCCAATTTACATTTTTATGTTTACGTCCTCGCCTATTCAAATCGACTGCGGTGGACATCTCCATGTTCAGTTACAGCAGGAGACGCATAATGGCTATAGCACGAAACTTAAGGAATAAAGGCACGAAAGCAAAAACTTCATAAAGGCAATAACACGTAGAAAGACATTGATGGATAACTAACTAGGCTTTTGATGAAGAATGAAATAATGAACAAACCTGCTAGCACTTCTTTTTTGTTACACCACCTACTATAGCTAGCACTTTGACCATTGTCTTAAAATATATCATGCAAAACTGTAGCCTGAAAGCTTGATTCTAAATTAATACTTACAGATTAGAGTTAAGTCGTGTTAACTATAGTTGAATTCACATTCTCAATCAGTATAGCAAATCTGTTGACCTCTTTACTAAAGGTGTTCATATTATAATTCAAGCTTCAAGAAACAAGATATGAAAGTAGATATTATATAGAATTTGACACTATCAATCAAGAAACACGAGATACAAAACTAGAGATTATATAGAAATAGCCACTGATGGTAAAAGTGGCAGCTAGCAGTCTAGCAAAAGAATTGCAGAATGGACACCTTCAAACAATTAATACTAGGCTAACGCATGGAAAGAACAAGAAAAACACAGCCATTCAAACTCTAACTAGCTTTGGTAGGGTGCGCCAAGCCTTGCTTTAGTGCAACACAAGGATGACACGCATGAGCCTAAATAGCAAGCTATTGTAATAGACTCATCCCTTTAAAAAATTAATTTAATATCGTGTGAACCATTAGTCCACATATCAGATATTAAACTGATAAGAACAGATACTACACTTGATCTTAGCCAAAAGGCCGAGAAAGGTATGACTGTTTCCTTCCCCTGCTTCTCTTTTTATAGTCTCATGGGCTTCTATACTTTAGAACACGATCGATGTGGGACTGTAAACATTTACAATTACCAGAATTGATCCACGTTGAGATTCAATACGAAAAGGGAAGGCAGGGGTGCTATCTGCGATGGCATCTGGAAGAAGACGAAGATATACGTGACAAGGAGACGTGATCGAGAAGCCAACAGAAAAAAAGAGAATAGCAAGCTTGTCTCAATCAAGATAGTTCTTAAACAAAAATAAGTAAATAGGCTGATCAGCAATGAGGTTTTACTTTGAGAAACCTCACAAGTGTAATTCCTTATCAACATTTGACAAGAGATCATTATGGAACTTTGATAATTATATGATTTTACACTTAAACCTTGCTAAGAGAAATCATATAGGAACAAGACAGAACAAGGTAAATAGGAAAGCAAGGTCTACTGTATATGCCTTATTGAATAAGAACAATGATAGGAATAATAATTTTTTCAAGTATGGTTGAATGTTCCAGCAATTCGCAATAGCATAGCATATCCAAACAATTAGAAAAAAAAAACACAGCCAACTGTATTGATGAACAATCATTCTATGAATTTCAAATGGACGAAACCCAAAGGAGATCATGTCTATCAATAAGGATTCTGATCAGACGACAAATTTGACAGAACAATGCTTTGACAGATGAACAAGATTCATACAGGAAACAAAGCAATCACACCCAAATATAGACACCAGAAAAGATTCAAAGCTATACAGACAATTAAGTTATCCCTACCTCAAGTTCCTAGAATTCAGACGTCATACTCGACAAGAGGAGTAGAGCAAACACCAAATACAAGCACCCAATCTATCTAATAGCAATCCAAACTCAAAGGCAAAGACCCAGCATGTAGCTTAGCAATCCAAGTCCCCTAAATGAACAAATCATACTTAAGTTTAATGGGAGAATACCTGAAACCAGATGGTTAGTTTGAGAGAGAAGATTGAAACGTACAGGACCTAGGAGCAAATTAAAGAGATCATTTCATATACCATGACAGTAGAATCCATGGCGACTTCTCTCCTTTTTCTTATGAGCCAATGAATTGGGTGATGTTGGTTTAGAGGGAGAACGATGATCATTAGAGGCTGAGGATAAAACTGTAGTGTAGAGCATAGCAGAAAGGAGAGAAGAAAAGAAAGGAAAAGAGGAGTGACGTGTGTGGTTCCCTTCTTGAAAGAGACTAGACTTCCACATACCAAACAGATTTTCAATCGGTAAATATTATTTTAACTAGGATAAAAATATAAGGTTGGTTTAATTACAAATAATCTGTAATATACCAACAGATAAATTTATCCAAACTTTCCGTCCTTATAAATTTTGGTACATCAACTTTCTAAAACATCAGAACGGTGCATTATCTTTTTAGACCAACCTAATATTGATACTCTTCACCGTCATCTCCGTTAACTACAATTCAAACTTCAAAAACAAGGGGGTATTCTGGTAAAAACAAAACAATTGCACACGAGATGGAAGAATCGACGGAAGGGAAACACTTTCCCTTCTAGAAAGAGACTAGACATCCACAAACCCAACAGATTTCCGATTGGTAAATATTATTTTAACTAGGATAGAAATATAAGGCTGGTTTAATTACTAATAGTCATAAATTTGTCCAAACAGTACACAAACTTTCCGTCCTTATAAATTTTGGTACACCAACTTTTTAAAACATCAGAACGGTGCATCATCTTTTTAGCCCAACCTAATATTGATACTCTTGACTGTCACTTCCGTTAGTTGCAATTCAAACTTCAAAAATAAGGGGTATTCTGGTAAATTTCTATACGTCTTTTTTGTTGTATATAATGATGCATCGAAAATCGAACCTCCTCTGCCGCTTCAAATGTGTGTATGGTGAAGAGAGTTCGCATTGGCGAGTTTCGTACAAGTTTTTGGTGATCTTCATGTTTGCTAATTAGCACCACAGTAGCTCTTCATATCTTGTCTTTGTGCTTCAGTGTCCCTTACAAATGCCATATTTTCTCTCGAAATCCAACCTCCAGTCCAAAAACTTTGATGAACGCTGCATCATTATAAAAATTTAAAGTTAAAAAAAAGATGCATAGAAATTTACTAGAATACCCCCTATTTTTGAAGTTTGAATTGCGACTAATGGAGGTGACGGACAAAAATACCGATATTAGGTCAGGCTAAAAAGATAATGCACCGTTCTGATGTTTCAGAAAGTTGGTGTACCAAAGTTTATAAGGACTGAAAATTGATGTACTGTTTGGACGAATTTCTCATACCAAAATCAAGTTTCAATAAGAGAACAAAACACAAACAATTTCACGTTATACCTAGCTTCAATTGCATTTATACGGGATACAATTTCTTAATAATACAGTTATTAAGAAAACAAAATACCTATATCTAGTCTTCTATTGTGTATTTACATGGGATAAAATTTATTAATAATACAATTATTCTCTCTTGATGTAAAACCTACTACTCACTTTACTCTCTTGATGTAAAACTTACTACTCACTTTTCTCTCCATAATGATCTCTTTATTTTATTTATAATGTTTTATATTTTTTATGTTTACTATAGTAACATTTGAACGTAATTTGATGAGTTAGAGAGCCTCTCTTTATGATAGAAAAAAACAAAAGAAAAATAATCTTTGAATGATTTGGGCTGAGCATTACACCAAGGGAAGCCCTTCCAAAAATTCTTGGGGGCACTAGGATTAACCCTGGCCCAAGAGGAACATTGAAATAGTTTTCAACCAGTAAAATAGACGCTCCTCGGTTAAAACCTCATTAGCTGCATCATTGCCCCGGGCGCAAAGATGCTTTTTTCAAGGGTTACTTTGCTTTTTATAGATTGATTACAGACCTAGACTCTTCTTTTCTTCGATGTGGGATGTTGTACAATCCTAATAGAAGTAGAACATCAACATCATAAGAGAATTTTGTTTATTTATTAGAAAATTCTCATTAGCCCAAAATCAGAAGAATTTTTTCTCATCAACAAAATAAGATTTTAAAATTTCTTCTAACCCTATACACTCTACGTGTCTTAAGCCCACTAGCCCAAATTTTAAGCTTTCTTTATTTTTATTGACGAGGCTAACCACTCTCTTATCTCTCCTCCCACATCCCTCAGATCTCTCTCTCAAATTCATTCAAGTCCTCTCTCTCTTCATCTCTCTTTTTTTTCTCATTGAGATCATCTCTCTCTCTCTCTCTTGCATCATAAGAAGAGCCACGGCCTACACATCCCTAACTAGCTCCTCCGCCCTTCGCCTCCACATCTCCACATCACCGACGACACTGTCGAAGCCTTGATGACTCGCATTTGCACGTCCTCTTCAATTGCGTCTTCTGCATCAGATTCATTTTCAATATTGATGCCTCACTAGTGACGCCATCGTCGACGCTAGAGAGGACTACAACAATCCTCGTTCCTTCCTCCACCGTCAGATTAGCACCACCGACTACCATCGGCCTGTCATGGACGGATTCACACCATTAATAGTTTCTCTCTCCCTCTCACACTCTCTCTCGTCAGAATAAATGTCACCTCTTGATGACGACCATGCCACAGACGTTGATGACGACATCGCCTACACACTATTGGAAAAATTAACTTAATTAGGCGACGAAAACAAAACAAGTCTGTAGCCTAAGATAGACTTAGGCGACGAAATAAAATTCGTCAAATTCAAAAAAAAAATTCCAGAGAATTTCAGATCCATTATTTCATTTAAAACTCTCCATCTTTCACTCTACTTCTATCTCTCTTCTTCGATCTATCCTTTTTTTGTCTTTAACTACTCTTTTTCTTCCTCATCTCCCAAACCAAACTCTTTTTCTTGAAACCCACACCGACTGATCCTGTTCTTCCTCATTGAGTTTGGCCTCCTTCTCATCTCCACTAACCCTTCCGCCTCATCACCACCTCCATCACCTTCTCCACCTCCACCACCTTCACCAACGTCGCCACCTTCTCCGATAACAAAAGCGACAATATAACAAACGTCTCTGTCACCCCTCTACCTGCTCTAGTGCTCTGAAGCCTCCATCATCAAAGGCCTCTAATCTGCAATCTGAACAAGATTTAAACCTGATCTCCCTAAGTGGTCGCCCATGGATGTTATATCCCGCAGTTGCCTGTAGAAACTTGATAGACCCAGAGCCCAGAAACAACTCTTGCTCAAAAAAGAAAGAAAAGAGCCCATATCCCACTACCTCCTCATCCACAGAGGAAGCTAGGTTAGGGCTGATGGGAGAAATCAAAAACCAATGGGTGGTATTTGCTGATGGTGGTGTGTGGTTTCAGAATCGAATTATTTTATTTATTTTTTTTCCACCTAGTCAGAATGATTCCATTGTTTAAGAGGAAAATTCGTTTTTACTCTAAAATTACTTCCATCGCCAAAGATCTTTGGTGACGACAAGTCCTTATGTTCTGTCGACTGGTCAAGGAGTGTGGTTTTCAATTTGAAGAGTGCAAATTCACTCCCCCACAATTTATCAAAATTTCTCTGGGAAGCTCAGCAAACAAATTCTTAGCCAGATCCCAGCAGTAACTAGCAACACTAGCTAAAACTCCTACTCTTCGCACATACATGGTAGAATTAGGATGAAGATATTCAAGACGTAAGAACCAAAGATACTTGAAAGATGACCAATGATACTTGAAAGATGAAGATATTCAAGACGTAAGAACCAAACATATTAAACCTCGATAAATTAATAATTGTTTGGGCTAATATTAATATTTTAGGAGAATCCAGTTATATTAAGCCCAGTGTACTGGCATCTGCGGTCTAGATCTTATATAATGCTAGATAGCTATAACGGCTCCCCACTTGAGGAATTGGAGCGGGGCGCAATTAGAAGCCTTAGTAGGTTCCGACTCTAGCTGGGAGGGCTCATTGTCATGGTGGAACCTCTTCTTCTATTTTTTTCATATTTATTTTTAAGCCAATGAGATTGACATGACATGTTTTGTTTCTAAATGAATATTTGAGGATTTTTTCCCAATGTGGCATGCATAAATGATTTTCGGAATAATAAGAGAGCAATATAGTATGGACTTTTCCTTACACTTGATTATTATTTTTGTTCACTCACGCTAACGTTTTAAATGTTTCTCCCCATGGCCCTTTGTTTTTAAAAATGCCTAGACAGCAGTGACCTACTCGGCCATAGCTAGGAGGCATGACATAGTTACCACATCTTCATTTTTCACTAGTAGGTTACCGGTTTAGCCTACATGTGTAATTTTCTCGTTTCCTTTCATTTTTAGAGCTTTGACAACCATGGAGGGTTTTGTATTATATGAGGTTGTTTGTTAGGGGCTTAAAACCCCAACTTAGTTACTTGAGAAACGATATTCATAAATATTGTGGCTAGTTTTATTTCTCAGAAGTGATTTAAGATATTTATTTGATTTAAGGCGAATGTTATCTATTTAGAAGCATGATGACTCCTATAGTTGAGGATGGTCGAGCTGTTTTAGAAGTGTGTTGTTTTGGATTGTAGGTAAGAGTTGCCCATTTTGAGAGAATGTTATGTCGAAATTTTTAAAGTAACTCGTCTTTGAGGTGTACCCTGTGGGACTTACTCTTGGTTTTATAGAAAAATCCAGAATGGGCCTTGATAATGGAGTTTGAAAATAGTTTTTAACCAGCAATAAACGCACATTGGGTTACTTGGTTTTTTATAGATTCATTACCTACGTAGACTCTTCTTTACTTGGCTTCCATCAAACAGCTTTCGGTGCATCACAAGCATTAAAATAAAAATTTCACACGTGGAATGAACTCTAGTTATCATCCTTTTTTGTTATTCCATAATTTCTCAAAGAATTAGACTAAAATCTGAGGGGCACCAACAAAGATGCACCCTTCCAAAAATAGGCGTATGCCATTTAAAACAATGCGCACACGGTATTCTTTAGTAAAAGGCGAAAGAATAGTTCGCTATGCGCTCAACGCATGGCTCCGTGAGTTGAGTAGTGCTGGGTTAATTTGTTTTATATCCCTCACTGTAGACAACTCCCTATCCAGCTCTGATGTGGGATGCGCATTGCGCCTATTATACTTCCACTCAACTTACATAAAAAAACCGCGTATACTACGTTTCAGAAAATCCATTACAAGTTTGGTTAACTTCATTCGACTCCATTTGATAAAGGAGGGGGATTCAAAGGAAAATCTCATTTAAAGGCATTGGGAGTCGCCGGGATTTTTTTCATCATTTAGGCCATGAAGCTTAATCATGTATGTGTCATTTGCTAGCATTAGACAATGCATACCAATAATTCTTACCCACTAAAAATATGACACTGATTAATTACATGTAATCCATCATTATCTACTCCAGAAGAACCCAAGCCATCACAACGAAGATGCACATTTGACCTCTATGCAGTATGAACATTTACTCATGGATATAGTTGATGAAATTTGTCACTCATGATCAGCTATCAAAGTTGTATGAATTTACAAATTCACTGCTAGTTGACAAGTACTACATTTTGAGACAGAAGGGGCAATGTCCTTATCTATGAGAGAAGGTATCGTAACTGAAACATCTCTACCCATCAGTCAGACTCATAGGTCAGACCAGACCATTGATTTGGTTGTATTTTTGTTCTGGTACTTTCGACATCACCGTGTTCAGTTACAGCGGGAGAGCTATAGCAGGGCCATAACAAGAAAGATATGCGACACTCATATTACACAACACAAGAATTAAGAACTTAATATAATGAATAATAGTTCTAATGGTCAAGATTTCTTAGATTACAAATATAACAGAAGTTTAAACTTGAATTAGGAAAGGTTGCAAGAACGCAATCCCCATGTCAGCAAATAATGACGTGGTCCCATGTATGGGAGACCACAGAATGGTGCCCTCCTATGTGCAATGGAGATCACCAATCTAGGCCATGGGACTTCTTGATCGACAAGAAACTCTGCCAAGATAATTATGTTACAACGCCACAGTTCCAGATTCTTTATCCCTATTCTTTCCACCTCACATTCAACATGTTTTCTACGTGGGGGATAAACTATGACCCTCAATTAACAATTTAGTACAAATTGGGATTGAAAGAATCACCAAAACTTCGCTAAGAATTCAGAAGCTTTGAAATTTCGGTTCTTCCTTCTCATAGCTTGTCTTGGAAAACATCTACAATATGGAGACGACAAGACTACCGGGCTTGCCTGCAGCTGAGGTCAGAATCGTGAACTCATTGGCGATCTCATGCCATTAGTCAGACTCATAGGGCAGAACATTGATTTGGTTGTATTCAAACCGGATCCAATTTACATTTTTATGTTTTCGTCCTCGCCTATTCAAATCGACTACGGTGGACATCTCCATGTTCAGTTACAGCAGGAGATGCAGAATGGCTATAGCACGAAACTTAAGGAATAAAGGCACGAAAGCAAAAACTTCATAAAGGCAATAACACGTAGAAAGACATTGATGGATAACTAACTAGGCTTTTGATGAAGAATGAAATAATGAACAAACCTGCTAGCACTTCTTTTTTGTTACACCACCTGCTATAGCTAGCACTTTGACCATTGTCTTAAAATATATCATGCAAAACTGTAGGCCTGAAAGTTTGATTCTAAATTTTTATAGAAAATACTTATAGATTAGAGTTGAGTCGTGTTAATTATATAGTTGAATTCACATTCTCAATCAGAAATAACAAATCTGTACGTTTGAATTCACTTCAAACAATCAAGCACAATTAATACTAGGCTAACGCATGGAAAGAACACAGCCATTCAAACTTTAACTAGCTTTGGTAGGGTGCGCCAAGCCTTGCTTTAGTGCAACACAAGGATGACACGCATGAGCCTCAATAGCAAGCAATTGTAATAGACTCATCCCTTTAAAAAATTAATTTAATATCGTGTGAACCATTAGTCCACATATCAGATATTAAACTGATAAGAACAGATACTACACTTGATCTTAGCCAAAAGGCCGAGAAAGGTATGACTGTTTCCTTCCCCTGCTTCTCTTTTTATAGTCTCATGGCTTCTATACTTTAGAACACGATCGATGTGGGACTGTAAACATTTACAATTACCAGAATTCAATATGCCTTATTGAATAAGAACAATGATAGGAATAATAATTTTTTCAAGTATGGTTGAATGTTCCAGCAATTCGCAATAGCATAGCATATCCAAACAATTAGAAAAAAAAACAGCCAACTGAATTGATGAACAATCATTCTATGAATTTCAAATGGGCAAAACCCAATGGAGATCATGTCTATCAATAAGGATTCTGATCAGACGACAAATTTGACAGAACAATGCTTTGACAGATGAACAAGATTCATACAGGAAACAAAGCAATCACACCCAAATATAGACACCAGAAAAGATTCAAAGCTATACAGACAATTAAGTTATCCCTACCTCAAGTTCCTAGAATTCAGACGTCATACTCGACAAGAGGAGTAGAGCAAACACCAAATACAAGCACCCAATCTATCTAATAGCAATCCAAACTAAAAGGCAAAGACCCAGCATGTAGCTTAGCAATCCAAGTCCCTAAATGAACAAATCATACTTAAGTTTAATGGGAGAATACCTGAAACCAGATGGTTAGTTTGAGAGAGAAGATTGAAACGTACAGGACCTAGGAGCAAATTCAAGAGATCATTTCATATACCATGACAGTAGAATCCATGGCGACTTCTCTCCTTTTTCTTATGAGCCAATGAATTGGGTGATGTTGGTTTAGAGGGAGAACGATGATCATTAGAGGCTGACGTGTATGGTTCCCTTCTTGAAAGAGACTAGACTTCCACAAACCAACAAGATTTTCAATCGGTAAATATTATTTTAACTAGGATAAAAATATAAGGTTGGTTTAATTACTAATAGTCTGTAATATACCAACAGATAAATTTGTCCAAAAAATACACAAACTTTCCGCTCTTATAAATTTTGGTAAACCAACTTTTTCAAACATCAGAACGATGCATTATCTTTTTAGACCAACCAAATATTGATACTCTTAACCGTCACCTCCGTTAACTGCAATTCAAACTTCAAAAACAAGGTGGTATTCTGGATGTGGGATGTTGTACAATCCTAATAGAAGTAGAACATCAACATCATAAGAGAATTTTGTTTATTTATTAGAAAATTCCCATTAGCCCCAAATCTGAAGAATTTTTTCTCATCAACAAAATAAGATTTTAAAATTTCTTCTAACCCTATACACTCTACGTATCTTAAGCCCACTAGCCCAAATTTTAAGCTTTCTTTATTTTTATTGACGAGGCTAACCACTCTCTTATCTCTCCTCCCACATCCCTCAGATCTCTCTCTCAAATTCAATCGAGTCCTCTCTCTCTCTTCATCTCTCTTTTTTTCTCATTGAGATCATCTCTCTCTCACTTGCATCATAAGAAGAGCCGCGGCCTACACATCCCTGACTAGCTCCTCCGCCCTTCGCCTCCACATCTCCACATCACCAACGACACTGTCGACGCCTTGATGACTCGCATTTGCACGTCCTCTTCAATTGCGTCTTCTGCATCAGATTCATTTTCAATATTGATGCCTCACCAGTGATGCCATCGTCGACGCTAGAGAGGACTACAACAATCCTCGTTCCTTCCTCCATCGTCAGATTAGCACCACCGACTACCATCGGCCTGTCATGGACGGATTCGCACCATTAATAGTTTCTCTCTCCCTCTCACACTCTCTCTCGTCAGAATAAACGCCACCTCTCGATGACGACCATGCCACGGACGTTGATGACGACATCGCCTACACACTATTGGAAAAATTAACTTAATTAGCCGATGGAAACAAAACAAGTCTGTAGCCTAAGATAGTCTTAGGCGACGAAATAAAATTCGTCAAATTCAAAAAAAAAATTCCAGAGAATTTCAGATCCATTATTTCATTTAAAACTCTCCATCTTTCACTCTGCTTCTATCTCTCTTCTTCGATCTATCCTTTTTTTGTCTTTAACTACTCTTTTTCTTCCTCATCTCCCAAACCAAACTCCTTTTCTTGAAACCCACACCGACTGATCCTCTTCTTCCTCTTCTTCCTCATTGAGTTTGGACTCCGTCTCATCTCCACTAACCCTTCCGCCTCATCACCACCTCCATCACCATCTCCACCTCCACCACCTTCACCAACGTCGCAACCTTCTCCGATAACAAAAGCGACAATATAACAAACGTCTCTGTCACCCCTTTGCCTGCTCCTGTGCTCTGAAGCCTCCATCATGGAAGGCCTCTAATCTGAAATCTGAACAAGATTTAAACCTGATCTCCCTAAGTGGTCGCCCATGGATGTTATATCCCGCAGTTGCCCGTAGAAACTTGATAGACCCAGAGCCTAGAAACAACTCTCGTTCAAAAAAGAAAGAAAAGAGCCCAGATCCCACTACCTCCTATTCTACAGAGGAAGGTTAGGGCTGATGGGAGAAATCAAAAACCAATAGGTGGTATTTGCTGATGGTGGTGTGTGGTTTCAGAATCGAATTATTTTATTTATTTTTTTCCACCTAGTCAGAATGATTCCATTGTTTAAGAGGAAAATTCGTTTTTACTCTAAAATTACTTCCATCGCCAAAGATCTTTGGTGACGACAAGTCCTTATGTTCCGTCGACTGGTCAAGGAGTGTGGTTTTCAATTTGAAGAGTGCAAATTAACTCCCCCATAATTTATCAAAATTTCTCTGGGAAGCTCAGCAAACAAATTCTTAGCCAGATCACAGCAGTAACCAGCAACACTAGCTAAAACTCCTACTCTTCACACATACATGGTAGAATTAGGATGAAGATATTCAAGACGTAAGAACCAAAGATACTTGAAAGATGACCAAAGATACTTGAAAGATGAAGATATTCAAGACGTAAGAACCAAACATATTAAACCTCGATAAATTAATAATTGTTTGGGCTAATATTAATATTTTAGGAGACTTCAGTTATATTAAGCCCAGTGTACTGGTATCTGCGGTCTAAATCTTATATAATGCTAGCTAGCTATAACGGCCCCCCAATTGAGGAAGTGGAGCGGGGTGCAATTAGAAGCCTTAGTAGGTTCCGACTCTAGCTTGGAGAGCTCATTGTCATTGTGGAACCTCTTCTTCTATTTTTTCATATTTATTTTTAAGCCAATGAGATTGACATGACATGTTTTGTTTCTAAATGAATATTTGAGGATTTTTTTCCCAATGTGGCATGCATAAATGATTTTCGGAATAATAAGAGAGCAATATAGTATGGACTTTTCCTTACACTTGATTATTATTTTTGTTCACTCACGCTAACGTTTTAAATGTTTCTCCCTATCGCCCTTTGTTTTTAAAGATGCCCAGACTGCAGTGACCTACTCGGCCATAGCTATGAGGCATGACATAGTTACCACATCTTCATCTTTCACTAGTAGATTACCTGTTTAGCCTACATGTGTAATTTTCTCGTTTCCTTTCATTTTTAGAGCTTTGACAACCATGGAGGGTTTTGTATTATATGAGGTTGTTTGTTAGGGGCTTAAAACCCCAACTTAGTTACTTGAGAAACGATCTTCAGTGACTGATTTTATTTGTCAGAAGTGATTTAAGATATTTAATTGATTTAAGGCGAATGTTATCTATTTGGAAGCAGGATGACTCCTATAGTTGAGGATGGTCGAGTTGTTTTAGAAGTGTGTTGTTTTGGATTGTAGGTAAGAGTTACCCATTTTGAGAGAATGTTATGTCGAAATTTTTGAAGTAACTCACCTTTGAGGTGGACCCTGTAGGACTTACTCTTGGTTTTATAGGAAAATCCGGAATGGGCCTTGATAATGGAGTTTGAAAATAGTTTTTAACCAGCAATAAACGCACATTGGGTTACTTGGCTTTTTATAGATTCATTACCTACGTAGACTCTTCTTTACTTGTCTTCCATCAAACAACCTTCGGTGCGTCACAAGCATTAAACTAGAAATTTCACCCGTGGAATGAACTCTAGTTATCATCCTTTTTTGTTATTCCATAATTTCTCAAAGAATTAGACTAAAATCTGAGGGGCACCAACAAAGATGCACCCTTCCAAAAATAGGCGTATGCCATTTAAAACATTGCGCACACGGTATTCTTTAGTAAAAGGCGAAAGAATAGTTCGCTATGTGCTCAATGCATGGCTCCGTGAGTTGAGTTCTGCTGGGTTAATTTGTTTTATATCCCTCACTGTAGACAACTCCCTATCCAGCTCCGATGTGGGATGCGCATTGCGCCTATTATACTTCCACTCAACTCACATAAGAAAACCGCGTATACTACGTTTCAGAAAATCCATTACAAGTTTGGTTAACTTCATTCGACTCCATTTGATAAAGGAGGGGGATTCAAAGGAAAATCTCATTTAAAGGCATTGGGAGTCACCGGGATTTTTTTCATCATTTAGGCCATGAAGCTTAATCATGTAGGTGTCATTTGCTAGCATTAGACAATTCATACCAATAATTCTTACCCACTAAAATTATGATATTTCACTGATTAATTACATATAATCCATCATTATCTACTCCAGAAGAACCCAAGCCATCACAACGAAGATGCACATTTGACCTTTATGCAGTATGAACATTTACTCATGGATATAGTTGATGAAATTTGTCACTCATGATCAGCTATCAAAGTTGTATGAATTTACAAATTAACTGCTAGTTGACAAGTACTACATTTTGAGACAGAAGGGGCAATGTCCTTTGAAATTTACCAAACCTTCGCTAGGAATTCAGAAGCTTTGAAATTTCGGTTCTTCCTTCTCATAGCTTGTCTTGGAAAACAACTACAATATGGAGACGACAAGACAAAGCTAACACTACCGGGCTTGCCTGCAGCTGAGGTCAGAAAAGTGAACTCATTGGCGATCTCTTGCCATTAGTCAGACTCATAGAGCAGACCATTGATTTGGTTGTATTCAAACCGGATCCAATTTACATTTTTATGTTTTCGTCCTTGACTGCGGTGGACATCTCCATGTTCAGTTACAGCAGGAGACGCATAATGGCTATAGCACGAAACTTAAGGAATAAAGGCACGAAAGCAAAAACTTCATAAAGGCAATAACACGTAGAAAGACATTGATGGATAACTAACTAGGCTTTTGATGAAGAATGAAATAATGAACAAACCTGCTAGCACTTCTTTTTTGTTACACCACCTGCTATAGCTAGCATTTTGACCATTGTCTTAAAATATATCATGCAAAATTGTAGCCTGAAAGCTTGATTCTAAATTTTTATAGAAAATACTAATAGATTAGAGTTGAGTCGTGTTAACTTGAATTCACATTCTCAATCAGTATAACAAATCTGTTGACCTCTTTACTAAAGGTGTTCATATTATAATCAATCAAGAAACACGAGATACAAAACTAGAGATTATATAGAAATAGCCACTGATGGTAAAAGTGGCAGCTAGCAGTCTAGCAAAAGGATTGCAGAAAGGACATACTTCAAACAATTAATACTAGGCTAACGCATGGAAAGAACACAGCCATTCAAACTTTAACTAGCTTTGGTAGGGTGCGCCAAGCCTTGCTTTAGTGCAACACAAGGATGACACGCATGAGCCTCAATAGCAAGCTATTGTAATAGACTCATCCCTTTAAAAAATTAATTTAATATCGTGTGAACCAATAGTCCACATATCAGATATTAAACTGATAAGAACAGATACTACACTTGATCTTAGCCAAAAGGCCGAGAAAGGTATGACTGTTTCCTTCCCCCGCTTCTCTTTTTATAGTCTCATGGGCTTCTATACTTTAGAACACGATCGATGTGGGACTGTAACATTTACAATTACCCGAATTCAATATGCCTTATTGAATAAGAACAATGATAGGAATAATAATTTTTTCAAGTATGGTTGAATGTTCCAGCAATTCGCAATAGCATAGCATATCCAAACAATTAGAAAAAAAACACAGCCAACTGAATTGATGAACAATCATTCTATGAATTTCAAATGGGCAAAACCCAATGGAGATCATGTCTATCAATAAGGATTCTGATCAGACGACAAATTTGACAGAACAATGCTTTGACAGATGAACAAGATTCATACAGGAAACAAAGCAATCACACCCAAATATAGACACCAGAAAAGATTCAAATCCCTACCTCAAGTTCCTAGAATTCAGACGTCATACTCGACAAGAGGAGTAGAGCAAACACCAAATACAAGCACCCAATCTATCTAATAGCAATCCAAACTCAAAGGCAAAGACCCAGCATGTAGCTTAGCAATCCAAGTCCCTAAATGAACAAATCATACTTAAGTTTAATGGGAGAATACCTGAAACCAGATGGTTAGTTTGAGAGAGAAGATTGAAACGTACAGGACCTAGGAGCAAATTCAAGAGATCATTTCATATACCATGACAGTAGAATCCATGGCGACTTCTCTCCTTTTTCTTATGAGCCAATGAATTGGGTGATGTTGGTTTAGAGGGAGAACGATGATCATTAGAGGCTGAGGATAAAACTGTAGTGTAGAGCATAGCAGAAAGGAGAGAAGAAAAGAACGGAAAGAGGACTGACGTGTATGGTTCCCTTCTTGAAAGAGACTAGACTTCCACAAACCAAACAGATTTTCAATCGGTAAATATTTTTTTAACTAGGATAAAAATATAAGGTTGGTTTAATTACTAATAGTCTGTAATATACCAACAGATAAATTTGTCCAAACAATATACAAACTTTCTGTCCTTATAAATTTTGGTACACCAACTTTTTAAAATATCAGAACGGTGCATCATCTTTTTAGCCCAACCTAATATTGATACCCTTGACCGTCACCTCCGTTAACTGCAATTCAAACTTTAAAAACAAGGTGGTATTCTGGTAAATTTCTATACATCTTTTTTGTTGTATATATTGATGCATCGGAAATCGAACCTCCTCTGCCGCTTCAATAGTAAAACACATGATCTCATCTGTTATCACATAGCTTAAAGGAGGCAGCTCATGATCTGCTGCAACGTCGTCGACGTCGGTTTTGCTAGTGAGGGAGACGAGAAGTTGATGTAGGAGTGGGGCAATGGTGGACCTCAAGGACGTGATGAATATTTTCAAAAGATAAGAGAAAAGGGAGTGTGGATGATCGGAGGGAATGTCGTTGGAGATGGAGCGAAAGTGGAGAGTAAGGAAGCAGGCAGAGAGGGCTTCATATTTGGTGAGATGACGGTGGTTGTACTGTGGGGCTGTAGCTTCCTCTCCATCTCCATCCCATGAAAGAAAGCTTAGCTTCCGATCGATCAATCCTATCCGAATCAGATTATGAAGAGTTGCCCAAATGCAACACTTATGGTGTTTGGAGAAGATTAGTAATTTAATGATAAAAAGGGTGTGTGTGTGTGTGTGTGTATGGTGAAGAGAGTTCACATGGGCGAGTTTCGTACAAGTTTTTGGTGATCTTCATGTTTGCTAATTAGCAACACATGCAGTAGCTCTTCTTATCTTGTCTTTGTGCTTCAGTGTCCCTTACAAATGCCATATTTTCTCTCGAAATCCAACCTCCAGTCCCAAAACTCTGATGAACGCTTCATCATTATAAAAAATTTAAAGTTAAAAAAAAGATGCATAGAAATTTAACAGAATACCCCTTATTTTTGAAGTTTGAATTGCGACTAACGGAGGTGACGGTCAAAAATACTGATATTTGGTCAGGCTAAAAAGATAATGCACCGTTCTGATGTTTCAGAAAGTTGGTGTACCAAAGTTTATAAGGACTGAAAATTGGTGTACTGTTTGGACGAATTTCTCATACCAAAATCAAGTTTCAATAAGAGAACAAAACACAAACAATTTCACGTTATACCTAGCTTCAATTGCATTTATACCGGATACAATTTCTTAATAATACAATTATTAAGAAAACAAAATACCTATATCTAGTCTTCTATTGTGTATTTACATGGGATAAAATTTCTTAATAATACAATTATTCTCTCTTGATGTAAAACCTACTACTCACTTTTCTCTCTTGATGTAAAACTTACTACTCACTTTTCTCTCCATAATGATCTCTTTATCTTATTTATAATGTTTTATATTTTTTATGTTTACTATAGTAACATTTGAACGTAATTTGATGAGTTAGAGAGCCTCTCTTTATAATAGAAAAAAACAAAATAAAAATAATCTCTGAATGATTTGGGCTGATACAAAGCCCATGCTTGTAGAAACTAGAAAGTAGATAGAGAAGAGTCAAAATACAGCTCTACCAGATATGAGTATATAGGAGATAAGGTGAGAGAAACAACAAGCCCCTCCTTCAAGGGGGGCTAATTTGCAGTGAAAAATTGGTAATTGGAATGCAAGTTTTGCATATCAGTATAAAATTTTTCGTGCCTTTTGTTTTTCAAAGAGAACGTTTTCTATCTGATTGATATTTTTCAATGCGAAAGCTTAATGAACTAGTAGCTTAATTGACTTTTGTTGTATTTTATGTTTTGGTACTTGCCAATTCTCGTAGGATCATAACGAGAAACCTATGCAGCACTCATAAACACAACAGAAGTTTAAACTTGAATTGGCAGGGGTTGCACGAACGCATGCTCCCTGGCAACAAATAATGATGGGCGCCCGTCCTATGTGCAATGGAGGTCACCAATCTAGGCCATGGGCCATCTTGATCACCCAAAAACTCTGTCCAGGTAAGTATGTTACAAATTCACAGGTCCAGATTCTTTATTCCTATTCTTGTCTCCTCACATTCAACATATTTTCTGTAACGTCCCATACCTAAAAGTTATCCTTTTACAGTGGTTTATGAGTTAGCGAGAGCTTTTAGCTGAAACTGGTGAATTATTAAGTTATTGCTCGAGTTTATTTTTGAGTTTTTCTAAATTCTTCAAATTACACATTTAAAGACATGAAGGCGTAGTACATGTCGACATGAGTCTCTTGGTATTTTCAGATTTTTTTGGAGTTTCCGTTTATTTTTTGTGAATTTTAGAAGTTTATAGTAATTTTTAATTACCTTTTCGGTAAATATTTTTTAACATTTAACCATTTACTTTTTATATTCTTTAAATCTGGACAGTTTATAGTAATTTTATAGTAATTCTTTTCCAGATTGAATCTGGATCGTCCATTTTCCTATAAATATAGGTGAGATGTTTGACTTGGTCAAACCTCCCATTTCAGGTCAACTCAGCTCACCCGAGCTCTCTCTCTGCCTCGGTTGTCCTCGACAGTGCCTGGCCGCCTCCGGCCACTACTCGACGACGGACCACTCCCTTTATTTCCCCTTTTATTCCTCTACCTAGCTTAGCCTCCACATCCACCAAACAGCCACCACAACCGGAGATCGAGGGAGGAAAAGCTCCGCCTGTGTTGGCCGGATTCTAGCCGGTTTAGGCGACAAGGCGGCGCGTGACTGGTATATCTCTTCTCCCCTCTTCTTCTTGTTCTTCTTCTTCTTCTTCTTCTTCTTCCTTTTCATACCTTTTGCTTGTGCGAGCCTAATTTAAGAATCCTCATTTCACTGTTTTTCTGGGTATTTGACGATGAGCCACCGGTGAGCCAATGCTCGGGTTATGGCGAGTTCCTCGAGCTTTGGTGACTATTCTTGACAGTATATTGGATTAATTTTACAATTTGCGGTTGAACGTGAGACGAATTCGACCATGTGGTTTTTCGAGGAAGCACTCGAGGAGTATTCTAAGCGTTGAGGAGGTCACATTAAGTACTGTGAGTGGACCTTTATTTTGAATTACCATGTTGTATTTTTATGCTAAACAACTTGATTTTTATTGAATTAATGAGCCGGTGGGGACGGAAAGGTGGGTTGCTCCCCTTTCGCAAGCCCCTATGTTATGTCCGCTGAATCAGTGTTATATTGATTAAATTTGGAATGCGTTGTTTTATGACCATAGTTTTGAGGACGGTCGGGGAACCGTGCCTTATGCATGAGATGCATGTGTTAATTTACAGTGGAGGAGTCATATAATAATTACTTTTCGTATTTGCTTGTTTTCTTCACCATGAAGGGTTGTCATATATATATATATGCTAGCAAGCCATACGGCCCCTCATTTTGGAAGTGGAGCGGGGCAATAGTAGCCCTAGAGGGTTCCGACTCCAGCCTGGGAGGCTCATTATCATGGTGGAATCTCTCCGCCATGAAGGGTTGTCATGTTACTTAGTAGCCTTAAAGGTTTTGACCTTAGTCTGGGAGATTTTTCGTCATGGTAAAACCTCTTCCCTTATTTTTAATACTGAGTTTTAAGCCAATGAAATTGGCAAGTAATGTGTTATTTTTTTTGAAAGGAAGATTTGGGATTCTTTCCCAAGGAGGCATGCATAAATGATTTCTCGGAACATTAAGACGGAGAACATTAAATCAAGATATTTTCTCACGTCTAGATATTATTTTTGTTCACTCACTCTAACGTCATGTTTTTAAATATTTTTCCATGTGCCCTTCGTTTTCAAATGTCCAGTGTTGCAGGGTTGCTTAGAGGAGGTCGTGCGTACAGAAGACGAGGCATAGCCACTTATTCCGCTGAACGTAATGTGCTTATTTAGGTAACACTTTCTTGTAGATTTGCTCTGATTACCCAAGCTTAGCTTAGTTTAAATTGTTGGAGAAGCGTAGATGTGATTTGTGGAGCGGGGTGGCTCCAGATGTTGGGTCGTTATTTTTATTACGTGGAATTGAATAGTGAAATAGCAGGAAGGGTTGTCCATTTCAAGGGTGTTTCGGTAAGAAGTTCCCTTGAGATGAACCCTGCAGGATTTACCTCAGGTTAAAGGGGTTAATCCGGGGTAGGTACTGACATTTTCTATGTGGGATAAACTATGGGATGTCGTAGCTATGCTTGAACACATGAAATTTGGCTAAATTGGTGCTTCAGTAGCTGTGCTTGAACTGTTGAACACATGCAATTTAGTAAAACCCAACATAGTTAGTTTGTTATCAAGATTGAGTTACTGTGTTCTAATATAAAGGTGTTAGACTACGCTTACTAAGTACCGAAAAGAAATCAGAAATAAACTCTAGATGTGTCGGAAAATTAAATAAATATATCGGGGTCTCACACTTTACCCCACTTAAATTAAATTTTGTCCTCGAAATTTACCTTAACATCAGAAGAGGCGCGGATGAGTCTTCCACATAACTGATTAAGGATGGTTTGATACTAACCTTGATAATTACAGTAACGACCTTTAGAATATAATCAAACATGTCTTCACCAACATTCTCAACTCGTTTCCATATATATATATATATATATATCTCGATCACTCTCCTTTACAGACACAACGTTGAGGAAGTTAGAGTTTGATCGCTCGAGTAGTCCAAGGACAAGCTTAAAGTGATCCCATTACCACTACCCACATCTACTATGCTCTCAATCCCACTTAAAACCTCTAAACTACTCCTAATCAGTGCAGGCAGGGCCAAGCTCGTCGCTTCATTGACAAGCATGTTGCAACCAGGTTGACCGCCATGAAGTTCCTTATGTCCTCACCGTGTGCTGCCTTGAACAAGGGTACTTAGCATCAACATCCACTTTGGAACGTCCCACTTTGGTTTGTATCTTCCATCTCTTTTATGTTGTGTGTGCTTGTTCTATAGTTTACAACACAATTTTGTACATAGTCTAGTTCGAGTAATCCATCAGTTATCTTCCTTCTCTCAAAGTTATTTGGTCTCTTTTTCTATGTTCTTTAGTTATATCACAATTCTATGACAGTCTGAGTTCCATTAGATGAAAAGACTCTTCTTTTCTTCGATGTGGGATGTTGTACAATCCTAATAGAAGTAGAACATCAACATCATAAGAGAATTTTGTTTATTTATTAGAAAATTCTCGTTAGCCCCAAATCTGAAGAATTTTTTCTCATCAACAAAATAAGATTTTAAAATTTCTTCTAACCCTATACACTCTACGTATCTTAAGCCCACTAGCCCAAATTTTAAGCTTTCTTTATTTTTATTGACGAGGCTAACCACTCTCTTATCTCTCCTCCCACATCCCTCAGATCTCTCTCTCTCAAATTCATTCGAGTCCTCTCTCTCTCTTCATCTCTCTTTTTTTCTCATTGAGATCATCTCTCTCTCTCTCTTGCATCATAAGAAGAGCCGCGGCCTACACATCCCTGACTAGCTCCTCCGCCCTTCGCCTCCACATCTCCACATCACCGACGACACTGTCGACGCCTGATGACTCGCATTTGCACGTCCTCTTCAATTACGTCTTCTGCATCAGATTCATTTTCAATATTGATGCCTCACCAGTGACGCCATCGTCGACGCTAGAGAGGACTACAACAATCATCGTTCCTACCTCCACCGTCAGATTAGCACCACCGACTACCATCGGCCTGTCATGGACGGATTCGCACCATTAATAGTTTCTCTCTCCCTCTCACACTCTCTCTCGTCAGAATAAACGCCACCTCTCGATGACGACCATGCCACGGACGTTGATGACGACATCGCCTACACACTATTGGAAAAATTAACTTAATTAGCCGATGGAAACAAAACAAGTTTGTAGCCTAAGATAGTCTTAGGCGACGATATAAAATTCGTCAAATTCAAAAAAAAAATTCCAGAGAATTTCAGATCCATTATTTCATTTAAAACTCTCCATCTTTCACTCTGCTTCTATCTCTCTTCTTCGATCTATCCTTTTTTTGTCTTTAACTACTCTTTTTCTTCCTCATCTCCCAAACCAAACTCTTTTTCTTGAAACCCACACCGACTGATCCTGTTCTTCCTCATTGAGTTTGGCCTCCTTCTCATCTCCACTAACCCTTCCGCCTCATCACCACCTCCATCACCTTCTCCACCTCCACCACCTTCACCAACGTCGCCACCTTCTCCCTAAGTGGTCGCCCATGGATGTTATATCCCGCAGTTGCCCATAGAAACTTGATAGACCCAGAGCCCAGAAACAACTCTCGTTCAAAAAAGAAAGAAAAGAGCCCAGATCCCACTACCTCCTCATCCACAGAGGAAGGTTAGGGCTGATGGGAGAAATCAAAAACCAATGGGTGGTATTTGCTGATGGTGGTGTGTGGTTTCAGAATCGAATTATTTTATTTATTTTTTTCCACCTAGTCAGAATGATTCCATTGTTTAAGAGGAAAATTCGTTTTTACTCTAAAATTACTTCCATCGCCAAAGATCTTTGGTGACGACAAGTCCTTATGTTCCGTCGACTGGTCAAGGAGTGTGGTTTTCAATTTGAAGAGTGCAAATTCACTCTCCCATAATTTATCAAAATTTCTCTAGGAAGCTCAGCAAACAAATTCTTAGCCAGATCACAGCAGTAACCAGCAACACTAGCTAAAACTCCTACTCTTCGCACATACAAGGTAGAATTAGGATGAAGATATTCAAGACGTAAGAACCAAAATTAAACCTCGATAAATTAATAATTGTTTGGGCTAATATTAATATTTTAGGAGAATCCAATTATCTTAAGCCCAGTGTACTGGTATCTGCGGTCTAGATCTTATATAATGCTAGCTAGCTATAACGGCCCCCCACTTGAGGAAGTGGAGCGGGGCGCAATTAGAAGCCTTAGTAGGTTCCGACTCTAGCTTGGAGGGCTCATTGTCATGGTGGAACCTCTTCTTCTATTTTTTCATATTTATTTTGACATGTTTTGTTTCTAAATGAATATTTGAGGATTTTTTTCCCAATGTGGCATGCATAAATGATTTTCGGAATAATAAGAGAGCAATATAGTATGGACTTTTCCTTACACTTGATTATTATTTTTGTTCACTCACGCTAACGTTTTAAATGTTTCTCCCCATAGCCCTTTGTTTTTAAAAATGCCCAGACTGCAGTGACCTACTCGGCCATAGCTATGAGGCATGACATAGTTTACCACATCTACATCTTTCACTAGTAGATTACCGGTTTAGCCTACATGTGTAATTTTCTCGTTTCCTTTCATTTTTTAGAGCTTTGACAACCATGGAGGGTTTTGTATTATATGAGGTTGTTTGTTAGGGGCTTAAAACCCCAACTTAGTTACTTGAGAAACGATTTTCAGTGGCTGATTTTATTTGTCAGAAGTGATTTAAGATATTTAATTGATTTAAGGCGAATGTTATCTATTTGGAAGCAGGATGACTCCTATAGTTGAGGATGGTCGAGTTGTTTTAGAAGTGTGTTGTTTTGGATTGTAGGTAAGAGTTACCCATTTTGAGAGAATGTTATGTCGAAATTTTTGAAGTAACTCACCTTTGAGGTGGACCCTGTAGGACTTACTCTTGGTTTTATAGGAAAATCCGGAATGGGCCTTGATAATGAAGTTTGAAAATAGTTTTTAACCAGCAATAAACGCACATTGGGTTACTTGGCTTTTTATAGATTCATTACCTACGTAGACTCTTCTTTACTTGGCTTCCATCAAACAACCTTCGGTGCATCACAAGCATTAAACTAGAAATTTCACCCGTGGAATGAACTCTAGTTATCATCCTTTTTTGTTATTCCATAATTTCTCAAAGAATTAGTCTAAAATCTAAGGGGCACCAACAAAGATGCACCCTTCCAAAAATAGGCGTATGCCATTTAAAACATTGCGCACACGGTATTCTTTAGTAAAAGGCGAAAGAATAGTTCGCTATGTGCTCAACGCATGGCTCCGTGAGTTGAGTTCTGCTGGGTTAATTTGTTTTATATCCCTCACTGTAGACAACTCCCTATCCAGCTCTGATGTGGGATGCACATTGCGCCTATTATACTTCCACTCAACTCACATAAGAAAACCGCGTATACTACGTTTCAGAAAATCTATTACAAGTTTGGTTAACTTCATTCGACTCCATTTGATAAAGGAGGGGGATTCAAAGGAAAATCTCATTTAAAGGCATTGGGAGTCACCGGGATTTTTTTCATCATTTAGGCCATGAAGCTTAATCATGTAGGTGTCATTTGCTAGCATTAGACAATTCATACCAATAATTCTTACCCACTAAAATTATGATATTTCACTGATTAATTACATATAATCCATCATTATCTACTCCAGAAGAACCCAAGCCATCACAACGAAGATTCACATTTGACCTTTATGCAGTATGAACATTTACTCATGGATATAGTTGATGAAATTTGTCACTCATGATCAGCTATCAAAGTTGTATGAATTTACAAATTAACTGCTAGTTGACAAGTACTACATTTTGAGACAGAAGGGGCAATGTCCTTTGAAATTTACCAAACCTTCGCTAGGAATTCAGAAGCTTTGAAATTTCGGTTCTTCCTTCTCATAGCTTGTCTTGGAAATGGAAAACAAATACTTAAAGATTAGAGTTGAGTCATGTTAACTTGAATTCACATTCTCAATCTGTTGACCTCTTTACTAAAGGTGTTCATATTATAATTCAAGCTTCAAGAAAGAAACACGATATGAAAGTAGAGATTATATAGAATTTGCCACTACCAATCAAGAAACACGAGATACATAGCTAGCAGTCTAGCAAAAGGATTGCAGAATGGACAAACTTCAAACAATCAAGCACAAATAATACTAGGCTGAAAGCTTGATTCTAGCATTTTGACCATTGTCTAGTATTTTGACCATTGTCTAGTATTTTGACCTTTTAGCTAGCATTTTGACCATTGTCTTAAAATATATCATGCAAAATTGTAGCCTGAAAGCTTGATTCTAAATTTTTATAGAAAATACTAATAGATTAGAGTTGAGTCGTGTTAACTTGAATTCACATTCTCAATCAGTATAACAAATCTGTTGACCTCTTTACTAAAGGTGTTCATATTATAATCAATCAAGAAACACGAGATACAAAACTAGAGATTATATAGAAATAGCCACTGATGGTGAAAGTGGCAGCTAGCAGTCTAGCAAAAGGATTGCAGAAAGGACATACTTCAAACAATTAATACTAGGCTAACGCATGGAAAGAACACAGCCATTCAAACTTTAACTAGCTTTGGTAGGGTGCGCCAAGCCTTGCTTTAGTGCAACACAAGGATGACACGCATGAGCCTCAATAGCAAGCTATTGTAATAGACTCATCCCTTTAAAAAATTAATTTAATATCGTGTGAACCATTGGTCCACATATCAGATATTAAACTGATAAGAACAGATACTACACTTGATCTTAGCCAAAAGGCCGAGAAAGGTATGACTGTTTCCTTCCCCTGCTTCTCTTTTTATAGTCTCATGGGCTTCTATACTTTAGAACACGATCGATGTGGGACTGTAAACATTTACAATTACCAGAATTCAATATGCCTTATTGAATAAGAACAATGATAGGAATAATAATTTTTTCAAGTATGGTTGAATGTTCCAGCAATTCGCAATAGCATAGCATATCCAAACAATTAGAAAAAAAAACACAGCCAACTGAATTGATGAACAATCATTCTATGAATTTCAAATGGGCAAAACCCAATGGAGATCATGTCTATCAATAAGGATTCTGATCAGACGACAAATTTGACAGAACAATGCTTTGACAGATGAACAAGATTCATACAGGAAACAAAGCAATCACACCCAAATATAGACACCAGAAAAGATTCAAAGCTATACAGACAATTAAGTTATCCCTACCTCAAGTTCCTAGAATTCAGACGTCATACTCGACAAGAGGAGTAGAGCAAACACCAAATACAAGCACCCAATCTATCTAATAGCAATCCAAACTAAAAGGCAAAGACCCAGCATGTAGCTTAGCAATCCAAGTCCCTAAATGAACAAATCATACTTAAGTTTAATGGGAGAATACCTGAAACCAGATGGTTAGTTTGAGAGAGAAGATTGAAACGTACAGGACCTAGGAGCAAATTCAAGAGATCATTTCATATACCATGACAGTAGAATCCATGGCGACTTCTCTCCTTTTTCTTATGAGCCAATGAATTGGGTGATGTTGGTTTAGAGGGAGAACGATGATCATTAGAGGCTGAGGATAAAACTGTAGTGTAGAGCATAGCAGAAAGGAGAGAAGAAAAGAACGGAAAGAGGACTGACGTGTATGGTTCCCTTCTTGAAAGAGACTAGACTTCCACAAACCAAACAGATTTTCAATCGGTAAATATTATTTTAACTAGGATAAAAATATAAGGTTGGTTTAATTACTAATAGTCTGTAATATACCAACAGATAAATTTGTCCAAACAATATACAAACTTTATGTCCTTACAAGCTTTGAAATTAAATTTTGTCCTCGAAATTTACCTTAACATTAGAAGTGGTGCGGATGAGTCTTCCACATAACTGACTCAAGCTCCTAAGTAGCCTATTTTTCGCTATGATGATACCATTGCACCTTCACTATAGGAATCTCACAATTCTTGAGGGGTTTCTTGCAATCCTTTTGGCCAGTGTTCAACTCAAAGATGTAGTACAGGTTTCGTGCTTCATTATCATGCCAAGAATCATTCAAAATGAAGTCAGGAAGCTTAAGTTACAAGTCCTCAAAGTTGAACACAGAAACTGAAAATTCGGGAAGCATACTGACTATCAACCTTTCGAGCCATTTTACACCATAAATACGACTTCTTCTCTGATAAGTTTCTTTACAAAAGGTTTAGATAAAAGAGAGTACTTCACACGTACTACACATAAGTGTGGTGCCACTGACCTCCTTATCTCTTACACTAACCTTGAGTGATGCATAGTGCAAAACCTGCACTTCAACCATAATTGTGGGTCAATTATACATTATCCGCATCACGATCTAGTAGAGACTTTATCATTACAAGAATCCTAGAGCCTTCACTGCTCATCAAGGTCATTTCACTTCATTTATACCTTCATTACCAATTTATCTAGCAACAACTAACAATCTTACATGATTGAACATCAACACAAATTAGTGCCACTAATTCACACCTAAAACAACTCTTGATCAATACATCCGAATTAAATTTCACACCAAAATTATCCACATTGATCAGCAAGAAACAAAATTTATCGATTACCATCACCGCACTGTGCGCGTGATAATTACCGAGTCACCTCGTACAACTAGACAGTTTCTAAACAAATTTGTCTCCATGGTCCAAACATTTACCATCCACCACATCTTATCTTATCTTCGGTATGATTGAAACTGTACAACCACTCACCGTTCTAACTGAAGAGAAAAATAACTTGCGTGCACAAGAAATCAAGTTTACCACTCTAGATCCTAAATTACGTGAACCACTGGCATATATTAAAACCCCTCCAATCATATCTTAATCTGAACGTTGTTTCAACAGACCACCATTTCTAATAGAATGTCGCTCCTCTTAGCAACATATATTACCGTTCTTAATAATAAATTAGTTACCAAACTTTGACTTATAATACTTCTTGAGTCATTAGTGAAATCATTTTCTCAGCTTCACCGCATTTTATACACACTGAAATGCTGACAATTTTATAAACCACATCTTGTGATTTTCTTGCTACCATTATACACTTGTGGCGTCAAGATTTTCCGCTAGATCATATCATAACAAGTAGGGTCATTACTTAAATGACTCATGACCATGACAATACCAAAAATTCTTAAATCATCTCAAGACTTTGTTAAATTAATACTAATAATTGTCCTCTTGGATCCATATCTTCACTCTACCATTCTCAATTGAGGATATTGACCATCATTATTGCAATGAAAACAACTTATATATATCCTTAGATACATCATAAGGATACCTTCGATGAAAAAATAACTGATTTAACAACAGTCAGTGGGTGAACAGATTAATATGTCGACAAGCTCAACCAACCACCCACTGAGAATCAGGTGTCATAAACAAAAAACTTTGGTTGCAAATCGAAGCTTAAGCAGCCATGGACATTCTCACACTCTTATTCAATGATTCAGTAGGCTTTGCTCCACCGTTGTCCTTTCACCATTTTCTTGCATCTGTCTCAGCATGCATTTGATCACCTACGAACAACATTTAATAAATTTACTATCCATCTCATAAGTCGGAACGACCATAACTAACTCACTTCCGACTCACTCTTACATTTCTTGACCATATACTCGACATCTTGAACAAAAGCTTTTGACAAATGTTCTTAACCTTCGTCTTCAAAATATCGAATTCTCACATAACCTTCTCGAAATATGTAAATGTCTCATTTTGACCACACACAGCTGTAATTATGCATTGACAACATGTGCTACCTAGACTCCAATTTACAATGTCTCAACTAAGGAGGGTAAACATGTACTCATATGGGGTATACCCATGTAAATCTCTAGCTGCTGAAACAGTGACATTAGCACAACAACTAGTTTCTACATCAAACTAATACCAAGTCAATCTAGATTTGTATCACTATCTCCAGTACCCCAAGCACTCTTGCTCCATGACTCGGTGGGCTTCCACTCCACCATTTCCAGCAATTTTCAAAATGATTTACCTCTATCTACCCATCGAAATGCTCACCCGATCCATAACCGAACTCTAGAACCTCCATCCTAGAAGCCCCTCTACGGTCTTACTAATTAAAATTCTTCGACCATCAGATTCACATCACACTTTAATGTTGACATGAGCCCCAAGACATTTTGGTATCATTATTTAATTTTACCTTTACGATTGCGGCTCCGCGACCAGTTGTCACCAACAATTCAAATCGTGTTTGGACTCACCAACAATTCAAATCTTACTAGGACTCCAATCATGGATGGCTGGGGCGATGATGATCTAATCATAGCTAATGACAACAATGCCGGCACCAAGGGGTGACCCGAACTAATAGTCCAAGTGGCTGTCTCAAATAACATATAAGTGACCAATCAAAACTATTAATTCTTTAATTTCTTTAATTACGTCACATCCTGGACGTCACCATACCAAGTCCAATGACCATAAAATGTCAACAAAACAAAAACAACTTTAAGAGTTTATATATCAAAAATTTTCTTCTTTTCATGAATTCTCAAAATAACAACTGATGGATTTCACTTTGAACTTCATGGCTTGCAGATTGTGAAGCGTTGCAACGGATTTCCACTTGCTATTACAGTTGTAGGAAGTTCACTCTCTGAGCAACCTTTAGAGGTCTGGAGGAAAAGAGAATCAGAATGGTCGAAGGGTTCTTCTATATTAGATTCTGAAACGAAATTGTTTCTTTGCCTCCAAAGCATCTTAGATGCTTTAGATAAAGGATTTAAAATTGTGAATGATTGTTAAATAGACTTGGGATCTTTTCCAGAAGGCAAAAAAATCTCGGTTGGTGACCTCGTTGATATGTGGGCAGAGTTGTATGATGTAGATGATGATATTGTGTTTGCATATGTCCATGAACTTTGCAATCAAAATTTGGCTACTCTTGTGCACGAAAGGTACACAATTATGTTATGTAATTGAACCGTGCAATACTTGTTGATGAATTACTGTATGTGGTTTTATATATTGACATGACTTAACTGGTTAACTCTCAATCACAATTGATCAGATATTTGAAGATGGAAGGGGACGATTACTATGGTAAACGCTTTGTTACGCAACACGACTTGCTTAGAGAGCTAGCTATTTACAACACTAAGATAGACTCGGGTAGAGCAGAGAAAAAGTATGATTGTAGAAATATATGGGAACAATATTCCCAAGTGATGGAAGGAACAAAAATATCAACCAACCAAGGCTCGTCTGTTATCTATCAGAACCGGTACATATTTCATATTTCTATTTCATATTTGACAAATCATCAACATTTGACACTCATCAAGCAATATGTTGCTTGCTGATGATCAATTCTCAATGGAATGGCCCCAGATTCAACTACCAGAAGCAGAGGTTCTTGTCTTGAATTTCCATACATACAGATACCTCTTGCCGAATTTGTGGAGAAAATGGATAAATTGAAGGTAGTGGTAATCGCTTCAACCCGCTTTTGTAAGTTAGGAAATCTACAACTTCTCCAACTGCTACCGATTTTAAAGAGAATCAGCTTATATAACATCTCAATTAATAGCTTAAGAAAGAATCCAATTCAGTTGAAGAGTTTAAAGAAGTTAAGAAACCTTGACATGGCTGTTTGCTTTCACGTTGAGTTGCCTGAAGACATTGGTGAACTGAGCAGTTTAAGAAAGTTGGACATAAGGAAGTGCGGCGATGTGAGGAAGCTGTCGACATCAGATTTGGATCTTGATTGGTTAGAGGAAGTGGAGAAATTATCAAAAATGACCAATTTTGAAGGCTCAAGATGATTTTTAACCAGCTTTTATAAAACAGTTGAAAAATGACCACATAATAAAGAAAATATCATATTTACCCCTATGATCTAAATATCATATTGGCCCTCAGCGCATACAAGATGTTCCTCTCCAACAAAACCACATCCATATCTTCACAACTCATACACCAGAGATATTGGCCCTCAGCGCATACAAGATGTACCTGAGCACTGCCGAACCGCTCTCTCGTCCTCCATACAAGATGAGTTGTGAAAATGGGATATCGTTTTAATCTCTATAAATGGGAAGTGTTTCTCGATTCTTGTCCAATTTCGGCTGATGAGAATATTTTCTTGTTTGTTAATGCACGACTCTTTTCATTGTTTATGAAAAACTGGCTTCTCTAAGTAAAAACCAGTGAGTCTATTTCCTTGTTAGCCACTTGATGCTCAATACTGGAGCCTATAAAGAATGAACTGTGCATTTTCTCTTCAAACTTTCCAACCACAAATTTAATGTACATGCTGTGATTCTCTAAATGGATCAATCTATACAATGAACATGTTTAGTACTTTACACTTATGACACAGTTTTGGCTACACTTATGACACAGTTTTGGCTGTAATCGGTTTGTACTGAAGTGATTCTTCACCAAGCAAAAGTGTCCTGAGAATGACTTCACATAAACCAGCATAATGGATGATCAAATGCCCACCATCAGGAACTTCATGATACAGAATCCAGGGTAGTTTCAACGAAATGTATCTTTGCAGTTGAAATGGCACAACCTTATCTTCATAACCTTGCCATATGTGGACGACACTCTGATTTTGCGGGAATGGATTACTTAGATCCATCGGATCAAAATCCCAATGGCTGAAAGCTGCTTTAAAGTCATTATGCAGAGTATCGAAAACCCCTCTTTGCCGTAATTTATCCTGCATTAGTAAACAAGAGCATAGTTTCAGGTGTCTAAGTAGGTAACAGTTGGATAAGATCAAGATATGGTTACCTTAGTGAGCATTGGGAAGCCTGGTGCTGTTTTGAGGGCATCAATGTCTCTGGTGTTGAAGAATACCGGGTTTCTTTCCATGAGAGGTGAGAGATGGGAAGGGGAAAGATTGTGATAAGGAGGATCGACAACTCAACCAGCAGGCAGGTGACGTTTTCGAAACGGAGGAATGGATTGTTGAAGAAGGCAAAAGAACTGGCGATCCTGTGTGATGCTGAGGTCGGAGTCACCATTCTTCACATGAGATCTGTATAACCACATCCCCTACAAATGAGATCTGTATAGCCACCATTCTTCACTACTCTCTCACTCGCCGCCACCACCACGATACAAGCCATGCAATCCTCCACGCTCCGATCGGCCAAAACCCTCCCCTCGTCGGGTCTCCGTCTTTGACCACCTTGCTGCTCCAGTCGTTGAACCAGAAACGAGATTCGAAGGAAGAAGAGAGAAGAAAAGAAGAATACATGGGTTGTTCTTTGAGCTCTGTTTTCAAAGCGAGTGGTGGTGCATGTTCGGTTGTCAATCAATCGGAGCAACAAGGTGGTCTTTGCCGCTCGCTAGGAGGCTTTGTTGTGTGGTTAGAGCGGCCCATGAGGCTGGGTTTGCAGCCGTGAAGATCGGGCTGCGTTGGTGGAGGACGCAACTGGGTATAGGAAGAAAAACAGATTAGAGATTTGAGAATTTAGATCATAAGGGCAAATATGACATTTTCCTCCATCATGTGGTCATTTTTCAACTGTTTTATAATACATGGTTAAAAATCATCTTAGGCACTTAAAGTTGGTCATTTTTGATAATTTCTCGAGGAAGTGATATGCGATCCATATAGAGTTCATTTGTGGAAAGTCCTTCTACCTTCTCTCACAAACCTACGCATAGTAATGATTCGTTGAACCCAATCAAATTAGTTGTACACGACTGTTAGGGATTGGCGAGAATTACCAAAAAAACCAAAATATCCATGAAAAATTGCTAACCGGTAACTGCCGTAACGGAGCTAACAGTGAAAAGTACCAATCTTCGGTCAGGAGGAAAAGATGGCATACCATTTGGATGTTTTTAAAAGTTGGCATAACAAAGTTTATAAGAGTTGAAAGTTGACATATCATTGAAACAATTTTCTCTTTCTGAAACTGTCAAGAGCACTCAGAAGCCTTAACATACTTAATTTTGTCGATAACATTAAGATGGAGTATGCCGCAGCGGTAGATAGTGTCCTATAATTACTTAGAGGTAATACGTTTGTCAATGACACAAGGTTATAAGCATTCTTATCGATTTCATGATTCAGTATTTGTTGGAAATAATATGGATTTAAACACAGTCTGTTATATTCATGTTAATTGTATTAGACTTTATGTTGGATAATAAGAAACGATAGATATTATATTCTGATTCATATTAGATTTTCGAGTTGCATATTAGTTGAAAAATCTAGAAGGTTCATAGTACAAAACCTGATAAACAAGGAATTAATATTATGAAAGGAAAGATCTTCAATATATTTGCATTGTTCAATTAGGATTTGGTTATGAGATCAAGTCTTATGTTGATCACTATATATAGAGGGTCTAGGTCTATATGTTCCATACCGTTCTACATTCATTGGCTTCCCATTGTGTCAGCAACAAGGTTCAGACATATAAAAGACCAACCTTCATCTTACAACAAGTAAGTGACATGTGCATCAAGCAATCTCGTAATCAACAATGGTGGCTTCATTGAAAAGCATCAAGGCCCGACTGGAAGAGCAACGAAGGTATTAATCTTTATACTTAATATAGTGTTCTTGTTTTGACGTATTTACGATGTGTTGTATTATATCATTTACATAAACAAAATGGTTTTAACTTAATCTAAACTCAAACCATATTTTTACAGTATTGACTGAACATTACAAGTTGCTCCCTCGAATACATAATAAGGAATGTACTGTTGAAGATGAAAGATTTCACATCAGAAAATGGATAAATAAAATACAACATATATATATAGGTGGATCATACCTATTTGTACCGAGGCCTTTTGTGATTAAAACCCAACACCTTAAAGGTGGTTAACTTGGGACACTATCGGTACAATGGTGATCCACGAGCCACGCTTGTCCCAGTTTAAGTTGGTATCAGAGTGGGTCCCTCTTCAATTACTTCTCCCAACGGAAAAAGTCTTCCAACATAATGGGTCTAAATTGGGTTCATTGAAAAGTCTTTGACTTTATATCATACCAAGTGCATGCAGTGGTTCTTGGACCGCATATTTCAATTTCTAAAATAGAAATTTGACCAAATCATATTCCAAATCAAATTACCGATTTCTGATGTGGGAATTGGATCAAATCAAATTACACGTGCATACCTAAAAGTTAGGTTGCACGTGAGGAGGAGTGTTGGAGAGAAAATATCTTACGTCAAAAAAGAGACAAATAACTTATAACTTATAAGTGGATGAATTGTATCCAATTGTACCGAAACCTTTTGTAGTTAAAACCGAATACCTTAAAGGTGGTTAACTTGAGACACTATCGGTACAATGGTGATCCACGGGCCACGCTTGTCCCAGTTTAAGTTGGTATCAGAGCGGGTCCCTCTTCAATTACTTCTCCTAGCATAACGGGGGAAAGTCTCCCAACATAATGGGCCTAAATTGGGTTCATCGAAAAGTCTTTGGCTTTATATCATACCAAGTGCATGCAGTGGTTCTTGGACCACATATCTCAATTTCTAAAATAGAAATTTGACCAAATCAAATTACCGATTTCTGATATGAGAATTGGATCAAATCAAATTACACGTGCATACCTAAAAGTTAGATTGCACGTGAGGAGGAGTGTTGGAGAGAAAATATCTTACATCAAAAAAGAAACAAATAACTTATTGCAAATCTTTTGTAGTTAAAACCGAACACCTTAAAGGCGGTTAAGGTAGGACAATATCAGTATAATAGTAATCCACGAGTCACGTTTATCTCAATTCTAGTTGATATCAGAACGGGTCTCTTTTCAATTATATATCGTAGAACCATGACCAGCCATGAATTGAAAAGTTGGTTAAGTTTGGAAGACGACAAGCCCTATAAGTTGGGCAATTTGATTCATCATCAGACATTCACTGCTCAGTTGAGCTCTTCTTCGAATCTAGTGTCTCTTTGGTTTCAATAGCCTGTAAGTCTCTCTACTCAATTATGCTTGGGTTGCCTCAATTCATTGTAAACTTTACATGGCTTTGAAACTGATCTAAGTCGCTTCCTTCAAAGCTAAAAACACAACTGAACTCTCTCGGCGGCAAGCCTTTGTGCTTCTTGAACCAAAACTCAGACCCCGATTTGCATTAACACTCTTAAACCCAAAAGGATACAATCTGCTCATTAAGGCCATACTCTGGTGTTTTATGTGAAACCCATGCGGCCAAAACCCATTTTAAGCACTTGCATGCCATTGGCTCTGATGGATATGGCTACTTGTTTAGTTCAGGTTGTGAATGAGTTATATGTGAATCTTGGTGAGCCAGTCAAGTTCCCATTGTTTAATGTTGCCGTTGAGATTACTGATGTTCAGGCTGTTGGAGGTCATGGGTTGTTGGTTTGTTAGTTGAGGCAAATTGTTGGTCCAGTGATGAAAATTTGTGGTTGTGTTTTGAGATGGTGAGCATTTTTCTGACCAAATGGGATTCTTTGTTAGAAGTCGAACCCATGATTTTGACTAGCGGGTTGTATACATTTCTGTGGTTATTAGCTGATCATTGTAGGCTTTTAAGTAATCCGAGAAGCTTTTAGAGATTGAGTTATGTGTTAGACCTTTAAGGGAGCAGTTCTCTTTGTGTTAAAGATTGGGAGGGATCTTGTTCTGCTAGATTTGGTCCGTTTACCCGAGTTTAGAGCTATATGGAAAGACTTGGTCTTGAATCAGGGGGAGTTTAAGACACCAGCATTCTTCAACATTTCACAGCTCTATTACACCGTAACTCCAAGTTGGTATACTTTGCTTCGGTTTACTCCAGAAAGGGAGACCCGTTGCGGTTTTTACTCAGTTGTGTCAAGTTGGGGAGCCAGATACATTACCAGGCATGGTTTGCTAGGGTGAAGTTCCTACGTGAACCAAATAGAGTTGGTCATTGACATTGTTCGTTTTATTTGTTGTGCACATCATCCACCAAATGACATTATTCATCATGCAGGAGTTCTGTTTCAGCCAGTGTGAAGCTTGCTCTTCTTTACGATTGTCTTTTCTTTGACGAAAGCTTAGACACTGTGATGAATATTAAGCCTGCACTGTTATTGATGGTATATTCTATTCCAAGATACGTTGATGTAACTAACACACTCCTTGAATTTTTGTTTATTTTGTGGACAACTATGATGTGAATCATCATGATATCATGGTTGACTTAAAGGTGTGTTATCATCAGTTAGTGTACTAGTGAAGAAAGGAGTGATTCACTCACTTGATGTCTTGACCTGTTGTGATTCACTTTCTCATATCTTGAGAAGGAAACCTGGTAGCTTTTTGCCAGATAAATAGCGGAAAATGGATGCTGCATATCCAATGATCTTCAACATTCCTCAAAGCTGGCTATACCACTTGCAGTCCCAATTGGTGAAGGTATGTATCAGTTAGAAAAGAACATCACACACAATATTATTGGTTCAGTTCCTGAGTTTTAATTATGGATCATATGTTACGTCAAAAGTGGGCATTATTTACCATGTGTGGAAAAAAAGACCCAAAATGCCAAATGGATGAAGGCTGCCTTGGCAAGTTTGGCAAGGAAAGTAAATTATTGCTTATGACTTACGTGTTGCCGAAATGCTCCTCCAAGTTATGAATGTTTTTTAGGCCAACATAAAAGTAAAATTCAGATGGGTTTGATAATATTTATATAGTTAGTACTTATCTTCTAGAATTGACATCATAGATACAGGCTCCCAGCAATGTAATATAACTGATGCTATCTACGTGTGAGTCCAGTTTGTTAGTCGAACCAATGCTAATAAGTAGCTGCTCAAGGGCCTTCCGTTATACTATTACTAGGATTTCTCGTTATGCATGAAATTCTTCTGGGTTTTAGAAAATAATCTTGCCTGTGAACAGTGTTACTAATTCTTTCCTATTCGTGTGCCTTTATGTGATCCCGAAAATTTACTAGTTGGAGAGTTGATTTGTTGCTGGAGCTTGCATATGGACATAGACTGGTCTCTTGTAGACCTCACTCACTTGAGGTGGTGGACCCCAAAAAGAAAAAAAACTCAGTTGAGGTGATTTTCTGGTAGGATGCCGAATTTAGGTGGTCAACCCCAACAGGCTTTTCTTCTCAGTTCAAGCAATGGGTTCCTCTGCTTCTTCCCCAGATGGCAGCACTCATGGTACATCTCATCACTCTCTTTCTCTATACCTTCTCTATATTTTACTTTTGTTACTTTGTAACAAATAGTACTGTGACCCAATGATGAATTTAATCTAATAATACAATGCTTGAGATAATGTATTTTTGGATTTCAAGTCAAGCTTTTGGGTTATGTGATTGGACAAAAGCTTGTAATTGCTAGGCAATTTTTCCTTAACAATTGTTATAAAATGAATGCCTTGAGTTTTTTTGGACGTATGGATGTTTAAGTTTATATCTAGTTCTTGTTAGGGATGAATTTGTACTTATTTTCTCTGGCTATATGGTGCGTGTTGTTTTCAGCTATAACGAATGTGGTTCAGTTTGTCTTGTATAATAGTTTGACAATAACTGAAGAATACTTTGCAACAAATTTACTTGGCCTATGTCCTCTATTAATTTGCTCATGCATGTTTGGTGCTTTTGATCCTAATTCCTTGGAAACTTGACATAGGCTCTATTATAGCTTTTGGGAAGGTCATGTTTGATATTGCTTTTTCCTTGGGAATGCATATGCCATTCTATTTCACTGGCAGAGTTACTGGCTTATTGCTCTGGTTGTATGCCTATCAGACTAAGGTATATGCTGTATCTTTCGTGAGATACTTGTTACTAGACTCGATTTTTCTCTTTTGTCAATGATAATCGTTTCTCGAAAATGCCAATGATGTGCTTGACAAGGTTTTGTGGACTAAGCTTAGTTTGATATTGGGCAACTCTCCATCGTTTTTTTAAGTTTGAGTCTTCCAAATAAGTTTTAGTTTTAATTCTGATGAAATTGTCCCTCCAGTGGTCAATATGGAGGTTTGATCCTAATTTGGATTATAAAGAAACTAAATTTATCAGTTATGATATGCTCGCTTTATTCATAGATCAGTTTTACTTCTACACTCAAATGATATTTGGCTTGTCATTTTCTTTGTATGGTTCCTTAGGTAGAACACTAGTTGCTTTTAAATTATTTTATTTTAACTCTGAAACCTGTTTACAATGATCCTTGGATGATTATGGGTGAATTTAATTGCATTCTACTGGACATGATTTTCTGCAAGACTTCTGCTTTACTCTTTATCTATTTTTTTAAGTTCTGGTCATGGTTAGCTTTCAAGTTCTTCCCTTTCATGTGAAAGAGACTTACTTTAAGTACATGAATCATTTTTTTATTATTTAGTTTTAGCTTCAGACTTGAGCTGCAATAGTGGCAGAACTAATGACCCAGAGACCTTGTTACATTAGTTTGTTGCTGACAACATCATGTAGTGATTTTTCAACTTGAGTGTCTGTTTACTATGGAGGTTTAACTAGAAAGGGAACTTTGCTTGCTGATGTCTTGGTTACTAGTGGTAGTTGCCAAGCTTCAATCCCTACATTGATCTGTCAATTGGGTTTAAAAGATCAGTCTCTCCCCCTCTTTCAATGTCCTTGCTAAGATTCTTGCTGGTGGAGCTCTATTTCAGGAGGGTCTATTATTTGACAAGAAAGAGAAAGGACGGTACATTGGTTGTTGACTTTTTATGGGTTTTTTTTATGACATATGATGTAGGTTGTAATAAAAAAAAGGTAATTGCATTTTATGAATATGGAAATTCAAGGCAGAAGTGTTGATGAACCGGAAATAGAACTGATCAAACACGACTTGCTATGACTGCAGCAACTTTTACTTGGTACCTAGTGATGATCACCCTGGTCAGGTGATTTGTTGGCTCTGTTGCTCAATGGTTGGTTACTAGTGAGCCAATTGAAAAGATCAGTATCTCCTTGATCCGCCTCCCCGCCACAAGTGTTCGTCGTGGTTGCTGGTCTAAATGAATGAATTGGTTGGAAACTTGCAGCATCACTTCTTGTATAGACTGTTTATAGAAGCTAGGACTTTTAGATAGTTTATTCCTACATGAAGATGTATGTAGATTTTTTTTCATTTTCAAACTAGTTAGTGGGTTATACACTACTTTGTAAATCAGGTTTTTTTATTGAAATCAACATTGCATTGGTCCTTCTCTCTTTAGCTGTGCATTTATTTTCAAGTTCAGATTTATTTGCTTTGTTATTAGTTAATTCCTATTTCTGTCACACATGAGAGTTGGTTACTTAAGTTTCTTGTTCTATTATACATAAAATATAAATGATCAGCTAATGATTGGCAACATGAAACTGCAGCGCCCAACAAGCCAAAATATCAGCTAATGATTGGCAAAATTGTGATATAATGGTTGCATTACAGGAACTTGAGTTGCCTACCATCTATGACAAACAATGACTTAAAGAATGTGTAGAACTCGGGTTCATTAGTTCCTCCAGATGATATGGAATATGTTTGGCCATAACAGGTACATGAAATTCCCCAATTCTGAAGTTTCTTTATGATGAAGGGTTATAGCTTCTATGTTTCAGAGTCACTTAGTTTTAATAGTGAAAGTTCAGTTTCCAATATGCAAGTATAAATGCAAAATGGTGCTGTTGGGGTAATTTAAGTAATGTTGTCCATAATGGAGCACCACAGCTAATGAGATCTATATATGCAAATTACAAAGATAAAGCTGATTATAGAATAGCACAAAGAGTTTCATTAATTTCTACAATTTGATAATACATATATGAAATGAACAGCTGTTGTCCAGATTACATCAAAATTCAGGGAATGTAATCAGATCGAAATGAATAACATGCAGAAATCATGTGTAAGACATTGTTTAAAAAAAAAAAGTATATAGTGTAAAGCTGCAAAGCTTTCTAGTATAATCAAGCACTTTCCAGGTTTCATTTTAGAATGATCATATTTCAGATGTAGGCAAGTCATCATTAGGATAGAACTGTCACTTGCAGCCATTATTTTTTTAACCAATTTATACCCTGAAAAATGCAAAATAGCACATTTGTGAACAAATGTAGAAGAATTAGATACTTTAGTCAAACTGATATACATATAGTAGCAAATGACATGCAAAAATACTATGTAGTAAAAAGACACTTACACAAAGGGAAACAAAACTGAATTAGGTTAGTAACGAGTTGGTGGTGGGGGAGATTTGTAATAATAAGGTTTAGGTGCTGGTAGTGATGGTGGAGGTGGGGAAGGTGATGGTGGTGGTGGTGATTTGTAGACATAAGGAAGAGGTGGGGACTTATATACATAAGGAGGTGGAGGTGATGGAGATGGTGGTGGTGGTGACTTGTAGACATATGGAAGGGGTGGTAATAGAGTTGGAGGTGGAGGGGACTTGTAAATGTAAGGAGGAGGAGGTGACAGTGATGGTGGTGGCGGTGATTTGTAAATGTACGGAGGAGGTGGAGATGGAGACTGTGGTGGTGGTGACTTGTACACATAGGGTGGAGGAGGTGATGGAGATGGTGGCGGTGGTGATTTATAAATGTTAGGAGGTGGTGGAGATGGAGAAGGTGGTGGTGGCGACTTGTACACATAAGGTGGGGGAGGTGATGGGGACGGGGGAGGTGGTGACTTGTAAACGTAGGGTGGGGGAGGTGATGGGGATGGTGGAGGTGGTGACTTATAGACATGAGGAGGTGCTGTGGATGGCGGAGGTAGCGACTTGTAAATGTATGGTGGTGGAGGAGATGGTGATGGTGGAGGTGGTGACTTGTAAACATAGGGTGGGGGAGGTGTTGGGGATGGTGGAGGTGGTGACTTGTAAATATAAGGTGGTGGTGGAGATGGAGACGGTGTTGGTGGTGATTTGTACACATAGGGTGGAGGAGGTGATGGAGATGGTGGCGGTGGTGATTTATAAATGTAAGGAGGTGGTGGAGATGGAGAAGGTGGTGGTGGTGACTTGTACACATAAGGTGGGGGAGGTGATGGGGATGGGGGAGGTGGTGACTTGTAAACGTAGGGTGGGGGAGGTGATGGGGATGGTGGAGGTGGTGACTTGTAAATGTAGGGTGGTGGTGGAGATGGTGATGGTGGGGGTGGTGACTTATAGACATAAGGAGGAGGGGGTGATGGGGATGGAGGAGGTGGCGACTTGTAAATGTATGGTGGTGGAGGAGATGGTGATGGTGGAGGTGGTGACTTGTAAATGTAGGGTGGGGGAGGTGATGGGGATGGTGGAGGTGGTGACTTGTAAATGTAGGGTGGGGGAGGTGACGGGGATGGTGGAGGGGGTGACTTGTAAATATAGGGTGGTGGTGGAGATGGAGACAGTGGTGGTGGTGACTTGTACACATAGGGTGGAGGAGGTGATGGAGATGGTGACGGTGGTGATTTATAAATGTAAGGAGGTGGTGGAGATGGAGAAGGTGGTGGTGGCGACTTGTACACATAAGGTGGGGGAGGTGATGGGGACGGGGGAGGTGGTGACTTGTAAACGTAGGGTGGGGGAGGTGATGGGGATGGTGGAGGTGGTGACTTGTAAATGTAGGGTGGTGGTGGAGATGGTGATGGTGGGGGTGGTGACTTATAGACATAAGGAGGAGGTGATGGGGATGGCGGAGGTGGCGACTTGTAAATGTATGGTGGTGGAGGAGATGATGATGGTGGAGGTGGTGACTTGTAAACGTAGGGTGGGGGAGGTGTTGGGGATGGTGGAGGTGGTGACTTGTAAATATAGGGTGGTGGTGGAGATGGAGACGGTGGTGGTGGTGATTTGTACACATAGGGTGGAGGAGGTGATGGAGATGGTGGCGGTGGTGATTTATAAATGTAAGGAGGTGGTTGAGATGGAGAAGGTGGTGGTGGCGACTTGTACACATAAGGTGGGGGAGGTGATGGGGACGGGGGAGGTGGTGACTTGTACATGTAGGGTTGGGGAGGTGATGGGGATGGTGGAGGTGGTGACTTGTAAATGTAGGGTGGTGGTGGAGATGGTGATGGTGGGGGTGGTGACTTAAAGACATATGGAGGGGGTGATGGTGGTGACTTGTATACATAAGGAGGAGGTGATGGAGAAGGTGGCGGAGGCGACTTGTAAGCATATGGTGGGGGAGGTGACTTATGCACATATCGTGGCGGAGGTGATGGTGAAGGTGGAGGGGACTTGTAATGGTACTGATCAGGTGACTTGGGCTCATAAGGTGGTGGAGACTTGTATAGGTAAGTTTGTGGTGGAGGTGGAGATGCATAAACATAAGGTTTATCATCATCAGCAGCTACACTGGTGGCTATCAAGCATATAGCCAGTGTATATAGCAGGCTTGGCCATAGACTGGCCATTTTGAACAAAACTGCCGAAGACAGATACCCCAACAATTTGTTCCTTTTATGGCTTAAAGATCCAGAGACTGTTTGTGAATGAGAATTGAGGGGAGAGGTTCACAGCTTATATAGTGAGCCTTTCAAACGCTTGAAACTTTGTTTAATAGTTTAAGTCCCTGCAGATTTTCCCATTGCCAATAACAGCCGGGTAATGGGATGCCACTAACCTTGCACAAGGGTCTTCATGCATGCATGTCCCTTGAAAGAGTCTAAATTGTGCCTGCAGAACAGCTGTAGTCAAGGAATCAAATACAGATTTGTCATGGAATTTACGGACAAATCTGAATTTGTAAGAGGCATTTGGTGGGATTAGTTTGCTTAGGAAGTTTCCAATATGTGACTGTCACAACGTCGATAGGCTGGTGTTTTAGTAAAATTTTATTATCTTCATCACTATCATCAGCAGTTTTACATTCTCTAACTTCTAGCACTTAATATGGTCATTGTGATAGAATATGATTTGAAGCTGATGAGACTCAGCTCATAACACCAGGTCATAGTTACCCAGTCAATGGCCTCGTTTCAAGTCTGACATTTTCCTGGTTAGTTTTAATTAAGCTTCATGATCCATATTAGTTCTTAAGTATCTATTAATCAAATGAATTGAGAAGAATAGAAATTCCTGATCATGTTTAATACTTTCATGTCACAAATTCTTAATGTTATTTTGCATGACCTCTGACTTCCATGAATAATGATTACATTTTAAACGTGTCAGTGGTTACATGCTGTGCCTCTTGAAATGTAAGGTCAATGTGAAGATTTGTTTTCTGGATCCCTTATTTGGATATGTCCTGGAAAAAAAGGGTTTGTTGTTTCTTTGTTTTTTTCTTTCACCCTACATGGTGCACATTCTGATCATCAATGTAACATCTCAGATTTATAAACTGCAGTCTGCACTAAACAAAAATCTAGGACTCCAGATGGCTTGAGGGCACCGCCCTTGAGGAGGTTCAACTCAGCTCCCAAAACCATATCTAGAACACCCTTCTATCAGAGGCAATCTTCCTGGTTGCTTTTATTAGGAATCCATGTTAAACCCTGGTTGCCCAGCCTTCACACTAATTCTGCCAGATTTTTTAAAATGTTTCAAGTCTATGTAGTACCAGTAGTCCACTACTCAACTAGTCATATCAGACATCACCTTACAAAAAATAGACGTTTATTCCAGGTAAAATTAAGGTGGGGAATCTGCCGCTGGTGGTGTCCTGGAATGACCTTGTGGGTTGTAATTTTGCCTTGAGACTCTTACCACAATACAATGCTAATCACCCCTTGGAGAATTGTAAAAATAAATAAAAATGCACACTAAGTTATATAAGAATAAATGAATGTCATTCAAAGAAAAGTGATCCGAAATACAAAACCAATCTAAACGAGAGATACAAAGCCTAAGAAATAAATAAAATTCTCTTGAACTTAGAGTGCCAAAGCGACCCAGATAGAGAGTCCACTCAAAATGAACCCAACTCCATACTTGGATTGCGAACCCGACGCATCCTCATTAGCGGCGGGACCCTCCGCCGGCGTCGGACTCGGCGGGCTACTGCTGGACGGGAACATGGGCGAACCAGACGGGGTTGCCGCAATCTCGGGAGTCTGAGCGCTCACTGGAGACGCAACGGGAGAGGCCGCAGTCGACGGAGGCGTGGCGGGTGCTTCAACAGGCGCCGACCCATTTGCCGCCTTCGGGCTAGCCGCTGGAGAAGGGGGAGTTGCCGGTGAGACGGCAGGCGAGGCTGCCGGGGGAGGAGGAGTCGAAGTTGGCGGAGAAGCCGCAGGCGGAGAGTGAGTCGGAGGGGATGACGGAGGAGAAGCGGTGGGAGTATGTGCCGGAGAAGCCGCGGGAGGAGGCGGGGTTGCTGCTTGTTTGGGCGAAGGAGCAGGGGCATTGGCAGATTGAACAACATTCAAGTGCTGTGACACACTCAAAACCAACATAGAAAGTAGAAATAGGTTAGGCATCATGAGGATCGGAGATTTCGAGTGTTTGTGGGAGTGAAGAATGATAATGGTAAAGGAAGAATGATTGCTGTTGTGGTTTGAGAGAGATAGAATGAGATTTATAGGGGGAGGGTTATGGTGGTGACTGAAACTAAACGTTGTGAAAGTTTTGAAAATTGGTTCGAGGTGGTTCCTGGGGTGTAGAACAGAAATGTGACCGTTCGGGGGATACGGGCTATAACGGGTAAAGTAGCCGTTGCTTGGCAACGTATCACGGGTTGGTGCCGGTCATTTTGTCGTTCAGTGACGCGGAAGATTCTAGGGTTTTCTTCGTTGATTTAAAGAAATAACCAATTGGATAGTATTGCGGTTCCGTTGATTGAACCCTAAACACTAGAAAGTAGAAATTCGATTCAGCGTGTTACTCGCAAAAATGTTAGTTGTTTCATTGTTGTTTTACAAGTAAGAACCGTACTTAAAAGCCATAGTCAATCCGAAGAAAATTCATTAATAATCAAAATAAATTACAGCATATAGAAATGACCAAAATTGTGATGCCGACCTCACTCGTGACACTCATTCCTACCAATATCGGTAGTTACAAATACGTCATATAAAGCAATATTCATGTGGCAAAATGACACAACCTTTAACCAAATTTTACAAACGAGCTACACAAGTCTAAGAGTACCTATATAACCTTGCCATCAGGGACGGCCTTTGGGACATGTGATGCGTGCAACCACATAGGGTCTCCGATTTTTTTAACTTCAACTGATTACTGTGATCTAATGGAAAAACTTTTTACTTTTCAGGTATGATTTAATTGTTAGCAAATTTTTCATTTCATAGGTGAGTTAGTTTTGTTTTTTCAAGTACAACTTTTCATATTCCTTCTATTTGTTTGTTATAAAGTAAGTAGTCATCTTGGTTCCATCTTGGTAGAAGTACAAGTTTTTAGGTTCCTTTTTATTTCATATACAATAGTTTCTTCTTATTTTATGGCCACGTTTGTTGACTGGAATGTGATGAAGGGAAAAATAATTATAGTTATTTTCATTTCAAGAATGAAATGAAATTGATGTAGCATTGTCATTGTGATGTTTGGAATAATTTAAGACTTGAGATTAAGAAATTAGTGGTTTTTTAGGAGCATTTTCATTGGGATGTTTGGAAAAAATTCAGACTTGAGATTAAGAAATTAGTAGTTTACAATAATTTATTTGTTAATGACTCTAATAATACCCAATCAAATTAAATATGAAAAATAAAAAAAACAGTAAGTGTAACTATAGTACTATAAATTAATTAGATTTTAATGGGACATTATAAGTAAATTTTCAATTCCATCTAATGTTGGAAATGAAATACCACCTCCTAGATGATATTTCAATTCCACATTTTTTATGGAATTAGACTTCGGTCAACTCATTTAGTTTAGTTTCTTTTCCAAACAAATGACATGCATAACCAAACATGACAATAGGCGTGATCCAGAGGCGAGATACGAGAGGGACTACAACCTCGTCAAAGCTATTATGGTTCTCGAGATCTAGGTCTCACTTGGCGGCAACGCTATACCTTTGGGCATGGCAGTGACTGTGCAAGATATGGTGACGGTATGGAGAGCTTTCTCTGTGGTGATCGTGTTGTCGGTGGTGTGGGGAAGTTTCTCCACGGTGATCGTGTTGGCGGCGGGGGGTCTTTCATGGGTACCCCAGACCAAGTTGGTTTTTGGCATGGATATATGTCGTCGGCAAGGATGGTGATGTTGTTGGTATTGGTGAAGAATGCACTCGGGATCGGGTCATCTGCAATCCAATCCTTCAGGCGCTATCTCAAAACCCAAACCGGTGGTGAGAGAAAGAGGAAGGTTGGGTCGATTGCCCATGTTGGGGAAACAGTGGTTGTTGGATCCAGAGTTGTGACTGGCCGCGAAGAAATGGCAGCGGCGGTAGGAAATCCAAGATTACATCTAGGGTGTCTGACGGTGGGCCAAACTTGAAGTTTGTGGCTAGCAAGGTTGTTGGGCTGATGGTGGACTTAAGTGTTGGGCTTTGGACCTGGGATGCTGGACCATGACTATGAATGAGTTATGCTACTACGGAGGGTGTTTTGGCACCCTTTGTTGTTTTTTAATTGATTTTATTTGCATTAGCCTACTTTTCTATGTTTAAAATAGAAGTAGGTTATGTGTATTTTCTATGTTTTCATAAGTCATAGTTTGTTTTTTCTTTTTTTTAGATGAGCTTCATGTAAAATGAGGTGGTGCTAGCATACCAAGTCCTCTAACTTACCATTATGTGTAAGGGAAGGTATGTGTCTGTGTTGTCTCTAACATTTTAGATTAAAATGAAATATCATTATTCAAAAAAACCAAACATGACAATTTAATGAAAATGAAATGCATTCTCATTCTGTATCATGATTTCCTACCAACCAATCAGGGCCTAAGAACTTTAGTAATACATTATCTCTTGTACAAGACCTTTTTTACATTCGAGGTCAAATCGCATAAATAAGATCACATTCAAAATGTCACACAAGACCTTTTATAAATCAAGACCGGCCTTGCTTGCCACCAACAATAATCAAGCCAATTATTCTTCTTCAACATTGTGTTCAAAAACTGTCAGACCACTTGCAAATGCAATCCACCCCCATGTTGTCACATTTGGGTTTTTGAATTCTTTTACGAATGGTTACTTTTTACATTAATTTAGTCTTTTATCATTTGTAGTAACCATTTTATCATAAATGGGTCATAGAGTTGACTTTTTATAGGACCATTATTTCGAGAAAGTTTCTTAAGGTTTGTTGTAGAGGACGTAAGAATAATCCATAGACATGCTATGCATTTTAATCGAAGTTAGTATGTGAAAGTTATAGTAAAAAAACAGAAGTTACTATTTCTGAAATGAGGGTATAAAAAAGGAAACTAAAATCTGAAATCACTCTCTCATTTATCTCTCATCTTCCCAACTTATCTCTCTTCTCTCTGTCGTTGACTTCAACGACGCCATGCGCCCCCGTCAGGCCATCCGAGACCGCCGCACCGGTCCTAAAAGGTTCGTTGTCGTCCCTACTTCCTTTTTGGGCAAGAGTTTTGCCAAGACTCGTCGTTGTTTTGTCGTCAGTACTGTTGAGTAGTTTGATCGGATTCTCTCTGATTAGACCACGAATCCAAGCAACTCAGGAATTTCAACGTCAAAATGCCGAGTTAACAAGATCGGTCAATCATGTTTTTCGTCGGTTAAGGTTGAGGAAGTTGTTCTAGGGATTCCTAAGCTAATGTTGATGCTGGGAATGATGTTGACAAGGATTAAGAAGTTAGGGAAAATTGAGTGAGTTGTACACCAAATTTTTATTACGGCCTATTTAAATAAGGGAGAATTACATTTAAGTTATTGACCAAATATCTATATACAAAAAACCATATTTCATAATATTTATACAAATTAGGACATGAACTAGGCCCAAAATGAAACAGTAGACGACCCAATCTGGATTTCACATAGAATTGATGAAAATGTCCCTATTTTATTAAAATATGCCACTTAATTTCTTTATCTCTTCGCCTATCTGATTTTCTCTCTCTTTAGTCTCTCCCTTCTGTCTCTCTCTCTCTAGCGTCAGACAATCACCGATCTTGCATGTTTGGGGTGAGGATTAATTCGACCAGGAGGCCGGCAGAGGCTGCTGACTTCATAAAATTAATCTCAGCACCGAGGCTCCGACACGATGCGCCACTAATTGTGGTTCCATTCAAGCTTCTTGCGTCATCGCCACCTTGCCAGCATCAAATCACCACTCAAATTTCTGATCGGTCAAACACTGAGGAATCCGAGACCTAATCGGCCTCGAACGAGGTCAGAAGCTCCAATGAGGGAGTCATATTGTCGAGGAGTGAGATATGGCTGGAAGAACGACTGACAGGGATACACGAGAGGTTGGTTGAATCCTTGACGCCACAGAGGTCGATTGTTGGCTCAATTGACACAGGTATATGCTATCATGATCTGCAGATAGAATTGAATCACAGAAGTTAAGGTCTTCGACAGTAGCAACTTTAAGTGTCGATAATAGCATATCCTAGTTATAGACAGTAGAAACTACTATTTGATAGATCGAAAGTAGCTCTGCCTCGACGACGACGGTGGATCTGATGTCGCAAACGTTGTAGACGCCGAGCATCTTCATGATCGATCTCGATGGCTAGAGATCTCGATTTCGCTAGAGTGCTTGGAGGTCGACGAAGTTATCTAGGTTGTCGACGGGGCATCCGAGGAAGGAAAAATCTAGGCCACCACGGTGGTAGGGGCGAACACCTTGACGGAGTAGAAGTGGGGTTCGGGCTCGGCGCTGAGGTTGGTGGTTCGGAGGGGAGGGAGAGGTTTGCATCAGAAGGGGGTCTAATGCTGCTACTAGTTTGTTTATTTACCAATTCGATTTTCGAATCAATTCCCTAGTTGGAGTCAACAGTGAGGGAGGTAAGGAGGAAGGTAATTCGATTCTTGTTCACACAATTTCGATTAGACTGTCACTGATTTGAGATCAAATATGGCAAATTCAAAACTCTAGTGTGGAAAAATGTGAGTCATGCCACTGTACATAGGCACTAGCAGGTAGTAGCTAATCATGTGTTAATGTGTCATGTGTTACTATGCTACCGTGTCATGTGCTAATGTGCTACTATACTACTCGACAGCACAATAAGTGTTACTGTGCTACTCAACATTTAAGAGGTTGAGAGTATTATGATAAAATTATTGATGACAGATTACATGATAAAATTTGTCTTAAATTGTATAAGAAATTAAGTAAATGAGGTATTTGTAAACAGAAATTTAGTAACTAATAAGTAGTTTGTTATTTAAATAATTATGGTTTTGATATTGGATATATATATATATATATACACATGACGTGAGGAGATTCGAGCTGAAGAGTCTACGAATCGACGACAGACATAACCGTATATTGTGAGTAGACTTTTAATTTAAATAATATGCATGAATGCAATTTTTTCTTGATTATATATTTAAGATTTTTGGGAGAGTGAAAGACTTTTATAAAATGAGATTTTTCTTGTTCATTTATTTAATAAGGTGTTACTGATACGGATGCAGCGACTCTCACCATAATAAGAGTTGGGCGCGGGAGATACGGATATAACGGCTCTCACTACAAGGTGAGCTGGGCGTGTGAGATACGGATATATCGACACTTCACCACGAGGTGAGGTGAGCGCGGGAGATATGGATATAGTGGCCCCTCACCACAAGGTGAGCTTGGCACAAGAGATACGGATATAGCGGCCTTTTCACCACAAGGTGAGTTGTACGCGGGAGATATGGATATAGCTGCTCTCACCATGTGGTGAGCTAGACACGGGAGCTATGGATTAATTTGTTCCGTTATTTTATTATTATTTCTCCAAGACATTGGTAATTGAGCCAGTTGTACCCATAATTTTTATTACGGCTTATTTAAATAATTATAGTTTTGGTATTGGGACTTTATATATATATATATATATATATATACACATACATGCATACATACTAGCATTCCCACATGTGCTTTGCCTGTGTAGAATGACTTTTAAATTGTTCGTCATACACGTGAAATAATATGATCTTCTAAAACATTTTTATTCTCACTGATAAAACCTAACATTTACCAATATAGAATGAAATACTTAAATCATAATACAACGAAGTTGCTTCAGTCCTTACATGAGGTGAAGTACGCATGCTATAATAAATACTCAATGGGAAGGAATTATTGTATTCCTCCTTTGTGTGTAATCGGATTGTAATTACTGAAGATATAAAGTTTTGATGAAGTTCCAAAATTGAGGCAATAACAAATTGAATGGTTCATAGCTTCAAATCTGATCGAGGTCATTCACATCAATAGAACTCATGTACTGAATTACATTTTTGTTAGTTCAATCAATATTGAACAAAAGCTCTCTGAGACCCAAATAAAATAATACAACCCCTAAACCCTATAACCCTTATCCCTAAACCTTAAATCTGAACCACTAAACCCAAACTCTAAATTATACACCGTAAAACTCACCTCACAAATTTTAATTGTAAAATAGATATTAGAGTTGTATAATTAACCATGGTTAAATGAGTTAAAGAAAATGGAACAGTCATGTGTCAATCTAGATAGATCTACATTGGTAAAGATGAGGATGGAAAACGAATTTGTATCCCAATAGAAACATAGAGCCAATAGAAAACCCAAAAGTTATGTTTGAGATTTTGGTCATATATTTGTTATTATACCTGTGAAACCTATTAGATTTAATCACAAATTAAAATTGATGGGCAAAACTGAATCTATCTATATATTAAAAAATTAAGGACAAACTGAATAGATTTAAATCTATTAGATTTACTCAAAAATTAAAAATGAAGAAAAAATTGAATAGATTTAAAAATAAAAAGTAAAAAAGTGGTAGCAAGGCCCAACAGGGGCCGTTACTGTCCACGTTGGTATTGACAAATGATTTGTTTATTTGATATAAGATTTTATCTATGTTGTGGCGGTTGCGTATTTAAGAGCAGGATGACTTCAGAAGTTGAGGATGATTGTGTTATTATAGAATTGTTTAATTTGGGTTGACAGAGTAGGGTTGTCCATTTTCAGAGGAGGTGATGCCGAATTTTTTTGGTAAAATTTCTCTTAAGTTGGACCCTACAGGATTTACTCTTAAATTTGCTGAAAAATCTGAAGTGGGTCCTAACACATGTTGACAACCGGACAATCGGACATCACCGAAATGAGAACACAAAATCCTTAAGATCGAGTGACACAACCAAAATACCATACCAACCAAACTAACACAGCCCAACCCTCGCTTATAGAATGAACATATAAAAGTATTAAACCTAACCAAAACCAACTATAAAAAAACGTAACCAGAAAAATCTTAAAACTAAAACAAAAATCCAAATGCAAATCCAAGCAAGGCCCAAACCCGAGATAAAACCCTAAGGAACAAAGAGATAAAGAGGGAGGCACCAATGGTAATTTCTAACTCAAAGCAAGCTTCGCTCGTTTCTTTGTGATTTCGAACCCTAAATGATGTATACGCCTTCTAACCGTTCGATAAGTAATGAAATTATCTATTTCCCTAAAAAATAATTAATAGGCTACCCAAAAAATAACAAAATGATAGTGAGCCTTCATTATAAAATGTGCCCATCCTAATACAAGAGAACTCCGTATAATGTTATCTAACTCTTATGTAACGATAGAACCTGTTGCCAGCGGACCTCGAATGGTGTACCACAAAGTAGAATTGAGAATTAAACAGCAGTAGTCTCCCATCACTTGCCTCAAACAGGGCTAGAAACGAATATGGTTCGACAATAGGCCTTATAGCAGAAACCTATCCCAACCTACCTTTCCACTTGCAAGGACACCGTACAGGATACTCGTCGTCGATGCACTCCCACGTCAAAATGTCGCTGCAATGCTCTACTCGTCACATTCCTCCTCAACGCCATATATGGCCTCAAGGGCGACACCAAATTTCAGCAGAACCTCAGGATTGGTGCTGTCAAGGAGATGATCGCCACGAGAAAGCTATTCGAGACCCATCATGTCAATGATACAAGAAGACACCTCCAAAAAGAACCATTCTAGCGTTGTTCATCATGGTAACCCTTAAAACGTGAGAAATCAGATCGAGATTGATCTATGTACCAAGAGAAACTTTCCACCAGCCTCAAACCCCAGGTCAAAAATTATGACTTAAAGCTAAGCTACCTATCCTAGAACACCATGTTCTTTCCGGGTCAGAGACGAAACGACGAGAGACACTGGCATTCAGCCGAGAGAGAAGCTAAACTTATGGTTTTGTTTTTTTGGTTTTTGGTTTTCTCCTGCGGGTAGGGTTTTTACTGAATCCAATAGCCTACGATTAATGAGTGGTTCTCCATTGTTGTAAATTTTTCTCACAACTTGAGTCTTTAACACCTACTGTCTTAATTCTTTGAAGAGTGTCAATATAGTACCTGAACTTACAAAGTGATTAATGTAGTACACAGACTCTTATTTTAGTATCAATGACATACCTGTTAGGGATAAAAGTGTAAATTCAATTTTTTAGGTATTGTATTTAGGATATTCTACAACCTAAAACATATTGGCCTATCAACTTAAGAACTAGCCTTCAACATGCCAAGACTTCACCTAACGACTACTTGTCTAAATGGTTACTATACCGGTGGAATCACTACTGTCTTAAGGTGGAAGATTAATTTATAGATTTTAGTATGAAAAAATATCTTAAATAGAAAATTTAAATTAACAACTGAAAGTAAAATAATTCTAAACAAAAATATTTTTGTGACGGAATTAAGGGCACAAGATAGAATTTATTTAACATAACAAAACTAAAAATACAGAACCTAGTGCATCACTATTGGGTAAACAGCTATAAATTGTTTAGTTACTCAAAATTATACTTACAAGTACAAATATTTACTTGTAATACAAGCACATCACACTGAATGATTACTGAATGAAATCTTCACACAATACTCACACTCACACTCTTATCTCACACTATACTAGAGACACTGTTTACCCACACTATTTTTCTAGCTTTCTGACTTCGAGAGGAAGGTTGAGAGTGTTTCCAACTTATATTCTAAGTATTCGATGTCTTCTCTTGGAAGCTTGAGATTCCTTATATAGCACATGGACTCTAAACTCAAATTAAACACAACTAAGAGAAAGTGGGAGACAAGAGGAATCAATCTTTACTTTAGCAAAAGTAAAGTTATTTGCTTTCATGCGTCGGCAGAAAAAAGAAGAACGCACTAACTTTAATAAAAGCAAAGTATTTTGTCGTGATGCATTGGTCACCGCTCATCTCACCATCATGTGAACACACTAACTTTAACAAAAGAAAAGTTAAAGTTCTTTGTCGTGATGCGTCGGTCACTGCTCATTTTTCCATCGTGTTTACTATATTGTAATATTCTTCATCAGTGCAATCATAATCAGCCAACAAATCTTGACCCTCTTGTTCCCCTTCTGATGCTTTTTCATCTTTTTCTTCACTGTCTAAGTCTAAATCATACGAAAAATGAAATAGAATCCTATATCATTTTTCCTTCTTTACTTTTTCATGTCACTCTGTAGTAGCTAGAGTGCAGTCAACTTCATTTCTCATGATGGTTGAGAAAAAGTCACAATTCACTGGTAGAGGATGATTATAGCAAGAAACCATTATTTTTTCACCACTTGCCAGAAGGCTTGAATCATAATCCCTTCGTACCATGTTTTTGATGCACATGATTGTCATGGTCTTCATCCATGGAATACTCTGATTTAGACTGTCACTTTTGCCGTCCTACTTGATCCTTTAATCGGACCTTGAATTATCCTGACATAATGATAAGGAGAGATATAGTTCATATTTTGTTTCAGCATTATCCATTTAGGTGAAGTTGATATGAACTTTAATCTCAGGATACATCCGTCTGGCCTAATATTCTTGATAGCTTGAACTATCAATTTTGGGAATCCCTCCAAGTCTTCATTAGATTTTGTCCAAAGATTATAAACAAAATCATTTTTCATTAGCCACAGTTTTTGTTTCTGAGGATGTTCAGCTTGGACATTAACCAGATATCTCCCATAATATGGGTTAGGAACATCAAATAAAGTTGGTGGAAGCATCTTTTATTTTTTCAGATGCTCATGAAATTTGAACCATTCATACTTTTTCATTGTCATAGGGATCTTAGCACTTTTTCGATTTTCTATGTATACTACCTTAGACTTTTCCTTCTCTTTTGCATGGATTTTATGCAATTCTTCTGTAAGTGCTTCAAGGGTTCCAATCAGATGATCTTCATTTTCTTCATGGTATGCATAAAATAATATTGTCTATGATAATCTTTTGTTTGAACTCCAACAACCTTTTTGTCTGGAAAACTGGTTCTTTAAAAATCTTTAAAGACTGACCATGAATAATTTTCTTTCCTGTAACCACATTAGATCTGTTTCCCCTAAAAGGAACTTTTCTGCTTTTTGGCAAAGCAGCAGCCATTAACGGACTTGATATGCCTTTACCGTCTGTCGTTTGAGACGGGCTAGCCGGTCTTTTACCTTGAGACCGATCTGTTGAGGTTGTATCTTTGAGATACAACAAATACTCCTGAGTGAGCCTTTCTTCCTCACCAAATTTTCCGGACTGACTTTCATTTTGAAAGGAGAATTATGAGCTTTTATCCCAATCAGCTGGTTTTATCCTGTCATGACCTGCTACTTGACTTGTTTCAGCTGCTTCATAAGATAAGATGAATTGATAACCTGGTTCATCATAGAGAGGACCTAGAGTCTTATCGCCGCTCTTGTATCTTTCCCAAAGATTTTTTTCCCTTGATTCTGGTTTTCTGTTTCTTGGGTTGCGTCTTTCATCCTTATCATCTCTTTGAAACATTATCATTTCTCTCGTAAGGGCGTCTGGTAGGAAATTCTTGTTACATGCAACCATTTCACATCGTATTCTTATTGAGATAAAAACATTTGTCATCTCAGCACTCTTCCCCTATCTGCAGCATCAGTTATTTGTAGTTTTTAATTTTTTTTCACTCTTTTATTATCAGTCCTAACTACAAATTTGTTCCATATAAAGGCCTCAGCCCCTTTTATACTCTTAATAAGAGCAATGACTTCTTTGTGTCCAATAAAATAGTTTAACTTTGCTGCATTAAACTTTTCCGAGAGAAATTTACAAATCTTCTCATGATTTGTATCTTGGGCAATAAACAAGACAACTCATTCCCAGTAATAATCATTTGCATCAGTCTGCAAAATGATCGAATCACCTGTCTTTTTGTTTACCATCTCTATAGTCAATTATCATTCTAGTCTTTCCTCTTACTTGCTCTACATGATTTCTTACCAAGAAGGCCGGAGCATGATGAGGACTATTGGAAGGTCTGATCAACTTCTTTTCGAGCAACTCTTGAATTTGACTTTCCATCTCTTTTCTGTCATCTTCCTTGTAATGAGGGATTGCTTTAACATAACAAATAGTCTTTGCGTCATGCATTTTGAGCTGATAGTATACTGGATCTCTTTCCTAGTTCAACTGAGGATCTTCATTGATTACTGGCTTCAGCAAGTTTTCTTTTTCTGTAATAGTTGACATTCTCTTCTGCTCGATTTTGTTAGCATACACCTTTAGGTTATGCTCTCTGATAAATTCTTCTTCTCCGTTTGAGCTTTCTTGCTCTAATGAGTCTGAATCAGACTTATCTAAAGGGGATTTGACGAGGTCCGCTAAGCAACCTGCAATTTAAAACCCTATCATTGTAGTAACTGTAAGTAGAGATCGTTCTAGCCGGGGACACTAGGGAAGAATTATATCCGCACAAATATAAGTACAAATATAAACATACAAGTACAAATCTGTCACATAATATACAAGTATACACAAATGTATAAGTATAAACATACATACAAATTCGGCAAAAATACAATATTCACAAAATATTAACTAAAATCATTTACAAAATATATATACAAATGTTCCGAATTATTATGAGGGGTTTTAGTGTTTTCTAACATCCTAAGTTCTAAATCTAATATTTACAAGGTTGATCAATCAATAATTAAGCACATAATCATAACAAGCACCGAATAGATAAACATGCAAAACCTAAGCAAGATTAAGATGCAACATTTATATTATCATAGACTCTAATTAATTCCAACTATTAGATTCCTCATGTAAACTTAAGACCTACAATCGCATGATCTTAAGCCTATATATGTGTTATCTTGCTCAATGCCTACAATCGCATGACACTAAGACAAAATACACTGACCGAACAAGAGTCATTGGAGACATGATCCTAGGTATGACGTCACTCATCCTAATAGCATGTAAATTGCTTACCCTAAAAACTCTTGGCAGTGCCTAACAATCAAAACCTACAATCGCATGACCTTAACCTTAGAACACTTCGGCATGTTAAACTCTCACCTTAGGAACATCTGGTACCTAGACTACCCTCAGGATCGATTACATGATCAGGTAAACAATAAATCAATTAGACACCTATTACACACATAAATATAAATAACTTAAACTATGAAAAGTCCTAACATGCATACTATACGTTACACAATCAACAAATTCATGAAATAATCACAAACATGTAAATCGTATAAAACCATAAAAATCCAGAAATAATATATGAAAATAAAGTATTGTTCACGGAGTAAAAATACAAGAAAATTGAGGTTTTCCATACCTAAAACCTACCTAAAGGTTCGGTTTAGGGTATGGAAGGAATCGACGGTGATGGCGGCGGTATGGTTTGGCGACAGCTTGATCTTTCTCTCTGTTTGGGAGGGTTTTTAGGTAGATCTTGACGATTCTATGGCTTAAATAAAGATTGACACCCTAAAACTGAACTATTACATGTGTATTTATAAGAAGAAAACCCTAGCAAATTCGGCTGCAATTCCTTGTCTATATCGGATTGGACTTCTTGCTTTTCCTTGGTGCACTAGACTTTGACTTCTTCAATGGCTTACTTGGATAATACTCCATGGACTTATTTCTGAATTTTGGACTAAAACCCTAAACCCTGAATTTTGGCTTACCAATATTTCATTATGACCCTTCAAATCTTCTTCTAAGTTATGTCCCTGTTTCTCCTTAGCATCCTTAGCTTCGTAGAATTCTTTATATTCTTGTTCTACCATGGAGTGGGCTTCATTGTGTTTGGTTTTTCTTCATAATTCTGTAATGAAACATTCTCGATGATAGGTTTCACTTGTTATTTTACAGTACATAGAAATTGAATTACTATTATCGCAGTTGCAGTAATCACATGTAAATCTTCCTGGATTTGGGTGGAAGTTACTGATAATATCAGTAGTTTCTTCCTTCCAATTTAGGACCTTTAGGACAAACATAGGACGAGATCCATCATCTTCTTCCCCTTCAGAACTTTCGGAAGTGTTTTCTATTTCACTTTTCGAAGGGAACTCAAGAGAATATATTGAATCATTCTCTTTATCAAAATAGGCTATCTCAAAACTTTTCATTTTACATATTCTATTTTTGCATCATATTCTTCAATTAAAACTTTCGCATATCTCTTGGCCTTATATGGACATTCATTTGCATAATGTCCTTCTGCCTTGCAAAGCCAGCATCTACACTTCTTCACTTCTCGAAAGGAATTTGAGGAATTGGTTCTTTTTCTTTTAAAAAATCTCTTCCTAGGAGGAGATCTTTCCCCTGCAGAGCTCTTTTTGAAAGAGATTTTCCTAAATTTATACTTCTTTTTAGAAGCAAAATTCTTTCTCTGCTTGTTACAAGAGAACGTTTTCTTTATATTTTTCCTCTATGTGACATCCTCATTACGTTAGTGTCTCTAATATCTTGGGACACATAATTTCAACTCCTCTGAGTTGTTTCTTCACAGTTTTGGATTTTCTGTTCTCAACACATTGCTTTCTCAGGAGATCCCTGACTCTTTCAACAATTTTTCCCACCGTAAAGAACGGCAAAAGATTTTCTTCCAAAGATTATGCTACTGCATCATTCCATGGTTTTGGTAACTTCCTCATGTTGCAAATGTTCAACTTTTGAATATTTGTTTTAGCTCTTTCTTTAGACTGCTCACTAGGCCCATTAACTTTTCCACAAAATTATGCATAGATAGGATATGTAAAATCTAGAGGATTATTGGTTTGACCCAATTTGGTTGCCCAGTCGGGCCATTGAGAGTTTCGCTTAAAAAATTGATATCACTTATGGACTATGCTAGAAGGTGGACTCATAATATGCATGAGCTTCCTCGTAGGCATATTTAGACAACACCAAAGCCTTAGTTAGCCTTAAACTAGCTACCCAGTTGTCTATTGTCTTTCTCTTGTCTACTACCCTATCAAGATAAACTCCTCTTTCAGATATTGACTGTCCCTATTTGGGTTCTGCAGGGATATACTTCTGAGAACTTCGTTCTCCTAGTTTCCCTGTAGGAGCTTTTTCCTTAGAAAGTTTAATCTTATGTTCCTAAATGATCTTAGTGGGGTAGTTCATGATGTTCTGAACTACAGAGCTTCCTTAGGGAATATTTTTAGTTTTCATTGTCGATGATACGCCTGGTTCTTCTTTTGCTACTTGATAAGGAAGAATATTCCTTTTGTTCTTTCTCAGTTGGACCTGGATTTTTTTTATGATTTCTTCAAACTCTTCTGTACATTCATAAATTTCTGCTTGTTCATACAAGCTCTTCAGTTCTTCAGATTTTAGCATCATTGACATGCCAAAAGTTGACTTGTGCAATTTAAAAAACCCTATCGTGTAGTATGTGCAAGTAGGGATCGTTCTAGCCGGGGACACTAGGGAAGGATTATATCTGCATTATAAACAAGTTAGTAACATTCACAAATAAAACATACAAGTACAATTCTGTCACAACTATACAAGTATAAACATATATACAAAATATTATGGGGGATTTATAGGGTGGTTCGAAACATATAAAGAAAACAAACAGAAATATTTACATACATTGGTCAATCAATACTCAAGCACAAGATATAGCAAACACCGATTAGAGAACACATAAGTGTCATGAAAGATCAAGTTATTACGTTTATGTTATCATAGATGCAAATTAATTCCAACTATTTAGACTTCTCATGTAACTTAGAACTTACGACACGCATCATCCTAAGTTTATGTGTCATCCTGTTTAATGCTTACGACACGCATCACATTAACACAAAATACACTTACCGTTCATGAGTCATTGGAGACATGATCCTAGGTATGTCGTCACTCATCCTATTAGCATGCAAATCTCTCACCCTACCATCCCTTGGCAGCAACTAGAATTGAGAGCCCGACCCGGTGAACTCAACCTAGAATACTACGGCGCATGAAACACCCCCTAATAGCTAACTTGTGATCATTCAAATTAACCTAAGGTTCGATTATATGCTCGGGTGATGATTAATCAATTTAACATCTACTAAACACACAAACATACACAACTTAAGCTAAATCATAATCCTAACATACAATCTAAATCGTTACACAACTCACATGTTATTAAAGAGATCACAAAGAAAAACTTAACAACATCTGATATTGTATAAAACCAAAAATCCAGAAATAATATTTATGAAGAACAATAAACACAGTAACAATACACAAAGACATGGAGAAATCCATACCAAATCCTACCTAAAAGGTTCGGCTAAGGCAAGGATGGTTGGCGGCAAGGGATGGTTGATACGGCTGCAAGGGGTGTTCGGCGGCAGCTTTGTGTTTCGGCTGTGTGAGGGTTTTTGGGTAGAGTTTGGCTATACTAAGGCTTAGAGCAATTGAGAGACACGAAATTTGATGTACATAGGTCCTATTTATACAGAAAATTTCGAAGAGAAACCCTAGAGAAATCAGCTACTTCAAGGAGACACCTTCCTTGTTGAACTTGTAATCCTTTTTGGACTTGGTTTCTTCTTTCTTCTTTGACAAGGATTTTGACTTGGACCTTGGATTTCTGATTTCTTGGACTCCTCTACATGTTATTGGATCCATGTAGGCCTTATACACAAGTTCTTGGGCTCATAGGCAGCCGAAATCATGGACAAACTCGGCAAGGACAGACTTTCCCGGTTTGACCGGAAAAGCTCCATACTTGGTTGTTTCGGCTGCCATGATGCATTCTTCGAATCTTCTTCTTCAATGCAGCTTCCCATGACTTCATTAAGCTTCTCTTAAGTCCTTTGACATGCTTGGGAAGAATTTTGGTGAAGAAACATCCTCCCAAACTCGTGTGACAACTTAGGCAGAAACTGCCCAGTTTTGCAGCTTGACCTCTGTCCATTGTTTTGATCATAACTCCTTCATCTGAACTCCAAATGCTGCGATTCAAGATGATCTGAAAACTAGACTTCCGTAGCTTTCCAATGATATATGGCTCGTACTCAGATTCTTCCTGGATCTTTAGATATGATTTTCCGAAGTTGATGTAGGGTTTCTGCTCGCGGGAGAGATTTCTGCTCGCGGGAGAGATTTCACTCGCGAGACTGACCTCCGGCCATTGTTTTCAGCATAACTTCTTCCTCAGAACTCGGATTGCTGCGATTCCAAAAGATTTAGAAACTAGACATCCACAGCTTTCCATCCATATATGGCACGTTCCCTGGTTCCTCCTGGATCGTCCTAGGGAAATCTTTGAAGTTGAGTTATGGTTTCTGGAAATTTCTGCTCGGATCAAAATCTTATGTTTCGGAGTTTCTTCTTTTCCATGGCTTCTTTTGTTGTCCTCCGTGAATCCAATCTTCTTGATTCTTGTTCACATATGCTCATTTACATGTCATCTACACATTAAACCGAATTCATCAAAAATGACAATGTAAAGGTACGGTGAATCATAAGAGAAATAACCAAGTCTTATCCAAAATCGGTTTTACAACACTTAAGCACAAATTTCTGTATAAATACATGTTTTAGCCATTGCTCTACAGAAAAACCCTTTTGACTCAATATAAGTAAAAACAACATTACTAAGGAATAAACAAGGTACAAATGAGGGTAAAAACATATTAAAAACATAGCGTAAAACGCACTTATCAATCATCATATGTCTTTTAACATCTTCTTTCTCGAAAGATTCTTCAAGATAAGAAGTTGACTTAGTTCCAGAAGTACTAGCTTCCTCATAGCTAGCGAATGAATGTCTATGAAATTGTAAGCTTATTTTTCCTACCATATCTTCATAGATAGAAGCATTGGTATTTTCTACCTAGAGGTGTCAAATTTCATTCTCTTGAAAATATTACTTCATGTCATTTTATGATAGGCTTCTTTTGAGTATGATTTATTGGATTGGTGAGGATTGATGTAGTAATCCCGAGACTATTGAGAAATCTAGTGTTTAGGGTTACATTCGAGCTCATCAGCTTATAATAGATTCGATAATCTATCACAAGCTCCATCATTCATTTCTTCATGGAAATTTCATCTCTCTTGATTCGCAATCTTAGACAGTGTGCTGCATCTTTGAGATGTGTGGTGAAGTTTGAAAATACGTTGAAATATGCAACTTGGTTGCACAAAGAAGCTTCTACTGTTCCTAATAGACTTTTCTTAAAGTCTGTTATTCTATCATCTTGTAAGACACATAAAACAGAACAATCTATACCATCTCTAGCCAAAAGATTTATTCCCACTTGGACTGCTCCAATATGCATGTAGGAATATTTCTTCTGAAATGTTTTATTTACTTCTTTTGGAGTGATTAACCTGATGTCGGTTTCTCCTCCTGTGGCTGGAACTGTTAGTTCAAGAATCTTAAATCTGTGAGAATCCATAAGGAAAGATCATCTCCTATAGATCTCATTGAGTTTGAATCTAGGAACTGATGCTTCTCGCACATTAGATTCAATTTCATTATACTCAATTTTTTAGCGTTGATTAGCTGTACAGGCATAGTGTTCCTTTTACTAAATATTCTACTCAGCATCTTCAAATCTCTTCTGGTTGAAGATGTAGATTTGGACGAGAACCATGTAAGGAGTTTAGGTTCACTAAACTTAAACTCACTTTCTCCTTTTGATAAAAGGGGTATGATTATTTTACTAGCTACTTTTTGAGCTAGTTATTATTCATTGATCCCTTCTCCTTCTTGTATCTTCATTTATTCTATGCTTGTTTGCAGTCTTGCTATCTTGTTGTTTAACTCTTGAAATTGGTTTTCGAGATCAATACTCATCTTTTGGAGATAAGCGATCTTGTAATTCTGTTGATGAATTATTGTCTTGATATTATCATGCATTGTCTCTGTAGGAAGGAAAAACTTAGAGCTTTATCATCTTCATGTTTTACCTTTAGTTCAAGTCTATGATTCATCCTAATCAGGTGATCAGAGTTTCTAAAAGCATTTTCAGCGATTCTTGAGAAGATTTTAGCTCATGAATATTGTTAGCGAGATGCTCAGTGCGAACAAACTTCTTTTCAATATCTAATAGATATTACTTTTCTTTATGATAATCAAGTTTGACTTCAAGTTTTCCAAGTATTGAGCTTATCTCTTCAAGCTACTTGAACTTGAGAATAAATCTCTCAACTTGTACTGTTATCCTGTCAGAAGTCTTGTTCCTAGATAGATGATCTAGGTATTCAATTAAGTTTGGTCTGGAAGGATCAAGCTCTTCGACTCAGACTTTCTCTCTGAAGATAGACAAGATCGTCGTAGAGCGTGTTTAATACTCTACAGATGTACTCTATCGAGTGTTGATCTTCTTGAATATGTCTTGAATGAAAGCACTTTTGCCACTTATCAGTACATTTTGTAATACAGAAGGACTGATAATTTTTTTAGTTTGGATTCTTTTTTGTTAGTCAAGAGAAGCCAACTTTGTGGCATAAGTCTTGATAACCTGCTTTTGAGCCAAGCAGGCTCTGATACCAGCTATGGCGGATCTAACCCAGGCTCAGAACGTTTAGAGGACTCTGGTCGTATTCAAAAACTTCCCGTAGAACTTCAATCTGTTCTTCAATACATTTATTCTATGCTGAACTCTGAGGATAATATCCCAATATTTTTTTTCTTTTTTAGGAAGATTATATCTATACTTTTTCAATCTTCTTAGTTTTCTTTTTTAGTCTTGCAATCCTTTGTGATAAATCTTAACATAAGCTAATAAATCAAGCTGAGTAGCTATTAATAAGTTTGCTATTGATAATGAAAAATACTTGTTTACCTTCGAGTAAGATGATGAGTTTATATTTGCAGTATGCTAGATAAACAAATTCATAGACCTAGGCACACCATGCTCCGTCAAAATTAAAAGAAAACAATATAACATACAATATAAGATTAAATTGGTAATTTTCTAATAATAATAGAATATTCCTTACAGGTATTTTATTGATAACAAATTAAGAGTTTATGTATTACTTTGATAACTTTACAAGTTTAAGTATCTTTTTATCAGCCCGCTAAGAGTCTAGACACATTTTGTGTATTTTACCCGAACTTCTTGTATACCTGGACATGGTAGCAGAATGGTATATAATGTCTACTTTAGCTTAAGTATAACAATCATAATGAAAATCTATTGATTTGTCTTAAAAAACTACAATAATTGAAGTGTTGAACACATCAAATAATCAAATAGCTAGTTTTTTTACAATCAAATAATTAAATGGGTCATCTACTCATTTAAATATCCAAATGTAGGAAAATTCTCGAGTGTATACAGGGAACATTCGTAACTATTAGAGCGACTCTGAAACACTAAAACTGTAGGTTTGAAATCGGCGTCGGTGCACCTCCTTCGAACAGAGTGAAGATCGTGTTTGGCAACCCGGATTGTGCATGTAGCGGAGACTTAACTCGAAGTTGCTGCTTTGTAGTCAAGGGCAAAACGACTATTTAAATTTATATCATATTGACTTGGTTGGTGGTTTGGGATGACATCTTAGATTGTGGTGTTTGGTTGTGACATTAGTAACTTTGCTGCTATCGTTGATGATGATTGTGAGAAGCTAGGCTTGCGGCATCAAATTTTCACTTTGCATATCCCATTTGGTTTTGATGGCAGCGCTGAAAGCTTAGTGGTTGTATTGTGAAATTTTAATTTAAACTCGCAAACTCACAAAACATTGTTAGTATAGGGTGCAAGCACAATGTCGTTCCAACTGAGTATTGATAATTAATTCAAATTCTAATTCAATCAATCCAAACTAAAGACTTTAAATCAAGGACTAAAATAAACTAATTACGGAAATTTTGAGGCTCTAAAAAATGAAAATTTCGATGGAAATATCGATAGCAGTAAAAAAAATTAAGGAAATTGACGGAAATTTAAAGTAGGGGTGGGCATGGGTCGGGACGGGCCGGGTTTAGGTTGATCCCGAACCCGAACCCGAAATTTTGAAAAGGGACTGGACGATACGGGATTAGCGTTTTTTATATGTGATCCCGACAAGGCCCGGTCCCGAACGGGACCGGGACTAAAACGGGTCCAAAACGGGCCTTGAACAAATAATTATAATACAAAACCAAAGCAATTTGACAAACCAAATGTTATCCAAATCCTATGAAATTTTGTATGCTTAAAGATGGATATATGAGCTTTCCAAAAATACTTTCGGATTTCAAAACAAAGGTCTGAGCAGAAAGATATGATGTCCCAAAGTTGGCAAGAAAAATAAGTTTTCTGCAATTTTTTCTGAAAATTTCCAGTAAGTTTGAAACTCGAAATTGGAAGCTTTAATTCGACTTTTTGGAGCAAGAATGGAGTTCTAAAGTTTCGAAACAGAAAAACAACAATCCTAGAGCACTAAAACATCTGAAAACACAAACAACCTTTGAATCAAAATACCCAAGATTTGATTTGGACACCCAAAACTCAAGAACATAGTTTGCTCCTTTAGCAGCAACTAAAACGATCCAAACTACAGATTTCAAATTCGAAACAAGTCTTGTATCTAAACTAATCTGAAAATTCGAAATCACAAAACTGAAATCAATCAACACAATCCATCATATATCAAAATAACATAGCAATTGACAGAACTAGAAAAACGAATTGAAACAAAGAGATTGGTTCTACCTCTGATGAAAACAAAAATCGAAAGGGGTTCTACTCTCTACACAACTCTCCCAATTTCAGTTCGTCCCAAAACTCTGCTATGTTTCCTACTTCCGTCCCAAAGGAACTTTCTAGATCAGCTAGATCAATCCAACGACCTATATTAATTCATATAATTATGATTTTTTTAATTCGGGACGGGCCGGGTCTTAACGGGCTCTATTCAACAAGTCCCGATCCCATTTTTTTTAAAACGGGACGGGCCGGGTCGGGCCTTTAATTTTTGAAATGAAGTCTCGTCTCGTCCCGTGAATTTTCGGGACGGAATCGGGACGAGCCTTAGGGATCAGTTTCGGATGCCCACCCCTAATTTAAAGAAAAACAAGAAAATTTTAATTGAAATTTTAAGAGACATTTTTTTTTCTACATTATGTATTATATTTGAAAAACAATTTTGAATAAACATTTATCTATAGAAATTTGTAGTAATTTAAGATGAAAAAGTAAGTGTTGAACCGTTAATAATGCTTAAACGTCTAATTTTTTTTGGATGACTAGGAACCCAAAGGGAGGCTAGGTCATCACGCGTTATATATATGATACATTTCATATGGATTTAAATGAGTACTTTAAAACCACATAGAAGACCTATGATGTACAAAATTTTTGTTATCTTCACCATCTTTATATGTAGAGCATTCAGTGTATAATGAATAATATTTATTAAATGATACATCACTTTTTGTAGTTTTGCATATATTGACTTATATGTCAACTATATGGATCTAGAGGGACTGACTGTACGTTGTCGTTCTGGAAGTTGGAAATGTAGGTAAAAATAGTTGTAAAATAAAGTAGTTGTAGATTAAACATTTACTAAAGTTTTCAAATTCGTAAATAGCCAATATGTATTAAAATGATGCTAAGATGAACAAGTTGGATACTTAGAGGGATGACTAAGGCATTAAGCTTGGGCAATTGCACCCATAGGAAAAAAGCAATTGCTGATTTGCTAAGTGAATTGCCCTTGTCAATTAACTATTCATCCTAAATTGGCAATTGCCTCTCCTTTATTAATGCACCCATTGAAGGCAATTTACATGCTAATTCACTATTACATTTTAATTTTGATGAAAATGTTACTTATAATTATTAATAATTAATACGATTTAAGCGTATAACAGTTATTATCGTTAAATAAATTATCAATTAATATTTTTATAAATTATCAAAGATATTGTGATTTCTAATAAGATTCGTCCAATTTTCACTTGACACGTGTTAAGATAACGTTATCTTCAAGAAATATATCTCGGATTTTTAGTAAGATTTTCCGCCTATCTTTACGTGACACGTGTACCTATCCGCATGATTGGGAGCATCGATTGCAGGCATTGGGAGTGGAAAGCCTGTCCAACCGGCTGGGCTGGAGCTTACTCGGGTCGTAAAGGAAGACCAACTATAATTCTGGAAGCAGTGGCATCTTACAACACACATATATGGCATGCTTTCTTCGGAACTCCTGGAGCACAAAATGACCTCAACGTTCTCAGGGCGTCTAATGTGTTTGAGCGTGTCATAGGTGGAACTGCTCCTCATGTTCAATTTGAGGTCAACAACAAAAGGTACACCAATGGTTATTACCTTGCTGATGGAATTTATCCTAGGTGGTCAACTTTTGTCAAAACAATATCGAACCCCAGAACAGAACAGGAGAAGCACTTTTGCAAAAAACAAGAAAGTTATCGCAAAGACGTGGAGCGGTGTTTTGGTATCATCCAATCACGATGGGCGATATTGCGTCACGGTGCTAGGTTGTTTAATCTAGAAGATCTTCGAGCTATCATGATAAGTTGTATCATTCTTCATAACATGATTGTGGAGGATGAATTTGTTGAAGAAGAATTTGAGGAGTCTGAAGAAGTTGATTTAATGAATCCATCTATGGCAACTGTCTACGATCGACCTGTGCATCCAGAAACTGGAGAACCTATGCAGTTCGAACCGGTGGGGAGAGATGGACAACATCTTCCTGCATTTAGAGATCGGGAATTTCAAGTCGAGTCTGCATACCTCCACAAATGTCTACAAGATGATTTGGTGATGCATAATTGGAACATGGATGGTAACTGAGTATCAACCACCACAATCAAGTAATCATATTGAAATAAATGTTGTTTGTAATTTTAATTAATGTACTCTTTATTTGTGTGTTTTTTTATTAAGTTTAGTCTTATCTGTAATCGTTTTTATGTTTATTTATGTTTGACAATAAAGTTTAGTTTGGTTTGACATACTTATTATTTTTAAAGTTGTTGAGTTTATTTATTACTTTATTAATGTATATAGTTTTATCAAAATTAGTAGTTACATCAATAGTTATATCAGTAGTTTCATCAGTAGTTACATTACTATTTGATAATTACCTCAATAGTTGCATCACTAGTTACATTAGTAGTTACATATTGTCAATTTAGGTATTGTTATGCCCATTTTTATCATTAACCCTAGTTTTATTTCATGAAATTAAAATTACATAAACGGAATAAAAATTACATAATTTCCTAAATAACATTTTATTATCCGAAAATATTCTAATCATCAAACGCAGGTGTGTAGCAATCACTGCTACTATCATCAAATAAAGTTTTTGCCATAACACTTCTCTTCCTTTGTTTCCACCAACGTTTTTCATCTGGAGACATATTACAAGTATCCTTGCCCATAATTCTTGCATCCTCCTTCGCCTCCTCTAATTCCATAACTCTTTTTGAGTGAGCGGCAATTTCTTCATTTCTTTGTCTCACTAGTTCAATAGAAGCTCGTGTTGATTCGGCCATTGATTGAATAGAAAGAGCCAAACTTGAAGCAACATCTTGCACTTTCTTTCCTTTCCTCATTGCTTCTTTGGCTCTCTTTTGTCCCATTGGTCTTGGCAAAGAAGTAGGTGATGTCTCCATAACTTCATCCTCCTCTAAGTCGATTGGAGACTCGCTTTCGGAGGCAATACATGTCGAATGTGATTTTGGTGCTCTTTCTTTGGTGGGTGGATCAACAAAAGAAGGATGGTGCTTAACTTTCTCCCAACAAGCCCACTTATCAAATTCCTTGGTATGATTTTTCATGTAGATAGATTGTGCTTGATTCATCTAAAACGGTAAAATAAATCAATTAAATTCTACCGATATAATAAAAATATTTGTTAGGGATGAATTTGACGTATATAACAATAATGTTGTCGTAGCTTTCAATATAATGTTACAATTAATAATATAGAGGAGAAGAAAAAAACCTGGTCCATCATGTTTGTGCCGCTCGCTATATTATCACGAGATTTGATTTGTGCATTGTGCCAATCTTTGAGCAATTTCTTCAAATTTCGAAATTGAGATTGAAGAGCCACGGGTGTTCGACATGTTGGAGGACCACGCCAATTTTCCACATAATCGGCAAAAACTTTTTCCCATAACTTTGAAAGAGTCATCGATTTACCTGTGATCGGACACACGGTTACATGCGCCCAAGAATCGCACAATTGAATTTTCTCATCTTCTTGCCAATTGCAATTAGAATCTCTCATAGATGGATGAGATAATAAGAAATAGAAGAAAAATTGATAAAGAGAGAAGATGGAGAAGTAAACTTTGAAAAGTTTTAGTGTGACAAATGAAAGAATGAGGGGGATTATTTATAGGAGTAGTTTGTTGGTTTTTTTATTTATTTAATTTTTTTTAGTGAAAACAGAAAAAAAAAAAAAAATAACCGTTGCGATTTAATTACAGCCATTGATTCAAATCGGATGGCTGTAATCAAAGAGTTGTTGCAAAAAAATTGACCGTTGGAATCTACCCGTTTGAGCACATGTGTAGTCAGACAACTTTATTGGTGTGGGGTCCACCAATTGCTTGGGGCAATTGGATTGCCGAGAATGAGCCATCAAATTGCCTAAGCAATTTCAAAACCGTGGGCCCCATTTATTGCCTTTGAAAAATTTGACCGGTGCATTGCTTCAATTGCCTAAATCATGTAGGCCCCAGCAATTACTTTGGCAAATGAGTTCATTGGTGCAATTGCCCTAACCCAAACAGGGGTTCGATTCCTGTTGTGTTCGTTTCATTTTGTTGAATTTTAGTTGGAACTTGGGAGGAGGATGAAGCCATGAAAGAGCCAAGTAGACAAGAGTCACAACACAGAATAAAAGAGGAGAGATGGCGCCAATTTCTTCTGTCACAATTCTGTTGGGGTAAGGGACAAGACTGAACATTGAAGAATACAAGACTGAGGCTAGGTCAGTAGGCATGTGGGGGTGTGGCAGTAGAGTGGGTCAACTGGTCAAGATTGGCAGATGGCACCAACTCTTCCGGATCTTGACAATTTCTGTGAAAATTCCACAATTTCAAAAAATATTCTGAAATTTCAGGATATTTCGACACATTCAGGCAAAAATTATTGGAATGTCAAAGATATATCGCCTGGTAAAAAACAAAAATTTCGGTGAAAATTTTGTTTTGTAAGTCTTTACTTTAAATATAATTAACTATAAACAAAAAAACAAAAAGAAAATAAATTAAAAAGCAAATATCTTAGAGCCAAGGTTTCAAAATCAACTACTAACAATCATATCTACGATTGGATGCAATTAACTAGATTCCTTCATCTCTAGCTCTAGATGACAATTCCTGTATTTAAATTAAAGTGCAATGCTGAGACCATAATTTTCCGAAAGTTTATGGTTCTCTTTAGGTACGACAAATGTCGTTATCCTAACATGCAGTCTATCTAAGTATGACATAATTTGACACACATAACTCATTATATTATAGAAAACAAGAAAATCATGCAAACCATTACTTAAAAAAAACCATTACTTCAGGCACAATAATTATTGTATTCACAACATTTAATTGCACAAAACTAATTTGAATTATATTGCAAGATCTTATTACTAGATGTAAAGCCCTAAGTTGATTAATCAAAGAACTTAAACATAAAACATCAATTCAAATAATGACTAAATAATTTCATCATAAAAAAATTATAAAACCATTGATCAGTCATCAAATGTGTAAATATTCATACTAGAGAATCATCTTAACCGTAAAAAAGGTTTAGCAAAACATGACAAAGTAAAACGTATCAAAAACATGAAACCAATAGACAGTGAATGAAGGGAAAATGGATGGATATCGATGGACAGACTTTAAACCCTTAGGCGTCTTCAATGTGATCCCGAGAGTCCTCCTCTTCATGTGAAATTAGTGCTCTCTTATATATGAACGATTCTTGTTCATATTTGGTTTCAAGTGTCCTTTTAAGACTTGGCTTCAAGGATCCTTTTGTGATATGGAATTGAAAACCTTGAATATCACTTGTAGAACTAGGAATACAAGTATTATTTGCATTTTCAATTGAATTAACTTCTTTGAATCATTAGGGTTGGATGATCTTGTGCCACAAAACTTGAGTCCTCCACGAATGTTTGCAAACCCAAACAGATTTTCTGATATGACCTATAAATTCTCAATTCAAACGATCATAACCCACTCTAGATGTGTCGAAATCGATATCCATAAAATGCTACAAAAAGTACACACTTGTGGTTTTCTAATGATATATGGTCCCAACTCTCTGGAGCGTTCTTAATAAATGTTCTGCATAGGCAGATTTTGGACAAGCGACTTTCAATCCTAGTTTTCTCGTTTTAGTTTTATTTGTTCTCATCATGACACAAACATACAAAAACATTGGATTAACGTAAATCGATCATAAATAAGAGAACTAAACATAAATACGAAGATTAGAAGCCATAAAAATATGATAAAATCATTGTTTTAGAGGTAGAATCAGGCAGATGTTTTTATGGGTGTACTCCTAGATTACAACTCCAATTTTGTGACTCGGTACATTTTGCAGATCTGTTGGTGATTTGAAGGGCGGTTGAGAGCGACGACGTTCAAGCAGGTGATTGAGTCATCCTATTAGGTTGTTTCATGACAGAGGGTTGTTAAAGACCACCACTCCACTAGAATAACAGTGGTCGAGGCTGGCTCCTGATAGTCGATCTAATCTAGCAAGGTGGGAGGAGGAGAATGTAGACAGTGAGCTTGGGCCATGATTGGACCTAGTTTTCTGGGCCAATTCTCTCATATCTTCAGATTGTTTTGGGCTAAATTGGATATTGTTGATCATGGTACGTATCTTGCTTATCCTTTACCTTAATCCTGTCTCTTTAATCTAGCTGCTTTACACCAATGGATGTCTTAGGCGTCTAAAGGATATAGTCATGCCATTCTAGGGACTAGGTAGGGTTTGGAATTTTTTTATTGCTTTCAGTGTTAGTCTCACTTTCAGCCTAGCTAATGTGTTTACATTAGACCAACTTTATTAAGAATAGTATGTTTTATTTATTTTAATTTTATTTTCCCAAAAAAATCAAATAAAGTCGAGTCGTATTTTGCAAAGTTACCTTTATTTTCTTACCTTTTTTATATCATTGAGTAAGTAAGAGCTAAAGACTTCTCATCAAACTAGGGCTGCGTTCGGGCTGATCCGGGTCACAAAACATCAAACCCAAGCCTGAAACCGAAACTTTCGGGTTAGTTCGGGTTGGGCATTTTTCAAGTGTAACCCAACAAAATCAAGCCTAGTTCAGGTCGGGTATTTTCTCGGGTTTTCAGGCCTAATAAACACATATTTTTTTAACAGCATTAAAAACACATCTATATTCTCTAATCCCTCATTTTATCAAGAGATAAAGAGAGGTCAATTGAGACATCAACTGTGTAATCTGTCGTCAGTCTTCCAAGCACTGCGACGCTGTCGTTCGGCCACCAATGGTCGATCAAAGGCCACCATCAGAATCACCTCTCTCTCTCCTCTCTTTATCCATGTAAACAAATCCAAAATGCATTCACATTCTCCTCAAATCGAAATTCAAGCTCCAAACCCCAAATCGATTCCTCTGTCAGATTCTTCCTTCCTCGGTCGTGCTTCTCAAAGGTAAACTTATCTCCATCCTCTTGATTTCAGTCTCTCTTCTTCCTTAAATCCTCAATCTCGTGTCCTGATGTCTATTCTCTTTGTGAAGCTTAGGGTTTTCTGAAGAAGGAAGAAACTTTTGTAGAGAAGAATGAGAGTTTTCAGAAGAGGAAGATGAAGGTTTTTGGGGAGGTTCGTGTTTTCGGTCTAGATCGAGTTTTTACCTATAGAACCCGGACCGACCTAAACATATTTGATTCGATTTTTACCCGATCTGGTAAAATGTGTCAGAACCTGACCCGATCAGTTCGGGTTCGGGCCGCACGGTCCTAACTTTTGGGGTTCGGGCCTAACTTTCGGGGTTCGGTCTAAGGCTGAGTTTGGTACAGCTGGGCTTATAAGTTATAAGCTGACTTTTAGCTTATAAGCAAAAGGTGGGTGTTTGCAGCTTCTCCTTTTTCTCTCAAAACACTTCATACTTTTTTAAAAAGTAGCTTATTTTAGACTTAGCAAACACCAAAACCTTTAATACTTAAAAATAAAGGAGTTTATAAGCTCTCCCAAACCCACTTACACCCGCCCTACATCAAACAGGTAAACTTGTCGAAACTCCTTTTCATTTTATTTTTTCCTTTTCCAGCGTTCTATTTTGTTTCGCTCGCACTCCAGAAATCGAAGGCTCCAAAAATCTCAACTCCGCCGGAGAGAACTCACCAGATTAGGGTTCTCTCTCTTCCCTGGTAAGATCTCCGACGCCCAAATCTTGTTTCTTTCAATTGCTCTCTGTTAAATTGCTTCTTGCTTAGATTCTAGACACACTTTCACTTCCAAACTCACTTGAAATTTCCCCCAAAATTCAAAACCCTAGCTTCCAAGAATGGACGACGGCGACGGAGCCGACCACCTGGATCAATTCCACCGCAACGAGGCTATCTCCGCCGTCGCCGACGACGGCTTTGCCGAGGAGGACGACGACTACGAGGACCTTTACAACGATGTTAATGTAGGCGAGGGGTTTTATCAGTCTATGAGGAAGAACGACGATTTAGGGTTTAAAAGCGAGGCGGTGCCGGAGGAGAAGAAACCTGAGTTGCTGGAGCTCTCGGAGGCGCAGCCACATCGGGGGGCTCCCATACCGAGTTCCGGTGGTGGTGAAGGTAGGGGTGTTGGGTTCGGTAATCAGAATCTAGGGTTTAGAGGGAACGAGATGAAAGGGCCGATTGGCGGTGGAGGTGGGATGAGGATTGAATTAGGGCAAGCTTCGAGTAAATTGAATGAGTTTGAGCAGCAAAGTGGGGGTGGTGTTGGTCTTGGGGCTCAAGGGATGGGTGCTCAGAAGCAACAATTACAACCGCAACCACAGCCTCCACAGCAACAGTTACATGGTGGTGCTGAGAATGTGGGGAATGAGGGTTTCTTGAGGCAACCTGGCAGTGTCGGAGGGGGGAATGTGAATGGTGTTGGTGGGAATAGTGGTCCGGGAGGTGGATTTGGTGGAGGTGGTGCAGGAGGGGCAACATTGTATGTGGGGGACTTGCACTGGTGGACAACAGATGCAGAGCTGGAGGGGGAGTTGTGCAAGTATGGACATGTGAAGGAAGTGAAGTTTTACGAAGAGAAAGCCAGTGGGAAGTCAAAAGGATATTGCCAGGTAGATTTCTATGATCCTGCTGCTGCCATGGCCTGCAAGGATGGAATGCATGGGCATTTGTTTAATGGGAGGCCATGTGTTGTTGCTTTAACAACACCGTATAGTGTTAAGAGAATGGGGGAGGCTCAAGTGAATAGGAACCAACAGGTATCCCAAGCTTCCCAAGTTCAACCAAGGAGGGGACCTAATGATGCGGCTGGGAATAAAGCTGGTGGGAGTGCCATTACGACTGGTGGGAATTATCAAGGTGGGGATAATAACAACAGAGGTTATGGGAGAGCAAACTGGGGCCGAGGTAATTCTCAGGGTATGGGAGGTAGAGGTCAAGGTGGTCCGATGAGAAATAGGGGTGTAATGAGTGGCAGAGGTATAATGGGGAATGGTGGAAATGGGTTTGGGCAAGGTATTGGTGCCACCCCTCCTTTGATGCACCCTCAGTCAATGATGGGTCAGGGCTTTGATCCAGCTTTTGGTGCTCCAATGGGAAGAATGGGGAGTTACGTGGGCTTTCAAGGAGCTCCACAGCCTCCTTTCTCAGGGATGATGTCTTCTTTCCCACCTGTGGGGGGTGTTGGGCTGCCTGGAGTAGCCCCTCATGTGAATCCTGCATTTTTTGGACGAGGTATGCCCATGAGTGGAATGGGAATGATGCCAACTTCAGGTGTTGATGGGCCTAATATGGGAATGTGGCCAGATCCAAGTATGGGGGGTGGATGGCCTGGTGAGGAGCATGGTGGCGGCAGGGCTGGTGATTCTAGTTATGGTGAGGAGGCTGGTTCTGATCATATGTATGGTGAAGCTGATCATGATAGAGGTGGGTGGCAGAATACCATGAAGGAGAAAGATAGAGGTTCAGAGAGGGACTGGTCTGGATCTTCTGACAGGAGGTATCGGGAAGATAGGGATCAAGGGTTTGACAGAGACATGCCGAGAGAGAAAGATGTGGGTCATGACCATGAATGGACTGAAAGAAGGCATCATAATGATGTAGATGTTAATCGAGAGAGGGACAGAGAGCGTGACAGGGAGCGTGACAGGGGTCGAGAACGTTCTCGAGATCACGATCGTGAAAGGTACAGGGAAGATAGAGAAAGATATGCTGATCATCATAAATACAGAGATCGAGAAATGGTCCATCAGGAAGAAACTAATAGGGGGCGGTCAACAAGGACTCATAGTAAGGCACGCTTACCTGAAGATGATGACCGCCGTTCAAGATCTAGGGATCGTCGTTCAAGATCTAGGGATGCTGATTATGGGAAGAGGCGGCGGCTTACTTCTGAGTAACGTCTTTCTTTTGGTTAATTCCTTGAGAAAGAAAGAAATGTGACAGAAACTTTTGGCCTGCCACACTCATAGGACTGTGTTTGGATCCTTGTTTCTTTAATGGCTGCCCTGCTTTCTGTTCCTTGCTTCTACGTAACAGGAGTGCAATTTAAATCCTGTGTGGCCAAAGGTTAGCCTTTATAGTTCCAATGAATTTTATGGTCTTCTTATAAACTTGAAGAGTATTCGTGTTTGATTCCAATGCTCTATGCTGGTTTTGTTATTCCTTGATCATGACCATTGTATAGTTATACCACTGTTGTAGTTTATTTGTTAGAGGAAGTATGCATCACCTCGTTCTGATCTTTCCATAGTGCTGTAACTCTGTAACTTGTAAAAGATATCAGTTATTTGATTTTACAGTTTTGGTGATCAGTGCTGCGTTAAACAAATATAGTGTCTTACTAGCACATTTAACAAATTAAATGTCATACTGTGGTTTAACAATCAATGCGCAGCCTTGGTTTCAAGTTTTTTATGCTATGTTCACATATGGGTGTAAGTTTGATGCATAACCACTTACCTACATTTCTGTGATCGAAGTCTGAAAGATATACTTCTCCACAAACTTTACAAGCATTCTTGTGGCTTGCTCAGAAAAAATTCTGGGCTTGTTTGGAACTATTTCCTTCGAATAGCTTTCACCCTGTATCACTTTGGCTGTGCCACATCCTATTATAGTTTTTTTTGGCTGCGAAAATTTACGAGCTTTCAAAAGTCCTTAGAAAGGGGTTTGCCTGCCTCAAGAAAATGCTTTTTGTACTTTTTACATTTTCTTGTCAACTTGTCAATAGTAGGACTAGCAATCCGAAGTATCTTGAAGTCTTTGAATTAGAAGTTTAGAACCTTATCTCATATATAATAGAAAAGTAATGGGGATCTCTACTCAACCTTAACATAATAGAAGGGGAGTAAAACCCAACATATGATCAAGGAGTTGGAAGTGCTTCTTAAAAAACCAAGCAGGTCTGAATCTCACTTGGGCACTTTGGGCTTTTTACAAAGTTTTAAACCCTTTTAGAATCCTAAACAGCTGCATTTCAGTACTATATCCTGTGTTGGCATGACCATATGCAGTAAAGGTGAACAATTACATGTGGTAATCCCAGTTTTTTGTGTTTATCAGTTACAGGTTCAGGACCACATTTTCAGACACTGTTCCACCTGTTCAATTATTCAAAATGTGCTTTTCATGTTATTTAGTTTCTATGAAAGGAATCTTGCTTAATGTTGTAACTACAAACCTGGATGGTTGGGATTTATTTGCAGAACCTGTCTACATGAATTTATGTTTTGATTTGCTTGAAAAACTGAAATTTTTGTAATATTAAACACGTTTCTATATATATATATACACACACACATAGTTTCTATCCAGAGAGGGATCCCGCTCTGAAATTAAAGTGCGGGACTCCTTATTTGGCTCACTTGTAGGTCACATTTCCACATCTCCACCACTTATACACACACACACAGTTTCTATCCAGAGAGGGATCCCGCTCTGAAATTAAAGTGCGGGACTCCTTATTTGGCTCACTTGTAGGTCACATTTTCACATCTCCACCGCTTAGTGTCTAGAGCATAGTGTAGATCACTCCTACCAAGTTTCATCAAATTTAGAAAACATTTGAGTGTAGGTCATATATATATACATAGACGCCGTTCACATGCATTTGAGATCAATAGAATTTTGACTTTCAGTTGAGATGAATATGGTTGCCTCTCATCTCAATAATCAAAATGGTGGCTGCTAAGATGATTACTTTATATGTTTTTATTTTTATTGTTTTTCACATGTTCTCTGGGATTTGGACAGCCTCATGGTATATGGCTTGCCATCTGCTAGAGTTTCCTACCTCCTAAAGATTCTAAAACTTGGTAGAGGCCCAAGCTTCTAATGTTGGTCCGAAGTGGGTTAGAATTATCCTAGGAATTAAAAAGAATACTGGCAATCTTCACGTATGGTCAATCTAGATAGTTCTCGGTCCTTACTCAGTAGGAGAGTAAGGAATCTCTATGTTATTCTTTGTGCAGCTTTGTACTGCAATTGATTTGTTTACATTGTATTTAAGCAACTGGAGTTGGGTCCTTGGACGAACATAGTTGTCTTTGCATGACATCTTATATAACTTCTTGTGCCCTCAATTGTAAAATTTCACTGAAAGGAATTTTGCTTATTATTTCTAATGATTTTGCTTCATATTTAGTGTTAGGTGTGTAGGTGCTTCTGGTAATTTGGTCTTACATTGTACTAAAGGTTCTGCAATACATGTAATTTTATTGAATGTGTTACTACTGTTTACCCCTCTTATTTTTGCTTATTTAGATGCTCCCTTTGCCCAGATTTTGTCAGTATATTTTATACATTTGTGATCCATCCTTGCATTTTGAAGATATGTTATTACTTATTAGTGGTCATCCTTAATTTCTTTTTTGTTTTTGAGTTCTTTTTCTAGTTCGTATTTTTATGTTTAGTTTAATGTGTTGCTTGCAGAGGTATGCTGGCATGCTTATTGGAATCATGTTGAAGCTATGAAGTAGGAAGTAGAGTTGCCTTGAAGATGAGGAGGATACCTTCAGCATTTAAGAGCGTATGGTTTTTCCCCTTCTCTGCTTGGATGTAGAAGCTGAACTCCTGATTTTAGTTTTAGCTTTGTTTTACCTTTTTAATGTTTAACGTGCACTTAATGGAATTAGATGTTGTTATGGCCTGAAATTTGCTGGAAGTCTAAACTGTAGTAAATTTTAAATGCGATATTTGATTGTTGTAATAGGATCTAATATGCCGTTTTTTAATTGGCTTGTATATCTTTCCCCATTCTTTTTTGTTTTGCTATGGGGGGATGTATGACCATGCTGATTGGTTGAGATAATTGAAGGTGTAGCATACTTTTTTTGGTTGAGAAGTAGCATACTAACATTCTTTTAAAGTTTTACTCATGTGCATACCAAAAGGCTGAGGAATAAATTCATTTTCACAATGACTTTCTTTTTGCGTAGTTTTCACAACTGAGGACACACTTCTGTTTCATTTTACAAGACATTTTCTGTTAACAAAGCCCACAATGTACATTTTCTGTCAATATTGACTGACACCCTTGCACCTTGTATAATTGAGACACCCAACCAAGCCGTGGGAGTGTGGAAGCCTTATTCTTACATTACTGTTCACTTTAGTACTGTATGTTTGGTACCCCAATTTTGGGTCACCTTAATAGTAATACTTTTCCTACTTTCATTTGAGTAGGCTTACCCAATATTAGTTTGAACCATGTTTGGTGACAGTAAGGGACAGTGCGTAGAACAATCACCCGATCTTTGCTAAACTACAAAACCTAGAAAAGAAAAACACAACCTACAACTACAGAACCCAATCAAAGTTCCAAATCCAAATCTGGTTAGGGTTAGAGGGCATCATACCCACATCATCACAAGCTCAGCAAAATCAATTTGAGGGCTGAAAATAAGGATCAAAGGGTTATGATGACTGAAATCTCATCAAAGACCAAGAGAAGTATTTCTGCTAAAACACATAAATACAAACCCATATTGAATTTGGGGGGGGGAATTAAATTGGGGGTTTACAAAGTGGAACTTGGTCTTCTCAGATGTCAGATTCTAGATCTCATTGTTAGAAAATATTGGAATTTACATTTACTGCATTACATTGAAATAAATATAATTGATTTAGCTAAATAGAAATAACAATAAATACATGAATATAACTCTATTTTTGGTTATTTGTTAAAGTTATATCTCCTTGCAAAAGTATGATACTCATCATATTAATTACTCGATCAATATTACGAGTTGTGATAAGTTTTAGTTTCTCTTGATAACTATTAAGCAGGTATTAGACTCTTAATGAGATGAGTCTCTTATCTAGTTAAACTAGCCGATATATATACAAGAAGAAGCTCATGCACTCAACACACTTTGTATTCAGTTTAGTCGCATACTAATGTTCTAAGTGTTGAAGAAGGCTTTAATTGTTGGTTTTAGTGCTGCTGCTATTGCTAGAAGATGTCGAACTCGATGAACCAGTCCTCAAGTTTGTCCTCTAGTCTTTTGATCTTATTGATATAAGATGTGAAGCCAATGGGGCTTATAGACGACGGTTAATAGACGAGGGTTGTCGTAGAAACCGTCGTCCAGTATAAATAGACGAGGGTTTTGTTGAAAACCGTCGTCTATGAAGGGGTGGTTTAATTACACCCAGTTTATGGACGAGGGTTTTTTATATAACCGTCGTTTATATAAAACCACAAAATAAAAAAAACTGGGGAAATGATAGACGAGGGTAATGTGAAAAACCATCGTCTTCTTGAAAACGCGCTACTAACATTGGAAACGCGCGCTCAAGTTGCCCGCTAAATTTCCACAGAAAGGAATTGAAGTCTGAAACCCAGACGCGTGAAAAACCCAAGCATCCAATTTCTTGAACACCAATTTGTTCAATCCAGTCTGAAATTCTTTAACACCTCAACACCAAAGCCGAAATTCTTCAACACCCAATTTCTTCAACACCAATTTGTTCAATCCAGTTGAAGTCGCCGCTCTCGTTCTTGGGTTTTCAACCCTCTAATCGAAACCAGTTGGAGTCGCCGCTCCTGTTCTCTTGTTTTCAACCCTCTAATCGAAACCAGTTGAAGTCGCCGCTCCCGTTCTCTTGTTTTCAACCCGCTCCCGTTGAATGGCGCGAGAAAATTCGGCGGAGAAAACCCTAGATCTGCTACCCTAATTTCGCCTTCATTTGAAGTCGCCGCTCCCGTTCTCTTGTTTTAAGCCCTAGCTCACTTCGAAGACAGGTACCCAAATCCCATATCACTTTCTGCACTTCGAATTTTAGGGCTTTTGTGTTTGATTTTTTTTTTAATTTTTTTTTTTAAATTTCCATAACTCCCAGTTCATGGTAGCCATGTTAGGGTTCATCAGTTGTTTTCGTGATATGGTTATAATGGTGTTGAAGTTCATCTGATTTTTATGCAGTGTGGATTAGCACATAAAACACTTATGTTTGTGCGAGATGAATTTGAGTTATTAGCTCTGTTAACACTACATCTTCTGACTTCAGTTATGGCTATTTGTAGGGAACCCCTAGTAATTAATTTATAGTGGGCTTGATGCAGTGCTGTCGGTAGCATCTGAAGCTTCTGTTAAGTGATTTATTAGAAGATTATCCTCCTACGATTTCAGTGGTATGCTTATTTTTCTCCTCTACAGTTTGGGACCTTTTTCCCAATTTTATGTTGTTAGTTTAGTCTGGTCCAAGTTATTTGGTTGATTAGAAGTTGGACTATAGCAATGTTTTCTTACTCTGGGTTATACACTAGAGGCAATTGTAACATTGTTTCCTTATGCAAATTTTAAATGGGCAGGTGACAATTAGTTGTTGACAATTGAATGTCGAAAATTGTATGCTTGCATTTTAGTTGTGATAGGATATAGAAACCAGCATGTCTAGTTACTTTGTGGTGATGGACTGGTTCTAATAAACTATATATGTTTTCTGTTTTCTCAGTTCATAATCATTTGGAGATTGTTGGGTGTACCATTTTGGAGCATCGTTGTGATTGAGAGATTAATAAGGTATGCAATTTTGAAAGTTTTCTAGTAAGCAATGTGTAGCTCAATGAACTTTTCTTGTTAAGGTTGCATGTTTAATATCTTGTTTGGCTGTTGGCGTGGATGGAATGTTTTTGATATCATATGTGTCAGTGGATTTTTGGAAAACACTTATTTCGTTATGAGATTTAATAGAATTTATTTGAATTTGCTTGTCTTTGTTTGTTTAAAATTAGATGGATACCTCTTGGATGTTTGCGGATAGAAGAACAGAAGAATATAAGTCGGGGGTTACGTTTTTCCTTAAAATAGCCATTGAGAATGCGAGCAATCCTAGTCACATTAGCTGTCCTTGCTCCAAATGTCTCAATATGAAATCCTTTAGTGCTTCTGTTGTAAAAGAGCATCTCTTTTTCAATGGAATTGATAAAGCCTATACAGATTGGATATGGCATGGCCAACCACCAAGGTCAGCTGCTAGTCAATGTCCAAATATAGACTACGGTGTTCATTCTGAAAGTGTAGACATGGAGGGAGTTGATCTAGATGATTTAGAGGTTCAGTCCAACGATTTTTTGAAAGTCATTGATGATGGAGATAAGCCGTTGTACCCCGGCTGTACAACTAGAACTAAGCTAGGCACACTTGTTAAATTATACAATTTGAAAGCAAAGCATGGCATGACAAATGCTTGCTTTAATGACCTGTTAGTGGAGCTCTCAACAATGCTACCCGAAGATAATGAAATACCGTCATCTATGTACGAAGCGAAGAAGATAATGCGTGCTTTAGGATTGCAATATGAAAAGATACATGCATGTCCTAATGACTGTATTTTGTATCGAAAGGAGTATGAGCATACTGTGCAGTGCCCGACATGTGGTTTGCCAAGGTGGAAGGTGGGGAAACATGATCAAAAAATTAGGAACGGAGTGGCAGCAAAGGTTTTGTGGTACTTTCCAATTAACCCCAGGTTTAGAAGGTGGTTTCAGTCATCTAATACAGCTAGGGATTTGACGTGGCACTCAAGAAGAAAAGCTACCAAGGGTCAAATGCGGCATCCAGCCGATTCACCAGCATGGAAGATGTTGGACAGTAGTTGGCCTGCGTTTGGAGAAGAACAACGTAATCTTAGACTTGCTCTGTCAGCCGACGGATTTAATTATAAGTATATGAAAATTTTTGCTTCCAAGGTACATTGTCCTTCGTTGTAGTTAGAAGTTGACATATTGTTTGAGCTTAATTATAAGTTGGCATCTTCATTTGCCAATCTGACCCATAGTCAAAAAATTTCTGCAGGTTCTGTGTGCTTGTATTTTGGTCCTTAATTTAGCTTATGATGTCTTTGCATTTTGGTTTCAAAGGATTGTCATTTTGAATGATTGTCATTGTTTTACCTTTATGTACAGTGGGAGAAGATGTCCAACTTGACGTACACACAAAGCGACATTGATGAAGTTCGCGAAGAATGGGCGAAATTTGTGACACCTTATTTCGCGGAGTAGCTAGGTTTGACCACTTTATGTAGTTAGTACATGCCATGGTCTTAGTTTTTTGGAATATGCTATGGAATTGTTTTTGGATAGTTGAGTAGAGCTTAACTATTTTTTCAGTAATTGTAAGATGGCTTAGCTAGCAGCTGCTTTTGTTGTAAACTTGGTGTTATGGTCCTTTGATCATAAGAACAAACGAAATGATGTATTTGTAAGAGTTGTTTCAATCAAGATACTGCATGATTTAGTTTGGACCTATTGTGTGGTTTAGTTTGGTGATTTCTGCATATATTGGTAACTGGATGAATTGGATTTATTAGGTACCAATATGGCTGAGCCAGGGGAATCTGCAAATTTGCAAATCCTGCAAATCCAGGATGCATGAAATAGACGACGGTTTTTGTTAAAACCCTCGTCTATTTAATGCATCCTGGATTTGCAGGCGTACCCAAAATCTTCAATAGACGACGGTCCGCTTATAAAACCCTCGTCTATAACACTGAAACCGTCGTCTGTTTTGAACATAGACGACGGTTTACGGTAAAATGCTTATTTCACTCACTTTATAGACGACGGTTTCTAAAAAACCCTCGTTTATATGTAAATATAGACGACGGTTAAAAACCCTCGTCTATATGCTTGCTATAGACGAGTGCCATTTTAACGAGTGTTTTTGGCATATTCGGACGACGGTTTTTAACCGTCATCTATGACCTAAATTGGCTTAGTTGTTCTTGTTGTTATGATTAGATCTTGTTGTGTTTTGATTGTTGCATCATTTAGTCTCATAGTGGTATAAGAGCCATCGGGCTATCATAATAACATGAATCATATCATTCGTTTTGATTTGGATGCAAAACCTGAAAATTAGTTTGATCAAGATATGTATGCTTTTTGCTACTGTTGTGTTAAAAACTTAACAAGTTTCATTCTTTCGGTTTTGGGCCAACAATGAGTGTTACGGTAATCGGCTGAAACCATTATGTTGATGTATGAATCTGGTTACAGTTTCAAAGTGTGATATTAAGGAGTGATGGAGAGATACAACACTTTTGAGCTTGAAGTTAGCGATTTGCTTCCTCTTGAGCTGAAGTTGAGAGTGGATGTGAGATGTGACTTGGTGTTCATCGCACGCGCAGTGCGGCAGTGATTTCCTTGTTAGAATTGTAATAGAGAGAAAATAGTGGCACTTAGGAGATTTGAGTATATCTGACTTCAAATCGTAATCTATTGTCAGACTAATTGTTATTAATGGAGGTAGAAAGACAAGTGTGTCTATCAATTCAGAGATACGATGAAAAAGGTTGTTGGAATGGCCACTTGAAGTGAAGGAAAGTTGGTAGTTGTCAAGGCTCTATGATACAAGTAATGTTGATGATTCCGTTGGAATTGTGACATTGATGACGTTTTCTTTGCTGGTTCGTAAATTTCAGAATGAGTTCGGATTCACATATATGCATCACTCAAAGCTTAGTGTACGGAACAGTGAGACTTGTGACGTCTCATCGTGTGGATCAAGTGTGCTACTACCCCTTGTCAGTATATCTTAAATCTTTGATGTAATTGGCTGGAGTATCGAAGCGATGAATGAGTATCATCGACTTCTCGAGACTTCACAAGTTGACTGTCCTTGTTTCTGGGGTGTTAGTTGAGCCTTATGAGTTGTGGTTTGGTTTGAGAAGCGGGGATCCATACTTGTTTTGTTAGAGTGAATGTTTGGGAGGTTGAGCATGGTTTTGCATTTATGTTTTCTTCGAGGAGTAAGTATTTCGGGTCCTCACATCTACATATTATGGTATCCCAGATTCTGTAATTTCAACTCTGATTAATGTCTCATATCCTTAGAATATAGTCTGGTACATGTAAGTGAGATCATTTGTACGGTCATGTACAAAAAGAAAATAACTACTTATCAGACTCGTACAAGGAAAAATATCACGAAAAGCGTGAACCAGATCATGCAATCAAGTTCAAAGGAGAAAGAATTCACATGTCTCCTTTCGGCTATGATTTTCTTTGTGGACTAGCATGAGCTTTGATTCAGAAACATAATTTGGCATGAAGTGTTTTGGTTTCCCGTAGTTTTGTAGGGTACGAATTCTCAATCGGTTCGTTTAGAGGGTCAGCAGATCACTAAGAGTATGTGTGAATGAGTGGAGTACAGTTTCGTAATAAGTGGGGTTTGACATTGAGTTAAGGAGTAACGTGATGACGAATTGTTACATGACGTCATGAGATTCGAACTGGGTGGTGAAATAGAACTTTGCTCTTGTTCGAGTCAGATTCTTTAAGAGAGTGGAAAACATGAATAAGCCTATTGGTATTTATATTCTAAGCCTATTGGTATTTATATTCTGGCTTAGGCAACACAGAAATGTTTTCAAATGATGCTTCTGGTGCACGACGAAGATTTTTGTTCTTTTGGAAGGAAACATTACTTTTAACAAGCGTGAGATTTGGTGGATCATAAAAAACTTGGTAGGTAGTGCGTAACCTATTTTGTAAATGGGTTGGAGTAGGTAAAAAGAGTTTTGTGATTCAGTTATAATCAATGATTCAAGGAGAAGATCAATGTGATCAGAGGTAAGAATTTAAACGGTTTAGAGTAGACATGAAAAGAGTGGTCGAACTTTAGAAAAGTGATGGGGTATTTGAAGGTTATCCACGTAGAAAGGTATGGTATGTTTGGACAAATGTGAGATGTTATATGAATTTGTGGAATATGTTGGCTATCCATGGAGTTAAATTGGATATCTAATGTCGTCTATATTCATCCTTCATAAATAATGTCTATCTTCCATTATATCTTATGGGAATAGTATTCCAGTTTGTACTGGAATTTGGCTTATAAGGAGGAATCGATATGGATTTTTGATTTTTCCTTTGTTCAAAATTTGAGAACATTATTCATGAAATTCGTAGAAGACGTTAATACGAGTTTGTAGATACGTGGCACACTCTTATAAGTTCGTATAAGAAAGTTATAGTCTAAAAATGAAAAGTTACTATTACAGTAAATGGTATAAAAAGGAAAAACTTACGTAAGGTGGAATGTCAAAAATTAGAAACTCACCCTCTCTCTCTCTCTTCCCCATCGTTCTCCCTTTACCACGATGCCGATCGCATTGCCACCAACCATCGCCATCTGCCTGAGTTGGGCAGCGATTTGGGTGTCATAGTGAAGCTCTCCTCCTCCCCTTTCTGTCTAAGTAGGTGGTAGAACATATCTCGCCGCCGTGAAGGAGAAATCTTAATGTGAAGCCGCGCCTCCCTTTTTGCCAGATTTCGCTCCTTAGGACACCAACCTGTGAGTTCTTTATATGATTTTGAAGATCTTCATTAATACATCAATCCTCTAGAAGACGATAACTCAATTCATTGTGTGTAAGGAGAATCATCAAATTGAAATTTTTAGGGTTTTGAAATTGCGATTTTTGTGCTTCGATTCAATTGAGTTGTTTAGGGTTGGAATGGGTCTTATACCCCTTCAAGAAAGTTGTTTATAATGTTGAGACGAAATTGATGTTAAAATTTGATTCTGATTGAATGTGGCCGGAAGTAGCTGTCGGCGGTGCCGCCACTTTTTAGACAGTTTTTCTTACCAAATGAGAGAAGTTCAATGTTGTAAAGTTTGTGTTTTTCGGAGAAGTTTTAGTTAGGTTTTGAAATTTTTCAAGTTTGATAATTTTGGAAGAGATAAAATTAGTAATTTTTCATCGGTTTTTAGTCGGTTAAGCTTTAAGAAATATTCTTAGAACTCCTAAGCTAATGTTGAAGGCCGGATTTGATGTTGTTAAAAGTTTGAGAAATGGATTAAGTGGAAGGGTTTCAGTACTTATTTTAAAGGGTATTTATTTTACCCTGAATTTAAGGTGTGGTTCTAAGCATGGTTATTGTGCTAGGATATAATGAGACTGTGCTTGAATGACGATTCAGTGTTCGTCAAGCTAAGACTTAAATCTGTGAGTAGATTTTTATTTTAGATAAATTGCATGCAACAGTTTTCTTTTAAATCTGTTTTTTATGAAAATAATTGAAGTTAGATTTTATTGTTGGGCATCTAACTCTTGATTTTGAAATTGAAAAGGGATTTTGCTCCTTGATTGGCTTTACAAATTTTTTTTAATTATTTGGGACTGTTTTGATAAGATGAGCTTAATATAATTTCTTTAGGTAAGTGGGCTAGGAAGGAGGGTTTATTTCTTTCCCGTAAATTTTATTTAATTTTCCGGATTATTTTATTATCAATGTTCTTTGACATGTGGGACATGAGAATAAATGTATATTTTTTTTACGAAATTCTTTTTTATGGCCTTTATATTTTAAGTACGGTCGTGAACCATACATGGTGCATGAGATGTTTTATTTTATTACGGAAAATAGTCTTTTGTGATTTTCGGTTTTGTTTTGTTTTATTTCACCATAAGGGTTGTTATATATATAATAGCTGTCCTCGTCTGATGATGAATTGTACGCCTAGCGTGAGAAGCTTTAGAGCTTGATAGTTGAGAGATAGTTGAGAGGCTCTGACCCTAGTCTAGGAGGCTTATTGCTATGGTTAAACCTCTTCCCTTTATTCTTGTCTTATTTTGGAACCAATGAGATTGATATTTTTTATTTCCATAATTTAATTTTTAAATGAGATTGGTTCATCACTTTCACTCCCATTTACGTACTCGATTTAACAGCGGGGCTGGATTCTCTTTAACGAGGTTTTTCTAGACTTTGAGCTAATTATTTGAAATCATTGCGTGCTTTGCGGTTTGTAAAGTTGAAACTTGGGAAAGAGTGTAAGATATGTTTTCTTTATTATTTCACTCACTCTAACGTATTTTTGGAATACTTTGCACGAAGCCCTTCGATTTCAAATGCTCAAATTGCAGAATTGCTACAATAGGTCGGGCGTACAAGAAGATTAGACATTTCTGATTCTCTTTCTCTCTCTCTCTCTCTTACCCATTTTCTAACATTTTTAGTTGAACTTCTCTGATTACCTTGGGTTGAAATTTAATTTGGTTAATATGAGTTACAATTGTATTAGTGACCTGAATTTTTGGAGGAGTTGATGAGTTAATAGGAGAGCAGGATGGCTCCTGGTGTTATAGATGAATTATTTGTTATGGAAGTGTTTGTCGACTTGCAGGTATGGTTGTTCATTTTGAAAGGAGGCTTTGCCGAATTTTCAGTAGAATATTTTTTGGAGGTAATCCCTGCTGGATTTACATTGAATTTCAGGATGAATCCTAGGATGGGTCCTGGCATGACCAATTTCTTCCGCCTCAAAGTCCGTACACCCTTGATGAGTTGATATTTTTAGTGAAAAATGGGCGGCTTGTTCCTCTAATTTCCGAAGGTAAATTCAGCTGTATTGGTTGTTGTATATATGCTTTGAATTTTATTGTTGATAGCCTTTATGCTTATTTAGCCATTTTTATTTTGCAGATAAACCCAAAGTTCCATATGCCATTAAGTTTCTTCATGATTTTAATGTCGCAAGTACAATCCCACCTCGAACACCTGTGTATTATGAATATCGACATGGTGCCACGTCTTCGATGCATCCAACAGGGGCATCGAAGTACGTTTCTTTCTTTGTTTCTATTTGAGTAAATTTCAACTCTGATACCTAAACTCTTGTGACACGGTAAAACTGATACCCAAACTTATAAAACTATCAATGCAGTACCCTAAACTTCATTTTCGCTACCAACGAAAAGCCTGATGTCATTTTCTGTCATGATAGCATTTGTTTGATGATATGTCTCGTATGCGACCCATCAAAAATATTTTTTTTCAGTAGATAACCACATAAGTAGTTCCCGAACTCTTCTAAAATAATCAATGTGATATCTAAAATGAAAACTCAGGTTTTTCATGCTCAAACTAGGAAAGAAAATGGATCTGTAAGATATAATTTTAGAGATTTTGGAAGAAAATGAGATATATGAAAAAGTTTAAATGTCATCTAAACCCTAAACTCTTAACAAAAAATTTCTAAAGGTCTGTAAGACCAAACTCAAATGTTTTGCAGGCTCATTTGCATTCTTGGAATAAACCAGAATGTCATCTATGACCACGATCACAAATCGGTCAAGATATAGACCAAACACCCTATTCATGAGGTCCATAAAAGTTGTGGCTGCATTTGTAAGCCCAAAGGCCATCACCACAAACTCATAATGGTCATAACGAGACCGAAAAGCAGTCTTGGCTATGTCATTATCCCGAATCAGCAACTGATGATATCCCGACCTTAAGTCAATCTTTGAAAAGACTGTTGCCCCTCTCAATTGATCAAACAAGTCATCAATACGGGGCAAGGGATACTTTTTCTTCACAGTAACTTGATTTAGCTTCATGTAATCCACACAAAGTCTCAACGTACCATCTTTATTCTTAACAAACAACATCGGGGCACTCCAAGAAGATGAGCTAGGTCGAATAAATCCCTTATCCAACAACTCCTGCAATTGAGTTCTCAACTCTTTCAATTCGACAGGGGTCATTTTGTACGGTGCTTGAGAAATAGGCGTGGTTCTAGGGAGTAAATCGATAGTAAAATTGATCTCTCTTTCGGGTGGCAAACCAGGCAATCCGTCCGGGAAAACTTCTGGAAACTCTTTGACTATAGGAATATTATCCAAACCTACTTCTCTCATACTAATATCCACCACATGCGTTAGGTAGGCTTGACAACCTTTATTCAACAATTTCCTAGCGGCCACAGCTAAAATTAGATACTTTAGGAGAACATCCATTTCTCCCTAAAATGTAACCTCCGGCATTCCCGGATTTTGAAATACTACTTCCTTCTGGAAACAATCCACCATGGCCCTATGTGCTCCCAAAAAGTCCATACCCAAGATTACATCAAACTCTATCATATCTAAAGGAATGAAGTCAGCTTCGAACACATGGCCATCCACCAACACCTCACAACCACTACATACCCAATTTATCTCCATCGTATCCCCAGATGGCAAGGATACACGCCACTCGCCTGGGAGTGGTGAGGATGACACATTGGCATGGAGTGAAAATCTACTTGACATAAAAGAATGCGTAGCTCCCGGATCAATCAATGTAAAAGCAGGCTGGCCAAAAATTAATAACGTACCAATGATGACCTCTGGAGAAGTACGACCCTCCTGCTGAGTCATGGCATGCACTCTAGCATGAGTAATGGTGGGACGTCCTCTATTTCCTCTGTTCTGCTGAGCATTACCTCTATTTGGACCCAACATACGAGTACCGCTACCAGAATTAGCACCCGTTGGAAACTGGGTCCTGGCTTGAGTAGGGGTATACGTGGCTCTCTGAGTCAGGAAAGGGCACTCTCTCTTAAAGTGGTCATGTTGACCACAATGATAACATCCCCCTGACTGACACTGACTCTGTCCCAACTGGAATGACTGACCACCTCAAGCCCCACTCTGGCTACTAGATCCTCCACTGAACTATCCAGATGTGAGTCCACCAAACTGGTTCCTAAGGCATCTCCTGCCAAACCTCTTGAACTTTCCTCGAACTCCTGAGCCAGAACTCGAGTGGCTACTATAACCACTGCCAACAGATGATCCAGAACCAGAAGTAGATGTCTCCCTCCTAGGAGGGGCTCGACTAGGACCACCAAAATCAGGTAGGGGGCCAACTGCTAACTCCTGTGCCTCAATATGCATAGCAAACATCATGACCTGCTGAAATGTCTGGTAAGGCACTGTTGTCATCTGACTCGCATACATACCACAAAGTCCCTTGAAAAAGTAATAGATCTTCTCCTCATCTGTCTTTACCAAGTCAAGCACATAGAACGCTAACTCCTTGAAGCGCTGCTCAAAAGCCGTCACAGACATAGTATCATCTTTCTTTAAATTCAAAAACTCCAACCTCATTCAGTTGATATGGGCTGGGCTGATGTAACGCTTCTTGAAATGAGCTGTGAATTGACCCCAGGTCATACCCTGAACACCATCCCCCAAGACTCTTTCCAAATCAAGCCACCAATGCCAAGCTTCCCTTTCCAGGAACTGAACAGCGTTGGTCACTTTCTTACCTTCAGGACACTCTGCTTGCACAAACATTTTCTCCATGCTCTCTAGCCAGCTAACAGCATCTATCGGCTCATTGGCATGGGAGAAAACCTGGGCTCCATTCCTGCGCGTCTTCTCATAAGTGATATCTGAAGAAAAAGTGGTGAGTCGCCTGAAGAACTGTTCCAATGGACCATCAGCTGGTGCTCCCTCATCCCGAGGATTGGGAGGATTTACAGGCTCGACCGCGACCACGACACATAGTTACCTGAGGAAGAAAACATTTAGCACCATTCTTAACAACACTAGATTAACTACTATAAATACTCAAGGAATACCTAGTATCTCATGCATAATATTCTAATAATCCGTCGCGGTCGGACCATCACTCTATAGATACTAAATACTCTTAAGCACAAATAGTAGTATGAAAGAATCAAATAACCTAATGCTCTGATACCAACTGTCAAGACCCACCCCGGATTAACCCCTTTAACCCGAAGTAAATCTTGCAGGACCACCTCCTAAAGAAGATTCTGCCGAAATTTTAACATAGTCTCATTTGAAAAGTAGACAACCCTTAACCTACAACAACTTAAAGAGAACACTTCTATATAACCAACAGCCACCCAATACTCTTGGAGCCATCCTGCTCCCATAACATCCTTCACAAGATACACATCTAAATATTTCATAATAAAACATACCAAGTGCTAACATAACAATTTAACAACAGTCTCAAATTTAAATCTTGCAGTGGGTTCTAGATCCCTAGGAGTTCACCGAATGATTAAATACAATCCGATGTGTATCAGAGCTACTAATTAAAGTAGAAGCAGGGAAAAATACAAAGTAGGTTAACTCGGAACCTATTGATGGATTGAGAAGTGGCGGTAACTATGTCTGGTCTCCACGAAAACTAGTCGAATCGAGCACTGCAATCTGGGCATTTAAAACGAAGGGCCCATGGGAGAAACATTGGAAAATATTAGCGTAAGTGGACAAAAATCAAATATATAAAGACTAATTTCTTTAATGCTCTCCCTTGGATATTCCAAAAATTCCTTATGCACGTAACCATTAGAAAACGATTAAATAAAACATATAACAATTCTCTTGGCTCAAATCTATAATTTAAGATGTGGGGTACTATCACCAAGACCACGAGAAAAACAACTGACCAGCTCTAATCCACGAGATGGTCTATTGACCAGCTCTATCAGAGAGGGTCTATTGACCTGCTCTATTCAGGAGGGTCCTTCCGACCAGCTACCACCAAAGAGGGTCCTGACCGACTCTATCCGGGAATGTCCTTCTGACCAGCTACCACCGAAGAGGGTCGGACCAGCTACAATCCGGAGAGGGTACCATCTCTATCCGGAGATGGTCCATGCTAGCTAGCAATACATAAATACATATTCTTGAAAATCCTTGAAAACCTCGTGGTGATTAAATCAAAATCCAAGTCAAAACACCCAAGACTTTTTCCCAAATACATTGGATTTTAAACTTTCCCAGACATCCGAAACCAGTTCACTGAATTTACTTTAAATCCTTAAAATCCAAGAGTCAAGTTTCTCATTTTAAAAATAATCCCCCTCCAATACCCAAAATAGTGATAACAATTTAAAATCATTTTCCGGGAAAAATCATTTAAAACTCACAGGAAAGGTAGGAACCCCTTTCCCGGCTCACTTATATTTGAAAAATAATAAATCCTCAATTTTCCCAAAATCACCATAAATCTCAACATGGAGAAAAATTCTCACAATTAAAAGAGAAACTCATTAAAAATCTGTTGCATGCATTATAATTAAAAATAAAAGTCCATTCACAAAGATGCTGCTAAGTCTGTCGGCTATCTGAAAACTGCTCAGCTCGAGCTCCCCCACCTCCTGTTCAAAATATGCAATTAATGTCTCAATTCCACAATTAAAGTAAAGGACAACAAAATTAAATCTCCTCCCTTAACGTTCACCCTTAACCAACTCTAGAAAAACGTGGGGAGTCGGCCTCAATTACCCCGCTAGCGTAAAAACCCTTAACAACACTCTCACGCCTAGCCGGTAATTTCCAAATGACCAGTTACCATTTAAATATCCAATTACTAATTCCAATTCTTCGAAAAAAACTAAACGTACCGAATAAATCTCCAAAAAAAAATTCCCTTCAATGGCCTTCTCTTCATTTTTAAAATTTAATTGGTAAGAAAAACTGCCAAAAACGTGGCAATTCCGCCGCCAGCTCCGCCGCCGGTAAGAAATTCTGACCAAGCTCCGATCACCACCAATCGACACCAAATTTTCACAGTTTGTTCCTCTCATCATTTCGAACAACTTTCTAGTTCAACTCGAAGGCCAATTCGGCCTCTAACTAGGTCAATCTAACAAAAATTTCAAAAACATGAAATTTTCAAACTTCCAACTTCAAATCTTTGATTCTCTCTTGACACTCCAAATCGAACCACCAAACTTTAGGGGCGATTAGTACTCCTAAAACTCATCTTATCCATATAAAGAACTCCTCAATTAGTGGCTTGAGGAGGGAGAATTTTGATTTAGAACCTCTACTGTACACTCGACATTCAACAAAGAAATTCTCTCAAATCAAGGCGAGATAGATCGGAAGGCTTACCTAGGATGGAAGTAGACTCAGAGACCGTTCTTTTGGGACCGGTACGGCTGCCTGAGGTGAAGCGACAGCGGCGTAGTGGCAGCTGGAAGTTCCGGCAGGCTTTTGGTCGAGAGGAAAGAGAAAGTCGGGGAGAGAGAAAGAAAAGGTCGGGTGAAAAATCTGATTTTTCACCCCGGTAACTTCTATATAGCCATTTTACCTCAGATTTTTCACCCCGGTAACTCCTATATAGTCATTTTACCACATAGTAACTTTACATTTTTGTTTATAACTTTCCCATACGAACACCGATTTGAGCGTGTTACGTGTCCACGAACTCGTAACGACGCCCTCTACAACTTTCATGAAGAAAGATTTCCCAAATTCTCGAATTAACAAAAAGTCAACTTTTTGACCTCTTACGGTAAAATGGTTACTACAAATGGTTAGAGATTAAAGTAAACTAAGAAGTAACCGACCGTAAATTGATTCTAGGACCGGGATGTGACAGATCTAGTCCAGATCCGATCCATTTACAGGTCTACTCAAATCCAAATCCCAAATCTTAGCAAATCTCATTTATTTTTCACATGGCATATCAAATCAATTACCACACCATCATCCCACCATACCACAAACCAAATTTATATGTGAACTCAAAATACTCATTCTGTGGATATTTAGGCCATAGCGAACAACGATGCTATGAAACAATTGGGTACTCAGATTGGTGGGATTTCACCAAGAGACCCTAGAATAATCAATAAAAAGTTGTCATAGTCACTATAGAGAAGAGCAACAGTCCAATGCCTCCAATGTCACGTAGTAAAGTATGAATGGTAAGGTATCTATAAATGTTCCTAAATTATTGACAGCGGAGCAAACTGATCATATGACTAATGACCTTAGCCTCTTGAAAAAAAAACTCTCTTCTCAAAATATTGTTTCTACCGCTGATGGTGCTCCAACTCCGGTTACCAGAGATGGCTTTATTGTCTTATCAAACACATTAACCATTGATTTTGAATTAGTCATCCCTTTATTGTCATACAATCTTCTCTTTGTTGGCCAAATTATTCAAACATTATCATGTATTGTCTCCTTCTATCTGTCTTTCTGTGTATTTAAAGACATTCTAACTAGGCGGATTCTCGGTTATGGTGTAAGAAAAGGAAAATTGTATTATCTAGATCTAAAAGATATTGCAGAAAAACACAAGTCATTTTTAGGTCAAGCTAATCAGGTCAATGGAGTTGAAAGTGTTGAGAAAAATATATGGTTTTTGCACTATATATTGGGACATTTAAACTTCAATTATCTGAAGAAACTGCAACCACGATTATTTTCAGGTGTCGATCATTCAGATTTTCATTGCGACATTTGTGAACTTGCCAAGAGCTGTCGTATTTCATATTTACCAAGCCTTAATAGAAGCCATGTTCCATTTATGAATATTCATTTCGATGTTTGGGGACCTACAAAAATTCCTTCTCACGGTGGCGCTCGATATTTTGTAATGTTTATTGATGATTGCACTCATATGATTTGGATATCTCTACTGATAAACAAGTGATGTATTTTCTCAGTTCTCATAATTTCATTAGATTGTGTCTACACAATATTAACAAGCTATTCGAGTTTTTCAGCTTGAGAATGATGAGTATGTTAATGGTTGTAGGCAAGAGTTTATGCAGTCTCATTGAATTTGACATAAAACTTCAAATTCTTATACTCCTTAGCAAAATAGATTGGCATAATGGAAAAATCGACAACTGCTTGAAGTTGTTCGTGCCTCTTTAATCAGCATGAATGTACCTCTTGAATATTAGGGAGAAGGTGTGACTTCTGCTACCTATCTCATTAATCAAACTTCTTCTCAGGTAATTGAACTTCAAAACCCTCAGCAATAGCTTCATAATCTACTTTTAGTTCCATCACTGCCTAACTTGGAGCCTCGTGTATTTGGATGTGTTATCTATGTTCACATTCTCAAGCCTCAACGAATCAACTTTATCCTCGTGTAAGACGGTGTATCTTTATTGCTATGTCAATTTTCAAAAGGGTTACAAATGTTAGGATCCTCTCAATGACACCATCTATCTATCACTTGACGTTTTTTTTGTGAATCTAAGCCATACTACTCAGAGGGAGTATTAGAGTCTTTGCTTCTGGGGAGAGATAATTTGAATGGAATTCTCGAAATTTATTTAAATTCGACGAGTTCAAAGAATTAGAAGACTTGGAATCAAGATTTAGAGTTAGAACTCATAATAAAAGTCAAATGGACACAATAGAGACATATGATATGTTGCCTGAGGAGAATAATAGAAGTATTGTTAGTGAGAGCACGTCATATCAAAATGCGGAACAAAGAAATGCGGGTCAAAGGGCGTGTCCTCAAAACTCGGGCGAACGCACGTCCTCAAAACTCGGGCGAACGCACGTCCTCATCTGCCACTAACAGAGATGCCAAGCCTCGAAGCCAAGCCATAGAGCCGCCAAGCCGTTGTGCTGTTGAACCGGTCTCTGATACGCGTCAGAGCACTAATACAAATCTTGGGGAATCGATCTGCAATTTAAAGGCAAGCCGCGTCAATTAGGGTCACATGTAGAATCAGATTTGGGGAATAGAGGTGTGGGGCTAGGAACTGAATCTCATCCATCAATTGGACCAGAAGCATGTGATTTTATTACCAGTCTGGGTCCGGTAGATGTTACTCCAATAAATCAAGAAGGTCCTCCCCCGCCGAATATTTTTCCCTTCATTACATCATCAACTAAAGAATCCACCGCGAATGTCCCTCCTCAAGTACCTTTAAATTCAAACCAATTATCTAGGGTAGATAATATTGTGACTGGAAAATCACAAAAGGTTACCAAGAGTATTCCAAAGAAACAATATGAACTAGATATCAAAGCCAAATCTTCTAGAACAAATTATATGTCTAATCATAGATTGTCTAAGTTACATGCACTTATCATTAATCAATTATCCAGTGTTTCTATTCCTAGTAGTGTACTGGATGCAATGGTGGATCCGAAGTTGACTCAAGCAATGAATGAAGAACTAGAGGTCTTACAAAAGAACTCGACCTAGGATGTTCATAAACCTGATGGAAAGAAGACCATTGGATATCATTGGATATTTCCTATAAAACTCAAAGACGATGGGAGTATTGACAGGTATAAAGCCAGATTTGTTACCAAAAGATATACCCAACGTTATGAGATTGATTATGAAGAGATGTTTGAACCCGTACAAAGGCTTAACACTGTTCGAATCTTGATTTCACTTGCAGCAAATAAAGATTGGCCTCTACAGCAGTTTATATGGTTCTAAAAATCGGCCTAGTCAGCCGACTAGTTGGTAGTCGGTCGGTCACCGAGGCGACTTTGGTCTAGTCAGCCAGGCTAGTCGGCTGGGAGAAAAATCAAGAAAAAATCGGCCTAGTCGGTCTAATCGGCTCAACTCGGATTAGACCAAAAATAAGAAAGAAAAAAAGAAACAACTTCGTTTAACTCATTTTGACTTTGTCAAAACTCAAAACCTAATTCGAGTTTAAGATTGTAATGTTTTATTGACTATTTTAATTATTTTAGACTTTATACTCCTTTTACAAAAAATATATGTTATTTTATGTTTTAAAAATAAAAATTAATCTAAAAATTAAAATCTAAGTACTCCCTGACTACTCCTCTACTTGCCAGTCCCTGACTGACCGACCGAGTAGGGACTAGCGATTTTTAAAACCTTGTATTTTGATATATATATATATATATAATGTTTTCCTCAATGGAAACTTGGAGGAATATGTGTATATGAACATTGTAGACCTTGTTGATGCCAACAAGGTTTATAAGTTGAAGACGTCCTTATTCAGACTAAAGCAATCTCCTAAAGCGTGGTTTGAGAGATTCTTTACATAATTAAAGATATATGGTTACAGACAAAGTAACTCAGATCACACTTTGTTCATCAAGCGCAGTCAGGGTAATTAAGATCACCACTCTGATTGTATATGTTGATGATATGATTGTTATAGAAGATGACCCAAATGAGATGGAGGGTTTGTAAAAGTATCTTTCAAAAAAGTTTAAGATGAAAGATCTTAGACAACTGAAGTATTTTCTCGGCATTGAAGTTGCAAGGTCTAAGAATGAGATTTGTTTATCTCAACATAAGTATGTACTTGATTTGTTAGTTAAGACCGAAATGCTTGACTGCAAGCATGTTGAGACACCGATTGAGATGAACCATAACCTTGCCATTTATCTAAATCAAGTTCTGACTGATAAATGGAGGTACCGATTCTAGTAGGGAGATTTATTTATCTTTCGCATACTAGACTTGATATTGTTTATGTTGTGAGTATGGTTAGTCAATTTATGCATTGTCCTAGTGAAGAACATATGGATGCAGTCTATCGTATCTTGAAGTATCTAAAGATGGCACTAGGCAAAGGGTTATTGTTTGAGAAAAAAAGTGATCTGGAAGTTGTAGGATATACAGATGTAGATTGGGCATGTGATAAGAGTGACATACGGTCTACATCTGGGTATTTCACGTTCGTTGATGGAAACCTTGTTACTTGGCGTAGTAAAAAGTAGATAGTCGCTGTAAGATCAAGTGTTGAAGTAGAGCTTCAAGGTATGACATATGGAGTTTGTGAGATTCAATTCTATAGATTCGTAATGTGTTGAATGAATTGGGTTTTAAACTCAAGCGACTTGCATTGTGATGCCACGTCTGCTATTGAAATTGCTCATAATCTTGTTCAGCATGATCAGACAAAGTATGTGGAGGTGGATCGACATTTTATTAAGGAAAACTTGAACATGAAAATCATTTGTTTTCTTTTCATGTATACGGAAGACCAATTAACAGATGCTCTTACAAAAGGAGTGTTACGAAAAATATTTTAAAACTCGGTAGACAAGTTGGATATGATTGATATCTATGCACCAACTTCAGATAGAGTGTAGAATATTTGTAAATATTTACTTTTTTTGTATGTGTAGGTTAAATATTATGTATAGATATATGAGAAATTTTCTAGTAGTAATACAATTGTATGTCTATATAAACCTCCTACTTGAAGAAGAAGAATAATACAATGAAGCATTCAAAAACTTACCAAATTATTCTTTTCTACTGCCATGAGCCAAATCTGGGCACCTAGATCACTTCTTGATCATCGTCGGCGTCGAATCCAGTGGACAACCTACTGTAACAACTTGAATATTACACAGCTAGAAGAACCGAGAACATTAAAATCCCATATCTTCAATCCAACTGAATCACATAGCTTCAAAATTTGCTCAATCCAAATTCAGAGATCAGTAGAGAAAGAGAGACCTTGAATTACCGAGATCTTCACTAATCAGAGGAGCGTAGTACCGGTTCCAAACGTTGTCAGATCTATTACAAGTTGTGCTCGCGGGAATTAATACAGCAGTACCGAGATCAACATCTTCTGGTTCCTCCTGAAGCCGCTGGCAAGAAGATGAATGTTGCCTTGTCGACAAAGCCTCCAAAGCCGTAACTCTTGCCGACCTCTCCATCTCCTTGAGCGGGGTTGATGGCGGCGGTGACCGGAGACGTGAAAGGCGGAGATGGAAGAGCCGATCTGGGAAACAAAAACCAAAATGTAGAAAATAGAAACATCAATATTTGACTTACGCCTTAATACCTTCTACCATGCATGTTGAGACTGGAAGTAATTTTATCCGTAACTAGTCTTCACGATCATTCTCTTCTTGTTCTCACCTCGTTGAACCGTGTTTGACGACTGATCTTAATATCAAACGGAAACAAATGCAATACGTACCCTAAACTGATCCACTGGGTATAATATCATTCGCTCATCAGTCTCACCTCTCGTTTATTTTTTAGAATTGAAGGCAGTAGATTTTGAACTTTTATTCCATCAATAGTAGAATGCAGCTGGGAAAATGAAACCGACATTTTCATTGGAATGAGGCCAATAAATAACAGTATCCTGACAGGTCTAACTAAACATACGTACGAGAATCACTGGCGTAATCACTTTCGTTCTCTGTTCTAGGGTTTCACAGTAAGCTTCCAAGCCCTTGTCCAGCGGCTCCGGTGCAACGACAGGCTTCGTGCTTGTCGGCGTGCCGTGAGTGCAGCCAGACGAGGAAGTTCTAGTAGACTATTTTGGCCATGGATGTCGTGCTATGGTGATACTCGGACCAATTTGCAAGTTGTAGGGTGGCTATGCCTTCAATCATTCGTGGGCTGTGTCGTGGTCATGCAGGTGGTGGTGGATGTCATTTTCTTTCTCAGGTTGGCATTAGGATGTGGTTCGTAAGATTGGGATATGATTGGTTCTCTCTGATCAATTTTGAATGTACGAGACCATGTGAGGAGGAGGCGTTGGGGTGCTGAGGGAGGGTGATGGCAACAAGCGCGGCAGATTGATGGTTGCAACGGCGGCTGGTGGTCCGATGACGGCGGTGACAGCAGCTTGGATGTGTTGAAGGTGTGGTGGTTGTTCAGTTTGTATTTTTGCTAGGGTTTGAGCCTCTTTACATGGAGGCTCACAATTAGAGAGAGTTAGAGCAGGTTCAAAGGTCACTAACTCACTCTAATCGGCGTAAAGAGCGAGAATTAGACTACCAAGCAACTCACCCACGCAATCACGCTACGAGTGTAAATCACCATGTTTGTAACCCACTAGCTTAGGAACTAGAGGGACTCAAACCTCTAATTACAACCTAGACATGTTAAATCACACACCCTAGGTTGACTAGGCTCCTAAGCATGCATTATAACTCAATAACAATAGAAACAAGCATCTCACAAATTGAATCGCATTAATACATCAAAAATTAAACATCTATTACATAGAATTTGAGCTAGGACACACAACCCTAGCCCCCAACAAGAGAACTACTCACTACCTATAATCAAAACAACACCAATGTCAATATGCATGAATCAAAGAGAGAAAAAGTATAGAGAAGTGAGAATACACAAAAACAAGCCACAATTGCTATGAAGCAAGAATGCCTAGTCTTGATTCACAAATTCCCACTTTTACCCAAATTTTCTCTTCAATTCATTTCCAAGTAGCTTGATGAGATTGTATGGCCTTGAGGTGAAAATGAGGTTGAGATGAAAGGAGAAATGGAGATGAGGTGATTTTGGTGTTTGTTTGATCTAAACTTCACAGAACCAAGATTTACATGGGAAAACAGATGTGAGGCTGAGGATGTGATTCGGGAACGTCTGGATAGGACAGTGGGTAATGCTGATTGGATGAGGCTGTTTCCTAACGCTTTGATCAAGCATGAGCCGAGGGTGGGATCAGATCATTGCCCTATTGTCATTTATACTCACCCTATCACTCCTAAGAATTTGGATCCTTTCACGTTTGAAGCGAAGTGTGCTGAGTCTCTGGAGTGTGAAGAAATAATAAATAGGTGTTGGAAACTGAATCCAAACCTCAATCCCTTTTCTTAATGGGAAGCAAACCTCAAGGCATGTGCTAAACATTTGTTGAAGTGGAAGAAAGATAGATTTCCAAATAGTAAGGTTGTTGTTGAGGCTTTGTCGTTTGAGTTTAAAGGTATTCAACATAGGCCAGTAACCTAGGGGACCAGAGGTAGAGAAAAACAGATTATTCATGAGCTTGGGGTGGCATGGTCTATGGAGGAAGCTTATTGGATGCAGAGGTCTCGAACTGCTTGGCTGTTAGAGGGATACAGGAACTCAAAATTCTTCCATTTAACCACTCTTTACAGAAGACAAAGCAATAGAATCAGTAGTCTTTGTTTGGGGGTGATGTTTGGATTAGTAGTGAGGCTCAAATCAGGGATGCTTTTGCCAGTCATTTTGGTAATCTCTACTCCTCTGCAGGCCCTAGGGTTTGGGTGATGTCCTAAACAATGTCAATAATCATATTTCACCGGAGTTGAATTCTAAGCTTTTGCGACCTTTCTCCATAGATGAGATTTTCTCAGCCACAACGCAACTTGGCAGTCTCAAAGCACCTGGGCCTGATGGTTTTCTGGGTATTTTCTTTAGTAAGTTTTGGTCCATTGTAAGAGATAATATTAATGCTGCGGTGCAAGGGTTTTGCAGAGGGAATGTTTCAATCAACAACATCAACAGAACAAATATTGTGCTATTGCCCAAAGTTCCTCACCCGGAGTCTGTGAGCCAATTTCGTCCCATAAGTTTGTGTAACAGCTCTATTAAGATCATTTCAAAGCTGCTTGCAAACCGCTTAAAGCCTATCCTCCCACAGCTTATCTCTGAGAACCAGAATGCGTTTGTGAAAGGCAGACAAATTCAAGACAATCTCATTCTGGCTCACGAAGCTTACCATTTTTGAAGTTAAAAAAGTCAAAATTTGATCATGATGTTGCCCTAAAGCTTGATATGATCAAGGCATACGATCGTGTTGAGTGGGACTTTCATGCTGCAACCTTGTTAAAGTTCAGCTTTGATTCGGGTTGGGTGAACCTGATGATGAAATTGGTTACCTCTATCCCCTTATCTTTTTATGCTCATCAGTGAAGTACTGTCGAGGAATGTGAGTGCAGCAATTAAGCAGAAGTCTATTACTAGCATGAAATTGAGTGTCAAATGTCCAGGTCTGTCCCATCTTCTATTTGTTGATGATTCTTTGTTCTTCGAAAAAGCTACGACCTCCAATTGCAGGAATCTGTGTTCGATCATTGATCAGTATTGCAATGCCTCTAGTCAAGCTGTTAATTATGAGAAATCCTCCATCTTCTTCTCTAAGAACACGCCTCTTGGGGTCAGAAGTGAGATTACTGAGAATCTCAGGATCTCGACTACTGATGATCCAGGTCTTTATCTAGGACTACCTACTCATTGGGGTAATTCAAAGAGGAAGGCCCTTGCGTATGTTCGACAGAGAATCCAACAAAAACTAGATGGGTGGAAGGCTGATGTTCTTTCCTAAGATAGTCGTGAAGTTCTCATCAAGGCAGTTGTCATGGCAGTCCCGGCATATCCGATGTCCATCTTCTTAATGCCGACCACTCTTTGTAAAGCTATTAATGCGGATATTGCTCACTTATAGTGGGGTTTTTATAAAGACAACAAAGGAAAATTACATTGGAAAGCTTGGGACACTTTGCAAGAGCAATTCAGGAGGTATTGGTTTTAAGGATCTACAGACTTTCAATAAGGCTTTGCTTGCTAAGCAATGTTGGAGGATCATTGGTAACCCAAAGTCTTTATTCAGTCGCATCTTGAAAGCGAGGTATTTTGAAAATTCATCCCTCTTGAGTGCAAAGAAAGGTTCTAGACCATCATGGGTGTGGAATAGTCTTCTGGCTGGAAGAGAAGTTATTGCTGAAAGCTCTTTGTGGCATATCAAAAGTGGGAAAATGTGGATGTGTGAAAGGACAAATTGATTCCCAACAAGTCGGGTAGACTTATTAAACCTATCATTACTTCTAACAGATTCACTCCTTTGTGTGTTTCTGAGATCATAGATGTTGGGATATTGCACATCTGAAACCTTTCCAGGAGGAGGACTTCAGAGCAATTAAAGAAATTCCAATTGGCAATAGTGATGAAGATGATCACTTAGTTTGGCCACTCACGAAAGGTGGGAGTATTCTGTGAGAAATGGCTACTATACTACAAAAAAAGCTACAGAGATAGACAATGTGAACAACAAAGCCTCCACTTCCCATCATATAAATAAGAAAATTTAGAAATTGGTTTGGCAGCCGGGGAATATTCCAAAAATTTTGAAATATTTTGTGGAGCGCCTTGGTTGATGCTATTCCTACTTCATGAACCTCTTCAAGAGAAAAATTGGTCTGAGTCCTATGTGTCAAATTTGTGGTGAGCACGCCGAAACCATTGAACATTGTCTACTCCTCTGCTTTTGGACCAAAGCTGTTTGGTTTGGTGGCTCGATGGGTTATGTCCCAGACCTACAACAAGAAAGGCAGCAGAGCAGTCTACCAGCCCTACTGACATTTTTCATCTAATCTGCTTTCATCTCTGGGAAATTTGGAAGCACAGATGTGAAATTGTGTTGAGGAATACAAAACAAATCCCGCTGCAACTATTGAGAAGATCAACAGGAGCTTCACCAAATGGCATACAGTGAGTAATCAGGAACCAAAGGTTGAGATTGCAGGTATATTCCACCATATCGAATCCTCGGTCACAAATTCTCATCTTTGGCACCCCCCCCTCTTCGGTCACAATCCTCGGTCCCCTACCTCTCTTGTTTCTATTCTAAGGAACGATGGACTTCCAGGTCCTTCCATGTTTCCTTGAGTTCATTACTGCTTTTGTTCCCCAGTAGCTATGTAGTTGCTACTATTTGTTCTTTGTTTTATGTTCATTGGCTGTTGTGGCTTAATGAATCATCTTCTGACCAAAAAAAATGATTGACATCTGCATTATGCTTGATGCTTCATAGTGTGTATCCCATCTACCTACACTCTAATGTCTTCTTCCCACAAGGAAATGGAACAAATTCACATCTGTTATTCTTCTACAATGCTTCCATGACTTCTTCCATTGCTTTAGACCTTGGGGTCTCTCAAAACTTCATGCTCTTCATTAGCAACCAAACGTTGAGGATATTTGGTGCACAAAGGAATTCTATAATTTAGATAGGCTATATAGCCCGACACAAAATTGGAAATAATTATGAACAATGTTCATATCGCATTGCTTGGTTGGATGACAATGCTCCTGTCTAGGTCGATTCTGCATTGCAAAAACCCCAATGAATAAACTTTTTTTCTTTTTTTAAAAACCCCAATGAATAAACTTGGGGGTTGGGAAACGAACAGAGTTCATATAATTTTCCATTTCACGATGTGACTTCACAATTTATAACTCTCTGGAAATTAAGTCACACTATATCTTAACCAAATGACAATAACAATAAGATGCCAAAAGCACAATAGCAAAACGCACTTTTATCCAAAAGAGGTTTGGTTAAATTACAGTAAACTTCCTACAAATTTATGTTAATGTTTACATAGCAAGAAGCATTCCTGCAGAGAACTTCAGTGCGGTTCCACATCCACTGGTCTAACTTTACTAGTTTGTTTGCCAGCAAATGGAGCAGAAACTTAAATTACAACATGCTAACTGTGAAAAACTAAATATTACATGTGGGAACAAGGCAAGTCAAAAGCAGGGAATATAAGAAAGATAATAGCTAATACCATCTCTGTTCCATGCAGATCATACCATCTTTCTTGTTCAAGCTTCCACTCCCCCACCAGATTGGATTTCATCTTTCTCTGCATCTTCTCCATCTTCCTCATCTGCCTCATCAGCTAATTTGGTGAGCTCTTGTTGGATCATTACCTTAATAGCCGACTTTCTCACACTGAGATCAGTATCAAATTGCCGAGCTAAAAGAGGACAAAAGTTAAGACGCACCCAAATCGAAAATCCAAGGATGAGTATTGATTTTACCAAAAAAGACAGAAATTATAAAGGAAAACATATTCCGTTATTCTATTTCAGTGTAGTACCCATATCCTAGAATAAAAAACTAGAAGACATTGATTGTTTATCAGACGTTGAATGTTTTCTGACCAGAGTACCCAACGAATGTAGCATCATTTTGTGTTAACAAATAAAGATTCCATTTAAAAGTTAAGCTCAGTTTTAGCATTAGAAATTAGCAATAGTAATGTAAAGATAAGATATTCTTTAATTTAAAAAAGAACTGATAGTGCTTACCAAGATGCTTCAGAATGTCAGTGAAAGTAGCCTGCAAATAAAGAAATGTATGAGTGGGATGAAACAAGCATTAATTACCCCCACAAATAGGTTACTATGCAGCATAAACATGAAATTTGATATATTTCCCATCAGAACAGCTGAGGAAAAGATGTATTGAGCAATTACCATGCAAAAACAACCTCTCCCTCTCACCCTAGCTTGTATCAATTATGAGGCAGAATCCGCTCATCTGTCACAGCTAGTAAATACTATATACTAAATGAAATGTCGGAACCAGTGATGCATGGCTGTGTGCATGTCTTTGCAATAGCAAAGCCAGTTTTGTAATAGTGGGGGAAATTACAAAAGGGGGAACTCTACGCTGTGCATGTGTTAGTTTCATGAGAACCCATGTGACCAATTTATTTGGTGATTACAATGTGCGAAGCTTATAACTGAAGAGATCCAGAGCCCCCATGCCAGGAGGCATTTTAATAAGATAGCTAGGCAAAGACCAGATTTAATATACAAGAGAAATGAAAGGTACAGGGTCCAGGGCAAGGGCACCCACTCTTCATGTGCATGACAACCTTTTCATGCTATGCTGTATTAATAATTTTGGAAATTAAATGTTAATTTAGATGTGAGTTTGGAGCATGCATGTATATCAGTGTGCATTACACTCATGATAGAGAATGTGATACTGTCAGCTTACCGTATTGAAGTCAACTTCCTTGAGAATCTCACACATTGCATTTCTCAGATCATCATCACTTGGGATCAACTTTTCCTTCCCTTTAGCAACTTTTTTCCCTCCAAATAACCAAAAAACAATTAGTGTTGATGACCGAGCAAAGCTCCAAATCTTGCTCCATGTAACAAATGAAAAATACTTTGTCAAGACTCAACCAACACTTCAAATGACGAAGATGATTATATTCAATATACGAAATGGGAGAATATTTGCCCACATACCAGTTTTTTCTTTCAAGGCAGATTTTGTTGGAGTTGAGGCTTTTGACACTCTCTCAGTTCTCTTCTTCCTTGAAGATGGTTTTGGACTAGTATCACTGTCATCATCAGCCGGAGTGCGTTTTGGTGTTGACTTCTTTGGTTTGCTAGCTGGTGGAGGGGATTTAGGAGTAGATTTAGCGGAAACTGTAGCTTTTTTGGTTCTAGCTTTGCCAGCAGATTCCTTCTTTCTGGATGATGATTTTGAACGTGGCTTCTTTTTGACCACTTCTTCAAAATCATCTGAAGGATCATGTTTCTCCTCACTAACTGAATGCTCAGGTATCTCATCATCAGACTTCTCTTGAGCTACATCTTCCTTTTCTTCCTCTACCTTTTCTTCATCATCTTCTTTCTCTTCTTCCTCTGACTCATCTTCTGTATCTGGTGTACTCTTGTCATCTAACTTTGAATCATCATCATTCTTTCTACGAGCCTGCAAAAGTACCAGGAAAAAAGAAACAATTAAACTAAATAAAAACATGGCAAAGAATCCCACGTTGCGCACATGATGTTTTTGTCATATTCTTATTCAGTTATACTTTTTCCAATCTCCCCACAAAAGTAGCCATAAAATTTACCTTCAGTACAAAAAGATGTCCCTAATGGTAGTGAACACAAATGTCTTCACTGTGAATAAGAATATGACACATATTATGAAAGAAAATAAGACACCATGGCCAACAGGACGTATCCATGATACGGATATGGGTTAGGCAAATTTATGATGTTCTTTGTTGGGAGAAGCCCACAATTTCTTTGTTTTTGATTTTTTATGAAAGAAAATAAGACACCATTGGCCACAGGACATATCCAGGATCCGGATATGGGTTAGGCTAATTTATGATGTTCTTTGTTGGGGGAAGCCCACAATTTCTTTGTTTTTGTTTTTGTTTTTTTCATAATCTAACGCGTTTAGTATAATTACTAAATCTTTTAGATGCAAAACAACATAAGAAAAAAAACGAGATCCAAATTTAGTAAAAGAAACAAACAAAAAAAGGATAAATATAAAAAAGTGATCTAAATTTAGCAAAAGAAGCAAGATAAGAAAGAACATTAAAAAGTGGAAAAAGAGTAAACCTACACCACTAGGGCTCAAACTAGGGCCCAAATATGGGAAACACAAGCCTGAACCAACTTGTCAGTGTAAAACTGTGTATATATTGCATGTTACAAACTTAAAAAATGTTCAAGAGAAATCTCCGTTGGGCAGCCCTGGGAGTAGATACTTCCCCTGGACATACCATGACTGAACTAAGAAAGAATGTCAAGTTTAAATGGGAACAGCTATTGTTCAAAAATGGATACAAGTCACACCAGAGATTGTTCTCCAGGTGTAAAGGATAAATACAAAATGAGATTAAGAACTTGCAGCAACATCAAGTCACAATCTTACTCTTTTGTACCCATTGTGTGTTTATTTTCTCTGTACACTTTATGCAATTATAAGTGATTCCTTTTTTTAATGAACTTTCTACTTTCTTGATCATAAGTGAGGGAGGTGAACAAAAAATAACCACCTTTCCTGACCGCTTTGAACTAGATCCCCCAGATGTTAATGAACTGCCTTTAGCTCCCCTCTTGCGCTTTTGGCCCTTACTTGACTGTAGCCAAACAGAGGAAAATGTGAAAGAGCGGTAAAGCCAAACAAATTTTTTTGAAGGCAAAAAAACTGGAGCTTATATGAACGAAACCTGCTCTTTTTCTCCAAGTACCACAGTAGTTGTCGCATGAGGTGCAACCAAAAAGTCTATCAGCTTTGCAATTAAATCCTCCTGCATTTGCATTCAAGGTCATTTAAGCAATTTGGCTTCCAACCTTGATCATATCAAAATCAGTTCTGCAAATTAATTTTGACATGCCCCTTCTGCTATCAGATGAGAACCGAATCCATACTTTATCCATATAAGAAACAGGACAGACAGACAAAGCAGACAATCGAATTGTACAATTTGCATAATTATTAGTTATTTGAAAATCAAGTCATCAATATACATCACAACCGGTAAAAGAGTTGCTATGTAATGAACTTAGTTATAGAATCACAAGATTAAATGAGAAAAAGAAATACAGACACTGGGAAAAAAGACAAAAAAGTTGACAAACCTTCTTAGAAGTAGCTCTGGAGGTCGGTATGTCAAACAAATCACAAAATTCCAGTAACTTTTCTTTATTACACTTGTCCATTTTTTCTTTTACTTTACCCCTTTGCTTGTCCTGCAAACATAATAAATTTGAATAAACTAAAATGAATCAAAGTAAGCTGTTCTGTTTAAGAGATAAAATGATTCCCAACAGTGATGAAGCATGTCATTCAAAGATAAACAACCGCAAGTAGATAATATTATTTCATTTAAATAAGTAACAGCTTACCTCATTTCCATGCCAAACAAAACCAGAAAACCTGGATATGTTGTTCTTGACCTGAAGTGACTGCCAAATAATAAATAAAAGTTACATTATAAACAATCAATTGCACTCAACATTGGAGGTATACTACCTGCACGCTCCGAAATGCTTTTTAATACCATAATTTAACTAACATGTAAACAAGTTATAAATACATCCCCATCACATAAAAACAATTAAGTGACATAGAAAAAAACCAAGTAAATAATATACAAGTAGCGAGTTATACATCCCCATCACGTAAAAAGAATGAAGTGACATAGAAAAACCAAGTAAATAATATATGAATTACCTTTCCTCTCCTTCCCCCGAAAAGAATTGTATGAAGTAGTTTGAGGGAATCATCCACTTTCTTCCTTGATAAGTTGAAGGCCACTGGGAAAATTTAATAAGGGATAATGATGAATTTTTCATCTAAGGAGCCATTAATAATTAGGCAATTGCAACCATAAGTTTTTGTGAATCAAGCATGCACGGTAAAACTAGTCTCATGCATAGTTTATAAAAATCAATTTGAACATTGTGTGTCCCTAAAAGGTTCCATACGGAGTCCTCCTTAGTAAACTGGATACACAAGACAAAGCACTTAGAATTAAAGGAGAAAAAAAATGAATCTATAATAAAAAAACAAAATAGTCATACCATTATCTACGTATAAATCAACATGAAAGAAACAGATGCAGGTGAACTTTTCAATATTCAACATACTACTGTTGCTCTATACTTTCATATTTTGACAAGATGGGAATAACCCTCTTACTTTGGCCAATTGATTAAAATAACCTTTATGCTTTTAAGAAAAAAGCAGAAATGAATGCCTAATCAGTAAGACAAGTAATATCAAGAAAATCATACAGTTCATGTTTCAAACAAGATCAAAGAAAACAGAGTGAGCACAAAAAGCTTTGACCTTTTACAATTGCAAAGATGACTGGCGGGAAATAAAAAACACTGAAGACCCATAATTCAACAAAAAAGAAAGAGAAGTACTGTAGAAAATTCAATAATCTACAACTGCTCTGCATTTCACATTTCAACATGATCGGAACAACCCTCGTTCTTTAGCCAATTGTTTGAAATAGCCATTTTGCTTTGGAGAAAAGAAAATAATGGATGACCTAATCAGTATGATGAGCAGTATCAAAAAGAAAAAAATCACAGTTCGTATTTCAGCTTGATTACTACCAGACCAAAAAACCACCAGAAAGAAGTAATTATACAAACAAAATCGAGCATTAATCCCTATGTAAAGAATACAAGGAAAAAAACAACTAAATAAATAAAACAGTGAAACCCTAAATTTTTTTACTGCATGGAGCTAAAAACTGAAACATTATGTTACTTTGCTAAAATTAAATATATATATATATATATATATATATATATATATGTGTGTGTGTGTGTGTGTGTGTGTGTGTGTGTGTAAAATAAAACAGCATACATTGATAGAGAAACCAAACCAGGGTTGGAAAACAACATGCAATAAACAAAATAAAAGAGCAGGAACCATACCATTAGGTATGTCTTTCAGTGCTGTACCACTTCCCTGCAATATATAACATACCATTTTAAACAAGACAATCCTCACCAATAAATAAAAAACCTACAACCAAACACAAATAGGAATACCTTCTCTATTTGGAAGTCCCGGGTAGTATCCTTTTCAATAGATGCCACCAGCCTTTCAACTGATTTCCGCTCACGTACAGGACGATCAATAGCAGGAGTCCGTGGCTCCAGCTCCTTTTTTAATACTCTTTTCTTCTTCTCATTAGTGTTCTCTCCACTCTTTTGTTGCCCACGCTTTTTCGATCTTTTCACCCCCTTGGCCTCTTTTTCTCTCTCTTCTTTCTTCTCCTTGTCCTTCTTCTCTTCTTTCTCTTCTTCCATCTCCTCGTCCTTTTCTTCTTCCATCTCCCTATCCTTCTCTTCTTCCATCTCTTCTCCCTTCTCTTCTACTATATCTTCTTCCTTCCCCTCTACCTTCTCACCTTCCGTCTGTACTTCCTTCTCATCTACCTTCACTTCTTCTTTCTCTTCTGCCTTCTCACCTTCTGTCTCTGCTTCCGTCTCGTCTGCCTTCTCTTTGTATTTCTCTTGTGCCTTCTCGTGTGCCTTCTCTTCTATTTCATTAGTCTCATCAATTTTCTTTTCTTCAATTTCCGTTTCCTTCTGTTCTTCAGAATTTTCTTTGGTCTTCTGTTTAAAATTTGGATCAGTGTCTTCTTCCATTTCCTCAACTTTGGGCCCCTCTGTTTCTTCTTCCTCTTTTTCACCTGTGCTTCCATTTGCCTCTCTGTCTTCATCCATTTTTCCAACTTCAGCTTTCTCCACACCTTTCTTATCTTCATCTGCACTTTTGTCTTCAATTTCCTCAACCTTAGGTTCCTCTGCATCTTCTTTCAGTTTTTCATCTTTGCTTCCATTGACCTCTACATCTTCATCCATTTTCTCAACTCCACCTTTCTCACCACTTTTCTTATCTTCATCCATTTCTTTGAGACCCACATTCTCCTCGTGTTTTTTCTCACTCACAGCTTCGCAGGATTCCTGCAGCTTGCTAGAACCATTTGCTACTGTTTCAGTGCCATTGGCCACCGCCTCTTCTTCACCCATGACAAAACTGATCTTAAATAGCCTCAAAAAGATCTCTCTTTCCCCAAAGTTGCACAAATAAGTATCTCCTGAAACAAATGTCAGGATCTACTTATAATCTGTAACCAGCACGAAATTACCTTGGAAGGCTAACAACAACAGAAAAGTAGACATAAAACAACCACTCATTGAAATTTCAGCAATGACTAAACAAAAGCTATGCCATTACATTAAATATTTAAAAATAAAACCACAAAAGGGGCAGCTATGAACTTCAGCACGCTGCACTTCGATTACAAATATTATTCCACAAAATAATTACAGTATTTCAAAGAATATATATATATATATATATATATATATATATATATATATATATATATAACTGACATGCAAGTACAAAATATAATCACACAACCCCCAGAACAATTAAATCTGAAACTAAATCTGAACAAAGTCTCTAACCTTCACATTCAGCATAAACACCAAAATAAATTCCAAATCTTTATCTTCTCTTCTGCTTTAACTTATTTACCCTTTTACTTTTCTAGTCAGTAACTAATGATTTTTACCCTGATTCACGAAAAAATAAAATACCAAACTCAACCCTAACAAATCACTCACTTCCTCTGCAACCAAATTCAACAAAGAACACAAATTTACACAGAAATAGCTACAAAACCAACCCAAATTCACGAAATTCAAGAGCTTTTCGAAACCCTAAGCCCAAAGCAGAACCCCCCAAATTGGAAAAAATGGAACTGGAGAGAAAAAGAGGGAGTAAATAATTGAGAAATTGAATTGGGGAAGAAGGAAGAAGAAAAACTTACAGAGATTTGGGAATAATTGGAGCTATGATTTGGAGCTCTCTTCTGAGAGAGAGAAAAAAAAGTCTTCGAGTCGCACACTGCTTATTTCTTTGTTTTCTTTCTCTCTTATTTTTACTGTTTTATTTTTGTTTTATTTTTATAAGCTTCGGATTTCAAATCCGGATTTTAAATGCAGTTAAAAGGCCACGTCGAGGTGTAGTGTCAGACGTGAGAGCGAAGTTTGAGATCGGAAATGTAATGGACGGCTGCAATGCGGGTTGGGATGCTGCATTGGGATATCGACGGCTGTTGTTTGATATTCTTTTGGGACTGAGAAGTGGGGGAGAGAGGGAGTGTGTTTGGTCAATGGCTCACTATGGCATTTGAAGGTTGAGGCTCTTTTGGAGAAAACTCCATTTTGCAGAATGTAATTTCCAAAGCTCATGAACTAGATCAATGCTTCTCCATAGCATAACTTTTGGTTGGAGAAAGTTTAACTACTTATGATCAATGTTCTAAAAATTCCGGTCTAGAACTCCGGCCCAGAATACAATTAATCCGGCATGGGCGACATGGCCCTTGAGTAGTTTACCGGAAAAATTAATAAGTCGGGCATTCCCGGCCCACCAAGCAAAACCGATTAATTCTCAACTAGGCGATGCTTCATCGTTTTCGTCTAGAGAACTAGAAAACTGATTAATCCTCGACAAATCGTCCGATAAACCTGTCTAGACGTTAATCATCGATTGTCCGCCCAACTAGCGCCTAGCATTTTTTAAAACATTACTTATGATTAATTGTAAGACTAGCATAATGAGTTTGGACTTTAGAGCAATATAAACGTCACATAACAATAAAGAGGGTAAGAAAAAGCAAGAATCACAAATTACAAAAAATCTAGTAAATACCTATAAATCTTTAAAACAAAAAATAAAAATAAAAATTAATCTCCAACCCATTTGGCAACTGAACAAATATATCGCTCTAGAGCATAGCGTAGTTCTCGAGGTTGGTGTGGTTTTGTTCGGATCAGTTTGATTGTAACCTAACCATTTTTTCAATTTTGCAACATTTCAAACAGCAGCTGCATTTCAAAATTGATAGACTGATTACTTCAGTTACACCATTTTTCGGTGTGGTTTATGTCGGTTTCAGCGTGGACCAATTTAATTATTGTCAAGAAAAGAATAAAAAAAATTATTTAACAATTTTTATTAGGCGTGAACAAAATTTTAATGCATTTAGAGTCCATACAAATTGTCATCCAAATATCTAGCAGTTAACAAAAATATCATATTTGATCATATAACAAATGCACATTAGGGCCCAAAGGCTAAACTAGGTGAGGTTTAGCACTATCAGACCAAATACATGTCTCTTTGCTAGAGGATGTTGTTCTGTCTGAATTAAATCTTTCTATGTAGGTCATTCTGCTTTTAACTGGCATTCTGCAACAAAGTGAGGTTTGATGTCATTGTGCTTAATGATTTCTTGAGTCTTGAGCCATGAAATAAGCAAATATATCATTGACGTACATCAATGATCTATCGATCAATTGATAAGCGCTATTATAGTTCATCGAGTTTTCTTTGTTTTCTCATATCAATATTGGTCCTATGACATCCTCCAAACATGATAGTGTCGATTCGTGGACAAAAATAATCGTACTTAATCTCGTAAGAATTATTCACTACATCAATACGGTATTTGGTTGTGCGTTATCAATTCTTCATTTTTTTCATTGGATGGAACATCAACTGAACCAACTAGCCTCCTTCTCTTCCTTTGTGAAGCCATGACCTTCACCCGTCCACTAGAACCGTACATTTAGGTTGGTTATATGAAATAGGTTTCTTCGTAAAAGTTGAAGTATACATGTTAAACATCATTTAGGAGTTTGAATCTCTTAGAAAGGATTTCTGTAAATTAAGTTATGATTTTTTCAAGTTAAGATTCTGCATCAGGAATTATTGCATATCAGTTTTCGAACAAGTTATCTGTTTTGTAAAATCTGTACATTTCGGTTAATTATTTGAAGATAGTGTATTCACAAAAGTTTTAGCATACATCTTAATGAACATTGCAAAATTAAAATCTCTTAAAAAATTTTAAATTAAGATATAAATTTTCGAAGTTAAAGGTCGGCATCATCAAATTCTGCATTCTATTACTATGTTATTGTTTTGTTTCTTTTGATTATAGTAGAAGTGTTCTTTTAAAACATGTTTAGGTTAAGGTTGATCATAAACCGAACATAGACATTCTCAACTTTAGAACAAACTTTGTGAGATCATTTTTCAAATACACTTAAGATATTTATGGTACTGTGCTATATATATCAACATTGATTTTCAAAACAAATTTGCATCATAGTTTTCTTAGTTATTTAGCATTTCAAATGTTACCCTAATAGAGATTGTAGTAACGAAGACATAAGTTCTATATATACATGATGTATATTTCTTAAGGTTAGATATATGATGGTTTTGAGTTTAAATTAAATGTGGTCTTTATGGATATGGTTCTTGAATTGTACTTAGATGTTCATTTTATGCATGGACATTTACAATAGCTTGAAATCAAGATAGGGAGATCTGGAGAACCTCTACTCATTTTGTATTGTGTGCATATATATTTCTTGACATGTTTGTATTGGAATGATTGGGTATTTGTTGGATTTCATGTTTGAAGTATATGTTATAAATTGATGCATATATCATTCATTGATGACATTTGAAGGATAAGGGTAACAAAGGAAATATGAAATTGGTTTTTTGAATAGTTGAGTCTATTACCTCAGTATAAATTATGTACCCAGGTATGCTCGTGATTATTACACAATTAGTATAGGAATGATAAAGGTGATTTGGAGCCGGAGAAAGGGAAATGGACAAGATGACAAGCAAAAGAGGGATATGGTTTGTTCATATGATTGAATATAAAGAGTCACCTTCTTGGTAAAATACATATGGGTATGGAACATGTAGATTCAGTCTATTCCTTCTATATGGATCAATTATAATAGAATATTCATTCATGCATATCATTTATTGATTGGTTGATTGTCTTTTGTTTTAAGAAGATTAGCTTCTTACTGAGCCGCAGGTTGAGCTCACTCATTTACAGTCTTGTAGTAACAAGGATTAGTAATGGGAGGCAACTTAAGTTAGTTAGAAGTTCTCTATGTATAAGAGCACATTTTAGAAAGAGAGATTCTTTATGTAAATCTTGATTTGAGATTCTTATGTAATAAAGAAATAAATTTTAGTTTAGTGTTCAGCTTGTTCTATTCCAATTTTTTTTATATATTCTAGTTATGAAAATTCTATTTCATAATTGAAATATGTGAGTCACACTTCAAAAAACTTTCTAAAAAATCGAGGTGTGACATAAAACGTTGATGAGAAATATTTGGATATAGCCAAGGTTGGTGCGTCACAAGTATCTTAGAAGACAACCATGGGGCCTCGGGTGCATTGGAGCCAAGCCACTTGTTTGGAAACCACCTTGGGGCCACCACCTTGCTTTGTCGTGTCACTACCATGCCTTTTAGTGATGTTATTTTCTACAAACTTGCATTTTTATTGAAATAAGGGATCCGTGTGAGTTTTTCAATATACGAGTCATCATCACATTTTAGGGCTTACCTAAACGATCATGCCAAAACCTATATGAGTCGGTGCTCATTGATAAAACATAGAATTCAATAACTCCAATCGTAGTGAGGTACAAATAATTAGATTGACTCATGAGTTTCTCTAAGATACATTTTCTTTCACATTCTTGAGAAGTTAGACATAAAAACTCTGTACCAAAGTCACAATGAGTTTTCGAATGAAAATCGTTGGCTCGAATGTCTTTTATTTTTTTAAGGAAGCTGTGTAAGAGCTGACTCATCGCTCTTACCCAAAATTTTATCAAAAACAAAACAAAGAATGCATATCAAGGAGGCCAAGCCAATACATTGACAAGTAGAAATGCAAGTTTTCAAAACTAATTATCAATACAAACAATAACAACAAAAAATTGTATTGACTTACGTAAGCATGATGATAAAGCATAACAACTCAAAAAAACTAGGCAAACCGATAATCAAGTTGAGAATAAAAATCATGACCAAAAGAACGGAGAAGGAATTGTGGAATGGAGTCCCACCACACTAAACCCACATTCTTTGCACCATAATTCACAAGCTTGACAACAACTTGGTTACTCTCTCTATAGTCTGAGACAAGGTTTTAAAACTTTCTAGTCGCTAATCGGCCGACCGGAGACTAGCGAGTAGAGGAGTAGTTGAGAGAGTACTCAGTTTTTAATTTTTAGATTTATTTTTATTTGTAAAACATATAATTAAATATAATTTTTTTAAAGGTAATATAATGTCCAATCTTATAGAAAATTTGGGATACTAATCGTATAAGAACATAGTTGCCTATAGACACAGAAACTTCACAACGCAAAAACTCAGTTCAACATTTTTAATCTATGACCAAGAACCAACACCCAAACCAAGCCAAGATTCAAACTTTTCTCATCTTTTTCCATTCTCAAAACTCAAAAACAAATACCCAATTCGAAAAACATACCAACAATTTTTTTTCATTAGGCATGTAATCTCCAAAGTACTAAATCTGGGTTCTTGAAATAATGAAGGACTAATATGGAGTTTGTCTCAATCCATAATGAAAATCATCAAACTTAACAAGGTTTGATTGTCTCTTGGTGCATAAAGGGCATCTATGGTGTGCTCAATGTTTCCATGCCTTGCAGGTGGTGTCTGGCTTGCTTCCCTATAAATGTTGGCGTGATCTCACCTCTAGAATGAGTTTAGTCTTTAACATTCAAGAGAACGACAAACGTTAAAGTATGGTGATTTGTAAGCGCACGAGAGTATCCAAATAAAATGAGACTAATATATTGTCACAAGTGCAAGAACCTAAATATACCCCTTAAATATGTTAACCACAAACTAATGAGAGTAAAAAAACTAATGAGAGTCAAGTTTCAGAGTCTAAACACAGGGCTGCATATTAGGCTGTTCGACCAACCTCAATAAACTCTCTAAGTGCATCTTCAACAGCTCTTGTAAAACTATGATTATTTCTATTTTAGAGGAAAAACTTCGTTTTGTTTGCTCCAACAGTTCATGTAAAGCATCATCTAAAATACAAAAAGTGAGAAGAGAGAAAACATAATCCTCTATATCTATGCAATTCTTAAAAGTTGTATATTTCATGGGAGAACCTATAAAATTTATTGTTTATCTTTATAATTCAATCTCTCTCCTAAAAAAGAAGAAGAAAATGACATTTTCTCTCGTCAATGGAAAATGGAGAAATTAAAGCAATTAACCATATGATTTTGATATGAATAAATATAGAATACTTATATAGATTCATTAAATTATACAAGAAAAACATTTAATTTTGTAGAGTACAATAGAAAAATTGTTAGAGTTGAGCTCGTTTTTTATAGAAATTTTATGATTTTCTCTTCTTTAATAAAAAAATTATACAAGAGTTGTTGGACATACTCTCAGTAGCTACGTAAACAAAAAATGTTTTGTATTCCAACCATTTTATTATTTTTTTTTTGAATTTTTAGAATCCCTAATGCCACTAGGGCTGGCAATGGTACACAATTTCATTTCAACCAATTCATATACCAACCGTATCAAATACGTTGGTATACCATCAAATTAGTACACGATACACGGTACAATATACTGTACAAATTTCAAATTATTGGTTGGTAGGTGGTACATGTTTTCCCTATACCATGGTATATTGTACCTACCAACTTATACTATATTAAATTATTTAATATATATATTTTTTAAAAAAATTTTAACCTTAGATTTACTGAAAAATAAATCCCTACAGTAGATTTTCAATTGTTTTGAAAATTTATTACTTGTTAGTACTTTGAAAGTTTAGCTATTTAGACTTTGATATTCAGTTTGTGACTTTTTATTTGATAATTTGGTTAAAGTTGTATAAGACTTTGGATTTGTTGTTACTTATTTGGATTAGACCTTTAAATTTTGGGGCTATAAATATGTTGGTAGAACTCCATTACCAACCGTACTAATTAGTTGGTATACCAACGTTATTGGTTGGTATCAATGATGAATTTTTCATACCAATCATATATTAATTGGTACATAACATTAAAAAAATAGAATTGATATACCTACGGATCGAGCCCTAAGTGCCATGATTAAGAAGTAACTTTTTGTATCCACGTAAAAATTCGTAAAAATTGGGGTAAAGCACTGGTTTCTCCATGTTTGGACAAGTCTTAGGTTTTGCTTATAATTAATAACCCGAAACCTCAGCTTCTGTGTTTCTACAGATTTGGCAGACAGCACGCAGTTGGGTTTCTGTGGGAGTTGGAGTTGTGATTGGATTTGATCTTGAAATCTGGGCTCTTGCACCCTGTGGCTGGTTAAATCCATGATCATCAGCGTCCCATGGACCCTTCTCCAGTTCGAACCACTCCACCTTTTGAACCACAACAAGATGATGAGTGGGGTATCATTCTCTATCTCTCTCCCCAATTTCCCTTTTTGGTTCTTAATGAAATTTGGGATCTTTATTGGGTTAAGTTCATACATTCATGTTTGATTTGAGTTTTATGTTATTTGATGGGAACAAAAGAAGCTGCTATAGGTATTAGATGCATTGAAATAGACTTGGTTAGCTAACTTGATTCTTACAAGTTAAGATGATAGAGAGTTTGGTTTGCATTTTCTGATGGGTCTGATTATGATACTGAAACAGTGAAATGGCAGCAAACTAGAGAAAATTATTTGGAGGCCCATCAAACTTGTTACATTGTCAATGTTTGAGTAGTCTGTTATTTGTCATTTTGGCTCGATTACTGCTGAATTCTATGGACAACATTAGATCTGGGATTAGGCATGTAGTTGCGTTACCCCCTTGTGGTTTCTGAGGAAATGGTTGTTCTGGGATTTTGCTTTAAGAAATCTTATCGTTTACGGATTAATGGTATTTGCACTCTAGAACAAACTGTATGTGCTATGCATGTGTACAAAGGGAGTGCAAGTTCCTTCCCATATATTATTAGTATGCTGCAATATAATTTATACTTTCTGTTTGCATTTGATGTATGTTGAATTGTGTTGACCTTAGTTAATGACTATTCTTTGCTTCAGACAATGAAGGATTTGTGATTCCAAGCTTGGTCATCGAAGACCAAGGTAAAACTACTGATGATGCTCCTATAGTAAAAGACCCAAAACCTCCATCTCCAAAGGTCGGTTAGCAACTGCTTTAGTTCCTTTTATCCTGTAAATGAAAAACAACTCATTATAACTTCATAGACCTAAACTTGTGAGTCATTTCTTGAAAGTATCATATACAAGGCATTTCAGTTAACTCCTTAAATTGTTACATATTCACTTTAGATAATGCTCGCCGGAATGTACTTTTGTCTTTGTATGCCAGCAAGTGAGTGATTGCTTTCTTGAAGGTATAATCTTATATAAAGCATTTTCATTTGAACTGTAAATATTTCATAAAAAAGAGGTGCTTCTTACACATTTACTTTCAAATATGCTCATGTAAACCCAGAAAATACTTTTGTTTCTGCATGCCAATCATATCTGTACTTGTTAGCACTATCAAAATTACTCTCAACCTTGCTCTTATTCTGAAACCTCTGGACTGCTTTATTGAATTTTTTATTGTTTCCTGCAGGAAAAAAAACAAGAGAACATATATTTAGGACCACACGGGGCGCCCCCTACACACTCAAAGCAGCAAGAGGTAAATCCTTCCAGTCGTAAGCAGAAATTCAGGCAGAAATTCAAGGAAGCAGATCGGAATAGTAGGGGGACTGGTCGAGAGAATAAGTTTGACAATCTGCGAGAACTTGTGGGTGGTGGGAACGGAAGCAGCAACATGGCAAAAGGTACTTCGAGGGACTGGTTAGACCCCCACTGTCACGAGTCAGAGTTCGAAAAGTGGCATCCCCAGTGATTGTTATCTATTGATACTTTATATCTGAATTTTGCAGACCATCGTCTTGTTTGAAACTTAATACTGCTCAAGTTATTTGATTTCCATAGCCCCTGTTTGGTGCGATGGCTACATTATCTCTGCACACACTGGGGGCGATTTATGTTTACAGTAAAATTTTAGTTAAAACCAGAATTGACTGTTGGAGACCAACCGTAACTTTATTAAATAGAAGTGTTATACACTAGTAAATTTGCATCCCTCTTCATGAGTATTGTTCCAATGGACACTGCGCATCTGGGGAGTTTGATTTGTAAGAGGAAAAAAAGGTTGCAATATCACCCCCTAAAATTCAACACCGGATATCCCATTATTGCCTCTTTGAATTGTTGGGAGTATTTGTACAAAACCAAGTGAAAAGCCAACCAAGAGAATAGCCAGAAGAAAAAGCGATCGACTACAAAGATAACCACAATTATACAGATCTCAATCCCATTTTGAATTGGAATGTAAAACCGAGATAATCAGTAAGCACATTTTGCCACTGAAAAATAATGTACCGAGGGTAATTCTTTTACCTTCCCTGTGTATCTCTTCTCTACCATCTCTAACTCTAACCAACATTCAAGAGTTCTCATGTCAAATCACTTCAGCATTGCATCTTTATCCAACACCCAGGAACTCTAATCTGCAAGCAGTGGGAGTCAAATCAAATTTGGACAGATACTCAGCATTGTAAAATTTGCTTAGATGTCTCATCCCACTATCACACAATATGGTGACAATAGTGTGACCAGGACCAATTGACTGTGCCACTCGAACTGCCCCAACACAATTCATAGCTGAAGAACTCCCTAAGAAGAGCCCATCGTTCTTCATCAGAAACCTGAAATTTTGAGCATGCGTCACTTGAGGTAAGTACAATAACTGAAAATTCTTCCAAAATTGTTAAGTTAATGATATAAAGAAAATAATTTAAAAAATCTTATAGTTTAACAAAAGAAAAACATATAGACAAAAACCCGAGAAGGAAGAATATCAACATATGTTCATTTCCATCTTTTCTGTCTGAGCTTCTCAGCAAAGGGGAAAACACTATGAGAAAGAGTTTAGCGAGAACTGGGATTGACCTGGACATTTCAACAGCTTCCTTATCTGTGCCTCGGAAAGCCCCATCAAGCTTTGCCATCAAAAAATTCTTTGTTAGTCTATTGATACCGATTCCTTCAGTTATCGTGTCAAATGGATTCTTTAGCCTTCGCCCTTCAGCCTCCTCTTTGGTGTACATAACTCCCCTCGTAATCTTATTAAATAAACCAGAACCAGGAGGGTCTATCAGGAAGCATTTGATGTTTGGGCTCCTTTCCTATCAAAGACAACATATATGATTAATACAACTATACCAGGAGAACAAGCAAAGATTTACAACTGAAAATCAGGGCACCTGTAGGAACTTGGAAGTCCCAGCCACAGTGCCACCTGTTCCTGCTGCTGCGACAAATGCATCTACATTTCCTCCAGTCTGCTGCCAAATCTCAGGCCCAGTACCCTCATAGTGTGCCCGGAAGTTTGCCAAGTTTTCAAATTGATCAGCAAAATATCCACCTGGACAACTACTTGCAAACAATTGTTTCTCTTCATTATAATGGAAACCATTAACTTTCTCAAGGGCTTTGCCATTCTTTTGCTCATCTCTTCTATGCTTTGAGGCTATTTCATTTGCTTCTAAGGCCCTTCGCCTAGCAATGTTGACAAAGTGATCTCTGTGTGTGATTGAAACTGGCCTTACCCTCTCAACAGTGGCTCCTAAGGCTTCAAGTATCTGAGACTGAAGACATGTTTTGCACGGGGAAAAAAGTTTAGCACATTGTTGAACATTAATCTAAAATAAAAAGGTAACAAAGAAGCACGAGAGAGGAGGGATGGTTTCTGCTACAAAAGTACCTATAGCAAAAACCATCTTGCTTTGACCAAAAAAAAACACAAAACCATCTTGCTAATCCAAGATGCATTCTCAGCTGCCTACCTTCTCAATAGCAGCATCATCGGGTATAACCACATGACATTTGCAACCATAAGCAGGAGCAACTGTAGCAAGGCTAATAGCTGTGCTTCCCGCACTTCCCTCAGTGACTACTCCCCCTGGAGCAAGGTCTCCAGATTCCAAAGCCTGGAGAGAACCAAAAACCAGGAATCTTAGACTTGGAAAAACCAAATTTTGAAGTCAACCATTACAACTAGCTATCCACTTAATTCTAGGCAAAACAATCAAAAGGAATAACTTAACAAGTTCACTTAACCGAACACATAATTCACAAGCTATACAATCCTCAGAAGAAATTAAAGTACTAGACTTTTGCGGACTTCATTGAATCAAAGTCTATGAGTTACAAAAACAAATTCCAGCTGAGAACAAGAGTCCCTTTCTAGGCAAAGCAACAATACACAAACCTCCCAATCAAACACAGATACCTAAATTTAACTAACTTCAGAAAGACTCAAGTCAGTATGGAGAAAGGATCATCTCTAAATCCAACTGCTACCGATTTCCACGGAGACACCCAAAACCCTCACCTCTCCAATAGTAAAGCACTCCCCTTCATTACCTTTACGTTAATTAGTTGAGCACTCTTTAGCCTTTCTTCCTAATGATGAATAAGAAGCTCAGAAAAACCATTAGCTGCCCTTCCATAGAAGGTTATAAACCACAATCAAGAGGTTTTAACATCCATGTTTTGCACTCCATCCCAAGGACATTCAACGTTTTAAGCACATAGTTGGCCTTGAATAATTTCACAAGTGTTAGTCCTTCCACAAGCTCCAATCAAAGATAGACACTCTACAACGACCACACCCTCCCAAATCAATTGGAATGGGTGAAATGTACAGTGTTTATCAATCAATGGATTAGTAGGGTTCCCATGAAAAAAGTTCTATAGGATTCCATGTTTCCAGCCGTTCTCTCACCCACAATTGGCACAAGGGAAGTTTTTCAATCAAATGAGGAAGGACAACTCCCCTACTCAATGTCATTTAAATTCATAATACAAATACTACAGATTCTGATAAACAAAACTAGGTTGCACAGAAATATCGAACGGAAAACAAAGTCTAACTTAACTGAACTTTATATCCTTTAACAAATGATTGCTTTTCTATGCTAAACAACAGCATAAACTGCCTATTCTAGTTTCCATACAGCTCTCAAGTCTCAACCACCATAAACAATATTGCAATCTCCCTACAAAATTTCACCAACCACACACATCAAAATCATCAAAGTAGCTCACCTCTTCAATAATTTTCACAGCAACTCTATCTTTCACACTCCCTCCTGGGTTCAGAAACTCGCACTTGCCAAGAATCTGAACAAACCCAGCAACAAAACTGAGTCAGTTAAAACCCGACATCATACACTTTATTATTTGAAGGTACATAGAAGTAGGATACTTACTTCACAACCAGTAGCGTCGGAAAGGCTGTTGATGCGAATGAGAGGGGTGTTGCCGATGGCTCCAACAAGGCCACTTCTGGGTTTTTTATTCGAGGGTAAGACCGGTTTGGTCTTCTTGGATTTCAAGAGGAAGACAGAGAGTAAGGCCATGGTCACTGAGATTGCAGCGACCACAGCGCCTGTAATTCTCACAGGAGCCATTCCGGCTGTTCGAACTGGAACACCGCCCAAACTGTATTACTTGAGGCATCTTAATTGTGTACATTTTTGATATTTATGTGCTCTAAACCATTTAATACGGTGCACGTTTTGCACCGAAAATACGGTTATTTACTTGAATTGCACTAAAAAATATGATTCAGTAACCGTACTGAACTAAAACAGTGTCGTTTTATGGTCACACCGTACTGAACCGTTGTTACAGCTTGAGGTTATAATTCAACTGATTTAAACAGAACCGAATTATATTTTTCTTATTATTTTTATTTCTCATTGATAAAATTTGATTTGTAATATATATATAAAAATCATTTATGTTCAAGTTTGTAGTTTGCTAGTTGTTGTGTTTGCATGATAGTTGATATATGTTGATTTATTAAATTATCAAATATAGTGTTTTTGTTAGTTAATTGATACTATGATGACATTTGTAGACTTATATGGATTCTAAATGCTTTCAAAATTTGTTCATGTCTTAAAGGAATTGTTGGACAAAGATTTGGACATCCATTGTTTGTTAAAATAAATAAATCGGTTCACACTGAAACCGCACCGCATCGAAAAATTATGTAATCGCATTATTCGAAAACCGAAAAAAAACGATTTGGTTATGGTTTGAAATATTGTAAAACCGAAAAAAACGGTTCGGTTACGGTTTGAGCCTCAAACAGATTCGAACCGAACAGTGCTCACTGCTGGTGTCGAAAAATTCCTTTGAGGACTTTGACGCGCCAATGAAATTCAAACTGGAGCAGGAGCCGATCTGAAACTTTTAGGATGTTCATTTGACCGCTAACCCATCATAAGAGAAGGGGGTTCATGCAAACACCCTATGACGCTCAAGTCAGAAACAGTTAATCACTTGAGAGGTGAATAGATGGAAATGAGATCTCATACCTCTTCGCTTCACTACCTATTTATAGGTGAGAAGCAACTTGTCTGACAACTATTCTTGTTGAGAAAGTCACCATTAATCCTGTAATTACTGTCACTTATCGTTATAATCATTATATACTTAATGTTGTAACCGTTACCTCATTCAAAGCTGCAATAAGCATCACACTTAAAGTAATATTTATTCATGTATGTACTGTTGTTATTACCACATAATTCATTCTTGTCATTATTGCACATAATTTATTCTCTACTCTCACAATGTCCTTAAATTTTCTCTTTGGACACACGTTTAAAGGGAAAATTTCTAGATTTTTGCTGTGTTGAATCTTGTCTCGAATATTTCCTCGAGCCCTCGCCGCCTCGACTATTTTCTCAAACCATAGCCACCCCAATTATTTTTGTCAGGCCCTGGCCATCCTGACCGTCCTGAATATCTTCTTAGGCCCTAGCCTCCCTGATTATTTCTTCGGCCCCTGACCGTCTCGATTCTTTCCTCGAGGTCAAGATTCATATTCAGCACAAGACCCATAATTGCTCCCATGCCATTTCCTTTTGAATCTGACAAACAACTACTTATCCTTCGTGGGTATTGGCCTCATAAATTCACTTCGGCTACTAGCCACAACGATTCAGTATGGTCACCAATCTCATGATCATGATGTATCAGGAAATTATAAAAAATAGCATCTACTAAAATCACAGGCCGTAACGCCGTTTTATAATCACATGTCGTAATGCTGTTTCATAATCACAGGCCAAAGGCCATCAAAATTGTTATAATTGCTCATTTAAAATGATTATTCATTGCTCATAGATAATTATAATAATTGCACACGTTACCTGTATTGACGAATGTAATCGTGTACCTTCATTGCCAACATTTTACCGTCGTAATAAGATTGAAACGATGGTTCTCATTATGGGCCCAAAATAATTATTCATCCCCATATTTACCCTTATGAGCCCGTCATTGAGTATCTACTTGGTTGCCAATATTGCACATGTTTCGATAATACCAACCACAAATATGTCTCAAAACATAATAAACCAAAAAAAATTAAAAACATGTTTATTAAAGGAAAGAATAATACACCATATTACCAAACTCAATTGTATCTGAGAGACTTATTATCCATCACTCCTAGTTTTTAGTGATGGAAATGATATTTATTGAGATGCAGCTCTCGCCATCACATTTTAGGGAAAAGTGTTTCCCACAAACGGCGCCACTTGTTGGGTGTCGAAAAGTTCCTTTGAAGATTTTGACGCACCAATGAAATTCAAACTGGAGCAGAAGCCGACCTGAAACTTTTAGGATGTTCATTTGACCGTTGACCCATCGTGAGAGAAGGGGGTACCTGCAAAACACCCTTTGACGCTCAAGTTAGAAACACTCTTAATCACATGAGAGGTGAATAGATGGAAATGAGATCTCATACTTCTTTACTTCACTACCTATTTATAGGTGAGAAGCAACTTGTTCGACAAGTATTTTTGTTGAGCAAGTCACCGTTAATCCTGTAATTACTGTCACTTATTGCATTACTTAACGTTATAACTGTTACCTTATTTAAAACTGTAATAAACATCACACTTAAGGTAATATTTATTCATGTATTTACTGTTGTCATTACCATATCATTGATCCTTGTCATTCTTGCACATAATTATTCTCTACTGCCACACCCACCTCGACCTTTTACCAATTACCAAGAAAATTTTTAACGAGGACCATGTAATGAGGACTGACTTTACATTTATGTTGCTACATTTGGGATACAATATGTGATTTTTGTTATTTTTACTTTTTTCTTAAAATGGTATTTTTCAACAATAATCTTTGTCAGTTAGTGTTTATTAGAATTTCTCAATATTATTTAAGGACTTTTTAAAAGCTTATAGTAATCAGGGGTTTTACGTTTCCTTTTGAATTTGACAGTTTTGTTAATAAAGATTTGAAGATAGCCGAATCACCCGTTTGTTTCAAAGAAAAAAAACAACTCTAAGAACTTCCCTAGATCTTGGATTTCTCTATTTTGGTACAAGGTTTAGTTGTTTTGTTCAAACATATTCCTTATGTTTCTGTGGAATATCAACACATGATGCAAAATTCTTGAGTCCAAGGTCTCGTCCATGTATTTACATGTGACAACTGTCAGTGGTCAAATTTTCTGGAAACCTATCTCTTAAACTCTTCTATGCTTAAGGTACCAAGATCTAGCTACTTGTTAAGGTACATGCAGAGAAATGTTTGTCAAATTGTGCCTATGTAAGTAGGTACATCCAGAGGTGAGTTTTTCTCTTTCTCGTTTAGACTTAGATCATGTTCAAGTGGTTATTTTAACTTCGATAGGTTATGATTTTCCTGTCGGTTTCTTATGTAAAAATATGTAAACCATACCCAATTTCAAATGCCGATCTATTTTTCTTTTAATTAAAATTGTTGATCTGCTGAAATTCACTTGCAATTCAAAGAAAAATCTAAACAAAACAAAACAAAACCAACGGGCACTTGGGTAAATAATACTACCATGTATGTATACAGTAACTACAAGGTAACTTCAAAAAGTAGTGACACTTGGGCACTTTCATATCAATTTTTACACACTCGAAAACAAAACGTTATTTCCCTCAGGGAATCCCCTCACATTAAAGAGATAAACCTCCCACAATCTCTGTCTCTTTGTATGATTGTATCCTCTCTCTCAAACCATGGAGATCCCAGAAAAGCTTCTCAAGTTCAAGTACCACTTCCTCTCTGCACTTATTTTCTGCCTCACCCTTTACTCCCTCACCCTCTTTGCGCCAAGATTTCTAACCATTCTGGCTTACTTTTGGCCCCTCTTCCTCTCCACCGCTCTCTTCCTCTTTGCCGTCGTCGTCTTCGGAAAGACTTCGTTACCGGGCTCCGATTCCCACGCTGACAAAGCCGGCGAAGGCCTCCTCGATTATGTAGCCGGCCAGCCGGACCACGCCGTGGAAAGTTACCCTTCTGAAATGTAATGTAACTTTTTTGTAGCTGTAATTTCCTAACTTGTGCTGTTAAACATCGATCCCCTGTGAAACTGTGATCTCCTGGAAGAAGAATAATATCTCGCTAAAATGGCAGGGTTCTTTTCATTTCCATCTCCCTTTTCTTGATTATTATTATTATTATTATTTTGCTGCTATTGTTATCGAGAAAATAGACAAAATATGTTGAGAATTAGGTTAATTTTGGACATGAAATTGCAAGTGCCTGTAAGAACTCGATGCTCACCAAATTGCGTAGTAATGAGTAGCGTTATAGAGCAAAACATAAGCATATATAACTTGATATATAACTCGATGCTCACCAAAGAATTTAGGAATGTTTTGAGTCAATGGAGAGTGGTCTAAATTTATTACAGAAATTAAAAGAGAATTGTAAAGAAGTGGGAGAATGAATGCCATCTCAATCTCTAAGAAGTGGTCTAAATTTTGGTGTTTGGATCGAGTCTAGAGATTCTACAATACCCAAGATGGTGCTTACTGCTTAGTGTCTCTCTAACGCAATTGTATAATCTTGACTATGTATTTCATAATGTTGCTTTTGTCCTTCAAAATATGATTTTTATGTTTCATAGTACAGTTGCACGTTTGTTTACTACTGTGTAAAGATTCTCAAATAATTGCAAACCATTATTGACACCGACCACATGCTTATCTTGTATTATTACTTTATTAGTACCATTGAAGGTTAAGTTAGAGGCCAACGTTCACAAGTCTCTACAAGACAAACTTGAAATTGTATGCACCGTCACACTCACATCCAGAATGGGGTTCACCAAAATTTCGTACTACATGAAGGTGGTAATTTATAATAACCAACTAACCAAGGGTTGATGAGGATAATAGGTTTTTTAGGGGGCTTGGAAAGATGGGAAAAACAAGAAAGGAATGGAAATGCGGATGATAGGTTTAACAAGGTAGATGAGGATTAACAAATCTTCATTCCAAATCTATATTCGTCCGATCTTCTTTGTCCTGTGTCTACATTTGATTTCCTATTCTTGTAAGAATTTGAACAGTCTTAAAAGTCAAATGAACCATCAAATAGAACCTGAGTCGATATAAACTTATCGAAAATCAATATTTCAATTACGAGTGTTTTTTTAGATAAGTAAAACTTACATATAATAATACCAAATTTATAACCAAGAAAGCCATTAGCAGAGGACATACAGTTCCCACACTTCTCCCTACACAATCCAACCATGATTACAGGGGACAAAAACCGAAAGGAGTTCAATTGTAACCTAACCTATATCAGAAGCTCTGATATATCCTCATAGTCAATATCAAGAATAAACCACTCTTTCAAACACTACATGTCAACTTACCAGTATATATGCATAGGTAAACCTCCTCATTACATTAACAACAAGAAATAACCGAGCTTACAATAATCTCTAGCAATGACACCATAATCATGGCTCCCCACAACGTAACACAACCAACACCATTACTAAACAACTCCTAAACCCTCGCTTAAAGAGGAATGACAACTAAAACAACAAAAAAGACAACAAACAAACAAACAAACCTAAGCAGACTCAAATCGAAACATACTAAGTGGGCCTCCCAAAGAAGACCCAAAGATCTAGCCCAATAGAAACTGTGTGCCCTGGAGCAGAAACGCGCTGTCGACTCTGACACCGGCCACCACAGAAGCGCAATACATCCGATATCCACTGTGGCGAAGCAAACCCACCCCACCCATCGAGCAATTCTTACCAGAATGAAGCATCATAGCCTCCAAATTGGGAAATCTAGCCAAGAAGACCATCTCTACCTAACTCCCCCATCAACCATCCAACCGATCCATCCCTTCTCACTACATCCAAGCCTCAAACGCAACTTCTACCCGCCGTCGGTGATGCTACTGTCACATCCCGATCCTATAATTATTTTACGGTTGGTTACTTTGGTCTCTTACCATTTGTAGTAACCGTTTTACCGTAAGGGGTCACAAAGTTGACTTTTCGTTAAGTTGAGAATTTGGGAAAACTTCTTTCATGAAAGTCGTAAACGACATCGATACGAGTTCATGGACACGTAACACGCTCAAATTGGAGATCGTATGAAGGAGTTATGGTCTAAAAACGAGAAGTTACTATTCATAATAAGTAGTATAAAAAGTGAAACTTACCCGGAGTAGAAAGTTAAAAATAAAAAAAACTTACTCTTTCTCTCTCCTCTCTCTTGACGAAAAAGGCTGTCGGATCTACTCTTCGCCACCATGCCGCCGTCGAGCCGCCATAGGTCGCCGCAGATGTCTCAAAATGACCGTCTCTGAGTCTACTTTAATTCTAGGTAAGCTTTTCGACCTATCTCGCCATGGTTTAGGAGAAAGTTCAAGTTGATTACCGATTGTACAGTATGAGATATAGATCGGATTTCTCATCCTCAGGTCACCATTTTATGAGTTCTATATATGGTTAGAATGAGTTTTAGGAGTATTAATCACCCCTAAAGTTTGGTCGATTGATTTAGAGTGTGGAGGGAGAATCGAAGATTTGAAGTTTAAAAATTTGAGGTTTTTACATTTTCCTTCGATTGACCTAATTAGAGACCGAATTGGCATTCGAGTTGAACTAGAAAGTTGTCTAAATGAGGAGACGAAGCCGCTGTTAAAATTTGGTGGCGATTGGAGGTGGTCAGAATTTTAGCCGGAATTCCTGCTCAGCTGCCACTTTTTGGGTAGATTTTTCCACTGAAAAATAGTATTAAATAAGAGGAATTTATTGGTATGCAGATTATAATTTTCAGAGGGTTTTTGGTTAGGTTGTGGAATTTTTGAAGTTTAATAATATTGGCAGATAAAAAAATATTATTCCGGCCATCAATTATTGTCAATTAAGGTTTAAGAAATATTTTAAGGACTCCTTTGTTATTGATGAAGGTCGGGAATTTTTCGGTTGACAATTTGAGAAGTATAGAGAGGATGAACGAGTTGTACGCTCATAAATATGTACGTCAATATTATTTAATTATTACTCTAGCGTCTGAAAAATTAATATTAATTGTGGAACAAGATGCAAAGAGGCTCGTGTTGTGGAGACTTCATTTGGACGAAATTCGGGTTTTCGTCAGGCTAAGACCTAAGTCTATGAGTGGACTTTTATTTTTAAATATAATGCATACAACGAGTTTTTATTGAGTTTCTCTTTTAGTAACGAGAATTTCCTCTATGTTGAGTTTTTATGGTAATTTTGGGAAAATTTGGGAATTTAATATTTTTCAAAGATATATGAGCCGGGAAAGAGGTTTCTACCTTTCCTGTGAGTTTTAAATGATTTTTCCGGATAATGGTTTTTAAGTTGTTATCACCATTTTAGGTTATGGAGGGAGATTATGTTTTAAAATGGGGAAACTTGCTCTTGAATTTTAATGATTTAAAGTAAATCAGGGAACCAGTTTCGGATGCTTGGGAAAGTTTTAAATCCAATGTATTTGGAGAAAAGTCATGAGTCTTTTAACTTGGATTTTGATTTATTCACCATGAGGATTTTAAGGATTTTCAAGTACATATATATGTGTGTGTGTGTTGCTAGCTAGTATGGATCCTCTCTGGATGAAGATGGTACCCTCTCCGGATTGTAGCTGGTCAGACCATCTTCGGTGGTAGCTGTTCGAAAGGACCCTCCCGGATAGAGCTGGTCGGAAGGACCCTCTCGGATAGAGCCGGTCGGAAGGACCCTCCAGGATAGAGCCGGTCAAGACCCTCTTCGGTGGTTGCTGGTCAGAAGGACCCTCCCAATAGAGCTGGTCAATAGACCCTCTCGTGGATTAGAGCTGATCAGCTGTTTTCTCATGGTCATTGTGACACTATACCCCACTTTTAAATTTATAGATTTGAGCCAAGGGAATTGTTATATATTTTATTTAATCATTTTCGATGGGTTGCGTGCATGTGGATTTTAGAAAATCAAAGGGAGTGCATTAACGGATATTTATCTTTTCATATTTGATTTTCGTCCACTCACGCTAATGTATTTTCAATGTCTCTTTCCTGGGCCCTTCGTTTTCAAATGCCTAGTGTTACAGGGTTCCTGAGAGGAGGTCGCGTGTATAGAATTCGAGGCATAGTCAATTAATCAGTTGTCGGCGCAAGTTTATTTTGGTATCACTTTCGTGTAGATTGCTCTGATTACCCCAACTTAGATAGTTATTTAGGTTGATGAAGCGTAGCGGTGAATTGGGGAGCAGGATGGCTGCAGGAGTTAGAGGTTGTTTTAAATTATTCATGGAAGTGCTAAGTTGGTTTGCAGGAAGGGTTGTCCATTTTAAGGGAGTTTCGGTAAGAAGTTCCCTTGAAATGGTCTCCGCAGGATTTACTTCGAATTAAAGGGGCTTAACTCAGGGTGGATTCTGATAGCTACCATCAGAGCAACCGCGGTATGCAACAAAACACACCACCTCCTCAAACCAATCCATGAAAGCCTCCTCCATTCGATCCAAGACTCGTCTGGCAACAACCGAGCCATCCCGACAATGTTAGAGGCCATCGCCAGAGTGTAGGCGCCGCTGGACAGGCAACAAACCAGCCCCTACGAAAGCTCCCCCTCTGGCATTTGCGAAGCTCTCACCAAACCTTACTCAGATGTCTTCGATCTTTTTAGGGCAAAACCTTTGATCCAATTAAGAGTGTTTCAATATTAGTATTTTAATAATTTTTTTCTATTTTGCCACCTGTGCTAAGCCTCCTCCAAACGATCTAGTGAAATATGAGACGAGTGTTTCGACCAGAAATATTTTTTTTGTCACTTGAGCTAATTAAGCCTCCTTCAAATGATCCAGTGAAATTTGAGAAAAGATACGTAAAATTTCTCTAACAATAGAGAATGTGATAGAGTTTCCGCAGTTTGTTCCAAAACAAGACACAAAATGGTGCGCGACATTTGATGCAAGTTGGGCAGCATAGAGATGTAACTCTGCCTAAAACTCAATCCACCCCGATCTACGCACCAGTGTCCCGTGGGTCCTACATGGCATATGCTAATCATTCATTTTTGACATCAGCCAGGTCCTTTTTGGTAAATGGAGGTCCTCTTGCCAGTGCCAGTGAATTCCATCATCATCAAATTATGGTCCAAACTCCAAACCAATCATTCAAATCTACACAAGAAGTCAGTAATTGTATTTCCTTAACTTTTTTAAGGCATTAATATTCTAAAAATCTTCGTCAGGAATAATCGTCTGATCTCGCCATGCATGTGAAAAATGAAAAACTCTATTAGTAAATGGTAGGATTGCTCAAACATAGAATAGTCGTGTGGGATGAAACGAGACAAAAAGACGACAACTGTCTGATCTTTAATGAATTGATCTTGTCCGTTTGAGTCCGTTTTATCTTGTCTGTTTGATCAATTCATTAAAGATCATACGGTTGTCGCCGTTTCATCCCACATGGCTATCCCGCGCCTGTGGTAAATCATAAGTGTCTATTTATTTTAACAATGTGTTAAAACTCAACCACTTGATAATTTTTAGTTTTAAGTTTTAGTTACATGATTAATTTTTTTTGAAAAGGTGTGTCTATTACCACGCTATAAACCATTTTGCTCATCTTACAGATTGTTGATTTATTAAAGGGCTAATGACCATTTACACAAAAAAATAAAAGTCAAACCCCATTTTAATGAAAATAAGACTTTGAAACCCAATTGGATGAAAGTTCATTTATTTGTGCCAAAATACACAAATCTTTATTAAAACCATATTAAAATAATAATTTTAAAGACATTTTTACCCTTACCTCTTACTAAAGAGAGAAGACTTTGTCGGAGCACCGCCGGGCTCCGGTCGTCGGACTCTGGTCACCGGTCGCCGGACTCTGGTCAACTGCCACATCCCGATCCTAGAATTATTCTACGGTTGGTTACTTTTGTTTTTAACCATTTAAAGTAACTGTTTGACCGTATAATGACCGTAGAGTTGACTTTTCATAAATTTGAGAATTTGGAAAAACTTTCTTCATGAAAGTTGTAGAGAACGTCGATACGAGTTTGTGGACATGTAGTACGCTCAAATCGGAGTTCGTATGGAGAAGTTATAAGTATCTGAAGTCAGGGGCATATAGGTAATTTCATAAAAATTGTTATAAATATCCTAAAAACTAGAAAATCAGGCAGATTTTCTGCCGAACCTTCGCGGCGTCGCTGCCGCCGATCCAGGCCACTTCTGACTGCCACACCGGTCCCAAAATGAGTGCCTATGAGTCTACTTTAATTCTAGGTAAGCTTTTTGATCTCCACTTGTTTTAGATGAAATTTTAATTTAATTACCGAGTGTATAGTAGGAGATCTAGATCGGATTTCTCCATCCTCAAGCCACCAATTTGTGAGTTCTATATATGGTTAGAATGAGTTTTAGGAGTACTACTCACCCCTAAATTTTGGTTAATTGATTTGGAGTGTGGAATCGAATTTTTGAAGTTTTTAAAAATATTTCAGGTTTTTACTTTTTCCTTCGATTGACCTAGTTAGAAGCCGAATTGGCCTTCGAGTTGAACAAGAAAGTTGTTCCAAATGATGAGGCGAAGCTACTGTTAAAATTTGGTGGCTATCGGAGGTCGCTGGAATTTTGATCAGAATTTCTGCCCATTAAATAGTATAAAATGAGAGGAGTCTATGGTTTAAATTTGGTAATTTTTGGAGGAGTTTTGGTTAGGTTTTGGAATTTTTCAAGTTTAATATTATTATCGGCGGATAATAAAATATTATTTCGGCCATCGATTATTGCCGATTAAGGTTTGAGAAATATTTTAAGGACTCCTAAGCTATTGTTGAATATCGAAGATTTTTGTTGATTAAATTTGAGAGTTTTGGCCGAGGGTAACGTTATTGCCAATTTGAAATAATTATTCGTTTGACAGAATAAGATTTTCTATTATTCGTTGAATATGAGATGAGGAGCTCTCGCTTAAGAAGCTATCCAGATTTCATTAGGCTAAGACTTAAGTCTGTGAGTGGACTTTTTTATTTGAAACCGTGTCTGCTCAATTATTTATGAAAATTTATAAACAACATGATTTTTGTTGATTTAATGAGCCGGTGGGGCCAGGAAGGTGGGTTGCTCCCCTTGCGTAAGCTCCCGTGTTATGTCGGCTGAAAATTTATGTTATGTCGATTATATTTGGAAATGCATTGTTTTATGGCCATAGGTCGGGAAACTGTGCCTCATGCATGAGATGCATATTTTAATTTACGGGGGATGAGTCATATAATAATGACTTTTCGTATTTTCTTGTTTTTATCACCATGAAGTGTCGTCATATATATAAAGATGCTAGCTAGCCATACGCCCCCCTCACTTTGGAAGTGGAGCAGGGCAATAGTAGCCCTAGTGAGTTCCGACTTTAGCTTGGAAGACTCTTCGTCATGGTGAAACATCTTCCTTTATTATTAATGTTGATTTTTAAGCCAATGAGATTGGCAAGTGATGATTTATTTTTCGAAATGATTATTTAAGATTCTTTCCTAACTTGGCGTGCACATGTATTTTCTGGAAAATCAAAGGTAGAACATAAATGGATAATTTTCTCGTGCTTGGATATTATTTTTGTCCACTCACTCTAAATTCCTGTTTTTAAATGTTTTTCCCTGGGCCATTCGTTTTCAAATGTCCAGTGTTACAAGGATGCTGAGAGGAGGTCGTGCTTACAGAAGACGAGGCATAGCCAACTAATTTGTTGACGCTAGCAATTTTACTTGGGTATCTCATCTATGTAGATTTGCTCTGATTACCCAAACTTAGTTTAGTTTAATTTTTTGTGAAGCGTAGTTGTGGTTTATGGAGCAGGATGGCTCCAGAAGTTGGGTGTTGATTTAAATTATTTATGGAAGTGCTGAGTTTGTTTATAGGAAGGGTTGTCCATGTTAAGGGGTTTTGGTAAGAAGTTTTCTTGAGGTGGTCCCTACAGGATTTACCTCGGGTTAAAGGGGTTAACCCGATGTGGGTTCTAATAGTTGGTATCAGAGCATTAGGTTATCGTTTCCTGTTACTACCTCATGTACTTGGTAGCACTTAGTGTCTATAGAATGATGGTCCGACCGCGGCGGATCCATCATTATTTTATGCTTGAGACACTCGGTGTTATTAGAGATATGAGTTAGTAGTTTCTATTGTATTTATGGACCGGGTGGTTCCATAAATATCTGCATCTTCAAGACTATGCCTCGGTACGCTGACCTATCTGAGAGTTTTCGTAAAGAAAAGGGATAAATAATTGGTGATTTCCTTGTGTGTTTGCGGGACTATTTGTGATTTTGAATAGAGTTATGAGTTGGGAACTCATATTATTTCATGTTGTTTGGGCATCCTGTGAAAATGCCCATAGAGCGAAGCATTGATTCATGTTTGGGAGGTTGTCGTGAAAGTTAGGAAGGATGGAGTTGTAAAAGCCTAAGGCGAGGCCTTGGTATCCGGGATGCGAGACTCTTAGAAATGAACAGTCGGAAAAGATATTAAAAGTGTGTAGTTCATGTGATAGAGAAACAAGTTTTATATGCTTTTTCTTATGAGTTTCAAGTGTGTAAACGGAAAATTGAATTGAAATATGAGTTGGGAACTCGTTGATGAGATATTTATTGGGCTATGGTGGAAATGTTAAGTAGCGCATTTGATGCCTACTGCTTGTGTTTTAATAACATTATCATGTCTTGGAGTAGTTGATATAGGCCATGAGTAAAGGAAGAATTTTAGTTGAAGAATTTTGATAAACTATTTTGATACTATTATAAGTGGCCCATAAGAATGAAAAGTCGAGAGTAATGAGAGGATAAATGATATAGTAGTCGATGAATAATATTTATGTTTATTTTGGCTAAGAGAAGACATTGAAATTGAGTAAGTTGTCGAGCATCAATTATAATATTTTTATTTTCTCAAGGTTTGGGTTGATCAAAAGTCGTCGACCCTAGTATTGTGGCCAATGGGATGTTGTGGTTCGGATGGGGAATTTTGTATTTGAATCGTGCCACTAAATGGTTAGAATTTTAGAAATTATAAGATTATTGAGTAAGTTAAATGATGTTAAATATGAGGCCATGGTGAGATCTCCGAGATAGTTAGAGTTGGAGGTCAGGCTTCTAGAGTTGTCGGACGTTTTGGAAAAGCGGTTAAGTATAGTCTTGAGTTATATGTGGTAGATCGGAATTTAGATAGAAGTGGTCATTCCAAAATGTGAAGAAGATAAGAGTATATGAATGTCCTTGGATAATTAACTTTATTTTGCTACCATAGTCTAGCTGTTAACTACACTTGATCGCATGGTGGTGATTAGCTGTGGCATGTTGACGTGGGAATTTGCCCACTCATTGATTATTATTAAATTGATTATATTCTTGATCAAAGTATTGTGATGTGACGTATTTAAGGATACCTAAATTATCCCCAATGTAGTAATGGGTAGTATCCTTAAATTTTGAGTCTGTGGAGTACAAACATTAGTGTCTGGAGGATAAGGATCTGACGTAATTTTATCGAAATCCTAAGAGGGATAAAGAATCGATAGTAATGATGTAATCAGGGGTTAATTAAGTAGTGACCCTACTTGATCTAGATTTTGATTTGGTGCCAAATCTTATAGCCTCGTGTATTGAGTGGTGGTAAGAGAGTTGCGAGAAGTGTTTTTTTTTAAATGGTTGCGATTCGATGGTTATGTTTTGCAGTGATTTCGGGAAATGAGTCTCCCTGTTGATTTAGAAGGTATTTCTTTGTTTCGATTTGTGATTGGCAAGGAGATTGCTAAAAGGGCGGTGTTCCCTATGACTATGATTGAGTGGTGAGACCACTTACTAATCTCGGTATGGCCTGAGAGGTCACCACTTGTGTTCATCAGCCAGTATTAGGCTAATGGGCTGAAATCATTCTGTGGATATATGATATTTCCTACGGGTTGGAACTGAATTAGTAAAAAGAATTACAAAGGTGTTGGCTTCATAATTAAAAGAGTAGAGTTTTTGGATGGTTTGTTGGGTGCCCGAGGAGAGTGCAGATTTGACTGCAGGGCGGAAGTCAATGGTGATGGATGACTAAGTGGCGACCCTAGGTGATTTGGGGTCCGATTAAGTAACAAATCTTGGAGCCACAAGTTGTAATGCAGCGAGAGAATTACGGGGTTCTGTGTATTAGTTGTCTGCTTTGTAGTGAGTATGAACTGCGGGAGCATGAGAAATGATTTCTTTATTGACTCATGAAGTGTTATGAGTGAATGAAGTGGTGATCTTTTTAGAGATCGTATTGGGTGTGATTCCCTACTGATCCAGGAATGAGATGTGAGGTCATTGTTGGTCGCAGATTATGCCCTCAGTCTAGGTTACGATTATTAGGCCGAATCATTAAGTTGACGTTTGGTTTGGGTTACGGTTTCAAATTTGGCCATTAATAATTATTTGAGAGGTGCAAGACTTTTTGATGGCTCGACGTTAGAAATTGGTTTCCTCTCGAGCGTGAGCTAAGAGGGGAAGTGCATTTTGATTTCTATCCTAGGTATCAGACTGGGGTAGTTGGCAAGCTTAATTTGTGGTGCTAGTTCTTGCAAGGAAAGTATTTGGTTTATGAAATATGACTCGATATTTGTCGCATGGGTAGTGCAGAAGAATGAACATCCAAGGCTGTTTTCAGACGCCGCCGTTTTTGATACTCAGTGCAACTAGATAAGGTGTGACTTTTATTGTTGTAGTTATTCGTTAGAATTTTTTATCGATGAGAAAGTAGTGGCACCTGAGAGGTGTACGAGGATTGAATATTTTTACCCTCGAATTGTAAATTGTAGTGAGACTGGGTATTGTTAGGAATAGAAATAACAATGTGTGGTCTGATTCAGGGGAGTTGTAAGGTGAACCGGGAGTGTGGTAACATTGGTGGTATGTTAGGGCTCTTTAGATGTAGAGGATGATGAGACTCGTGACGTCTTGTCAAGCGGGTTAGGTGACTCGCTGTTGCCCAGTGTAAGTTATTTTAACGCCTCGATGTTATTGGCTTGAATAACAGAGAAGCAGGGAGTATGATTGACTTCTCAAGATTGCATTAGTTGACTGTTGTTGTTTGGAGATGTCAACTGAGCCTTATGCGTATGGTTTTGATGAAGAAGTGGAGATCCAGACTTATTTTATTAGAGTGGACATTAGAAAGGTTTAACGTAGATTTGCGTTAAACTTTCTTCGAGGAGTAAATCTTTTAAGTCCTCATGTCTACAGAATCGGATATTCTAGATGCAGTAGTTGCAGCTCTGATTTTATGCTTCGTATCTTTAGCATACTATTGGTGTACAAGTGAGATCATTTTAGCAGTCAAGTGCAGAAAAGAAATTACTCCTTATCAGTCTCGTATAACAGAAAATTATGGAAACGTGATCCAGATTATGTGATCTACTTCACAAGATCTCCTAACATTCCATCTGCCTCCACCCCTGATGCTCCTCCACCTAACCCAGTCAATGTCTCCCATGCCCTCGAGGTTGCCCTCACCACAGAGATTCAATCTAGTTGATGACCTCGGTCTCCGGAAATGAATCAAACGTCAGAGTTTCGGATATGCAACTCATTTTTTCACCTTGTTTGACCTATCATTTTAATAGAGAAGTTAACGTTTAAATACTCAATTACAGACACAAAACTATAGAAATACAATTTATCTATGAAATTGAGGAGGATGAGAACAAACCTGATTCAGGATTTTGAGAAGAGCAAAGAAGTCGAGTCTTCTGCCTTTGTCCCCGATCACTGGCGTTGGTGCTTGTTGACTACATCGGAGGTTGAAGACTATGAAATCTAGAGAGAAGAAACGTCGGTGAGTGATAGAGCAGAGGACAACGACGATGGATATGTGGACAACGACGTAAATGGATCAGAGGACGACTCCGATGTGACTCTGACAAGCGAATCAGAGAGAAGAAAAGGAAATAATCTAGGTGATCCCTTTCATCACCGCCAGCGTCGATCTCGTCTTGGCCTTATATTGATCAGCATCAGCGAAGTTTTGGCCGGCGTTGACTAGGATGAGAGAGAGGGAGAGACAGACAGCTCTAGGTGCAGCTACGCCATCCATGGCGGATGAATCGTAGGATCTAATAGGATCAAATAGATCAGCGAAAGGCGATGTCGATTTTCACACTTCGAACAAAATTCTCTACCTCCATTACTGATCCTCCACTCTCAAAACCTCAAATAATAATAATTAAAATTTCGAGAGAAATGAAATAAGTGATACCTGAAAGACTTTAAACTGTGAGAACTTGAAATCGATTCTCTCATCTGACTTGACCGGCATGTGCCTGTGAATCCTAAACATCATCGTCTTCTTCTTCTAGCCGAGAATCGAGCTCACCTCATCGTCTTCAACAACGCCACTTCGCCTTCATAACCGCCATCACCAAACAGAGAGAGAGATCTAAGAGATGGTCAGATAGGAGAGAAAAGAGAGAGATGAGTGTTTGATTTCAGCCCAAAAAAGAAGAAGATCCATCTAGTTGAATGATGGAGAGATGATAGTTAGATTAGATTATGGGTAAAACAGTAATCTTAGTAAGATTAATTAGAATGAGTAATGAGAAAAGTTTTTCATTCAAATGGGCAATCATGGCCAAAAATTAGTATCAAATGAGCATTTATCCTTTATTAAAATACTCTGATGTAAAATTATAACAAGGGACAATAAGTTGTTACAAATTACAATTTTTTATTCTTTTGTTTTGGATGAACACAAACTTCATAACTCTCACCTAGATTTATCATATTTGATTGAGTCTGAAGACGCTAGTATTTAACTTGAAGATGAGGTAAACAATTTATATTTTTTTCTATGTTGATGATTCGTCTATCATTTTACTCATTATTTTTCATGTCTATTTGAATGTAAATTCTCATAGACAACTATTGTACCATTTTTATGAATAACACATAGATCAGTTCAAGAAACACGGAAGTATGAAAGGCGTTGCTACTAGAGATACATTTACACATTGTGCATCTTGATATCGACTGATTGGTGAGTTGTTAAATTTGAGAATTTTTCTTGTTCTTAAACTTGGATCGAATTAGCTTGGATCTATACTTGAATGTGATTTTTTTTGTTAAGTTGGTAATTTTACTTACCTTGAGCAAATCTGAATTTGACATGTAAGGTGAGAAGAAAATATAGGATGAACTATGTAAAATTGAGAAAATCGGAAAAAATATTTTAGGTATTGTTAATATGTGAACAAATTAGACCTGCGCAATTAAAATGATATGAATGAGGGTGAAAAGAATGTAGGGTGATCAAAACAGTTTGTGGGATGGTAACAGAGGCACATTTTTTGAAATTACAAGCGACACTTCATTTCTCACTGTTTGATCGAAATACATCAAAATGTTCATAAATACGGACTATATATAGAAACTTCCCACGAAATTTTCGATCAGGAAGTAGATGATTGAACCTGCGTTATTTCTGAAATCGACAAAGATCCATCCCGGTCGACATCAAGAGCTTCAAACTCCTTCATTACAAGTCTGACATCTTCTTGGCTAATCTTTCCCATCTCTTTGAGTTTGTATATAACAAACTCCGTAGCCCTATGAGAAAGGAAGAAGGACAAAGCAATCAGTTATATGTTACATACATCCTGCCATGCATATATAGAAGCCTTGCAAATAAGAACAGACATACGCCAATTAAGAGTGCAAAACTTGGAAAGAAATTAAATTAACCTACCCAACAACCCCATCATCATCAAGATCAGCTGCCTCCACATCAACTTTGCTCATTTCACGAGTAAGAATCAAGTTAACCAATGTCTTTTGTCGATGCTCGGTGTTCAACTCAGCAACGAAGAGGAAAAATTGAGCTAAACAAGTAGAACTGGCCAATATCCAGAACACTGCAAAAACACGCCCGCCTTCAGTCGAGAAGCTCTGATCTCCATACCCCAGGGTTGTAATGGTGCAACAAACGCAATAGAACGCATCGACTAGGTCCAATTTCTCAACTGTAGCAAGGAAGATCGTGCCACAAGTCATAAGAAACAAAAGAATGATAAAGACCGTAACACATTTGAACCTCACACTCTTAGTCTCGACTTCTTTAACGACCACACCAAACTTATTTTCATGCCTATGCAAGGCTTTGATAAGCAACAGTTCTTGCCTCTCTACCAAATAGTCTGCAGCTTTGCTCAAGATCAATACGACAAGCGCCATTCCTGTGAAGACGAAAGCGCAAGCCAGCAGTTTCGCTAGAGTGCTGTTGGGCACTAGGTCTCCATATCCGAGAGTGGTCATGGTCACAACACAGAAATAAACAGCATCAAGAACTACATTTGTCTTCTTCCCTTTGAGCTGGTGCCCAGCGAGGGAGAAACACAGAGTTCCCAGTCCTAAGTAGGCAGTCAAGAATATAGCTACCTTAATAAAACTCAAATGCATAACAGATTTTGAACGTTCTTGAACTGATGAGTCTGATGAGGCAATGGATTTTGGCTCTAGAGCTCCGTAATTAGCAAGTGGGGCACTTCTAGTGCGACGGTATTTTCTACACTGTGGACCATTTCTTGCATTTGGTTTAGGAAATGGCGGTCTCGTACCATTGCTAACCATTATGAAGATCCAGCAAATTACACAGTGACCTGCATAGCCAAGATGTCAAAGATCGATGTACCACAATTCACAAACACTAGCTACTACTTCATTTCGATACTTAATCAACTACTACCTAGCTCCCATTCCCAGCAAGCATATAAATCAGTTTGCGAGCATCACAGTAAGATTGCAATATGTATTGATCATTGTTCTAGCTTTCGAGTTTCTATTTACACAGATTAACAGAATAGGAACAAAACAACATGCATAGGAGTAGCAGCTTAGCAAGAACAGAATGAATAAGGAAGACATGAAGAAAGCTCTCACCTAGTATATGGGGTGGTGAAGAAAGCTCTCACCTAGACATGAAGAAATCAGAATGGCCTTTTCTTTGTCGAGCATTTCCCTAGTATATGCTCAAGTTCACAAACAGAAGAAAGGCCTTAAACGTGGCAGATTGTGGTACGCAGGATGGTGTGACACATCAATGAGACTAGCCAACTCCATCAACCGACATGCATAATACTTTATTATTAGTCGACAACGGAAATAAATTTTGTAGATAATTTTGTTTTTTTTTTTTCTGTGGAAGAATGTCATTATAGACTAAATTCTTAACCAAATTTAATCTAAAAAACAAGAATATTTGGTGAGATCGTTTTTTAGCTTACTAAAGTTTTCCATCATAAGTTAAATTTTTAGCTAAATCAATACCAATAGGTTTGAAATTGACTCCCATCATAAAATAAATCCTAAGCTAAAGTCATTTCTTTTTCTTTTTATCGCGATGGTATAGAATTTTGTTGGCAATGGTTTTTAAATTAGATTATAATGTAAATTAGAAGAACAAAATATAAAGTTGATTAAAATAATACATAATTTTAGCCCACCAATTCAATAAACCAAATTTAGCTTATGCTAAATTTTTTAACTTAGAAATTGTGATTTGGTTTATGGTGAGAGTAGTTGCAGATTATATTTGGCTTTTTAGCATATGGTGGGTAATGATCACATGCTAAACTAGTTTAAGGGGTAGAAATTTATAAATGAGAAAATGAGATTTGAAATGTTCATTCCAAACCTCAAAAGAATAAACCGAATTTAATTATAAAAATATCTTTCTGTTTTTTTTCGATGGTGAAATATCTTTTTGTTAATGCGGATATGCCAGCACCATGGGGTGTGCTGTGATTGTGATTGGGGCTTCTTAAGGTCTTTTGCAAGCTTGTGAACGAGAGCCTCGGTTCAAGTCTTCAAGGTTCTCCAAAGCCAACGGTGTGATCTCTGATGTTACAAACTTACAATATCGATGCTCAATCTATGATATCCATGCTCAACCTCATAGATTGAGAAGAGCAACAAAGGGAAGCTTAGAGAAATCACTAGTTTGTTAAACAGTGTCTTTAGCGAGTCAGTGGTTAGCCAAGGCATGGTCTTTGACGTCGGGTGGTTGCTAAAGGCGTGAGGCGTGATCCCTAGTGTCGGGGAATAAAGAGCACAAATTTTTACCCACATACAATTTATTGACCAGAAGCATGATATGAGAGAGCAGATAAAAGACGCTAAGAGTTGGTACAAACAATGAGCAGTAACAAAAGAAGAATCATGATCAGTAGTTCAGTACAAGGGTTACAAAAAGTCTAACTATTTTGAGTAGGGAAGAGATAAAGGAAGTGTTTTTGGGTGTGGCTCAGTATACAATACAAACAAGGGTAGACAATCATAGGATTCATAGCTGATAAACTTTTTAAAGCCACAAATATGAACTGTCAGGCACATATTGGGGGTAGGGTGAAGCTATTAAAAACTTACATGATTCTGCATTGTCTTCTAGTAGGGTACAAGTGAAACATCATAGCATCTGGCAAGAGTTAGCTTTATGATTGAGCAAGTCTTAGATCTGAAACTGACAAGGATCCAGACTGATCAACATCAAGAGCCTCAAACTCCTCCATTACAAGTGTAATATCTTCTTGATTAATCTTCCCCATCTCTTTGAGTTTATATATGACAAACTCAGCAGCCCTGTGAAAAAGGAAGGAGGACATAACCATCAATTATATGTTATATATCCAATGTTTCCAATCATATCGAGACCTTATTAAGAAACTATCAGCAAATGAGTAATTTAGAAAATAGGCCAATTAATAATGCAAAGGAGAGTTTCAGAAACCTTACCCAACAGCACCATCATCATCAAGATCAGCTGCCTCCAAATCTACGTTGGTCATTCTACGGGTAAGAACCATGTCAACCAGTGCCCTTCGTCTATGCTGGGTGTATAGCTCGGCAATGTAGAGGAAAAACTGAGCTAAACAGATAGTACTTGTCAATATCCAGAACACTGCAAAAACACGCCCGGGTTCAGTTGAGAAGCTCTTATCTCCATATCCCAGGGTCGTGATGGTGGAACAAACACAGTAAAATGCATCCACTAGGTCCAATTTCTCAACTGTAGCTAGGAAAATTGTGCCGGAAGTCATAAGTACCAAGAGAAGGATAAACACTGCAATGCATTTGTACCTCACACTGTTAAACTCAACTTCTTTGAGCACATCAGTTTGACCAAATTTCTGATGCACATGGAAAGCTTTGATAAGCAATATTTCTTGCTTCTCTACTAAATAGTCTGCCCCTTGGCTCAAGATCAATCCAACAAGAGCCATCCCAGCGAACACAAAAGCACAGGCCAGTAGTTTCGCTGGGGTACTGTCAGGCACTAAATCTCCATATCCGACAGTAGTCATTGTCACAATACAGAAATAAACAGCATCAAGAATTGCATTCGTCTTCTCTCCCCCAATCTGGTTCCTTACAAGGTAGAAACATGCAGCCCCCAATCCTAAGTAGACAGTCAAGAACATAGCTACTTTAACAAAACCCGGGTGTATAGCAGATTCAGGACGTTGAACTGGTTCAATGCTGTTTGCCTCTGAGGGTGCATATTCAGCAAGAGGAGCACTTCTAGTACGACGAAATCGTCTAACCTTTGGACCATTCTTTGTCTTTGCTCGAGGTGAAGGATCTACGACCCCTGGAAGCAAGGGTTCTCGCATCCCATTCCTATCCATAACGAATCTTCACCCAAAATTATGACACCTGCAAAGCCAGAAAACCTTTTTTCAACAACCATTGTTCAGAAATGTTGAACCAGCACGCAGATAAATCAGTTCATGTACCAATGTCAAATACTCTCCAAAATCTAATTGCAATCATCAACTGAAAGTAGAAAATTAATAATCTTTGTTATACCCAGCTTTATTCATCATATTTCAATTCAGAAGACTAGTACCATCTAAATTTGAACAGGAATAGTAGTTTCTAGTTTGAGTGTTCTAACTGAAATAGCTAAGTAATAATAATCATACTTGCAGAGCACTAAATTATAGGAGTTGCAAAATGAAAGAGGGTACTGACCAGCAGAATAAGAAGGTTTAGTTTCCATCTCTCGGCGTTCGTCTTTGTTTTGCGAGTGTCATCGGGTGTCGTGGCGCTGTGCGATCCGTGTCCGTGTACACGGCTACACGTTGTAGAACATCGTGTTCATTCTTTTTTTTATTTTAATAATATATTTGACTTTTTTTTAACTTTGGAATTGAAACCCAACATAAAACTACGTGACCATCATCATTGTTAGATTCCGATTGCTTTGACGCTCACTCAGCTATCCACATTGTTGCTCTCAACAGTGATGAGAATGACCTTTCGGTGGTAAGTCGGGTTGTGGATTATGAACGATGTTGTTATCGAACTGTTTTCAAACAAATCAGCCGACATATTTTTTGAAAGAGGATAAAAGTATTTTATTCCTAATTGAATTCATGATTTTGTCAATATATAGTTAATGTGTTTACCACACTATAACCACTTCGTTAATAACCGACATATTTTATGTGAAACAAAGTCGTAGGTCTATTCATAATGTGGTTACGGAATGCTCTTTAAAGAAATATAGATGGATTAACAGAACTATATGTTTTAACAACACAATTAGTTTTCAAATCGTGGTGCAAAACCTTGAAGAGGAAAAAACACCAAACAAAATTATTCCTTTAATCTTCAATTGAATAGCATAATTATAATTCTCACTCAATTGTAATACTACTCTATCATCTCTCTCTAATCACTTCTCACACAAGTGACACAATTCATGAAACTATGAAGAGAGTCTGATTTGTACACCACAAGATCTCTCTTACAAAGCTTAGCAATTCTTACACAACTGCAAAACTAGTTCTCACACAACTACCACTAGTTCTCACACAACTAGTAATCAAACGAAGACTTTGATATTCTTAGAACTAAGATGTGATTCTGCAGCTTGACAGCAACACAGCTTCAACAACTTGACACTTTCTAGCCTTTGCTTCTTTCTCACTTAATCACTTGATGCACACAAATTAATCAAGGATTGATCACTCAATAAACTTAGAGAAGATTATAACACTGAGGCAACACAGTCAGAAGCAATTCTCAATTATCAAAAAGCCTACAAACAATGAACATAATGAAATCAATTTATATAGTGCAGCCGCACTCCTTCTTAACCAATGCATTTCAATGCAGAGATCAAATTTGGTTTCTGGAAATGTGCAATTAGTTCACCATTATCTTGCACTTTCCAAACCAATGATTCAATCTCAGCATAAGACCTGCACTTGATCATTATTGTATCAGAATCATATCATAGATTTACATAAAATATTATTGATTTAATCAATGCCCTTAACACAAAATTATCATCAAAATTGAAATTCATCAATTACTTAGCTGTCAAAATAAACATCCTTACTATAAGGGAATAAGACATGATATTACCTTCCACAAAATCAGTTGATTGACTTTGCATTACCATCTTCAGACCTTTGATTCGTGCAGATTGATAGTTGATTCAATATGATTTACTTTCCTTTCTTGTTTTTTCCAAGTTGAACCAGGAAATCATGTGTTGAATAGCTAATTGACAATATATCAATATACTCTTGCCACTAGTAGAAAAAAACTCTTAAACGACGGAGCTATTCCGTTGCTTAAGACCCATTTTCCGTCGTCTAAGGCTTAATAGACGGAATGTCTGCGTCGAGTAAGGCCGGTCGTATTTTTTAATAGCGATGAAAATCCATAATTCTGTTGCTTAAGGCATGTACTTATGTGACGAAACATACACCTATGCGACGCAATGTTTCCGTCGCCTAATTATGTAGATTTTTTTTCAAAAAAAATTTTCTCCGACGGATTATGGCAGAATTTTGTTGTTGTTGTTGTTCTTCTTCTTCCTTGTTCTTCTTTCTTCTTCTTCTTCTTCTTCTTCTTCTTCTTCACTTGAGCGGGAGAAGCAAAATAGCCTAAGCGATGGAAAGTTTCATGGCCTTCATAATTTTGTCGCTTAAGATCTTTTTAAGCGACGAAAATTTTCTGGCTTTAAAAACTTCCGTCGCTTAAGGCCTTTTTTGTAGTAGTGTGCTATCATTCAACGTGTTCTCTACGAGAATCATAGTTATTACTTTTCTTTAGCTCGGGGCATATATAGCTTTAGGACGCAACTGTAATGCTCGGACTGTGTACATGTTCACATAGATTTGTTTGGTTTAGTTTGAGAGTATTAGCATGTTTAAGTTATTTAGTTCTTCACTTTGGTTCTTTCGGGACTGATTTGGTCCGATTTGTTGTCAATTGACTCAATTCGTAGTCATATTCCCGCTTCTTTAATATAAAAAATATAAAAAGTACCAACCATCATAGGTGGTTGAAGTTGTAAGAACATAGGTGCAGATCTCTCATTTCTTGTTTCAAATCATGTCCATTCTTGGTGGTCATTGTCACACCCTAATCTTAGTTATAGAGGAAAAAACTTTGACATAATTCAGGACTAGCCTCTCAACATATGCTAACGCGTGTGTCAATTTGTTTTTTATTTTGTTTTATAAACAAAATTTGTTTTTTACAGATATTTTGTAATGTGCAAAAGCTGTTTCTTTTTCTTCATTCCTCTTTTCAGCGGAATCCCTTTCATTTCGTGTTTATGTTGTAAGATTATGATATATAATGTCTTCAATTTAATATTTACACATAGTTGACCAATATTAAATTTTTAGTTTTTCTTAGGAAGTTCACAAATTTAATACTTCCGTTCCATTCTCGTTAAACTTCTAGCTATGTATATGAGTCTGAAAGGTAGTTTTGAAGTAGGTCAAAAATCCCAAAATTTGCCCAAGGCAGACTGTCATAATTCGACGCAAGTTCAAAAATCTAGAAACATAAACACATCGAAACGCACGCCATTGACCTTGCACATCGGGTAAACTCTTGACATTATCGGCTTCATAGCTAGAAGTCTTAGTTCGTGAGACCAATTTGGGTGACCATCAAATTGAATATGGTTCATCTGCAACCAAATATTCAATGTATTGTAAATATGAATAATTATGTAATGAATGAGTCATGAACAGAAATAAAGAATTACATACCCAACCGCCAAAATAGTTGACGAAATTATATATATCGTCGGCTAAAGTTTTAAAATTTCGTCAGCTATAGTTCACAGACTATAGCTGACGAAAAAAACTATTTTAGCCGACGACACAACATTTCGTCGGCTAAAAGTCCACTTTAGCCGGCGAAAATTTCACTTAGGCGACGAAATTTTTTTTTCGTCGGCTATGATACTTATTCTGGTAGTGACAGCTCCAACACAGGACGTTCGAATGTACATGAAGAATAGAAAAATTTGCATGAGATGAATTGAAGATAAGAGAGTAGAGACACATAAAATTGCACGGAATTAATTGAAACGTTAACTAATTGACAAGCAATATGAAAGAAATATCGTTGAATTTATTAGGAAAGGTTGAAAAGTTACAAATGCTTGAACTAGTTCTCTGAAATCAAGTTTGTTCCGACAGAAGTTTAGATTCAGTTAAACAAGTCCAATATCAGCATGTCCTCATCACTGTCTTCCTCTAGTTCTTCCTCTTCTCCTCAACAGCAGGAGGAGAAGCAGCAGGAGCAGCCATAACTACCGGAGCTGGACCCAAACCAATAGAATTCATAGTAGGTGACAAGGAATACACTTTCAAATTACATGTAAAGATTGTTTTCAATTATCTGTTGATAGCATAAGGATTCAGAAAATTGAATTATGTTTCAGCTTGTATTTGATAGAATACAGACTCATAAGCAAATTACAGACTGAGGTATCTCATTGTCATTACACTGTCATTTGTTTTTCTTAGTTTGTTCCAATTGGATATCATTTATGTATCTTTGTCATTAAAGAACCTTCTCCTCCTCCTTCTCCTTCTCCTCCTTCAACCTCGTCTGCTTGCTCCCCCACCACCGCGGCTCCTCCTTCTCCAAACACTTAGCCGGCTACAACTCCTCCTCTCGGCGACCGTGGGTTCCAGACAGTGGTGGTGGTAGCGGGAAAAAAGAAAAGGAAGAAAAAATGAATCGAAAGTAAAAGAAATAAAAAAATAATAATTATTTTTTAAAATTTAAGGCGACGAAATTCAAATGTTAGCCGATGAGTTTTCGTGTGATAAGTGACGATGGATTATGGTTGTTCGTTTCGATCGAGCCGTTAAGGTTATCGGATCAAGTTGAATTTTTTACTATAGACATCTTTCGTCATAATGATCATATTTAACGGTCGAATTTTGGTTTGTGAATTTTAGTCATCTGAATCACAACATGCATACTAATGTTGTATAACTTGTTTATTAGGTTTCAAGCAAATACACAGCTTTATGCAGCAACTCTGCATAGAAGAAAAATTATCAAAAATCTTATGAAGTAAGATGTGTTCGTAATAGTGAAATACGACTATGGTTCAAAATCATGTAATTCGGGTAACGTTTCGATTCCGATAGTAGCGGTCAACCCTATTTACTGTTATTATTCTCTATAGGGGAGCCCTATCGCCGGAAGGTAAATGTCCCAAATTTTTTATATGGGCGGTTAGGTCTCATCTACGTGAGAGTTTTTCGTGTGAAAGGTTTGACAAAACTAAGTAATATAAAGAAAGATATGAGCGTTTTTGTGTGATAAGTGACGATGCTAATATTGTATAATTTGTTTATTAGGTTTCGAGAAATACAAAACTTTGTAAACCAACTCTACATAGAAGAAAAATTATCAAATATCTCGTGAAATAAGATGTGTTCGGAATGATGAAATACGGCTATGGTTAAAATATCACATAATTCGGGTAACATCTCGGTGCCGATAGTAGCGGTCAACCTTATTTATCGTTATTATTACCTATGGAGAGCCATATCGTCAGAAGATAAATGTCCCAAAATTTTTATATAGGCAGTTGCGTCTCATCTACGTGAGAGTTTTTTGTGTGGAAAGTTTGACAAAACTACGTAATATAAAGAAAGATATGAGCGTTTATGTGTGATAAGTGACGATACTAATATTATATAACTTGTTTATTAGGTTTCCATAAATACAAAACTTTGTAAACCAACTCTACATAGAAGAAAAATTATCAAATATCTCGTGAAATAAGATATGTTCGGAATGGTAAAATACGGCTATGGTTAAAAAATCACGTAATTCGGGTAAAGTCTCGGTGCCGATAGTAGCGGTCAACCTTATTTACTGTTATTATTACCTATGGAGAGCCCTATCGCCAGAAGATAAATGTCTCAAAATTTTTATATGGACAGTTGCGTCTCATCTACGTGAGAGTTTTTTGTGTGGAAGGTTTGACAAAACTACGTAATATAGAGGAAGATATGAGCGTTTCTGTGTGATAAGTGACGATGCTAATATTGTATAACTTGTTTATTAAGTTTCCATAAATACAAAACTTTGTAAACCAACTCTATATAGAAGAAAAATTATCAAATATCTCGTGAAATAAGATATGTTCAGAATGGTAAAATACGGCTATAGTTAAAGAATCACGTAATTCGAGTAAAGTCTCGGTGCCGATAGTAGCGGTCAACCTTATTTACCGTTATTATTACCTATGGAGAGCCCTATCGCCAGAAGATAAATGTCCCAAAATTTTTATATGGGCAGTTACGTCTCATCTACGTGAGAGTTTTTTGTGTGGAAGGTTTGACAAAACTACGTAATATAGAGGAAGATATGAACGTTTCCGTGTGATAAGTGACGATGGATTAGGGTTGACCGTTTGGATCGAGCCCTTATCGACGGAAGGTAAATATCCCAAAATTTTTATATGGGCGGTTGCGTCTTATCTACGCGAGAGTTTTTCGTGTGGAAGGTTTGACAAAACTACGTAATATAGAGGGAGATATAAGCGTTTCCGTGCGATATGTGACGATAGATTATAGTTAACCGTTTCGATCGAGCCCTTAACGTTGTCGGACCTAGTTAAATTTTTTACCATAGACATCTTTTTTCATAATGATCATATCTGACGGTCGAATTTTGGCTTAAGAAATTTAGTCATCAGAATCGCAATATGCATACTAATGTTGTATAACTTGTTTATTTGGTTTCAAGAAAATGCGCAACTTTGTGCACCAACTCTACATAGAAGAAAAATTATCAAAAATATCATGCAATTAGATGTGTTCAGAATGGTGAAATACGACTATGGTTCAAAAATCACGTAATTCGGGTAAAGTCTCGGTTCCTATAGTAGTGGTCAACCTTATTTACCGTTATTATTTCCTATGGGGGAGTCCTATCGTCAGAAGATAAATGTCCTAAAATGTTTATATGGACGTTTGCGTCTCATATACGTGAGAGTTTTTAGTGTGGAAGGTCTGACAAAACTACGTAATATAGAAGAATATATGAGCGTTTCCGTGTGATAAATGACGATATATTATGGTTGATCGTTTGGATCGAGTCGTTAACGTTGTCGGATCCAGTTGAATTTTTTACAACAGACATCTTTTGTCAGAATGTTCATATCAGATGGTCGAATTTTGATTTATGAATTTTAGTATTCAGAATCACAATATGCCTACTAATGTTGTATAACTTATTTAATAGATTGTAAACAATGTACAACTTTGTGCACCAACTCTACATAGAAGAAAAATTATCAAAAATCTTGTTAAATAAAATATGTTCAGAATGGTAAAATACAGTTACGGTTCAAAAATCACGTAATTCGGGTAACGTCTCGGTTCCGATAGTAGCGGTCAACTCTATTTTTCGTTATTATTCACTATAGGGAGCTGTGACACCACAAATCTTAATTCTTTACTTGATCACTTTTATAGTGAATTTTACCATTCTCGTAATATTTTTACCATTCAGGAACCCTAGTAACGATTTATTCTATAATGACTAGTAGGATAAGGTTACTAAAAGGGGTTGGGGAGAAACATTATTTTAAGTTCGTGTGCATGTTATACATTTTTATAGAGGTTATAAAGTGAAGGTGACTAGATATTGGTATTTTCCTTTGGTTAGGTAAAAAAGGGGGGTTAGTTCGGGAAACTTTTCATATTTATTAACAGGGACCGATTTTCTCCTTCCTAGTCTCTCTCTTCTCTTTGTCTCTTGGCTTGATCTCCAACACCACGTCACCACCACCTCGCACCAGTAGAGACGCCACCAGCCACCTCCTCCTCCACCGTGAAGTCACGCCAGACTCCCAAGCCGAGGAGAATCAGCCTTGGGGAGCGACGAACAGCAGCACTGCCAGCTTGGGGAAATGATCCAATCCTCTGACCTTTGGTCTGGAAATCGATCAAGGGGGTTTTCGACTAGGGGTGTTAAGTCAAAACCGAAAACTGAAAAATAACCGCACTAAAGCCGAACCATAACCGAAAAAACCCGCACCAAACCGTAAAAAAAACCGATAACCGAAAGATTCGGTGTGGTTTTGGTTTCGGATCTCTAGACACCGAAACCGCACCGAAAAACCAATTATATATATATATATATTGTAAATAAATTATATATATATATATAATTTATAGAAAATTTTATATAGAAAGCTGGGCTTAAATGAAGCCAAAAAAAGATGGTCTGCTTCTCTGTCCAAGTCCAAGTGTCTAGATATGAAAATTTGACCGTCTGATATGATCATTATAACGAAAGATGTTTGTGGTAAAAAATTCAACTAGATCCGACAATGTTAAGGTCTCGATCGAAACAGTCAACCATAATTTATCATCACTTATCACACGAAATCGCTCATATCTGCCTCTATATGACGTAGTTTGGTCGAACGTTACACACAAAGAACTCTCACGTAGATTAGACACAACCGCCCATATAAAAATTTTGGGACATTTACCTCTCGACGATAAGGTTCCATAGGGAATAATAATGGTAAATATGGTTGACTGCTATTATCGGCACTGTGACGTTACCCGAATTACATGATTTTTTAACCATAGCCGTATTTCACCATTCCGATCACATCTTATTTCATTATATTTTTAATAATTTTAGTTCTATGTAGACGTTGTAAATGAATTATATGTACTAGTTCAAGCTTGATAACATATCAGTTTGTTGTTGTAGTTTGCTGTTTTCCTAGTTTGTTGCTATTTTATTGCTTCTTCATTTTTTTTGAAAACTGTTATGTGGGTTATGTTTTTCATTGCATTGTTATGTATCGTGAGTCCACGATAATTTATATATTTGTTCTTATTTGTTTTTTTCATGTCAAGAATCAAGTAGATGGGTATGGAAAAAATAAGCTAGTTAACCGAAAATAAAACCGAGGCTAAAACCGCACCAAACCAAGCTCAACATAATTGGTTTTTCTTTTTTAAAGTCGAAAAACCGCACCAAAGCGCACGGAAAAAAAATCGGTTTGGTGTTCGATATTAGCTATAAACCGCACCATTCACACCGATTAACACCTCTAGTTTCGACGGGATTCTCTGACTGGGTTAGACACTAGGAGAACGAGAATCAAATCATCGGGTAAGAGTTTGAATTCTAGGGTTCTTAAATTGAAATTTCACGTTTTTGTTTCAATTGATTGTTTGGGTTTCGATTTGGGTTTAGTGGAGGTGAGATTGTTGAAGAAGATAGTGAGATGGAGTTTTGGTGAAAGTTTGGTAAGCAGAGGTGGTGGTTGGTTTTTAGAAGGAGTGCCGCCACTGTTGGCGGCTTTGGTGACAGGGTCGGCAACTGTAGGATTGTTTCTTTTTATTCTTTTATTTAATTGTGGTAGATCGAAGGCTAAATTGAGGAATTGAAGGGTTTGGAATTTGGGGTTTTGAAGTTATTACGGATGCAGTATGAGGTTTGGTTTATGCTGGCAGAGGCTATTTGATTTGAATGGATGCATATGAGCCTTAATTAGCTGGCATAATTTAAATGGAGTAGAAGAGTTGGAGATTGGCAGGACAAGCTAGGTTCTAGTCAAATTACAGAATCATTGTGATTTGTATTACTTTGATTTCTAGGCTTTTCAGTTTAAGTTCATTGACAAAATTGATGTGTTGGGGTGCCTTTTATTCCATTAGTAAGGAGCATGGTAGTAGTATGTAAGTTGTTGTTGGTTAGAGAATTAGATGAAGGGAAGTTAACCTGTGGCAGTGGAACAAGGAGGGAAGTTTAGAATGTGCGTTTAGCAAATTGAGGAACAAAAGCTGAATTAGAATTTTTAGTGGAAAAATTAGAAAAAAGTGTTATGTTGTTTGGAAAATTGGCTGACAGTGGACTTGATTGCAAAGAATGAAGTATTGTTGGTAATATGGTCTATTACGATGATATAAGATGGAAGTATCAATTAGAAATTATGGACATTAGTTTTATATTGAGGTTTTGTGTTGGAATCGAAGATGATGATGAGATGCTCATATTATAAAGATTAATCTTCAACCTTCATACGTTTTTCTTATTTGAAATTGGGTGGATTATTAGAGCTAGTGATTATATATTCTCTAGTTTCAAGCTTATGGATTCGTGAGAGTGAGGTGAAGCAATGATCGGCTAATGCTACCTTGAGTAAGTTGGGCGTCCAAAGTAATTTGGAGAGTTAAAGAAAGATGACTTTTTTTGGTTTAAATCATGAGGAATTGGGTATTATTGATTTTGGGTGTCCTTAGAAATTTGAAGGCCTTGATTGTTATTATAAAGTGTTGTCGGTTTCTCTCAGAACAATAATTAGTATGACTCAATGACTATTGGTCAATGAGAAAATCATTGAATCGGTAACGTGGGGAGTCTCGGCGTTATTCCTAATCAAACCGAATCACTGTGAATAGACTTTTATTTTGTGTAAATGAATGTATACCATGATTTGTGATTTAAATGGGTTTGTGGATTTTCTCAGTAAATTGTGGTTTTCGGGTTTCTGTTTATTTCAATTCCTTTAGTATATGCGAGCACCTCAGTGGAGGATTTTTGTCTTGTTAATTTCTCATGCTTTATGGATTTCAACTCGCACATGATTTATTTGGGTTTAAATGATTTTCGATGGGAGAGACCCGTCGTACAGATGAGAATCAAACCCGATGTTTTACTAGGACTTAAGATTGGGCATTTGCCGGTTATATTTGATGTTTTGGCATTTGCCGGGATTATGTTATATTTGGCCAAGGGCCTGGATTAATGTTTTATATTTGGTCATGGTTCGGAAAAAGGGGAAAAGTTAAGATTTGATATCACGAGATTATATATTTATTGATTATATGAGGATTATCAAATTTATTTTAGCTAGCTAGCGAGTAGCGCTCCTCATTCGGTGGAGTGAAAGCGCGTCAGGCGGCGCTCCTCATTCGGTGTAGTGGAAGTGCGCTACTTGTTGCCCTCCTTTCCCAATAGGGGAGATGGTAGTTTAGCACGAGATTAGATAGGTGCCTATTATTAATGTATTTCTGATCCATCTATCTTTCGACGCACAACATCAGTCCATTGCCGCCATCATTTTCTCATTCCCCTTCTAATGTTTTATTTTATTTTCTCTATATTTTCTAGTAGTCTTTGATAGTTAGGGCTGCCTAGCCCTAGACATGTGTAAACCAAGATTTTGACATTGATTTTATTGTTTCTTGGATATTAAATGTTTGTTGATTCATTGGTTTCTCATTGATAAATTCTAGTTTCGTTTATTATGGTTGCAAACGTAGTAATCATGCTAGGGTTTTATTGCTATGATTTTGTGTTTTGATCATTATGTGAAGCATATCATCTAGAGTAGCACGTGAGTGACTTGAGCCTCATTCATATGGATTGACATCTAGGTAGATTAGGACAACATCAGTACCGAAATTGCCTAGCTTTATTCATAATTTTTTCGATCTTAATGACTTCTATGTGAGAGCTGTGTGAGAACATCACTCTAGGTTCCATGTTAGAAGCTAAGTTAAGTTGAAAACATCATTCTCTTAACATACCAAGTAAGAAAAGTTTATAGGTTAACTTCAACACATCATTGGCTTAGCTTGGATAAAGACATTCGATTGAATATGAGCATGTAGATTGACAAATTTTTGGTGAAATATGTTCCAGTGGTGTATGATTGTTCCTAGCTATTGTTTTTCTTAACTATTTCTAAACCCAAAAACTTTCTTTCATTTTCGTATGTTTTCTGTCATCTGTATTGTCGAATTTATTTAGCATAGTAAATCAACCCCAAAAATTGTGAAACTTTGACACTAGTTAGTTTATGGAGTCTAGTTTGTGTCTGTAAATTTTCGTCATGTTTAGAGTAGTTTAGAGCCATCTGCCGATCAGTTCTTTCTGACTGGACAGATTAGGTTTTTAAGTTTAGATTGAGTCTTAAATTGGTAATTTATATACAATCCTCTGCAGGAGACCTCTACTTTCCTATACTACCATCGACAACGTAATTGTGATTGTAGGGTTTATTTATAAGTCTATTTTTAGGCTTATCAAATTGGCGCTGCGTTGCAGGGGATTGTTTTTCTTAATTGCTAGTCTAGTTTTTGTGTCTTTTTTGATTTTGTATATTACTAACGTTATTTTTGTTTTCCATTGAAGATGCAGTACATGATGAATGGTTATCAAGAGAGTTATTGTGATTGGAATGATTGGTATATATCACCATATGATTCCAGGTGGAGTGAATATCCTTACTATGAATCGAATGATCTTCCCAACATGCAACAAGGATTCTCCAATGCATACCATGATCATCAATTTCAATCACCTCAAGCTAATTCTCTTGAAGTCTTGGTTGCTTCTATTGTTAATAATGCTTCTTCTTATAGGCAGAATATTGAGCAAAATGTTGAGAAAATTGAGCGACATGTGGAGACAATCTTGGCTTTCTTAAATCAAGAGTCACATAAGCAAGAACCAAGTGAAGAGTTTCTAGTCAGTGAGGAGGAAAACTGGGCAGCAGCTGATGAACCCTTTAAAGTCAAGGTACCTATAGAGCACCATCCTACATCTACTACAAGTCCAGAGCAGAATTTTGAAGTCATGACCTTCTTAGCTGCATCATATGAAGCATATGATGATTCAAACTTTAAAAAGAATGTGGATACAGATTCAGATAGGTCATATGAAAAAATTGAGGCTGAAACTCGAGAGGGTTATGTAGTGCGATATACAACTGAGCTTGAATCAACTTGTATGTATAGTGATGATGTTGATTTTGATTTGGAAGCAAAAGAGCAGTAATGTCACAATGATATGGGAGATCTAGTGGAAGAGTCCATCAAAGCTCCAATAATCGAATCTATAGCTCCATCACATCAAACTCCTCTTGATCATTCATTGCCTACAAGCTCTACATATGTTCATCACCTCAAAGAAGCACTTGAGTTTTTTGATGTACAAGAGAAATCAATGTCACCAAGATCATGTGAAGATGATGATTTGTGAACACCCTAAAACCAATAGAGAAATCCTTTAGTTAATGCTCGGTGGATGTAAGAAGAAGAGAAGACAATGGAAAAATAGAAAGAAAAGAATAGAGTATCATCTTTCCATTGCTACTAAGAAGAGCAAGTTGTTAACAGAGGCACATCTAGCTTCATTAAAGAAGGTTAAGCATCTCATCGAACCACGACCTAAACCTCCTGATTACTCTTGATGAATTGGTATTGGGAGACAATCCAATGAATGGAGGAAGAGGTGGCGACAACAATGGAATCTTTTAATACAAAGGATGTTAAAGTTTCTCATTTATACTTCTTTGATTTTTTCTTGTTTATTTTGATGTTTTTAGTGTGTGTGCAGGTCATATAGGAGAGGAAAGAAAGAGAAAATTATTTTTAAGCAAAACAGTTTTTATGTCTCGCGTATCAGTTCACTTTGAACGGCTGTATTTCACTGCTCACGTGGAACCAGAAAACACATTTTATATGGATCAAAATCCTTAAGAGTTTACTTTTCATTGGAGTTGGCAAATCCAAATTCTGACTTCATATGAATCTGTAGCTTCCAATCGAGTATAGAAGATTCGGAGCAGAAAAAATAGCAAACATGGGTGGCAGCATTTGACAACATCCATGAAGTAGCTATCAACCCAGATTTGCTATATTAAACTCTCTACTTCTCTTATATTGTGTTTAGTTATGTTGTATGTTAAATGTCTCCTCCTATATTTATATGATATATTACATGCTCTTAGTGTTTTATGTTGAGGACAACATTTCATTTAAGTGTGGGAAGAGATTTATGTTTTGTGAGTCAAATTTTTGAATTAAATAAATTAGTTATAGGATTTGGATTTTGTTGAGTCTTTAGGATTTTCCAAACTCTAAGATGAATTTTAACTTTAAGAAATTATATTATGGTTACAAATGAATTGCAAACATGTGTTAGATTCTTGATTTCAAGTAATTGCTAATAAATTTTCATTGTTATCATGGTTGAATTATGTTCATTGATAATTGAATTAATGTGATGATTGAGAATCGATTGATGTATGCTAAGACAAGTTCAACTTGATTTTGACCCTTATGTGAGCTTTTGAGCCTTTACATGTGCTTTTCTTCTAAGTGATTTATTGAAAATTTCCAATTCGGTTTTTTGGCTATAAATTTTCAGAAACCTCACTATTCTTTCATTTTGGTTGATTGCTCACCATAGCTTTTAATGAACTCTAGATGACCAGAACTCACTCTTATGTACTTTCGAAAATTTTTATCATAAATGCTCTGATTTTGGAAATGATAAATAAAACTTTTTAGGATGAACACCATTGCCAAATTGTCATATGTCCCTATTTGTGTGCGCGGCACACCCCTTAGTTAAACCCCTTTGAGCCTACGTTAAGCTTTTTCTCTCATCACCCATGAAATACATACCTTGAGCTTAGTGTAGTGATATTTTTACCTTTGTCCTTTGGACCTAGTAGAGCATGATGTTGTGATGTATTGTATGGGATGATGATGACTTTTATGATTTGGAAGCAAAAGAGCAGCAATGTCACAATGATATGAGAGATCTGGTGGAAGAGTCCATCAAAGCTCCAATAAACAAATCTTTAGCTCCATCACATTAAAGTCCACCTGAACATTTATTGCCTACAAGCTTTACATATGTTCATCACCTCAAAGAAACACTTGAGTTTTCTGATGTACAAGAGAAATCACCATGTCACCAAGATCATGTGAAGATGATGATTTGTGAACACCCCAAAATCGATAGAGAAATCCTTTTGTTAATGCTCGGTGAATGTAAGAAGAAGAGAAGACAATGGAAAAATAGAAAGAAAAGAATATAGTATCATCTTTCCATTGTTACCAAGAAGAGCAAGTTGCTAACAGGGGCACATCTAACTTCATTAAAGAAGGTTAAGCATCTCATCGAACCGCGACCTAAACCTCCTGATTACTCTTGATGAATTGGTATTGGGAGGCAACCCAATGAATGGAGGAAGAGGTGGCGACAACAATGGAATCTTTTAATACAAAGGATGTTAAAGTTTCTCTTTTATACTTCTTTGCTTCTTTTCTTGTTTATTTTGATGTTTTTAGTGTGCAGGTCATATAGGGGAGATGATAGTTTAGCATGGGATTGCGTCCTCATTGAGGGTGAGTGGTACGCTAAAGCTCTTAGCTCCGACTCTGGCATGAAAGATGATTTATTGGTGATATTATTTCCCCTATTATTTGATGATTAGGTTGCAGACAGAGATTTGTTTTCGTTCATTATTTGACTGCAGACCTGGATTATTTTATAATTGGCGTAAGACCAGCATTTGATTTTATTAGGCTTAAGGTCTAGATTATTTGTGTTTGGCTTAAGGCCAAGATTTTATATTTGAATTATTATGAGCATGCATAAAGATGATTTATTTTCGGTTTATTTGTGGGAGAACATGAAAATAAATTTTGGTTTAGAGCCATCATTTTATTGAGTTTAATTTTGTCTACTCACTCTAACGTTTTTCATGTTTCTCCCATGGGTCATTCGTATTTGTAAATTGCTCAGTCTGCAGAGTTTGTCCCGGTATTAGTTAGATGCGCAACATAGTTACATGTCTTAGAACTTTTCCATTTGTAGGTTGTTGTTTAACCTACATATTTTTATTTCATTGTTTTTCCTTCCGCTTAGAGCTCTGATAACCTTGGGTATTATATTATTTGAAGCATGTGATATATATTTGTTGGGTTATTTGCTATATGAGGTATTTTATGGAAAACTATGCCTAGTTTTATTTATGTTGTTTATTATGGGAGTTTGTTTGATTTGGGGAGCAGGATGGCTCTAGGAGTTTGTGTGGTTGTTGTGAATTGGAAGTGTCGGGTTGTGCAGGTTAAGGGTTGTCCATTTTCAAGGGAGGTTATGTTGAATTTTCAGTAAAATTTTTTTTGAGGTGGTCCCCATATGATTTACTTCAGGTTTAATGGGTTAACCCGGGGTGAGTTCTGATAATTGGTATCAGAACATTAGGTTATTCGATTCCTTCTTTTCATCAGGACTACCTCATATACTTGGTAATATGTAGCGTCTATAGAGTGATGGTCCAGCCGCGACGGATCCATTAACATATTATGCTAGAGATGCTATGTGTTATTAGGTATTTGAGTTAGTCGTTTCTAGCTTATTTATGGACAGTATTGTGCCATAACTAGCTATGAATTTAGGACTATGTCTCCGTACGTCGACCCGAGTGTCATTTGTTATTGTCCGAGTATGAAAGGGTAAGTGATTTGCACTTTGCATTTGTGCGCTCGTGTGAATCCTCGAGATTTTTAGTTGATTACTAGGTAATTAGCTGGTCTCGACAATGGTCCATTTGCATTAGTTGATAAGTTGTCAGGACTAGTGGAAGTAAGACGTGAACCAACCAGTGGCCAGTTCTTGATGAACTTGGTTACGCATTAAGAGATACATTTCATATGTGTGTTAAGTTTAAGTGTTGCCTTGTCCTAAAATAATTTGCGAAAAGGCATTGCTTGAGATAGTAAATTGGTGGATGTTACTTGAGGTGTAACGTGGGCTGTTAAGGTTTCTCTAGGATTCTGGGAGTTTTAAGGTTGATTTATGGACTTGTTGAGTCATGAAAGAACTTGAGGTTGAGTATTTTCTATTGGACTTGAATTGGGGTAGAGACTATGTCTTGAACTAACTAGTCTCCCAGTGCGGAGCTGTATGTATATTTAGTGACGAATTACGTTGGCATGCAGTTAACTATACTCTTGGGTAACTTTGGTGCCGATGTTGGCCAGCATGGAATTTTGCATACAAAGTGGTAGTTTGATAAGTTATCAATGAGTTTAGTTGTGTGACCTTACAGAGAAGAAGGTTGTTAGTTGATGTATATCAACATTCCTGTTAGTTTCTGTCTATGATGAAGATTGGTTGGTGTTGGTTAAGGTGATAAGTTTAATAATTTCAATATTATGTTCCTTGGGAAGTTGACTTAAGGGAAGTCATTGGTCATAGCATAGTGAAAACTTGTTTCCGAGTCACAATCCAAGAATTGTTGAAATTAAATGGTGTCACTGAATGTTTTAAATTTAAGTAAGTTTGAAGTGCGGAGTGACATCTTAAGGTTATAGTATTTTAAGTTTGAGGCGATGCTAATGGCTAGTTGAGATACAATATGTGTGGCTTATGGGGAAGCTTGAGGGGAAGAAGTTTCCCTGTTGAGCCTAGGAATGGACTCTGAGTCATTGTTTGATTTGAGTGTTAAACATTAAAATGTTACATGTCATGTGCATTGGAAGATGACTCTGGGTGAGTAGCTTTTTACGTGCGATCGTATTATGGTGGTGCCACTTATCGTGTGTGACTTCAGAAGGTCATATAGGTTGGTTGGGAGACTTTCTGCTCCAGTAATATATGAAAATTAGTGCAAGTATGAAATTTTATTGAGAACCGGGTTGTAGCGGAATTGTGATATTTAGTAGTTCGGCTAAACAATTTCAACAGTTGGTTGAGATGGAATAGCGAGAAGGGTTGGAGTTACTTGTCAAGAGTAACATCAAATATTTATCGGACTGGAACTATGAAATTTTATTTCTTTAGTTTTGGTCGATGATAGTATTTAGGCTGTGGCAGACGTGGCCTTGTATTCACTACTGGGTTCAATTACATGAAGTTATGGGCTAGTAATCTTTGATTTTGAATAATGAGGTGGTGCTTACATCTTTGGCCTCACTTATTTGGCTTGATTTTTGTTCAATGAAGTTTGGATTATGTTTTGGCACAAACTTAGAAGAAGAGGTGAAGTTGGAGGAATACACTAGCTGCCTTGACTATTATGGGTGTAGAGTAAACTGATGAGCTTTCTTTAAGTGATTTGATAGAGGTAAGTTGAGCTGTTGGATTTGTGAACAAAGACCGGCATCCAGGATAGAAGTTGGATGAGAATTAAATTAAGTTACTGTTATGGTTTTGGACCAAATGTTATTATTGTCATCATAACTTAAGTTAAGGTTTGTTAAGTGGGGAACCTGATGAGTTGTGGTTATAGAATTGTTGAAGGATATTAGTAATTGGTTGGTCAAACGTGGATCGTATGAGATATTATCAGATTTTGGGTCTTGGAGTAAATCTGGCTATGGACAGCCATCGTGTTTTTTCCTTATTATTGAGGTGTGGAAAACGGAAATTTAGTTTGTATCATGTACGATGATCGATGGATTGCATGTCACGAAATTTTTTTTGATAGGATCCCTATCGTCAGAAGGTAAATGTCTTAAATTTTTTATATGAGCAGTTACGTCTCATCTACGTGAGAGTTTTTTGTGTAGAAAGTATGACAAAAATAAGTAATATAGATCAATATGAGCGTTTTCGTGTGATAAGTGACGATTGATTAGGGTTGACCGCTTCGATCGTGCTGTTAACGTTGTCGGATCCAGTTGAATTTTTTACCATAGACATCTTTTGTTATAGTGATCATATCTGATAGTCAAATTTTGGTTTGTGAATTTTAGTCACCGGAATCACAAGATGCATACTAATGTTGTTTAACTTGTTTATTAGGTTTTAAGTAAATACTCAACTTTGTGTACCAACTCTACATAGAAGCAAAGTTATCAAAAATCGTGTGAAATAAGATGTGTTCAGAATGATGAAATACAACTACCGTTCAAAAATCACGTAATTCAGGTAACGTCTCGGTTCTGATAGTAGCGGTCAACCCTATTTACCGTTAGTATTCCTTATGGAGGAGCCCTATCGTTGGAAGGTAAATGTCCCAAAATTTTTATATGGGCGGTTGCGTCTCATCTACGTGAGAGTTTTTCGTGTGTAAGGTTTGATAAAACTACGTAATATAGAGGGAGATAAGCGTTTTCGTGTGATAAGTGACGATGAATTAAAGGTTGACCGTTTGGATCGAGCCCTTAACGTTGTCGGATCCAGTTGAATTTTTTTACCACTTACATCTTTTGTCATAATGTTCATATCTGACGGTCGAATCTTGGTTTGTGATGTCGGATCCATTTGAATTTTTTTACCACATACATCTTTTGTCATAATGTTCATATCTGACGGTCAAATTTTGGTTTGTAAATTTTAGTTATTAGAATCACGATATGCCTACTAATGTTGTATAACTTGTTTAGTAGGTTATAAATAATGTACAACTTTGTGCACCAACTCTACATAGAAGCAAAATTGTCAAAAATCTCGTGAAATAAGATATGTTTGGAATGGTGAAATACTGCTACAGTTCAACAATCACGTAATTCGGGTAATGTCTCGGTTTTGATAGTAGCGGTCAACCCTATTTACCGTTATTATTCCCTATGGTACCCTATCGTTGGAAGGTAAATGTCCCAAAATTTAATATGGACGGTTGCGTCTCATCTACGTGAGAGTTTTTCGTGTGGAATGTTTGACAAAACTACGTAATATAGATGGAGATATAAGCGTTTTCGTGTCATAAGTGACGATGGATTAGGGTTGACCGTTTCAATCGGGCCGTTAACGTTGTCGGATCCAGTTAATTTTTTTACCATAGACATATTTCGCATAATGATCATATCTGACGGTCGAATTTTGGTTTATGAATTTTAGTCACCTGAATCACAATATGCATACTAATGTTGTATAACTTGCTCATTAGATTTTAAGAAAATACACAACTTTGTGAACCAACTCTACATAGAAGATAAATTATCAAATATTTTGTAAAATAAGATGTGTTCGGAATGGTGAAATACGACTATGGTTCAAAAATCACGTAATTTGGGTAACGTCTCGGTGCCGATAGTAGCGGTCAACCTTATTTACCGTTATTATTCTCTATGGGGAGCCCTATCGTCGGAAGGTAAATGTCCTAAAATATTTATATGGGTGGTGGCGTCTCATCTACGTGAGAGTTTTTCTTGTTGAAGGTTTGACAAAACTACGTACTATAGAGAGATATATGAGTGATCTGTGTGATAAATGACGATGGATTATGGTTGACCATTTTAATCGAGCCCTTAACGTTGTCGGACCCGGTTGAATTTTTTACCCTAGACATATTTCGTCATAATGATCATATCTAACGGTAGAATTTTGGTTTGTAAATTTTAGTTATCGGAATCACAATATGCATACTAATGTTGTATAACTTGTTTATTAGGTTTTAAGCAAATGCACAACTTTGTGAACCAACTCTACATAGAAGATAAATTATCAAATATCTCATGAAATAAAATGTGTTCGGAATGGTGAAATGCAACGATGGTTCAAAAATCATGTAATTCGGATAACGTCTCGGTGCCGATAATAATATTTCCACCTTCACTAATAATATTTACTATGTATGACTAAATTGATCCTCTATTTAAAACATGTTTTGAACTTTGCAGAGGAGAAGGAACGTCCAAAGGCATGTCAAAGTGAGAGCATCCCTTTTATTCCCATCTGTGCCTTTGTTTTCTATTTTAGTACCTGTTTTGCATTCCATTCATTTCTCAACATAATATCTCAATTTAAATGTATATGTTTATTTACAAGAATAATATAGAGGGAACAAGAATAATATAGAGGGAACAAGAATAATATCGAGGGAACAAGAATAATATCTCAAAGTAGATATCATGTGGTCTTTAATTTTGTGTTTTCAGCTCATCAGCGATGCCCATATGTACGCAGTTTTTTGGATGCTAACAGGTTAGCCAAAGTTGCTTCTAAGAATGCGGTATAAGCATTGTCTGACAATAGGAAGCATTTTGTTTAGGTACATGTAACCAATATTTTAACCCTCTATTATTCTGATATATGGGATACAAAGTTGTTGATGGAAGGACGTGTATTGTACCATGTACCGCTTTTGTTTAATACATTATGTATATTAGTAACACTACTATATATCTAACATTTTCATTTTCAACTTTAACTCCCTATAATATAATGTCTATAATGTATATATAGTGTCCCTGTTATGTTACTGCATTCATCTCTACATGAGGCAACTGCAAAATTGATCCAAACAAGAGCATTTAAGGAAGGCAATGTCCGTCCTTGCAACCACGGGTATTATCTAGTTTCCACTAAAAGAAAACCAATGTTTTGCATACCGGCCAATATCATGTTAAACGGTGACAAACGTGGTCTGTAGATTAACTTTATATCGATACTGTTGCAACTTAACCATCTTTAAAGTGTTGGGTTTTAATTACAAAAAATCTCAGTTCAATTAGGAATGATAATGGTATGTAACCCTGTTCTTTAAAATTGAAATATGAGATAACAAAATATTTGGTGAGGGTGACAATAGACGCACTCTTTACATTTTCTTTTGCATATCTCTCCAAATGGAGTCCTACTCCAACTCAATAACATCTCTCTAGTATTTTCAATTTTCCTACACACTCTTGAAAACGGATTAAACCCCGTTCCAGCAGCCCAACCAGGTTCAATTATCTCCTTAACATCCTCTTCTCGGAGAGCAAAACTCTTCAAACCGATTTTTTTTCCTTCTTGCCAGCCACTTATTCGAATCTGTATCAAGTGTGTGACTCTGGACGCCGGAAATAATTGTCTCATCATATTCCCTCTCCAAGTAAAACAAAGGAGCCAAAGCCAACTCTTTATTATATATATGAGATCAATGCCTAAAGGTTTCAAACTTTCCATTGCAATTGCAGCTTGAGTATTACTCCGACTTTATATAACTTTTAGTGTAACATTCCTTTATATCATATCTTTCGTTATTATATTTTCTTTCTGTAAATTTTTCAGAATGAGGAGTGAATGTACTTTTCCGTCCGGCCAAACCGGAATGACTACTTCGACAGGCCAAGCCAGCGTTTGGAAAGCCAGCTTTAACACCATAAGTGCTCTTTCAGGTAATTAAGCATGCTAATTTACTGCTAAAACTTGTTTCATTCGTTCGATCTCTCTCCTTCACCTTCATTCTTTCTCGTCTCTCATTCTCACCCTCACAGAACCATACCTAGCTAGAACTATACGTATCCACAAAAAACTTCGATCTACTAGGCTAAACTTGATCAGCTTTCAAGCAAAATGACCATGTTCTCAGCTTACAAGGCTAAACTTGATCAGCTTGTAAGGCTCCTTGTTCTCAGAAAAACCATTCCAAAGCAAATTTCCCCAATCTTGAAATCGTCTACTCAAAGATGTGCTTGTTCTTTTTATTTTTCTGGTACTGCATCTTGTCATACAAGATTTGTAGTGGAGCTGTTGAATTTGTTGCTTTTTTGTTTGCCATCTTCCTTATTATGTGTGCAAATTTGTGAGATGCTATACCTGTTCTAGGTTTTAAATTTTCTACCAGTCTGCAGGTGGCGGATATAGAAAAATTTCTCACATAGGGCAAAACTATTAGATGTTTACAGAAAATTATCAAGAAAGCAACTACAATATCCCAAACATGCCTGTTCCTGTTTTTATCTTTTTTCCTTTTTGAAATTCAACAAGTATAAATATGTAATATTATTGGTGTTAGTCGAAAATATATAGAATCGTGAAACTATAATAATACATTTTAGATTGATTTCAAAATAGAAAAGAAAATTCTTGAAGTAATAAGAGGGAGGCATTTTATCGATAAGAGAGGTGTGTGGTAGAGTGTGTATTGAACATTAACTCTAAGCTTTTAAACAGGTAAATGATAAAAACGTCTTCAGATACAAAAATAGAATACAAAGGTATGCCGCTATAAAAACGGTGTCGTCGAGTAAGTTTTTCGACTCATTCATGAGAAATTGCCTGCAAAACCTTCATATTGCAAAAGCTTTCATGGCTTGGTGAAAAACTCGACGTTGGGCAACTACATAACCTCGCCGCCATGTGGACTGTCAGTTTTAATTTGAGGAATTTGATTGAAATTTATCTTGTATAACTAGATTAGACCTACTGTGACTAATCGATCACTTTGCTTGCTATTTTTCAGGTATTGGCATCATTACAATACCGTATGCTCTCTCAACAGGTGGATGGCTTTCACTTGTGTTTTGCATTGTCATTGGGATAATGACATGCTATACTGGAATTTTACTTAAGACATGCATAGACACAGATGACACAATTACCACCTACCTGGATATTGTCCAACGAGGTTTTGGAAACAAGTGGAGGATTATAGCTTCCGTGTTCCTGAACATGGAGTTATACTTGGTGGCCTTGAGCTTGATGCTGGCCGAGAGTGACAATCTGCACAAGTTATTCCCCACATTTGCCCTCAATATTGGCAATGATGCGGTAATAATAGGGGGTAGAAAAACATTTGTTTTGATTACCTCCTTTATTACCACACCTTTGATGTTCATTATAGATTTGAGCATCCTATCGTATGTGTCTGTCACTGGCATCCTCTCTACACTACTGATTGTGTGCTCCTTGGCATCAGTAGGAGTATCCAGAGTTGGCTTCCACGGACAAGGAAGTCAGCTCTGGAACATGAGTGGCATCCCGACTGGTATTAGCTTCTACATATTCTGTTTCGCCGGCCATCCTATTCTACCGTCCATCTACATGTCCATGAGACATCGGCATCAGTTCACCAAGGTTATAATTCAAAAAAGATTATAAACAATTATTAACTTTGATGTTGAGTTCTCGCTTGAATATTTACTATGTTTTTTTAATGTAGGCTTTGGTGGGAAGCTTTTTGCTCACAACAATAACCAATCTCGTAACAGCAGTGTTAGGATACCTCATGTTCGGAGGAGCAGTAGCTTCTCAAATTACTCTGAACCTTCCCACCTCTGAAGCTGGAAGCAAGATTGCCATCTATTCTACCTTATTTATTCCTATCACCCGGTACGCGTTGATGATTACACCTGTTGCTTCATCTCTTGAGGGTCTGCTGTCTCTAGATTACCAGAATAGGAGGTCGATTCAAGTATGCATAAGGCTGCTAGTTATGGCTAGCAATACATTGCTAGCCTTTTTCTTTCCATATTTTGAGACTGTTACGGGGCTACTCGGTTCGATTTTCATTGTGTTTGCATCGTTCTTACTTCCTTGTGCATGCTACATCAAGCTGCATCATGGCTTCAATATCTGCAAGTTACTAGCCCCTATAGCTATCATGTTGTTCGGTATTATGGCTGGAGTTCTAGGCACGTGCACTGCCGTTACAGAGCTTGTAAACCATTGAGAAATGAATGTAATTTTTAAATCAAGGGGATTTATGGAATGAATGTAATTTCAAGGGGATTTATGGAATGAATATTTTACCACTTATTGATTTTTGGTTATGATTTATGGACACTGCTTTTGTCTTTGATATTCCTTGTAAATTCGACCATTGTGCGTCGAACACTACATAAGGGGTCAGCTAAGGCTTAACCGTAACAAAACTTTAGTCTTGAGTACAATTTTTTTTGAGGTAAAAGGGGACATTCCCGATGATCATTGATCATCACGACCATAAGGGTCAAAACAAGAGGATTCGAAACCACTCAAATCAATAAGACAAACTTTAATTCAAAATATAAAATGAAATTAAAAAACAATCCTAAAAACTATTTCCAAAAAGTGGACCTACCAACTAGAAAGCAACATAACCTGATGAACCCTAGATCCAATCTCTCCCTCTCTGACTAGAGACCTAAGACGCATTGGTGTACATTTTGCAATTTGTTTAGTCGAGAATAGCTTTAGGGTTCAATCAGGGATCTTTCTTGGTAACACTAGGAAATCACTCCTCCCTAGCCTCTTGGACAACACTATGGTGACCAGAACCATGTTAGTCCCATATCGAAAGGCAAGAGGAAATACTCCCAGAAACAGTGTACAAATAGTAACTATCTATCACCTAATTGACTACGCATTAACTATCCATCTACTGTTATTATGCCAATATCTGTACTGACTTACGCATCAGAGAGTCAAAGACTGCCCTTTGGTGGTCTTTGACCTACGAGTAACATCTTATGTTCTTATTGGCAGCGTAGCAGAAACATATAGATTCCGCTACATACATACCCTACATATACTTGCACAAACACAGCACAGGACCGATAGTCTCGGCTACCACTCTCGTTGTCACCGACGTGTTCAGGGCTGCAGGTAAGCCTTGAATTTCAAACCGGATCCACACAAAATCAAGTGACTTGGCCATGATGTCAGAGAAACCATCATAGTCATTCAAGAGAATCATGGCTTTCTGATAAGCCCAGGGTCCTCTCTTCACTTGATTGAGATCTCTTTCATTGACAAAGGTAAACAAGAACCTATCTCCCCTTGCCTGCACTTCAACCGGAACTGAAAGCCTCCATATGGATCTAACCGCACTTCTAAAAGCGTTGAACATGACCGTTCTTGTTGTGTTTAGGCGACCAACCAGATAAAACCTAGGAGCTATAAAACCACTTTTAAGGCACTAGAGGTTACCTAGATCAACTAGTTCCTCTTCACTATGCAGATAAAGCTTCGATATAAGGCTTACTATGACAGAAGCAGTTGAGACTGTAGCCGTTGTTGTCATCATGGAGATTGCCGCCATAGAGTGGTGGAGAAGATGCCGCACAGCGTAAAAAACACACTAGGAGAGAGAGTTTTTAGAGCCGCGGTATGTTAAAAAATATTATTACAGTCTATTTCGATCTTCCTTTAGTCTTGAGTACAATTAAAGCGACCGTATTTAGTCAAAATGAATTGTGCAGTGGCTTCTGAAAATCTGAAATACTGAAGATTGGAGATTATTCAGAAGAAAATAAAAGAAGAAAATTGGTGACCAATTGGCTGAAATGATAAAAGTTATCCCCAACTCAATCTTCTATCTTTGATAATATGCTAGCCTTTGCTATAATCTGAGGCCAACATCACCAAAAGATTTGAACGAGCATATTTCATTTCAGTTCAATTCGTCGTTAGTTTGTCTAAATTTCCACTGTTAAATTTAGTTTTAGAAAAATTTCAGTTTACACCCCTAAATATTAGGTCTAAAATCACTCTCATACCTCTTTTTTTAAAATCATTTTCATACCTAAACTTTTAAAATGACATCAATCTTGAGAAAAATTTGAATCTCATGCTAAACATGACATCATGCACTGATGTGGAGCAGACAAAGTTAACCCACATTTTAGCCAAAGCTTTAATTTTGGTAGAAATGACCAAAACAACCCTTGTACCGATATGAATTCCTATTAATTGTTTGTAGGTGTTTTCCTATTAATTGTTTAGTGGTGTCTTGATTCATCAACGCATGACGTCAAGTTTAGCATGAAATTCAAATTTTCTTGAGATTGATGTCATTTTGAAAGTTTAAGTATGAAACTGATTAAAAAAAGATGAGGAATGAGACTGATTTTAAACCTAAAGTTAGGAGTGTAAACTGAAATTTTTAAGACCCAGTAGGTTTCAAGACCCAACTTCGCCAGAGTCCGTCAAAGCCACGCCAACGACGGTTGCAGCTTGCGGGACTTAATTACTGCGCCATGCACAATGATCTATAAGGTGTGAGGCTGATATGGGTGGAAATGGGAGATCAATAGCTTTCTAAAGGTACCAACCATGCTCAAATCTGTCGCCGGACGACCGAGTTATGGCCGGAGAAAGGGAGAGGGGTGGTTGGTGACGAAAATGGAGGGGAGAGGGAGAAAATCTGATTTTTCTCTAAGAAATAAGGTTTCTAAAAAATAACCCAAAGTATTTCTATTTATACCCCATCATAAAATCAAAGAATAACTTTGATTGACCGTAACTTCTTCCTCAACGTCCGTCTCATGCGTACCGCATGTCCACGAACTCATATCGTTGTGCTCTATAACTGTGGTGAAGCAAGTTTCACGAGAAACCCAACAAATAAAAAAGTTAACTCTTGACCTCTCGTTAAACCTTTTCAAGAATTTTTTCGTTACGAACACTTCCGCCCTCCCTTCGGACCATAAAAATGCACTAATACTGCTCAATAATTCCCAAAATAATAATGAAAATTAATATTGAATTTCCGGGGTACTACATACTTTGCGGCATTTTAACACTTGGTATAAAAGAAGAACGACGCAAGTAATCTTGCATGAAGTACAATATATGCAACACAACACAGTACAATAGATATACACACACTGATGTTCGTCTAAAATTGTACTCCACATTCATCAAACTAATTAAATAACGAAAGCATTAAACTCAAAATTCATGTGTTGAAAAAAGTAGCGTGCCCATGACCAAACACTGTATAAAACTCTTTAGTTCAAGTATACGTTCAGAAACCACATCCATTGGTATGCACTTTCATACACCAACTATTCTCCTTCCCGTTGCTGGTATTTGGCAACTTCCATGATAGCATCTGACACTAAATTAAGCACCACATTAACATACTGACAGAAGCGAAAATAATTGAAGTTCCAAAGAATATCATCGAACATACATATGCATAGACTTTGTAAATCATGACATCTCGTAAATCATATGGAAAGGTCCCTAGATGCTTAGGTGAGTAAAATATAGGCTGAAAATATATTATCGGGACGGGACGAGATTGTATTTTTAAAAGCGTATCACATATGTCGTACGGGACCGTATCACGTATTTTTAAAAAATCAAGGTAATTCCCTCTTACTCTAATACGAGGAATGTGACATTCATTTAAAAACAATCCTCTATTCTCAGCAGGAGTCTTACTTTTCCTTCCATTCAATGTTAAACGTTCAAATTAAAGAAAGAATCTATCTCATTCTCTCTCCACTACTGTCTTCTTTTTCATTTCCTTTTCTTTTAAACTCCCACAAAGACTCAAATATAGACCTATAGTTTACTAAAGTAAACACTGTACACCACAAATTTTCAGACTCAATGTCACAGATATGCAAGAGTCTGTTAAATATTTCAACATGTGTGAGCTCACCAAGCATCAACCCTCACTATCTGATACTGTGGGAAATTCCAGACCCCGAAGTGCAGGTATGTTATCTATGTCCAACTTTGACAACAATGGGAAGAACCACAATGATTTCTTTGTGCCAAAAACCTTTACGAGAGGAAAAAATAGCAAATAGTGAGACTTCTCAAATGTCTGCTGTAAGAAGATTGCAAAACTGTCATTTTAATTTAACTTCAGGAGACAAATTCAGACAGAGAGAGGGACAGAGAAAGTCCTATATATATAACCTGCTCAAAGTTTTCCTTCCAGCCTAAATCATACTTCCATCTGTTCGGTATCGGGACGAGACCGAGATCCCGCAACGATATAAAATAAAATTAAAAAAAGCATAGAAGAGATAAATTGATCTTAAATTCTTGAAGAAATTTTATATATATTTTTATAAAATCAATATGAACTCATCAAATATTGATGAATGTTTTATTGTGTTTTAATATATATATATATATATATATATATATATATATATTCAAAATCTGCATAGATCTTGACTGTCTTGATAATCGGTCTATTTGAGTGGTTTATTGGGAGTGTTGGGATGACTGCGAGATGATGATGAGGACTGGGAAGAGGATTCTTCTTCATCTTCAGGATCATCTTCATTATCACTTAAATTAGCCGTTTGTTCCAAAAGTTTTTTGGCTAATTCTTTTAACTCTGCTGACTTGAAGGATGTATCTGATTTTGCTTTCCTCCTAGATTTGGAAAAAGTTTGTGACTTGGAGGATTGTAGTTGTGACTGTGAAGTAGATGCTTGTTGAGGTGGGTTGAAAATGACTGGTGATCTCAATGGAGGGTGTTGTGAAGGAGTGACTGGAAATTCTTCACTGAATTGAGACATGATTCTATCAATGTTGAGCTTATCCCACCATTTGACTAGCAAGTGTCTTAATACAATATTTTCCTTGAGTTCACAATGCCATTAGAAGATCCAAGGAAGTTTGTATTTGGCCATAAAATGTAGGGTGACTGGAAATATCATGTCATATTTTGTGAATTTCATGACTGTTGAAAAACAAGTGACTGTATCTTTTACTGATTGAGGAAGGATATCAAATGGACATCCATGGGCATTCCGCCAACCAAGGAACCACATGGGGAATTGTCGGTTGAATTTTTTATCAAAATTTAAGAACTAGGAATGACTGAAATCTTTAGTTTGGTGAAGGAAAATTTTGTTCCAGGCTTCTTTATAATCATAGTAATTGAACGACAGATCTCCCAATTTGTGGTAGATGAACGGCGGATCACCCCATTGGGATAAAGAGATAATGCATACTACATATAAGAAATGATACATGATTTTGGTTGGATCCCGCTGGTCAGGAATGAAACTTTAAAACTTTAATAGTTACTGATTGTGTTTCAAAAAGGATATCATCTCTATAAAACTTTAATGAATTGCAAGGATGACTAGGTTGAAAGTAAAAATTAGGGGATGAGGGGGGGGGGGTAATAAGCTTTTACTAATGACATTGGATTTTTAAGGTGACTTATATTTGGCTCAACATAATAAAGATTGTGACTAATCCGCTGGTAATAAGAATAGTTTTTTTGGTAATTGGTTGGGGAGTCGGTTTTAAATGGTTGATTAGAGCTGACTGGTAATTGGGACAACTATGTCCAAGGGTGCTACCGATGGTATTGAATCTGTGATTGATCGGTATTGGGGGTGTCTAAGGTAAGGACAATACTAGATGATTCTGGTTTGACTGGTGATGAAGACTCTATTTTTACTATGTATTGGGGAACACGTGGACGAATGTCAAAGGGTTCTTGATTTGAGGTGTTTTTCCTGGTGGATGATCGGGTCGTCGTGTTTGGAACCCTGTAGAAATTATCGGGTTAGAAAGTCTGGAATGTGGTTGTCACTATCTTTAATGAATGCAATTTCAAAATCAAAAATACTCAGAATTGCTTGCCATCTGGCAAAGATTTGTTTACTATCAATATTTTGAACATCTTTTTCTAAAATATCTTTAGTACTTTTGCAATCAACACGAACTAAAATTTTTTATTTAATAAATCATCTTAGAATTTACTAACACATAAAACAATAGATAAAATTTCTTTTTTAATAGTACTGTAATTTCTTTGTGATTGGGTCCAGGTTCTAGAAAAGTAACGGACAATTTGCTTAGTGTGAGTCGGAGAAATTTGTTGTCTTAAGATACCTCCATAACCTATCTCAGAAACATCAATTTCAACAATTTTGAAGGAATTGGCAAGAGAAATACCAAGGCATGATAGAGTTTTGACACAACTCTTAATTTCTTTGACTAAGGAAGTATGGCTGATGACAAATAAGGGGGTTTGTTTGTAACCTATCAAATAAAGGTTTGCATTTTTTCCTTAGATTTTGGTAAAAATATGCCACGTAATTTAATGATCCTAAAAATCTTTGTGATTGGTTTTTGTATAATATTATATCAAGAAAGTTATCAGCAAATTGGATGACTCGATTTATCGGACTGATTTGAAGATGATGGATATTGAATCCTAGAAATCTAATGTTTGTTTGGAAGAGTTGAATTTTTAAAGCTGAAACTACGAGGCCATTATTTTTGATAATAGTGAAGAATTGGTACAAATGTTTCCAGTGTTGATCGATGGATTGAGAAGTGTGACAATAAATAAGGATATCATCAATGTAGACTATGCAAAAATAACTATATGGGTTCAAAATATCATTCATAATATTCTGAAATTCACTAGGGGCATTGTTGAGACCGAATGCCATGACATTCCAATCATAATGACCAAAGGGTGTATCAAAAGCAGTTTTGTATTTGTCTTTTTCATGAATCTGTATTTGCGAGAAACTCGATTTCATATCAAATTTGGAGAAAATAACAGAATTATTTAACCTATTAATGAGGTCTCTTTTGTTAGGAATAAGATATCTTGTCCATTCAAGAACTGTGTTGAGGGGTTTATAGTTGATAACTAAACGAGGAGTTCCTCTTTCTAATTCAACATTTTTCTGGACATAAAAAGAAGGACATGACCAAGGGGATTTACTATGTCGAATAATTCCTTTTTGAGTAGATTTTTTTATTTATGTTTTACAAAATTCCATAACTTTGTTATTCATCTAGATTGGGCGAGCTTTGGTAGGAATGTTTTTCTCGTCAAATCCTTTAATATAGGGAAAAGTGACAATATGTTTTTTTCTATGCCAAAAAGCAGTAGGAATATCTGAGCATAATTCTTTAATGATTTTTCCTTCAAAAGTTTTGATTTTTTGTTGCCGTAAAGGATCTTGTAAATGAGTGTCAATTCGTTTTAAATTGATTTCTTCTTTGAGGAAGGTTATAATTTGCTTAGATTTTGCTTGAATACAATTAAGTGTTTTTGAAATAGAATTTTCTTGGAAAGCCTTATTATGGCCAAATACAAACTAAATTATAGAAAGAAAGCTAAATTTGACTGGTTCACGAAATTAATAGGTGCTAATACCAACATATTTTGTTTTAAAGGGATGCATTAAGGTAATGAAAGGAAGACCTAAAATTACATTGTCAGTTAAGTTTTTAACTAAAAAAAATGGTATTTTGAAGCAAACGTTGTTTTGACAGATATGTGCTTTGGGGATTTCGTACTTTATATCGATTTTGGTTACATTAGCTGACTTTAATGATTCTTTTTTTTTTCAAAGTACTTGGAAGGTATCAGACCTTCTTGAATGCAGTTGAGATCTGCGCCCACTTTGTTTGAACATGCCTCCGCCCCTGTTACTTTAACATCAATTGTTGTGGTAGTGATAAGTGACATAATCACTCAAGTAAACATTTCATAAATGATAACAACATAAATTTTTATCACCCTAACAACAAATTTGTTGTTACACTTGTTTTACTATTGAAAAACTAGTAAATTGGTTATACTTGAGTATATACGATAATTTGAAAAAGATTTACTACTTCAACATCAATTGTTGTGGTTGTGGTAAGTAACGTAGTCATGTAAGTAAACATTTCATTAACGCTAAAAACATAAATATTTTACCACTCTCACAATAAATTTGTTGTCACACTTGTTCAACATTTCAAAAACTAGTAAATTAGATAAGGTAGAGAGACACTTGATACATGTGTAAATCTCTCTTTGTATATTTACTTCCTAGCTCGATCACTTGTCTCACACTTTTTTCTTTCTCAATTTTGGATGGTCTCCAATGCTTGTGTAACCCTTTAACCAACTGATTCTCTCCTAAATTTCTTTTTTGAGAACTATCATTTGGTCTGCTTTGAATAACCATCTCCTTGGTTATTTGGATGCTTCAACATCCATAGGATATGAATATCTACTAATTGTTGTACAATACATTTTCTGCATCCTTTAGGCATTTCTTGTATTTTAAATTGAACCTCTTTTCTGCCTTGCTAGCAAGTTTAGACAAACCATCTTGTGTCTTGAGAGCCTTAATTGTTCTCTCCTATATTAACTTATCAAATTTAGTACTTCATCTATAATTTTGCAAGTACACTAAAGATAGATCACAAAAGATAGATTCATACTGAAAAAAAATGTAGTGTAGTACCAAGTAGATGACTCTTCATCCATGAGAAGACTAAGTGCTGCATCTATAATCTGTGTATATAAACCCTACGAGTTAACGAATTTTATGACTATAACGTTAATGTTTAAAGTAAGGTTATATCGAAGATTTAACAAGTCCTCCTGGTAGTACACATTTCATTCCCCCCGATCAAGATGTTGAGAATATGTTTGGAAAACCCTGAACCTGCAAGACAGAAAACATCATAAACAATTAACTTTTTAAAATTACTTGGAGAAAAAATATAAAAAAAAATAAAAAAGTTTTCGACTATGATCATGTATATGTTAAAACAAAACCGGCTTACTTTAGTTCATCTTCGTCCAATTCTAGAAACACAAATGCAATCAAACATTTATCGTCGTCATAAAGGTCTCGACATCCTATAAACGGACTAATGTTTTGCAGCTTTCTTGGCTTATCCTCCCTAAGTTTGGTTGTTAAAAGGTCTAATTTATTCCTCTTCGTCTGAAACTTCTCTAACTTCACATATGGACTTGATTTTTTTAATATGAAAGCGGGGAAGTGACCTGGTAAATAAGTACTCATCTCCTAATATTTTCAGCCATCAGATATATTAACGATCTAACACTTATAGAAATTACAGTACCACATACCTAACAATACTGTAGAACTTTCCCTAGTACTTAGGAGAGAGTTGGTGCATATACATACTCTGGCATCAAATAGCCTAAAGGCGTGTGATCACTATAAATTTAATCTCTAAAACTTTAATATACCCACATAAATAAATAGGAAACTCTACGAGGAATGTAGTCATATTAACTTACATACCTTGATCTTTGATTCATTCACTCTTTGGAAGGACATTGTCCACTCTGAATACCACAATATGCTTGAATTGAACAGTTTCTGAGACTAATGATATTAGTTGCCTTGCTTGCCTAGCTTAACAATCTAGCAAATACATACTATTTGAACTGTTATGTGTTCATTGTGTAATTTATTTATAAAGTCCAACTATCACTTCCATTATGAAGTTATAGGAACATAAACTAGAGCAAATATGTATGATAGTCTTTCATTTATTCAGCAGCATAATGAGGTCAATGACACATACTAATACCATACCATTTTTTTTGAAAGCTTAATATCATACCATATTGTTATCAAGATACAAGCAAAACCTGAGATTTGAATCATCAACAGGCCATCGCAAGTTGTATTGATGGTGGTAGGATTAACCATGATTAACAGAGTACTAATACTTCATAGCTACAAGCACTACAATCTGGGTTGCTTATTATATGATGGGACTAGTCGTGAATCATCAACAAGCCATCGTAAGTTGTATTGATGGTGGTAGGATTCACCATGATTAACAGTGTACTAATACTTCATAGCGGCAGGCAGTACAATCTGTGTTGCTTATTATATGATGGGACTAGTAGCGAATTAAGGAAAAAGGGAATGAACCTGTTTTTCAGCCAGCTTTTGATCTTTTAGCCACCATAAGAGTTTGATTATGGCTTCCTTTTGCTATCTTGGGTAGTCTACGTGTATTTATTAATTCCATCTTGTTCTATCCCATGCCTGTTTGTGTATGCATAATAGATGCTCGACTCCAAAATTAATTCACCAAATCAAACAAAAATTCTTTCACTAACCAACTTAGGGCACAAACATGACAACGGTACGTCTGGACGATTTTATGGACATTTATCTTCAAAACATCTGTGGCGGGAGTCTGGTCGAGGACGGTGATCGGCTTCGTCATTCTCACTATCACCACTCAGATCTCGTTGGCGCGACGACTGGTTTTGGCCCCTAACTGGACACGGTGACTGCGATACCGTCAACTGCGATGGAGATGGCTGATTGATCCCCATTAGAACGTTTCCATAGTATCTGGTTTGGTGGGTACTATCTATTCGTCTTCTTGAGCTTTTTCTATCTCCACGATGAGAGAGAGCAAAAATAAATCGTTCAAAATCTCATCTCTGGAGGCTAGATTTATGGAGTCTGGTATTTATACCAAGCCTCTTAGAATCCTCTAAAGTCGAGCCTCCATTGAAATCCGTCAAAGTCGGTAAATATTTGAATACCATCAGAATTCCATGGATATTTTAGAGTCTGAATTGAATACCATAAGATTTTAGTAGACTTTTTAAAATCTGAATTGAATACCTATAGACTTTTAAAATAAATAAATAAATCTTACAGAATCTGGATTGAATACACCCTCCTTAGTTAAGTTCAGATAAGAAATTGCAAGTATTGTAAGAATACGATACTCATGTTTGGGCCAAAATAATATTTTTGGCGAATACTGACTCTTCGAGCTTATTGGACCGATTCTTACGGTCTAAGTAATTGTAAAGATTCTCTTTCCATTTGAAGTCATGTTTGTCAAGGATTTGCGTTTGCTTAAGGAATCCTCCAAAGATCCGAAGAAGATTTGATATGCCTTGATCCGTAAGTAAGAACAAACCCTAGTGTTCAATATATAAAGGGGTCAGGGTACAAGAAGACGGACATCTCAACGATTCAACACAACTTTTGCACACTGCAAAACAAGCCTCTCAGAAGCACCTCTACCAGAAAGATTTCTTGAGTCTTTTTTGTCCACCAAAGCCCTATCCGTAGGCATTATCCGCTGCTATTCACCAAAGCCTGAACCGTCGGCATTATCCGCTGCTACCTCACCAAAGCCCTATCCGTAGGCACTACCCACTTCTACTCACCAAACCTCATCCTTGAGCGAACAGTCCACCACCGCTTCATAAAGCTCTATCCGTAGGCGAATACCCTCAAAACCATTGTTGGAGTGAGAACTCTAGCAAATATCTCCGGTTTGGCAGAGAACCCTTTGGCGAATGCACTACACTCCTGATTTTTAGCTCTGCTCAACTACACCGGTCTTAGTAGGAACGTCCATTATGCAAAAGGAGGAGAAAAATCCTAGTTACTCTTCAGTAAGTCTAAGAAGAACCTAAGTACCGGCTTGACCAACGCATGTACGACAATCGTTTGAGAAGAAGACAGAAGGCGAACAAGCATCAAGATCAAGGTTGTACCTGACCCATAGGTACTGGCACGCCCTCAAGCTTGGTTGTTCGAGAAAATCCATTTTCACACCGAACATTTAGCACGCTCGGTGGACATAACGTGTCAGAATTGTACAAGAAACGATTTCGCGTTTCAGATGATTACCAAAAAAATTAACTAGTTGTAGTGTTGAACATGGACGACGAGTTGAAGCAGAAATTAAAGGCTATCATTGAGCAACTTTATAAAATCAATGCAACCACGGATCAGATAAATACTTCCATGGATCAGCATAACTAAGAAATTAAAGCAGCCAATGAGAAGACAACAAAGCTGCAAGATGAAGCAAACCATGATGTTTGCAATACTAACCAAGAGGTTTTACATTCCCAAGAAATAAAACCTAAAGCTGACGAAGATACTCTTGTCAAAGAGGTTGGATCGGTTTTTGATCAATCTAGTGGCGAAATCTTTTATCTGGTCATGTCAGAAAAGAATGATTTGCCAATTTGTGGTGAATCTCATGAGGAGCACAGCAATGAAGTCAACAACCAACAGAACTGCTCTAAAAGCGAAGTCATTCTATTCGCGCATGATACTGTATATATGGACACATGTCAAGCTGAACAAATGGTCCTCAATGATGTTTATAGCATAAATATGTCATTGTCTGAGGCAGAAGTTAAGTCACCAATATGTGGTGATTGTTATTTTGATATGGAGACAACCTACGATGAATACGATGGTGATTATAGATTAATTCTTGGCTCCAATATCAGCAAGTCTCGTATGCAGGAGTTCGACTTGTATGATTCTCTTGGTTTCGAAGATATAAACCAACAAGTGGTTTATTATGAAAGTCAATTGGCGCCTGCAACTGTACATAACATGCACCACGATATGGTAGTCGGCGACAAGGTGGATTTTCACATCGAGCCATCCGCGAAGGTGCAATTGATGATCATGCTTTGTCAAATAACAATGAAGATGCATGAGGGGCTATGCAGCAGGTCCTATGAGCAGCCACTTCAGAGTTTTCAAGTAAATAATACCAAGTATCTCTGCTCAATGTCCGGGAATGTTCGTATGAGAGAACACCGTGCTGCAAATATCAAGACGTTAAGGCTTGGAGTGAAGCATTGGTGGCCTCCCCCATGGCATACGAATGTTAACTAATCATGTTGAGTTTCCTTCTTCACTTTAATTCTTTCTCTTTTAAGTTTCATTTCAATTCTTGCATTGAAAAATAAAAATACAAAAAGAGATTCTGTGTTTTGCTGAAATGCAAGACAATGTTCTTACCTAATAAAGGTTTGAATTCTATCCTATATTATTTAAGATTTATTTCTGAGGTCTTAGATTCAAGAAACAATATATGTGTTTCATAGTTACAGCCATTCTGCCAGTATAATACAGAAGATTTGAAGACTTGAAGTAGCAATTCTAGAAAAACTGAACTGCAATGAGTTTTGGTGGCCTTGTTTCTTCATCTTAACATGTACCTATCATTGGGGTTATTGTTTATACATCACGTTGGAATGTTGTAGAGTATTTTAGAATCAAGAATCATCCAAAAATACCGTGGGAAGGTATAAGCTCCAAGTCGACCATATAATAAGGAAAAGCTGAATTTCCAGAAAATGGTTTTCTTGGGGCTGTTTTGGGAGACCATTTGTGCCATCCTCTTGGGTTTCTTTGGACGTTCGCTTCATCAATCCTTCAAGTACATATATGGTACTACATTCTCAAGCCAAGAACCGATCAGAATCATCATCCGAGCATGGCATAAATCGTGTCTAAAGTTAGTCTCCTAAGCAGCAAAATGTCATCAGTTTTTTTATGAAGTGTATTTTTGGACTGGTTTCTTAGTCTTCTTGGCAGTTTTTGAACGGAATTGGTCTGTCTCAGAGGCTATGATTTTGAAGAACAACGTCAAATTATTAAACAACCAGTAAGTGGTTGGTTCGAGTTCTCTTTATTTATCAAAATTGGCTTCATGGAGTGCAATTGTGCCTACCTTGGGGTTAAGTTTTCTTGGTTTATTGCCTTCAATTATTATCAAGACCAATGCTTGTGGTCTTGCTACCATGTTTAATTAAGCCTGAGGGGCTTCTTATCTGCATCCGTTGGTCAGTGTGAGCGTAAGACATGTTTTTGTCGAAACGTGTTTCATCATCTTCAAAGGCAAGGTATTCATGTTGGGTGCATTGGTTATCATGTTGATGATTAATTATGTTGCTATATGGGTTGCCTAGCTACTGCTCATTGTCATTGAAGCTTCAACTCCTTCAAGAGTCAAGACTTACATAAGAGTTTAGTATTTGTCAGTTGAGCTAGTCAGTGACTTTCGTCGGTGTAAATAATGGATGAGGACTATAGGTCTTTTCAGTCAAGATGCATGGCTTCTCCTTCAAGACTTGGGGGGGCTATGTTTGGGCCAAAATAATATTTCTTGGCGAATGCTGACTCCTCGAGCCTATTGGACCGATTCTTACGGTCTAAGTAATTGTAAAGATTCTCTTTCCATTTAAAGTCATGTTTGGCAAGGATTTGCGGTTGCTTAAGGAATCTTTCAAATATCTGAAGAAGATTTGATATGCCTTGATCCGCAAGTAAGAACAAACCCTAGTGTTCAATATATAAAGGGGTTAGGGTACAAGAAGATGGACATCTCAACGATTCAACACAACTTTTGCACACTGCAAAACAAGCCTCTCCGGAGCACTTCTACCAGAAAGATTCCTCGAGTCTTTTTGTCCACCAAAGCCCTATCCGTAGGCATTATCCGCTGCTATTCACCAAAGCCCGACCCGTTGGCATTATCCGCTGCTACCTCACCAAAACCCTATCCGTTGGCACTACCCGATTCTACTCACCAAGCCTTATCTGTGAGCGAACAGTCCACCACCGCTTCAAAAAGCCTTATCCGTAGGCGAATACCTGTAAAAACCATTGCTGGAGTGAGAACTCTAGCAAATATTTCTGGTTTGTCAGAGAACCCTTTGGAGAACGCACTACACTCCTGATTGTTAGCTCTGCTCAACTACACTGGTCTGAGTATGAACGTTCACTTCGCAAGAAGAGGAGAAAAATCATAGTTGCTCTTCAGCTAGGTCTAAGAAGAACCTAAGTGTCGGCCTGACCAACGCTTGTACGACAATCGTTTGAGAAGAAGACAGAAGGCGAACAAGCATCATGATCAAGGTTGTACTTGACCCATAGGTACTGGCATGCCCTCAAGCTTGATTGTTCGGAAAAATCCATTTCCACACCAAACAACTCGATCCGATCAAATTGCATAGTAACAAGTAGCGTTATAAAGCAAAACATAATTTATTGAAAATGCTATGATGAATACTTACTCAACGATTCATTTTGTTTTGTGAATTCAGTAGCTTAATCTCTAGTATCTATCATAAGAATTTAGGAATGTTTTGAGTCAATGGAGTAAAATGGTCCATTTTTTTAAGAAATTAAAGGGTAATTCTAAAGAAGTGGGAGAATGAATGCCATCTAAATCTCTAAGCTTGGCCTTTGCTAGTTGTTTAGATCGGGTCTAGAGATTCTGCAATACCCTCAGTTGCTTGTTGCCTAGTGTGTGTCTCTAATGCAATTATATTGTCTAGATTATGTATTTCATAATGTTGCTTTTGTCCTTTAAAATATGATTGTGTAAGTTTGATCGTACAGTTCCACATTTGTTTACCACTGTGCAAAGATTTCCAAATAATAATCTAGAAAATTTTAATAAAGAATTTCAAACATAAAGAAGTATCGTCACATTAAGAATAATGATTTGAATATTTAAAATTGGTATTCAAATAGGCTTTTTAATGACAGTGTTAATTGTAAGTTACTTTTCTGGATATATCGGGATTCTCGAGCAAAATCTTGGTTGAGATTCTGAATACATATCTTGAGTAATGTTCTTTAGTATCTAATATTACATATCTTATTTTTATTAGGTTTCCTAAATTGTAATCTATTCTAGATTATGTTTTCTGATTATATTAGGTTTATGTTCCTAGTTCTAGTATGAATAGGTTTATTTCTATGTCTATATAAGGTCATTGCTAGATTGTATTTTGGATTAAAATTATCAATAAGAAAACCCAAAAAAATAGAGAAGAAACTCTTGTGTTTAGGCTAATGCTATTGTTTTGCTAGTGGATTCTAGTCATATCATTCATTAAAGTTTAGATGTTTGACGAAACCTTGCAGTCTATCGTGATTACGCTTCCGTTCTGTATCAATTATTGACTCCGACCACATGCTTATCTTATATTCTTTATGGTTTGAAGTCGACATCTGTTTAGTCTTTGTGATTTTGTTTTAATCTGAATAGTCCTTATATTTTAAAGTTGACATCTGTTTAGTCCTTGTAATTTTGTTTTAATCTGAATAGTCCTTAAAATAACAATTTTTCATATAAGTGGTCATTCCATCTAAATAATGCAAACAATATTCCATATGTTTTTGAAAATATATTTTGGATAAATCATTTGAATGAACTATTTGGTATCTCACATTTACTTTATTGGTTACTTTGATATCTTAATTAAACATAAAAATGACTATTTGGATGAAAAATCGTAACTTTAAGGACTGTTCATATTAAAATAAAACTGCAAGGACTAAATGGATATCAACTCTAAAGTATAAAGGCTAATTAGACTAAAACAAAACCATAAGGACTAAACAGATGTCGACTTCAAAATATAAGGACTACAATATTTTATCCTAGTACTATTGAAGGTTAAGTAGTGGCCAAAGTTTAGGTCCCCAATTCAAGTCTCTACATGCAGTGTTCTAAAAGGCCTTGCCTAGCACCGCCTAGTCCCCGCCTAGGCTCTAGGCTGCAACAAGCCGCCTCGCTTTTCTTCAAGGCCTTTGTGCCAGGCTGTGGGCAATTAGACGGCCGCCTAGCCCGCTTAATCGCCGCCTAGCCGTCTAGGGTTCTAAGCTCTCCAGCTAATTTTATTTACATTTAGTGGTGGAGTTGTTACATTGTGTGGAGCATGCAAGTATAAGAGTAAATGATGTTTTTAGAATTAGAAATATATGTGTTTATTGTTGTTGTTGCTCACTTTTACATGAAGTTATGCTAAATTTTAGCTATAATCTATTTTATAAATAAGTCTAACAAGATTTATATCGAATACTTTATCCATATTTGACTGTTTTCAAATATTATAGTACATAAAATATATATTTTTAATAAATAAATATGAAAAAAGTAAATCGCATAATCCCCGCCTAGTCCCCACCTAGACTGTCCAGACGCTAGGCTATAGGTCGCCGCCCGCCTACCGCCTAGCGCTTTTTAGAACATTGTCTACAAGACACATGCATTGAAACTTAAAATTGTATGCACCGTCACACTCAGGGAATATTTATTAATTTGGAATGGAATTGAGAGTGACAGAATTGATTTTGGGATGGGTGAATTTCAATATTTACTAACATGTCAAGGTATTTAAATTGGGTGCTTCCCACTTGCTTATCAGAATCAAGGTTATGGAATCAACTTTTTCTTCTGAAAATGTACTCACATAATTATAATATTTTCAACTTACCCAACCCTATATATAATTATAATATTTTAAATTACCCCACCCTACACTACTAGCATAAACATCATAGCCAACGAATTTTTTTCGTCGGCTAAAGACTTTAGCTGACGAAAAAAAATTTGTCGGCTAAAGTAAATTTTCATCGGCTAAAATAATTTTTTCGCTGGCTATAGTCTATAAACTATAGCCGACGAAATTATAAAAGTTTAGCCTATGAAATAAATAATTTTGTCAGCTAAAAGTCCTTATATTTACAGATCTAGGCAATAACTCATTTGAAAAAAAAAGCAGGAGAAAAAATTTAGGTGTTGTTGAAATTGTTGGGTGTCGTCGAAATCTGTCTAAAATTAGTTCGTGGAGCTATATATAGGTACATACATGTGTATATATCTTTATTTTGAGTTGATTTAAGAGTTTTATTTGAGTTGAATTAATGGATTTGAGTGTGATTGAGTTGATCGATTTTGATTTGATAATATATATGAAGTTGTTGTTAATAAGTTGAGTATATATATATGCTAATTAATTTAATTATAATATTATGTTAATGCATGGAATGAATTAATTAAGTTGTTGATTATATGTTGATTATGATTTTGTGATGATTGATGTGTTGATATATAATATTTATGTTTTGTTATCTTTTCAGGATACAGATAAGAGTTGGATTTTGTTTCCAAAATGGGACAAAAAAATATGGTAAATGAGTTATTAGTTTTATTGAATATGCGCTGGCTAATGCTAACGGGAATACAATTTGCGATATGCATCGATTTACGATTAACTAAGTATGGCAGCACCTGAAATTTTGGAAGAAGTGCATATGTTGGATATATCACGGTGAAATATCATCATGGGGTCCGCATGATCATGGACAATTTTCTAAGACGGGCAGTACATCTAACGATCCAACAATGGTCTTCATCAACGATATGTTTCCTTATGAGAGCGGTGTATGCTCTGAAGGACAGTATATGCCTGAGCCGGTGCAGCCCTTCCCTAGAGTTGTCAACACTGCTGGTATTGACAAGTACAACAAACTGCTTGCTTTCCAACAGACCCCTGTGTACCCCAGTTGTCAGAAGACGGTTCTTTAAAGTGTGATGGACCTAATGAATATTAAAGTTAAGACAAAATCGACCGTGAAGGCTGTTGATGATTATCTACAGTGCACTACTTCAATGCTGCCCCACAGTCATCGTCTTCCTACCACTCATCATAAGGTCAGATGTATTCTGAAAGATCTTGGGCTTTCTTACATCAAGATTCATACATATAGATATGACTGCGTTCTCTTCTAGGGTAAAGATTCAGAAGGGATTGGCCTTGGTGGCCTTGACGCATGTCGGGTATGTCATAGTGACAGGCATAAGCTGACTCCTATAGGTAATAGGAAACATGTGAAGGTACTTGGTATTTCCCGTTGAGAGATAGGCTGGAGCGGTTGTACATGTCATCACATACGGTCAAAACTATGAGATGACATGCTGATAGGGAATTGCATGACGAAGGTACCCTTATACATCCTGCTGACGGGGAGGCTTGGAAGCATATAGACAAGGAGTTTCCTCATTTTGCGTCAGATGTCCGAAATGTGAGGCTCGGGCTCTCATCCGACGGGTTCAATCCTTTTGGCAACTTAAGTCTTCAATACAGTGTATGGCCAGTGATTTTGGCATCCCACCAGTGTCTGTTTGTCAACTCTGTAAATTTGGCCACATTGAGGATTCCAATCACTTGTTTGTCACTTGTTCATTTGCACAACATGTTTGGCAGTGGTTGACATGTTGCTTTGGGACTCTTTTACCAACTATTGGCAGTACGACTGAGTTATTTACATATATATTCAGTAAGTATTTTTCTCCTAACTCAGAAATATATGGTTTGCTGGTTGTTTTTATGCTCTTATGTCTATTTGGAAAGCACGTAATAAATTCAGATTTAATGACAAGAGTCCATCTCTTATGCGAATATTCCATTCTCTTAAAGCTTGGTTATGTTTTGTTGTTAACCACATGCCAGGTTATTCAAGTGGTTTGGTAGACTCTCAGCTTCTGCTCAGATTGAAAATTCAGCCGAATTGGAAACCTCGTATGCCGTATCGGTTAGTCCTATGACATCCTTCATTCATTCCGTGGATTAAATTGAATACCGACGGTCTTGTAAAAGGTTATCCGAGCTCAGGAGCTTGTGTTAGAGTTTTTCGTGACTCTAATAGTCGTTACATAGGCGATTACTGTAAAGGGTTAGAACACAATTCTGCCTTCTACTCTGAGCTTATAGGTGTGATCATTGGGATTAAGTATGCATTTCAGTTTGGTTAGAAATGTTTTTGGCTTGAATGTGACTCGACTAGTGTGATTGCTTGTATTAAATCATCTTCTTTTGTCCCTACTTGGCCTCTTAGAATTGCCTGGCTTACCTGCTTGGCTCGTATTCGGACGATGATATTTTATTGTTCTCATATTCTTCGGGAAGGTAATACGGTGGCTGACAGAATGACTAACATGAGTTTACTCTCTTTTTCCTTGGTATGACATGTTTCTCCTCTACCTAATATTTCTCCTTACCTACGTATGGATGATTTGGGGTTTCCATATGTTCGTCGGTCTTAATTCTCATCATAAGGTGCTACAAATGCTTCCATATTTACAAAGGCATTAACTTGTTGTTGCATGTGCATAAGACATAGGAATACCTTATTCTCTTTTCTTAGTTTTTTTTTTAAAAAAAACTTCCATCTCTCGACGTTCATCTTTTTGTTTTTTGAGTGTCATCGTGTGTCGTGGCGCTATGTGATCCGTGTTCATGTCGGAGCCTACACCTACACTACACCTACACGTTGTAGAAACATCGTGTTCATTCTTTTTTTTAATAATTTATTTGACTTTTTAAAACTTTAGCATGGAAACCCAACATAAAACTACGTGACCATCATCATTGTTGGATTCCGATTTCCTTGATGCTCACTCAACTATCCTCATTGTTGCTCTCAACGTGATGAGAATGACCTTTCGGTGGTAAGTCGGGTTGTGGATGAAGGATGATTGTAGCTCTCAAAAGTGTTATCAAACTGGTTTTCAAACAAATCAGCCGATATATTTTTTGTAAGAGGATCGAAGGATTTTAGTCCTACCTTCATAGTGACTCAACCCATGACTTCGTCAATACGTAGTGAATGCATTTATCAGTGTACTATAACCACTTCGTCAATAGCCGACATATTTTATGTGAAGCAAGGTTGTAGGTCTATTCATGATGTGTGGTTATTCAGCTGGTCTAGTTTTTCAGAGTGTTGTCTGCTCTCCTTCTACTCGTCCTACTTTCAATCTTCTTGGTATCTCTCCTTTAAGGACTGTGGCCCCGAGTTATATTCTGGTCTCCTGGACTCCTCCTAGATCTCCATGGATCAAAGTTAACACTGATGGTTATTTTAAGAGCCCAGATCATGCCGGTTTTGGTGGTGTTTTTAGGGATCATGTAATAAACTTTCTTGGTGCTTTCTCTAAGAAGGTTAATGCGAATTAGGCAATTGATACCGAAGTCTTGACAATTTTAGAAGCTCTGGATATTGCATGGAAAAAGAGGTGGAGGATGGTTTGGATTGAAACATATTCCACACTAGTTGTTCATAATTTTAATAATTCATCCTCCATCCCCTAGCATTTGCATGGTGCTTGGAGGAATGGGATGTTTGTTGCTAAACAAATGCAGGTGCGTGTTTCTCATACCTACAGGAAAGGAAAAGTTGTGGCTGATGCTTTATCTAATTATGCAGCAAACAATGGAGGCTCAATCTAGTAGGATTCAATGCCTCATTTTCTGCGATTGAGAGCTAGCTTTGATGCTTCATCATGTTTTTACTATCGAGAGAGAGTTAGGTGATGTTTCCGTTCTTTTGTTGTAGTGGCGTTGAGTTTCTTTCCTTAGTTAGGTTTTTCCTTTCAGTTGTTGTAGCTTGTCAGGTTTTGAGTTTTGTTTTCATTTCCAAAATTACATCATTGTGTTTCTTTTTAGTATTATTTAATAAAATTTAGGTAAAGGGACGGGGGATGGGTTCCCTGAGTGGGGTGGACCCCTCGCCTTCGGGCTTGAGGGTGGGACTCGTTCCTTACATAGTCTGCCTCCGAGGAGCTAATATTGCCTAATTCTTTATCTATTTTGGTTAAAAAATGATGTGTGGTTATCGAAGGCTCTTTAAAGAAATATAGATGGATTAACATAACTATATGTTTTAACAACACAAGTAATTTTCAAATCTTGGTGCAAATTTGCTTAAGAGCCTGCAAGTAATTTTTTGCTTAAGCGACGGAATTTTTCGTCCATAATGATGAAAATTTAAAATTTTACTTAAGCGACGGAAGTTTTCGTCGTTTAAGTAAATAATTTTCGTCGCTTAACTGATATTTTCTTAAGTGACGGAAATCATTTCCGTCGCTTGAGTAGTTTTGCTTAAGTGGCGAAAAGATCCGTCGCTTAAGTAAATAATTTTCATCGCTTAAGTGAAATAGCCTAAGCGACAAAAAATTTTATTGCCTTCATAATTTCGTCGCTTAAGAGCTTTTTAAGCGACGGAAATTTTCTGGCTTTGAAAACTTCCTTCGCTTAAGACCTTTTTTGTAGTAGTGTGCTATCATTCAACTTGTTCTCTACGAGAATCATTGTTATTATTTTTCTTTAGCTCGGGGCATATATAGCTTTAGGATGCAACTGTAATGCTCGGAATGTGTACATGTTCCCATAGATTTGTTTAGTTTAGTTTGAGAGTATTAGCATGTTTAAGTTATTTAGTTCTTGCACTTAGCTTCTTTCAGGATTGATTTGGTCTGATTTGTTGTCAAATGACTCAATTCTATAGTCATATTCCCGCCTCTTTAATATAAAAAATATAAAAAGTACCAACCATCACAGGTGGTTGAGGTTGTAAGAACATAGGTGCATATCTCTCATTTCTAGTTTCAAACGATGTCCATTCTTGGTGGTCATTGTCACACCCCGATCTTAGTTATAGAGGAAAAAACTTTGACATAATTCAGGACTAGCCGCTTAACACATGCGTTAAACGTGTGTCAATTTGCTTTTTTCATTTGGTTTATAAATACAAATTGTTTTTTACAGGGGTGTTTTACAATGTGTAAAAGCTGCTCCCATATATTTCTCCTTTTTTGTTTGTTTGTTTGTTTCTTAGGGGTTCTAGTTGCACCTCCAAATTTACTTAATACACCTCTATGACTAAATACACCTGTTATTTACTTTTTACATGTTTAAAAAGCTGAATACACCTCTTTTATATTTACTACAATACCCTTAAAAGAATTTGTGGTGCTATGACTAAATACACCTCTTATTTACTTTTTACATGTTTAAAAAGCTGAATACACCTCTTTTATATTTACTACAAATTGTGATCGAGTCTGAGCCTGAACATTTTCTGAAACAAATTGTGAGGGAAACACCCTTATTGTCTGTAATTCGCTTCATACCTAATCATTGGCTCATTCAACAATGTCAAGATGTACTAAAAACTCATTCAGAGCCTGAAGTGTATATGTTTTTAATTAATATGCATATGCCTTGTACCAAAGTATTATCATTATTTGTTTGTATTATAAGGACATCAATTCTCCTTGAATAGATAAAACAATAAATATATCTTGCACATCACAGTATTTTCTCAAATTGTTCCAACATTCAAATATATCTATCAAATCTATGTTTTCAGTCATCAATTGTGAAAATTCCTGGAACTATAATATTATGACAACATTGTTTGTATTCCTGTAGACGTTTCTCTTATCTTGAATACAAATGTATAACTTTGGCGTCTGCATTACTCCTCCAGTTTGGTGCAAGGTTTGGCAACGGAAGTCCCGGAGAGAATTTAAGCTGGAAAAAAAATGTGAAGCACTGTGTTAGCATCAATTTAAGTAAACTTAAAACATTAATACATATATTTGAAAAATAGTACATACATGTACGTAGTGATTGTTATTCACATGACCAATTCCAATCTCCTTAATATCATTGCTACTTAGATGTCCAGTATGGTGTTCTACCAAAGGAAGAAATGTTATGCATTGCCCATCTGATATATTGATCACCACCACACCATAACAAGTAGCAATTAAATGCCCCATATCCGGGAAACACATCCAATACCTTATCGGTGCAAAGCCAGAGTGATAATAGTTAAGTGCATTATTAACCTTCTCAACATTTCCAACACCAAAGAGTATTTCATACAATTGTGACATATTATTCAATTCGTTTAACAGATCCTTACGAACCCGACGCCAAGATTTTCGGCCAAACCCCATCGTAGACGCAACAACTCTGTAACCACAATTGCCATCAGATTCGACATCAAATGCGCCAGTAATATATGGCTGCATTCCAAGTCGGAATTGACAATTATATTTGGTTGTAAGTACCACATATGGAGAATCATTTGGGTTCTGTTAAATAAAATTGGTAGTCAATAATATATAACAAACCAAAATGTTAATAGATACTTAAAAAACATTCATACCTGAGCTTTATTTGGGACATCCTTATGTTTTTTATTTGATGTAACATGAATAACAGGAACAATAGGGCCATGAGGAACATCTTGACCAACTTCATAAACTGCAGATGTGGGTGAATTATTGTCCGGACTAGAAATAGCATTATCAATCTCCCATGCAGACGGCAAACGACGAGTACTAGTGTCAACATGTGGACGTCCCTTTGTCTTTATTCTTTCTTCAGGCTCTCTAAGAAATGTACTATTTGGATTCATCTCCTCATCAATTTTTATCAAAAATTCTCGTTTTCTTTCATCATTCTGTTGTTGAAACCACTTTTCCAATCGAACCATATGCTGTTTTATTGAGAACTTTTCTTGGCATCACTAGTATGCATTGTTTGACCAATACCCAACTGTCTTCAATGCTTATGGATAGCATCAATAGAAATTGGCTTGTTCGAGCGTTTGTATTCAGCAATCTCATGTGCACATGGCAAACCATGTGTAACACGTATAGCACAACCACAACATGCCAAATCCTTAATATTGTCAGCCCTGCAATTGATGAACATATTAGAATAATTAACTTGATTTTACTATATCTATACACATAGTGTGTAATAAAAGAAACACAAGTACCTGTTAGTTTCACACACAATTTTGTTCAAGGCCGTAATTGATACATAACTTATTAGTTCCTTCAAATAATCATGCTTGAAATCATGTTGCAGGAAACACCGACTTTTCTCAAATGAAGCCTTGAGATCAGTATGATGCAACTCCATCAATGAATGTATATTGTCCCATGAAATATTGAAATCTAATTGGCTAGAACTCAGTTGTCTCTTTAGTTTTGAATGAGCACTTTCCACCCTACTCAAAGAAACAAAGAAAACATGCAAACTTCTTACATATAGTTCAATCAATTTAAATGCAATCAAATGATAGAAATGAAAAATGATAAAGCTCATCGATTACCAATTCGAAGTAGTAGTACCAAGGTGCATGCAAGTGTCTGCCCATGCAGCAACAAATCGATCTTTGTACTTGTTCAACCTACTATTCTTCACATAATCAAGTGCAGTGGGATATATACTAAAGTTTGACTCTAGTGCCTTAAGATTTATCAAGTACTCATCCTCAGTTGTAGAGCTGACAACATTGTTCCAAGCATCAAGAAATGCATCCCACCCTTCTTTCTTCGGAAACTTTTTCTTACACTCCTTCATCACATTTTTATTAATATGCCACGTTGTTTATATGTGGAACCTAATATTTCTCCTTTACCGGGTTACAATTCAAGAAATAACACCAAGTGTGGTCAATTATTAAATATGCATCGTTTATTATGCTTGAACTACTGTTTACAGGGCCAAAGGCCAGTCAGACTTGAGAAGCCACTCTGGGTCCTTTGTCAGGGCCCAGTTCATTGTAAGTTTGAGGCAAAGCAAGGGAGTTCATTCCCACATTGGAAAAAGACAAAGTGCAGCCTTTAATGCTACTATAAATACCGGTGAGGACCTCCCGGTAAGGGCACGGACAATTCCTTAACTACTCTTGAGTTTTCTGCTTATCTGACAGTGTCTGACTTAAGCATCGGAGTGGCTTCCCTCGGTAAACCCGGGGACGCCCTTTGACGTGTTTGTTCTTTACACAGGAAAACTCGGGAGTACAAGGAAGTTCGCTATTTCTGGAACCGTGCAACCCGTTAAAGGGGCCACGAGCATCCCCGGAAACAATTGGTGCTCTCGTTGAGAGTCGAACTCAAGACCTCCCAAACACGTATTTCGAAGAACGATGGAAATGGCAGGAGAACAAGATCCAACTGGAAGGCTTAATTTCTCAGGGGATGATAACCCAGGGACCTCCGGGACCCAGTTTGGCCAAACAGATTTAGCAGCAGCGTTCGAGCTCTTGAAAAAGGACTTTCTCGCTCAAAAGGAGCAATCTACTCGAGAACATGCCGAGTTGATAACGGTAAGGGAGCAGTTAGCGACTATCCAGGCCGAGCATGGGCTTCTTCAAGCAACCTTAACTCAAAGAGCGAATGCCATGGGGGCGTCAGCCAGACTTGCTGATATCATCACCCCAGAAGGGAATCCTCCGGGTTGTGGAAACCCGCGAACTTTTGACGGTGCATACATACCACCCGCTATTCTCCCAACCACTGCCCACCCTAACCCAAATCCACAAATGATCCATCTCTCCAATCCTTTGTTTAATCACAATCTTACTGGACCTCCTCCACCCCCAGAGCCGTTGTTAAATCAACCACTTCCCCCAGCAGATGCCCAGACCCAGCTGCTGTTACAGTTGACACAAACTGTGACCCAACTTGAGCAGCGGCTAAACTCGGGAACGAGACCACAACAATACCAACCCTTTATTACCCGTGCAAGCCCATTCTCCGCACGGGTTCAAGCAGACAAAAAGCCACCAGAAGCAAAGCCATTTAAGATTAAGAGATATGCCGGAATGGGGTGCCCGTATGCACACCTTGAGTTGTTCCAGTCTCAGTTGGATTCAACCCGGTTCACAGACGCCCAAGCATGCCATGCTTTCCAGGAAACACTCAGTGAGGAGGCGTTGAGTTGGTTCCTCAAGTTACCGGCTTTGTCAATAGAGACCTATGGTCAGTTGACACAGAGGTTCCTGTCCCGGTTTATCCTGCTGTCAAGTGCCAACCGAAGCACCACTTCGTTATTCAAAGTCCAGCAAAGGGATGATGAAAGCTTGAAAATTTTTGTAACCCGTTGGCTGTCCACGACTTCCAAGTGTGGGCACTTGGACGAGTCAGTAGCATCAGAGGCGTTCTTACAGGCGCTCAAACCAACCCGCTTTCTGGTGGAGCTCAGGAAGCAGCGGTTCAGGTGCTACGACGATCTAATTAATGAAGTAACTCGGCAAGCTCAAGCCGAGTACGACACCTTCGGGGAACGCCGGACGAACACCGGGTTCACAAGCCAGCGAGCTGATGGATGGAAAAAGGAAGGGCAGCATAAGAGTGGCCAGGGATACTACGGTAAAAGTTCAAACAGACCAAGGGAGAAACCAAGAGAGGCTCCATACCTTCGTCATCCAACCCGGGAGGAAAAGAACACTTACATCCCTCGATATGAAGTGTTAACCAACTTGACTGCCTCCTATGAAGAAATTTGGAACCGCCATAGGAATGAAGTTCCCCCGGCTCCAAAAAGAAAGTTTCCCAAAAGGACAGGGCCGGACAACGGGCAACATTGTGCCTATCACAACGAGTCTGGCCACACAACCGACCGGTGCTTTTCTCTTCGGAACGCCATTGAGTACATGATCCAGAACGGCAAGCTACAGCAGTATAAGTCACCCGCCACAGGTGTCAACCTCATTGAAGTATATGGGGAGATAATGATGATTCACGGGGGTGGCACCCAAGGGGTGTCCGGTCACCGGGCCAAAAGACTCTGCCCAAGAGGCCCGGAGTTTGAGATAATGCAGCTTCGTCAGGAATGCCGCAAGGAGCTGGTTCCTTGGGATACCGTGTCATTTTCTCAGTCTGAAGACACGCTGAAAGTGCATCACAATGATCCTTTCATTATCACTCTTCAGATTGACCACTGGAGAACTCGGAGGGTTCTAATAGACACGGGAGCCGCTGTCAGCGTCATGTTCAGCAGTTGCTATAAGGGGTTTAAACGAGGACGAGATAAGCTCTATAGGAACCACGAGCCATTGATCAGTTTTTCAGGAGAGACGACTCAACCGTTGGGGTCTGATCAACTAACGGTTACAGTTGGAACCGGCCACCAGTCCACAAGAATTGTAGTTCCCTTCATAATTGTGGACTGCCCATCCTCCTACAATGCCATACTCGGGAGAGATGCACTCTGGGGCCTACAAAGTTTTATAGCGGGTCACATGCTGCTTATGAAGGTGCCTACACCCGGGGGTTGGGTTACAATTCGCGGAGACCAAGAAGCCGTTGTCAGATGCAACGCGATAGCAACTCAGTCCCAGCACGAGATGTTTTCGGCCGGTTTTTCCTTGTCTCCATTTGACAAACCCGATGACCCCAGGGATGACCCGGATTCTTTGCCCATCAGCAAGACGGCACAAAAGAAGAGCCAGAAGTATCCTGCCAAGTTCCCCCGGCCAGCCCCAATTGAAGCAACAGAATGGATTCATATTTCAGAAGAATACCCGGAGAGGAAGATTTGCATTGGCACAGGCCTTGACCCCGAGGTCAGAAACCGAATGGTTGAGCTGCTAACCCGGAAACAGAAGGTGTTCGCATGGTCATATGCAGACATGCCCGGGATTTCTCCAGACGTTATGACACATTCCCTCAATATTATCCCGGGTGTTAAACCGGTAAGACAGAAGCGTCGTGCATTTTGCGCAGAGAAGTACAAGGCCATTCAAGCAGAAGTTAAACGTCTTAAAGACATCGGGTTCATTGGAGATGCAACATACCCGGATTGGTTGGCCAATGTGGTGATGGTCAAGAAGGCAAACGGAAAGTGGAGGATGTGCGTCGACTACACAGATCTGAATAAGGCTTGCCCGAAGGATAGTTTTCCCCTTCCAAAGATTGATCAACTGGTGGATTCAACCGCGGGCCACCCCCAGTTGAGCTTTATAGATGCATACTCGGGATTTAACCAAGTTCCGATGAATCCCGCGGATCAACAGCACACATCTTTTACAACAGACAAGGGGATGTATTATTACAGAGTGATGCCTTTTGGACTCCGGAATGCAGGAGCCACGTTCCAGCGCCTCGTAGTGGGCATGTTTGCAAACCAACTCGGGGATACTATGGAGGTTTATATAGACGATATGCTGGTCAAAAGCCGGGAAACAAGCAAACACCCGGATGACTTGGAGACCGTCATCGACATTGCCTTGAGCAAGGGGATGAGGTTAAACCCGGAGAAGTGTGTGTTCGGTGTTTCAGGAGGAAAGTTTCTCGGGTTCATGGTCAGCGCTCGGGGAATTGAGGCAAACCCCGACAAAATTCAAGCCGTCTTGGCCATGCAACCGCCGAAAACCAGGAATGAAGTTCAGCAACTTACTGGCAGGCTGGTAGCCTTATCCCGGTTTATATCCAGGTTAACAGATAAATGTGCCCCCTTCTTCAAAATTCTCAAGAGTCAACACCGCGAACGGATTACATGGCAGGAAGAGCACAATCAAGCTTTTGAAAAGTTGAAGGAATACTTGGCGTCAGTCCCTTCTTTATCCAGACCAAACCCTGGGGAAATACTCTATCTGTACCTGGCGGTGTCTCAAACAGCTGTCAGTTGTGCCTTGATAAGAAAGCCAGACTCTGAAGAACTGCCGGTCTACTATACTGGGTAAGGATTCAATGATCCTGAAACTCGTTATCCAGATATTGAAAAACTGGCCCTGGCCTTGGTTGTAGCAGCAAGGAAGTTAAGACCCTATTTTCAAGCACATTCCATCCATGTACTCACCAACCAACCGCTACGGCAGGTTCTGCAAAACCCGGCGACTTCGGGCAGACTGGTCAAATGGGCAATTGAGTTGGGGGAGCATGATTTGCACTTTAAACCGCGAACGGCAATCAAAGGGCAAGCAGCAGCAGACTTCATTGCCGAGTTAATCCCAGCAGATTCAACAGTTGCTGAAACTCTTCCTACACAAGCTGAACCGGAGAGTTGGCAAATATTTGTAGATGGATCAGTCAATCAGAGGCAATGTGGAGCAGGCATTACGTTGGTAGACCCGGAGGGTAATATGTTTGACTATGCCTTACGCTTTAACTTCAAAGCATCAAACAACACGGCTGAGTACGAAGCCCTAATCAAAGGGCTCCAACTCGCTAAAGATATGGGCGCCCGGCATCTCCGCATACTAAGTGATTCACAGCTGGTTGTGCAGCAGGTTAACGGCGGATTTCAGGCAAAGGAAGCACACCTTTCGTCCTATCAAAAGTTAGCGGCTTTCTTGCTGGAGAAATTTGATAGCTTTGAGGTTACTCAGATACCGAGGCAGCAGAATGTGAGAGCAGATACCCTGGCTAGGATTGCAACAGGGGACGATTCCAATACCGAGTTTAAAAGCTTACTGGTCGAGACATTGGAGAAACCAAGCATCTCACTCTCCTTTTCTGAGATTTTCGCGGTAGAGGCAAACCCGCCACCCTCTTGGATGGATGAGTTCATCAACTTCATCCAACATGGAACCCTACCTGAGGACCCGGTAGCGGCCAAACGACTACGGGTTCGAGCGGCTCGGTATAGTATCCGTGATGGGAAACTGTACAGACGAGGACAAACTTTTCCTGATTTGAAGTGTATTACACCCGAGGAAGGAGACCGGGTTTTGCAGTCGCTTCATAGCGGGGTATGTGGAAATCACTTTGGAGCCCGTAACCTGGCTTTCAAAACCCTGAGAATGGGATATTACTGGCCCTCTTTGGAACACGATGCCAGAATTGTCGTAAATTCCTGCCTTCAATGTCACCGATTTGCAAGCTTTCCACGTGCACCATCAGTCCCACTATCAGTAATAATTTCTCCATATCCATTTTGCATGTGGGGGATTGATTTCATCGGGCCTCTACCCACAGCTCCGGGACAGCTCAAACATGTCATTGTCTCAGTGGACTATAATTCCAAGTGGATAGAAGCTCAACCCCTGGCACGGATCACGACCGCAAATGTTAAGAAATTCCTTTGGAACAATGTCTTTTGCCGGTTTGGAATCCCGGAGACGTTTATCACAGATAATGGGACGCAGTTTGACAACGATGAGTTCCGGGAATTCTTACACTCTAATGGGACAAAGGTCCTATATGCCTCCCCTGCACACCCGCAGACTAATGGACAAACTGAAGCCGTTAACAAGCTCATCAAGCAAGTTCTGAAGAAGAAGCTGGAGGACGCAAAGGGTTTATGGGCTGAGAAACTTCCAGAGGTTTTGTGGGCACTAAGGACAACTCCAACAGAAGCCAATGGGGAGAGCCCATTTCTTATGACTTTTGGATCTGAAGCAGTGATCCCGGTAGAGATGGAAGTCCCGAGTGACCGGGTACAACTGTTTGACAGGGAAACCAACGATGAAGGCATCCGCCTTAACATGGACCTCCTGGAGGAACGCCGGGAGCGTGCACATCTCCGAAATATCAACAAGAAGCAAAAGGTGGCTAAACACTACAATTCCCGGGTTATCAACCGCCCACTCAAACTCGGGGATTGGGTAATGAAGGAAGTTATCCCTAAGCCAACGGGGTTTAAAGCTTCATGGGAGGGTCCATATGAAATCGTTGAAGTCGTGGGCCCGGCAACGTTTTACATCCGGGGTACAGATAGAGTTACGCTTCCACGACCATGGAACGCCCAACATCTGCATCTCTTCCCCAAATAGGTACCGAGTTATCTATGAATGTCCAATTTTATTGTTTATGATGTTGTATATAAAGCCTTTCAGGCCCACAATGCATGAATTCCCCTACCGGGTTATGTTTTATTAAAGAGTTTGTTGAAGTGAATGCAGCCTTTAGCGGCCCTACTTGTATGCCTTAATCGCCAAGCTCCGATAATCTCCGATAATCTCCATGACATGAAATATTGCAAGCCTTTCACGGCCTTATTTCATGGTCAAAACTCGCCAAGCTCCGATAATCTCCGATAATCTCCATGACATGAAATATTGCAAGCCTTTCACGGCCTTATTTCATGGTCAAAACTCGCCAAGCTCCGATAATCTCCGATAATCTCCATGACATGAAATATTGCAAGCCTTTCACGGCCTTATTTCATGGTCAAAACTCGCCAAGCTCCGATAATCTCCGATAATCTCCATGACATGAAATATTGCAAGCCTTTCACGGCCTTATTTCATGATCAAAACTCGCCAAGCTCCGATAGATCTCTAATAATCTCTGGTAATCTCCATAACTTGAAATATTGCAAGCCTATCACGGCCTTGTTTCAGTCTTTGAAAGTCTTAACCAACCCATACAGCCCTAGCGGCATTATTTTTACTTACATGCTAAACGGGCATTATGTGTAAATTATCACACTTGCATATTTTGCATCATATTACCGTGTTGTTTGGCAAAGACGCCCTTTGGAAGTCCTAACGGACCCGTAAAGCCTTACTGGCCCTATTTTCACTTTATAATGTTAACATGCCAACCCGGCACTATGTATGAATTGTCAACACTTGCAGGTTCTGCATCGGGTTGAAAGTCCTTATGAACCCATAAAGCCCTAGCGGGACTATTTTTATTTCCCATAAACCGGCATTATATGTGTGAAGAACGAACTGGGGGACTCCGAGCCGGGTTCGCAGGAGCCCTAGGGTTCGCAGCCACGGCAGGAGTCGACCGGGAGGTGCCTGCAGCCTCGTCGGGTCTAACATGACCTTGATGACCGTCATAACCCGCCTTGTCCAGCCAGCCTTGGCGAATACCAGCGCTCACTATTTCGGCACGAGCCTCGGCCCTGGCCGACCGCAGCTTCAGGTCAAACTCTGCGCTCGCCAGAAACTCGGAGACCGCTAAGTCCTTGGCCCGGGAAACTGCCTGGAGCAAGTCTCCTTTTTGTTGCTCCAGGGAGGTGACCTGTTGCTGCAGCCCCTGGTTTTGCTCGGTCAGCTGGGCTATCGCGGCATCTTGAGCACACCGGTCCTCCCGGTGACCTTCGATAACATTCTCCAGTTCAGAGTTCTTGGCCACCAGGTCTGTTATGTGTTCTTCCGCCTCGGCCAACTTCGCACTCGACGCGATCGCTGATGCGCTTGCGAATTCCCGGACCCGAGCCAGGTTTTCTTCGCTTGCCGTCACCTGGTCCCGGGCGGCCCGGAGATCATCCCTGAGGACTCTCTCTCGCTCGGGGATGCCTTCGGTTATGAGCCGGTCAGTCGCCAAGTACGACAACCTGACAGCCTACACAAATAAAACAACGGGTTAGTACGAGGAACCAAAAACAAAAAGATAACGAGTTAGAGCAGAAGACTAACTTACCCGCATCAGCTTCTTCTGCGCCCTCCGGGCTACAGTCAACGGGTCCTCGTGCTCCAGGACATAGGAGTCAGCGGCGCAATTCTTCAAATCCGCTACCATCCTTTGGATGGCCGCGTCCGCCATTCCTGCACTCGCCAACTCCTCCATTATTTCAGTAGTGTCCCGCTGCTGCTTTCTCTCCCTCCTCTCCTTCCTCTCCTTCCTTCTCTTCCTCCTCTCGGACCTCCCCGAGCTGGATGCCTCCCGGGTACGCTTGCGAGAAGGCAAGGGCTCCACTTCAAGAACCTCGTCACTCCCCTCACTCCCCTCCGGGTTCTCACTACCTATTTCCCTTTCCAACCCTCCAACCTCTTCACCCCCTTCGTCATCCTCCTCGGTAAATTCCTCCTCGCCCGGAAACACAGACGAGGGAACCGCGCTCATCACCGGTTCTTCAGTCTCATCGGCAAACGGTTCTGCAAATACCGGGTTGTCGTCCGCCTCCGAGGGATTCCCTTCAACCTCCTCTCCTTCTGGGTAGACTTCCGGCCCGAGAATCTCAGCCAAGTACGCGGGAACCTCGTTGTAGTAAGAGACGTCAACGTGGAACTGCCGAGTTTCCCCTTGCTCGGCGTCTGGGCACAGAAAAGCCGCCTTCGATGTCAGGTCGATATCGTACGCCAGCCCCTCCGTGCCTTGCGCCCGGATCCCGGCCCATACAGCCTTGTCCTCGAACCCGTCGTATATTCCCGGGTTCTTTCGCTTCGTGAACTCCATCGGGAGAAGAGCTGCAACAAAAGATATAACCTGTTAGACCGGAGCATGTAAACAAAACTTGTAAAGGAAACGAGACAAACCTGGAAGCTCCATCAATCGGCAACGGCTGTACACATACAGCCTGCAAAGCCGGTACGAGCTCCGGTCATCTTGACCTCTGAAGGCCCATAGCATCCTCCGGATCCTCTTCTCCATCACCGGCTCCAGAGGAATGTCGGGAACATCTGCAAAACGAACAATATAATTATAACCCAGGAAAGATAAAAGAAAGAAAAATCCGGAGAGAAAGGACTTACTCATCAGTGGCTGGAAGTCACCCGGTACTTGAAACGCGTGTCCCGGGTCTTGAAAGTTTCTTATCAAGAAACTTTTTTCCCTCCAGGTCCGGCTCACGGAGGTAGGCAGGTCCTCCACGATCTTCTTGAAGACCCCTTTGGACTTCAGTTGGATGGTCCCACTGAAACCCGCCTTCCGGGAGTACTCGGCCCGGTACATGGCGTGTAACTCGTGGTAACTCGGCATCTGCTGCTTCAACACCTTGTACATCACGCACAATCCTAGCAGCTGCCTCCACATATTCGGGCCAACTTGCCCGATAGCGAAGTTGCTCGCAGCCAGGAGATACTGCACCTCCACCTTTAGCGGGAGTGACAGACCGCAACGTAGCTGGTACTCGTGGCATAGCGTCCACCCATCCCCGGGAGCGAAGAACTGATCCTCGGGTTCTAAAGTCCGAATTTCAACAGACTCGGGAATCTTCCAATTGCTCCTTAGCTCCACAATCTCCTCCGCGGTCAGCGAGTACCCGGGAGGGTCAAGAGCGGTACCATCAGTGAAGGTAACTGAGGCAAACTCGGGGACATGAGCATCCATTGCGGGGTTTGTCATCTGCAAAACAAGAAACACGGGGACATCGTCAAAAACCCAGATAACCCCGGCGACCACAACAATAAACGCAACACTAACGCAGCAACCCAGTTTGGATCCCAGAAAACAGTACACAATATCGACCCAAAACATTCAAAAACATCGGAACAGAGAACAGTACCTTACTTGTAAGGGTTTCAAAGGGTTTGGATATCGATTTACGTTTGGAAATCCAACAAGCACAACGACTACAGAGGACGAGAGCAAAAGCACGAAAAAGTTTTCGATTTCGAAGGTACGACAAAACTGTCACCCTCAACCCCTATTTATACAGTTAAGAGACGTACACTGAAGGGACGTTTGAGAGACGTACACTGAAAGGACGTTTCGGTTTTTCGAGAAAATCGACACGTGTCGCGCATGCCGCGTCCCAAAACCGAAAAACTTTTCTGTTTCCCCCACTTTAAAACTGAAAACTTTTCGTTTTCCCCCACTTCAAACCGAAAACTTTTCATATTCCCCCACTACAATACGGAGATGTCATTTTCAGTTCCCATAGTCAACGTGTCTGCGGGGCACCCTTGCGTACGGACTTGGGGGACTGGGTACACCGGGTCTGGATGATACCCTTGTAACCCGGTAAAGAAATGGTTTCAAGTCCCCACCCAAGCGTACCCCTTGACTGAGGACTTGGGGGACTTGTTTATATGTGGAACCTAATATTTCTCCTTTACCGGGTTACAATTCAAGAAATAACACCAAGTGTGGTCAATTATTAAATATGCATCGTTTATTATGCTTGAACTACTGTTTACAGGGCCAAAGGCCAGTCAGACTTGAGAAGCCACTCTGGGTCCTTTGTCAGGGCCCAGTTCATTGTAAGTTTGAGGCAAAGCAAGGGAGTTCATTCCCACATTGGAAAAAGACAAAGTGCAGCCTTTAATGCTACTATAAATACCGGTGAGGACCTCCCGGTAAGGGCACGGACAATTCCTTAACTACTCTTGAGTTTTCTGCTTATCTGACAGTGTCTGACTTAAGCATCGGAGTGGCTTCCCTCGGTAAACCCGGGGACGCCCTTTGACGTGTTTGTTCTTTACACAGGAAAACTCGGGAGTACAAGGAAGTTCGCTATTTCTGGAACCGTGCAACCCGTTAAAGGGGCCACGAGCATCCCCGGAAACACACGTACACAAAAGATGTCGAGAATCAGGAAATACTTTACTAATGCTATTCATTAAAGCTAATTCTCGATCAGTCACAATAACTCCTGGAGTATAGTCATCACGTAGAAGAGTCTTCAATCTGCTCAAAGCCCATGTATAATTGTCTTCTGCTTCTCTTGACATGTAATGTCAGGACCCACCCCGAGTTAAATCCCTTTAACTCGAAGTAAATCCTGCGGGGACCACCCCAAGGGAACTTCTTACCGAAACCCCCTTGAAATGGCCAACCCTTCCTACAATCCAACTCAGCACTTCCATGAGTATCTACAACAAACTCTAACTCATGAAGGCATCCTGTTCCCTAACATACTAAATTAGCTATACTGGGTTAGTCAGAGCAGTCTACTAAGATGATTACCCTAAAGAATTGCGGCAGCAACAGATTGATCGACTATGCCTCGACCCTTGTACGCGCGTGACCTCCTCTCAAGAACCCTACACCACTGGGCATTTGAAAACGAAGGGCCCAGGGGAGAAACATTGGGTGCTTCGGCTAAACTCCTTCCACAATGGGTGTTGGGACAAATTGGTAAGGGTGTTTTGAAGAGGAGGAGGAGAGGAAGATATTGGTGGTGGTGCGCCGGTGTGGGTTGGCCGGACGCGCTGGTGGTGTCGATCGGAGCGAAGAGGGCGCCGGTGGTGTCGAAGGGAGAAGGGAAACTCGGGTTTGACCCGATTTTGGTCTTTTGACCAAGTCAACTCATTACTCCCCTTTTTATACTTGAATGGACGGTCCAGATCAATTTCCCAAATGATCTGACGGTCCAGATTTAAAGAGAGTGAAAAGTGAAAAGGTTAAATGGTAATTCTCCTTTTTACCGAATGGATAATTAAAAGTTACCGTAAACTTCTGAAATTCACAGAAAATAGCCGAAAGCTCCGAAAAATATTCCGAAAATACCGAGAGACTCGTGTCGACACGTACTACAACATCGAGTCATAATTTCAGGTATTTGAAGTACTTTTAAAAACTCGAAAATTAACTCGAGCGATAACTTATCGAATTACCGATCGCAATTAAAAGTCCTCGGTAACTCGTAAGCCTCTGTGAAAGGTAACTTTTATTAACTTCAAATGATTCGGGGTGTGACATGTAAACAAATGCAACATTGAATGTCTTCTCAGTAGATGTCACCCCGACAATCTCAAAAAGAGGAAAACAATATCTATTTGTCTTATAAGTGCAATCCATGATAAGAACATGTGGAAAGGTATGTAAAATCTCAAGACAATAAGGATGACACCAGAATAAGTCTGTGATAACATTATTTACACTTCTATGATGCTCAATGTAGTTTTGTTCCCTTAACTTATGTAGCAAACATTGCATTTGTGATCTCCCAGCCATAGTCTTTGTTCGATATGTTGTTCTGGCATTATATATTGTCTTCATGATTGTTACGTTGTCTCTATCCCGTTTCTTGATAGCAGTAATATATCTTTCGGTCTCTCTAAGCTAGTTGACATATCAACTAAGAGTGCATGTTCTTCTTTAGATAAACGTCCAGCAAATGAGTGACCATGAAGGGATTGATAAGAAGGATGGTTATGTTCACCACATATCACCTGCAATGTCCATTCATCCCCGGTGTTGTTAATTCCCCTCAAGGCAAATCGACACCCACATTTTTTGGGACGTTTCTTCTTCTTTTTTTCTTCATCAGTTTGCTTATCACTCTTCTCACAATGAGCATTAGACTTCAAATACCGTCTGAAATAACCACCACGCTCACAACAAAATTCTATTTTAGGTCTCTTTTTCTTATTTCCAATAGTTCCCGAATCTGACCTCTAAATAACAATCACCATACTGTTTTTTTCCAACAGAACGAACCCACTCAACTAATGCATCTCTACTTTCAAACACCTTCAAAACCATACCATTATATCACATTCAGGTTTAAAACTAACAGTAAGTTCTTCATTTTTTTGGTCAATGCGAAACATATCTCTATAAAATTTAAACTTTATTAGGAATACTATTAATCTATGTAGATTATTTATATACTAGTAAGATTATGTAGTTGATGGTATTAGAATTCTTGAACATCAGATTTTTACTATAATATATAACTAACTACCAATGTAGTTTAAAAACTGTGTTGAGTGATTTTAATACAAAATATTATATTTTAGATTTCAAAGTTTATGTTGCTGGTGTTATATGAATGAACAATTTACAGCATAGATTCATGATCATGAAAGGGTGGACACTAAATTACAGACCTAAGAAGGATAGCAATCCACGTAGTTCCATATTTGTTAGTCATACACTAATTTAACATAACGAAAAATGTTTGACCATGATCCATATGAATACTAATGCAAACCAAAAACCAAACCGATCATAACTGTATTAAAAAAAATTTAGCTCATAAAGATGGGTGGATACCCGACTTGACATAAATTGATTCGTGTAATCTTCAGTAATATTCTGTCCAACCCCATCACTTTGTGTATGTTCAAAATCATTTTGATCATCCTGCATAAACTATAAATCATATTTATATACAAAGAACTTTTCAAACTAGGGTATACTCGTCGTAGTAAATTTCAAATCAAATATATAAATAGATTGAAGCTGCATGCTAGCTCTTATCTTATCTATTTTCAATGAATAAACAAGAAAAATTAATAGAAAAAAAGGGTGTGACCAGGGAAGAGATGCGTGAGGAGGCAATGGAAGATAGCATCAATTACCATGTATTGGGAATCCTAGTTCTTGCAGGCCCTTCTCAGTCCCACATTATTATCTAGACATGCATATATGTATTCACTACTACTCGATCGATTCGTTAATTGTGTATGATTGTATCTACAGCATGATGAGCTCGATTCTTTTCACATCTGATTATTGGCTTCTATATTTCTATATGGTAAAAAGGAAAAAGCTTGACAGACCAAGTCATAAATTAGAGCAAATTGGATCGAGTTCAATGACGAAACAAGAACATAGATTTGACTTATACCAAGACTTAATTAAATATATTACCTGACATAAACGTTTAGCCCATACCTTATCATTCTGAGACTCGACCACCTCGATTTGATTCTGCATTAGTGCATCGTTACTTTCTTCCATACAACGCTATTCTAGGGTTTTGAATTTCAATGCTATTTCACGGTAACAGTAAGGAATGTCTTTTTTAGATATTGCTTCTATCAACTACTGTTTAAGATTTTCTACAATTTCTCGGTAACAGTAAATGCACCCAATCCCTTCTGCAATGTGGGATTTTCTGTCTTTCCCCGTTTTCAACAGATGGATTTGGATCATAATTCTGCAAGTAGTTATTACATATAAGCATTATAAGTCCACTGAAGGAGAAATCTTTAACCAATCCAATTAGAAAAATAGAAAAAGCCTCATGCTTGAATAGAAAGAATGTCTCACCTTACCCTTACCCCTAGTCAGTATAGGGGGTGTTTCCACCCTTGGTTGTTCAGGAGAATCATATGTTTGAGCTACAGTATAGCCTTCGTTGTCGTCCAGTATGGCCTTGGCTTTTCTAGGGTTTTGAATTTCAATGCTATTTCGCGGTAACAGTAAGGAATGTCTTCTCTTGATATTGCTTTTATCAATTACTGTTTAAGATTTCCTACAATTTGTAATCTCTCATCCAACCATGATAGAATGAAGGAAGAACTCCTTTGAAAGTGGGAAGAAAAAACTGAAGTAGCCGTGTTTTTTTTCTGATAGGGAGAAGAAGTAGTTGTGTTGTATTCTATTTAGTCTTTATAGGTGTAAACACTAAACTATTTAATTTATTTGTCTAAATATGTCTTTTCCCATATGTTGACAAAGTCAAATAAAAAGAAAAAAAAGATTAGAGGTGTATTAAGCAAATTTAGAGGTGCAAGTAGAACTCCCCTTGTTTCTTTTTTTATTCATTCCTCTTTTTAGCGGAAACCCTTCCTTCTTGTTTATATTGTAAGATTACGAAAATGTCCTTAATTTAATATTTTCAGTCTCATTAAACTTCTAGCTATGTATGAGTCTAAAAGGTAGTTTTGAAATAGGTCAAAAATCCTAAAATTTGCCCAAGGCAGACGATCATAATTCTACGCAAGTTCAAAAATCTAGAAACAGAAACACATCAAAACAGCTCCAACACAGGACGTTCGAATGTACATGAAGAATAGAAAAATTTGCATGAGATGAATGGAAGATAAGAGAGTATGGACACATAAAATTGCACGGAATTAATTGAAACGTTAACTAATTGACAAGCAATATGAAAGAAATATAATTAAATTTATTAGGAAAAGTTGAAAAGTTACGAATGCTTGAACTAAACTTCTTTGAAATCAAGTTTGTTCCGACAGAAGTTTAGATTCAGTTAAACAAGTCCAATATCGGCATGTCCTCATCACTGTCTTCCTCTGGTTCTTCCTTCTTCTCCTCAACAGCAAGAGGAGCAGTAGGAGCAGCCATAGCTACCGGAGCTGGACCTGAACCTGAACCTGTTCAGGGTGAAAATGAATTTCTTCGAACAACCAAGCTTAAGGGCGTGCCAGTAACTATAGGTCAGGTACAACCTTGATCTTGATGCGCGTTCGCCTTCTGACTTCTCTTCAAACGATTGTTGTATAGGCGTTGGTCAGGCCTGCATTCAGGTTCTTCTTAGATCTAGCTGAAGAGCAACTAGGATTTTTCTCCTCCTCTTACGAAGCGAACGTTCCTACTCAGACCGGTGTGGTTGAGCAAAACTAAAAATCAGGAGTGTAGTACGTTCGCCAAAGGGTTTCTTGACAAACCGGAGATATTTGCTAAGGTTATTCACCCTAACAATGGTTTTTACGGGTATTCGCCTACGGATAGGGCTTAATGAAGCGGTGATGGACTGTTCGCTCATGGATGAGTTTTGGTGAATAGCTGCGGGTAGTGCTCACGAATGAGGCTTTGGTGAGTTAGAAGCGGATAATGTTGACGGGTTGGGCTTTGATGAGTAGCAGCGGGGAATGCCTACGGATAAGGCTTTGGTGGACAAAAAGACTCAAGGAATCTTTCTGGTAGAGGTGCTCCGGAGAGGCTTGTTTTGCAATGTACAAAAGTTATGTTGAATAGTTGAGATGTGTCTGTCTCTGTATCTTGACCCCTTTATATAATGAACACTAGGGTTTGTTCTTGCTTGCGGATCAAAGTGTATTAGATCTTCTTGGATTCTCTAAGGATTCCTTAAGCAACCATGAATCCTTGCCAAAAATGACTTCCACTCAAAATGAAATACGTTAATAATAACGTAGACGGCAAGAATCGGTCCAATGGGCTCTCATGCAAAGCATTCGCCGAAAGATAATATTCAATGGTTTGAAGATATAAGAGAGTACACATAAAATTGCACGGAATTAATTGAAACATTAATTGACTCTTGAAGCTTTAACATTAATGAACAGTAGCTAGGTAACCCATATAGCAGCACAATTAATCACAACATGATAATCATGTAATCAACTTGAATACCTGGACTGATCTGATAAGAAAATAGTCTTAAGCCCCCGCTGAACACTTCGACGTAGTCTATTTTTGTATCAGCTCCATACTCATAATGCATTCACAAAACAACTCAAAAAGTTGTTTGTAACTGACTCGACGATATATAGGTCACAGCTTGCAGCCCCCAGTATGGACTTGATTATAAGAAAAGGTTGTTGGTCTTCTTCTTCATTGCGACAGCGAATGCTATAAGACTAATTATAAATCGATTTTTACTTCATGCAAGAAACCCTTAAGAAAGCTGCAGACTCCCTTCCACCATCTTGCTATGAATGTAACATAAAACACACAATGACTTTTCTGAAAATCTTTGTTGCCAACATGAGGTTTGAAGCCCCCCAGTATAGTATAACCTTCAGCGAATGACTGCTGTAAAGTCTGTGAACCCCCATACTGGTTTCAAGACTATTCTTCACATGAGGTAAATTCATGAAGGCACCTTGGACTTTGAATTACTTCTAGCATGATCATGTTGGCGCGTCTTCTTTGAACCTTTTGGTATATATACAGCAACACACATTTGCTGCTGTTAGATGGACATCTGCACTGCACTTTAGCTTCAATGCTCAGTTATGCTTCACTGTTTAGAAATGTTGTAGGACACCATTATACAGAAGGCTCTTTTCTTATATCCACTTTCCGGACTTATGCCACAGTAATTTGGCATAATCAAAAGAAATTTTGTTCTCCTAGCAGCTCCTTCTAGTAATCATCTTATCTCAAGTGAGATCATTCTTATGGATATATCAATCCCTACACACACCACTCAGAACCATCATGTACCAAGTTACACTAATCTACTTACAATATTCAGCGAATGAAGTAGCTCTGCATGATCCCATTATGTTAAAGCGTGCTAATAATCTCCTCGAATTTATAGACACAAGTCTTCGCTTAATAAAGGAGTTGTTGTCCATTTTTATCTCTTCAGGTGTAAGAAACTTAATCAAGCCATTATATTCACATAACAACTTCATTGGAGGCCATAGGTGTTGGCCTTAAAAATACCAAGATAGTACCAAAACTCTGTGCACAAGAATGGAACTTAATCATGTCATTATATTCGCATAACAACTTCAATGGAGGTCTTAGGTGTTGGCCTTAAAAATACCAAGATAGTACCAAAACTCTGTGCACAAGAATTCAAAATTTTCAAAAATTTCAGAGTAGCTGATTTCTGTCCCTATGTGTCCCCCAGTTTTGGTGTCCGAAGTTGGCAAATGAAGGAGAGCAAAACTTGATTCAAGCCCCCCATGTATGTAAGCATGCATATAGAGAATTCCTGTGTGCATTCACCAAGCTATTAGTGTATGCAAGTCCGTTCGCCGTAGTCATAAACACAAGACACAGATTCTCGAGCATTCTGACCTTCCGGTACTCAAACTGCCATAACTTCTTCCTGAAATGTCGAAATCACAAATCGTAAATTGCGTTAGAAACTAGACATCCATACATTTATACCAATATACAGCTTTCTCACTGATTCTCTGGGGATATTCCCAGGTATATCTACAAAGTTACGGCACAGAAGCTGCCACTGAAATTGGTTGAACTGCAACTGTTTAGTTTTGACATTCTTAGTGAGGCGAAGGAGGATAGCGAATCTTGAGTATCAATCTCTCTAAGTACATAAGAACATGTATTGAAGACACAAGCACCCATTCGCCATCCAAACAAGACCTTTAATGCCCATTCGCCACTCATATATGCATGTTGTCACTTTTTCGTTCATTCTGACCTTCCTGTCTTCAAACTGTAATAACTTTTTACTGGAATGTCAAAATCATAAGCCGTAAACTCCGTTAGAAACTAGACATATAGAGCTTTCCATGTATATGTGGCTTGCGTGCTAGTACATTATGAATTATCACCAGTGATCCAATGAAGTTGCTGCACAGTAGTATAGGCTGCTGAAAACGTGTCTTCTAACTTTCTGGGACTCAGACTGTCATAACTTCCTCTTGGAGTGTCGAAATCATGATCTGTAAATTGAGTTGGAAAGTAGACATCCAAAACTTTTCGTGCATATAAAGTTTTCCTTCTAATTCTTTCTAGATCCTCCTAGTTTATTCCGTGAAGATGCAACACAGAAGCTGCTGTTGCAAATTTGTTGAACTACACTCTTGCTTTGAATCTTCTATACTCTGCTAGCAGAATGGCTGTAACATTGAAACACATATATTATTTCTTTAATCTAAGACCTCAGAAATAGATCTCTAACAATAAAGGATAGAATTCAAACCTCTGTCAGTTAAGAACATTGTCTTGCATTTCAGCAAAACACAGAATCTCTTTTTGTATTTTCTATTTTTCAATGCAAGAATTGAAATGAAACTAAAAATGGTTGGAAGCAAGGTAAAGAGGGAAACTCATCATGAATTAGTTACCCTTTGTAAGTCTACAGGGGTGACCACCAATGCTTCACTCCAAGCCTTGACGTCTTGATATTGGTAGCATGGTTTTCTCTTTGCCGAGCACTTCTAAGAACTGAGCACATGTGCTTAATATCAACGACTTGAAATGACAGGACCCATCCCGAGATTTTCCAGTAAATCCCGAAATGACTCCTGCGGGACCCACCTAGAAGGGTAGTTACCGAAATTTCGGCATAATGTCCCCTAATAGTGGGTAACCCTTCACCTAAAAGCAAAGTAAACACACTTCTAATTCCATCCCCCTTCCTATAAAGAACCATCCTGCTCACATCAACACACAACATCTCCACAAATACAACCGCATTAAAAATCTTCAACATAAATAATAATCAACAATTTCTAAAATAATACCGAATAAGTTCCGTGCTCTACCCCGAAACATAGTAAAATACACCCAGGTTATCAGAGCTCTAATATAAAGAAAGAAAATACACTTGTAGGTTTTCAGAAACCTACTAGTGAAAACTGTGTGGAGAGGTAACCACTATGCGCCTCCTAATTTGCTGGCCGAACTCTGCAGTCTGGGCATTTTAAGAAAAACAAAGGCCCAGGGGAGAAACATGGAAAATGTTAGAGTGAGTGGACGAAAAATAAACCATGAACCACAAAGAAAATCGCCACAATAATTCAAACCAATGCCTCATGCTCTCCCGAAGATTTATGGATTTAAATAACATTTATGCATGCCCAAATTCTAAATCTCCACAAATGCATGATAATATAAACCAATAAAGATTATGGGAAGAGTATTATTCACAAACACAATAAATTTGGCCTCTCAGACTAGGGTCGGAGCTAAGAGCTCTGGTTGCGCCTTCACGCTATGCTAGCTATATAAAACGGTAATGGACAACCCTTAATATATCCACCTGACATCTCAGGCGTGTCTGTCCTCTCAGACCAGGGTCGGAGCTAAGAGCTCTAGGTAGGTGGTGATGGACAACCCTTAGAATATCCACCTGACATCTCAGGCGTGTCTGTCCTCTCAGACCAGGGTCGGAGCTAAGAGCTCTAGGTAGGTGGTGATGGACAACCCTTAGAATATCCACCTGACATCTCAGGTGTGTCTGTCCTCTCAGACCAGGGTCGGAGCTAAGAGCTCTAGGTAGGTGGTGATGGACAACCCTTAGAATATCCACCTGACATCTCAGGCGTGTCTGTCCTCTCAGACCAGGGTCGGAGCTAAGAGCTCTAGGTAGGTGGTGATGGACAACCCTTAGAATATCCACCTGACATCTCAGGCGTGTCTGTCCTCTCAGACCAGGGTCGGAGCTAAGAGCTCTAGTAGCGCCCTCACGCTACTCTAGCTAGCATAATCATTGGACAACCCATAAAGGAAATTCCTAACAATACTTTTCTCGAATACTCTTCCCAAACAAATAATTAAATCTATTTCACGACATATAAGCATAAATCCAAATATAATATCCGAGCACCCGAGGAACATATCGTACTCGAAACAATCATAAAAACCATGCAATTATATCAACAATTAGGGCATGCATTCATTTAAATAAAATAAACTGTCCACTCACTGTGACGGGACTAGCCCTGGGAGCGATCCTGTGCCTCCCCGGAACGTAAATCCTCACGTCCTGTTAAATGAAATAAACATGTTAATTATTCCAATTCGTAAAGTCGGGTCTCCGGAGACATTAGTATAGACTCCGTATTAAACTAGCTCAATACTTGTATTCTCTTAACAATCCTCGCTCACTCCCGACCAACGATTACATGGAATTCTCTTTCCGAACCAAAACGACATTTTTAACAATAACCGTAACTTAAACGATACGGCCATTAATCCTCCTCCACAAGAATTTATATACTTAACTTCCCTGAATCCTTTTTACTTCCAATTCTCCAAAATTTAACTTAGAATCATTTTTACCTTTACCCCTAACTCATTTACCATAACTGTTAAAAGTAAATTTTCTCGTGAAATGACTGAAATGCCCCTGTGAACAGTAAACTTCGGCCGCCGGCCAAATGGCCTCCGACCGGCGATCTCCGGCCATCTTCTTGCTCCTCTCAATCTCCCCTACCACTTTCCTTTACAACTCAACAACCAAAAACAACTCTAACAACCACAAATCATGAAGAACAGTAAAAATCCCAAATCTAGGAAAATCTTGATCAATCCTCTCACCTAGCTCGAAATCGACCACTTCTCTGACTTTGGAAGGCTCGGAGGTTGACTGTGGACCGGCTGCGAACGGCTGGAGACGGCACGGAGGCCCGACCCGATCGGAACCCGAGTGTACAGTCGGATTTCGAGAGTTCTCTCTCTCTCCACACGGCGGCGCTACCCCTTAACAATAGCCAGCTGGGTTGCCGGACCTCCGCCGAGTCGAGGAAGACCGGTCACGCGCCCCACAGCAGCCGGTGGTGGCGGATCTCGGCGTGCACAGTGCCAGAACCCAGGGAGAGAGTCGAACGCGAGGAAAGAGAGAAAGAAGAAAGAAGAAAAGAGAAAAAGGAAAGTGATCGAAAAGGGAAAGTGAGGGAAAATAAAAGAAGTTTCCAAATAAGGAAACTTCCTAAAACGCGGGGAACCCCACTAAAAATCCCCGAAAATTTTTAAATTACCGACAACAATCCCGACAGTTAATTTTTATTGTTCAAACCTCATTATCGACACCGTAAATTCACGGATAAAGGAGGGAAGGTAACTCACAGTGAAATTATAAGATTCGGGGTGTGACAATTCTCCCCCCCTTATAAAAATTTCGTCCTCGAAATTTACATACCTGTTATTCAAATAGGTGCGGATACTGATGTCGCATCTGAGCTTCGGGCTCCCATGTAGCTTCCTCCACCTCATGACTCCTCCACAACACTTTAACAAGAGGAATGGTCTTGTTCCGAAGCACCTGCTCTTTTTGATCAATAATTTGCACCAGTTCCTCTACGTAGGTCCAGTCTTTATTCAGACTAACAGGTGGCGCATGCAACACATGAGAGGGATCAGCAATGTACTTCCGAAGCATGGATACGTGGAAGACATTATGAATCTTTGACCACTCCTGAGGTAAATCCAATCGGTAGGCAAGTGGACCAATTCTTTCAAGGATCTCATAAGGACCAATGTATCTAGGGCTAAGCTTGCCCTTCTTCCCAAAACGCACCACTCCCTTCCAAGGAGATAATTTCAAGAACACCCAATCACCAACTTGAAATTCCAGGTCCTTCCTGCGGTTATCCGCATAAGTCTTTTGCCTATCTTGAGCCACCTAGAGTCGATCTCTTACCACCTTGATTTTCTCATTGGTCTCAAAGATGATATCCAGACCACAAAATTCTCTCTCCCCAACTTCATTCCAACATAAGGGAGTACGGCATTGCCTTCCATATAATGCCTCAAATGGTGACATGCCAATGCTAGAGTGGTAGCTATTGTTATAAGCAAACTCCATTAACATCAAATTTTTATCCCAACTCCCCCGAAACTGTAGAACACATGACCTCAACATGTCTTCCAAGGTCTGAATGGTCCTCTCAGACTGCCCATCGGTCTGAGGATGAAAAGCAGTACTAAAATGAAGTTGTGTGCCCAATGCTGCCTGCAAAGCTCCCCAAAATTGGGAAACAAACCGTGGATCTCTATCTGACACAATGGATTCTGGAACCCCATGTAGTCTCACTATCTCATTCACATAAATCAAAGACAACCGATCAAGGGAAAACTTTTTATTAACCGGGAGAAAATGAGCAGATTTCGTCAAACGATCCACAATCACCCAAACTCCATCATACCCATTACGAGTACGAGGCAGGCCGAAGACAAAATCCATGGTGATATGATCCCATTTCCACACCGGAATAGGCAATGGCTCCATCAAACCCGAGGGTTTTTGTCTCTCAGCTTTCACTTGTTGACAAACCAAACACCTGCTAACAAAAGCTGCTATTTCCCTCTTCATATTCGGCCACCAATAATAATTCTTCAAAGTTCTATACATCTTTGTACTACCTGGATGAGCGGCATAAATTGAAGTATGAGCTTCCTCCATGATCTCCCGTTTAAGCTCTTCATTCCTCTTCGGTACACATAACCTACCCTTAAATAAAAGGGTTCCATCTTTCCTAACCGCAAAGTCCTCTGCTGAGCCCTCCTGAGCCCTCTCAACCAACTGTACAATGGAGGGGTCATTATATTGCGCATCCCGAACTTTATCAACTAGTACTGGCCTCACTCGAAAACTGGCCACCAAAACACCCATTTCATCCAAGGCTAAATCAACACCGGTAGCTCGAAGCTCATAAAGAAGTGGGACCCGAATCATTTTCAAATATGCCAAAGACAAAGAGGGATTGCGACTAAGAGCATCAGCTACTACATTAGCTCTCCCTGGATGGTACTCAATCGAGCAATCATAATCTTTAATCAATTCCATCCATCTCCTTTGACGCATATTTAAATCCCTTTGAGTGAACACATATTGCAAGCTCTTGTGATCCGTGAAAATTTGGCACTTGGCTCCATAAAGGTAATGCCTCCAAATTTTAAGAGCAAACACCACAGCAGCAAGCTCCAAATCATGGGTGGGATAATTTACCTCATGCGTTTTCAATTGCCTAGAAGCATAGGCGATCACTCTCCCATGCTGCATCAACACACCCCCCAATCCGTGTTTAGAGGCATCACAATATACTTCGTATTCCCCACTATCATCTGGAAGTGCCAAAACTGGTGCACTGGTCAGACGCTCTTTGAGTTCCTGAAAACTTTGCTCGCACTTCTCAGACCATTCAAACTTAATTCCCTTCCTGGTCAATCTTGTAAGAGGAGCAGCAATCTTGGAGAAATCTTGAACGAAGCGACGATAATAGCCTGCTAATCCCAAGAAGCTCCGAATCTCTGTCACATTGGTGGGTCTACCCCAATTAGCCACTGCAGCTACTTTTTGAGGGTCCACACTAACACCTTCTTCCGACACAATGTGGCCCAAAAATCCCACTCTATCCAACCAAAACTCACATTTGCTAAGCTTTGCATACAGCTGAGCTTCTCTGAGAACTCGCAGAATCGTCCTTAAATGTCTGGCATGCTCCTTTAAACTTTTGGAGTAAACCAAAATATCATCAATAAACACGATCACAAAACGATCGAGAAATGGACTAAACACCCTATTCATCAAATCCATGAAGGCGGCGGGTGCATTAGTAAGTCCAAATGGCATCACTACGAACTCATAGTGTCCATACCGTGACCGGAATGCAGTCTTGGAAATATCACTTTCCCGAATCCGCAACTGATGATAACCCGATCTCAAATCAATCTTCGAGAAAACAGAGGCACCCCTCAACTGGTCGAATAAATCATCAATTCGTGGCAAAGGGTATTTATTCTTCACCGTCACTTGATTCAGCTTCCGATAGTCCACACAAAGTCTCATGGTACCATCTTTCTTCTTAACAAAAAGTACAGGAGCACCCCAAGGAGATGTGCTAGGTTGAATAAAACCCTTATTCAATAATTTCCTAGCTGTAACAGCGGAAATCACACAGTTTGGAAGAACATTTCTTTCCCCTTGAATGGTGACCTCAGGCTTCCCTGGACTCCTTAACACTACCTCTTTTCGGAAACAATCCACCATCGCTCTATGAGTTTCCAAGAAGTCCATCCCCAAGATCACATCGAACTCCACAATATCAAGAGGTATTAGATCAACCTCAAAACCGCAACTCTCTATCAGCACTTCACAGCTCTTAAATACCCAATCTATCTTCATCACATCCCCGGAAGGCAAGGACACGTGCCACTCCCCAGGAAGTGATAATGACGGCACATTGGCATGTAAGGAAAATCTACTGGACATAAAGGAATGCGACGCTCCAGGGTCTATTAATGTAAAAGCGGGTCGGCCAAAAATTAATAACGTACCAATAATAACATCTGGAGAAGAGCGGCCCTCCTGCTGAGTCATGGCATGCAGTCTCGCATGTGTGGTAGGACGGCCTCTACTACCTCTGCTCTGCTGTGAGCCGCCTCTAGTCTGTGTCACAGAGGGGGTACTACTACCAACAGTACCGGAATGCGTCTGCCCCATAGTCTGGGTAGGTGCCAATGCTGCTCCCTAGCTCAAAAGAGGACAATCTCTCCTGAAATGACCTGTCTGCCCACACTGATAGCACTGACTATGCAACCCCTGACTCTGCTGAAAACTCTGGGGCGGTCTCTGACTCTGCTGCGCACTCTGACCTCCAGATGACCCACTCTGAGAGCTAGATCCTCCTCTAAACCCCCTAGAGGACCTCTTGAAGAAACTCTTAAGCTTCCCTCGGAACCCTGACCTGGATCCTGTGCTGCTACCAAAGCCACTCCCAGCAGAGGATACTGAACTAGACCTCGTCAACGATCTTCTAGCTGAGCCAGAACCCGCAGCTCCAACATCTGAAAGCCGACGGGCAACCCCAACATCTGAAAGCCGGCCATAAGAAAACTGCTGGGCTTCAACATTAAGTGCAGCCATCACTGCCTCCATGAATGATGCATATGGTACAGCCGTCATCTGAGTAGTGTATATACCACCAAGGCCCCTAACAAACTGATAGACCTTATCCTGCTCTGTCTTTACCAACTCAGGAACGTAATAGGCCAGCTCCCTAAAACGCTGCTCAAACGCCGAAACCGACATGTCATCACTCTTCCTCAAATTTAGAAATTCTTCCCTCATGCGGTTCATGTGTGCTCGACTGACATAACGCTCCTTAAAATGGGCGGAAAACTGCTCCTAGGACATCTGCGGAGCTGCATCACCCACTCTGCGGCTTACATCAAGCCACCAATGCCAAGCTTCCCTCTCCAGGAACTGTGTAGCTATCGCCACCTTCCTTTCCTCTGGACAATTTACTATTCGAAACATCTTTTCGGTCTCCTCCAACCAACTGAGTGCTTCCATGGGTTCACTAGCATGGGTAAACACTCTAGCACCATGCTTGCGGGCCTTCTCATAATTCAGCTCAGAACTCATACCAGAGCGGATACCCTGCACCAACCGCTCTAACAAACCCGCTCCCAAAGTAGCTGACTCTTCACTTCCTCTTCTAGAAGGAGGAGGAAGAGGGTTTTCTCCTTCCGGTGGAGGGGAAAGATTCTCCCTACGAGCTCGGCCACGTGTTCGGCGCATAATTAAACCTGAAACCAAGATGTTTAGTACCATGTAGCACACATAATACTATAGTAGCTACTGCAAATACCCGATGATCACTTCGTATCTTAAGCATAAATGCTGATGGATCCGCCGCGGTCGGTCCATCACTCTATAGATACTAGTTTCACACAAGGCATAAGCAGTAACAATTAGAAAAGGAATCGAATAACCTAGTGCTCTGATACCAATGACAGGACCCATCCCGAGATTTCCCAGTAAATCCCGAAATGACTCCTGCGGGACCCACCTAGAAGGGTAGTTACCGAAATTTCGGCATAATGTCCCCTAATAGTGGGTAACCCTTCACCTAAAAGCAAAGTAAACACACTTCTAATTCCATCCCCCTTCCTATAAAGAACCATCCTGCTCACATCAACACACAACATCTCCACAAATACAACCGCATTAAAAATCTTCAACATAAATAATAATCAACAATTTCTAAAATAATACCGAATAAGTTCCGTGCTCTACCCCGAAACATAGTAAAATACACCCAGGTTATCAGAGCTCTAATATAAAGAAAGAAAATACACTTGTAGGTTTTCAGAAACCTACTAGTGAAAACTGTGTGGAGAGGTAACCACTATGCGCCTCCTAATTTGCTGGCCGAACTCTGCAGTCTGGGCATTTTAAGAAAAACAAAGGCCCAGGGGAGAAACATGGAAAATGTTAGAGTGAGTGGACGAAAAATAAACCATGAACCACAAAGAAAATCGCCACAATAATTCAAACCAATGCCTCATGCTCTCCCGAAGATTTATGGATTTAAATAACATTTATGCATGCCCAAATTCTAAATCTCCACAAATGCATGATAATATAAACCAATAAAGATTATGGGAAGAGTATTATTCACAAACACAATAAATTTGGCCTCTCAGACTAGGGTCGGAGCTAAGAGCTCTGGTTGCGCCTTCACGCTATGCTAGCTATATAAAACGGTAATGGACAACCCTTAATATATCCACCTGACATCTCAGGCGTGTCTGTCCTCTCAGACCAGGGTCGGAGCTAAGAGCTCTAGGTAGGTGGTGATGGACAACCCTTAGAATATCCACCTGACATCTCAGGCGTGTCTGTCCTCTCAGACCAGGGTCGGAGCTAAGAGCTCTAGTAGCGCCCTCACGCTACTCTAGCTAGCATAATCATTGGACAACCCATAAAGGAAATTCCTAACAATACTTTTCTCGAATACTCTTCCCAAACAAATAATTAAATCTATTTCACGACATATAAGCATAAATCCAAATATAATATCCGAGCACCCGAGGAACATATCGTACTCGAAACAATCATAAAAACCATGCAATTATATCAACAATTAGGGCATGCATTCATTTAAATAAAATAAACTGTCCACTCACTGTGACGGGACTAGCCCTGGGAGCGATCCTGTGCCTCCCCGGAACGTAAATCCTCACGTCCTGTTAAATGAAATAAACATGTTAATTATTCCAATTCGTAAAGTCGGGTCTCCGGAGACATTAGTATAGACTCCGTATTAAACTAGCTCAATACTTGTATTCTCTTAACAATCCTCGCTCACTCCCGACCAACGATTACATGGAATTCTCTTTCCGAACCAAAACGACATTTTTAACAATAACCGTAACTTAAACGATACGGCCATTAATCCTCCTCCACAAGAATTTATATACTTAACTTCCCTGAATCCTTTTTACTTCCAATTCTCCAAAATTTAACTTAGAATCATTTTTACCTTTACCCCTAACTCATTTACCATAACTGTTAAAAGTAAATTTTCTCGTGAAATGACTGAAATGCCCCTGTGAACAGTAAACTTCGGCCGCCGGCCAAATGGCCTCCGACCGGCGATCTCCGGCCATCTTCTTGCTCCTCTCAATCTCCCCTACCACTTTCCTTTACAACTCAACAACCAAAAACAACTCTAACAACCACAAATCATGAAGAACAGTAAAAATCCCAAATCTAGGAAAATCTTGATCAATCCTCTCACCTAGCTCGAAATCGACCACTTCTCTGACTTTGGAAGGCTCGGAGGTTGACTGTGGACCGGCTGCGAACGGCTGGAGACGGCACGGAGGCCCGACCCGATCGGAACCCGAGTGTACAGTCGGATTTCGAGAGTTCTCTCTCTCTCCACACGGCGGCGCTGCCCCTTAACAATAGCCAGCTGGGTTGCCGGACCTCCGCCGAGTCGAGGAAGACCGGTCACGTGCCCCACAGCAGCCGGTGGTGGCGGATCTCGGCGTGCACAGTGCCAGAACCCAGGGAGAGAGTCGAACGCGAGGAAAGAGAGAAAGAAGAAAGAAGAAAAGAGAAAAAGGAAAGTGATCGAAAAGGGAAAGTGAGGGAAAATAAAAGAAGTTTCCAAATAAGGAAACTTCCTAAAACGCGGGGAACCCCACTAAAAATCCCCGATAATTTTTAAATTACCGACAACAATCCCGACAGTTAATTTTTATTGTTCAAACCTCATTATCGACACCGTAAATTCACGGATAAAGGAGGGAAGGTAACTCACAGTGAAATTATAAGATTCGGGGTGTGACATGAAAACTTGCAAAGGGTTGTTGCTCATAGGAAATGCTGCGTAGCCCCCCATGCATCTTCGTAATTTGACTAAGTTTGACCTTCAACTACATCTTCGCGGATGACATGGAATAGAGATCAGCCTTGTCACCGACTACCATGTCGTATTGTATAGTGTAAACTGATGCAGCCACATATTGGTCTTCATTAAAAACCACTTGTTGGTTTATATTCTCAACACCATAAGACTCCAAGTAGCTGATCTCTTGTGTGCAAGACTCGCTGATGTTACAGCCAAGAATCAACTTGTAGTCATCGACGTATTCGTCGTAGATTGGCTCCGTAAAATAACAATCACCATATATTGGTGACTTAACTTCTGCCTCAAACATAGGCATATTCCTGCAATTAACATCATTGAGGACCATTTGTTCGGCTTGACATGTGTCTATATATACAGTATCATGCGCGAACTAAATGATTTCGTTCCTGGAGAAGCTTTGTTGGTTGTCGACTTCATTACTGTGCTCCTCATGAGATTCACCACAAATTGGCAAATCAATTTTTCCTAACATGACCAGAGAAAAGATTTCGCCACTAGATTGATCAAAAACCGATTCAACCTCTTTGGCGAGAGTATCTTCGTCAGCTTTAGGTTCTACTTCTTGGGATTGTAAAACCTCTTGGTTAGTATTGCAAACATCATGGTTTGCTTCATCTTGCAGCTTTGTTGTCTTCTCATTGGCTGCTTTAATTTCTTGATTATGTTGATCCATAGAAGCATTTATCCGGTCCGCGGTTGCATTGATCTTCTTAATTTTCTCAATGATAGCCTTCAATTTCTGCTTCAACTCGTCGGCCATGATCAACTCACTACAACCAGTTGACTGGTAATCATCCGAAACGTGAAATCGTTTCTTGTACCATTTGTTCCACAAGAATTTATATACTTAACTTCCCTGAATCCTTTTTACTTCCAATTCTCCAAAATTTAACTTAGAATCATTTTTACCTTTACCCCTAACTCATTTACCATAACTGTTAAAAGTAAATTTTCTCGTGAAATGACTGAAATGCCCCTGTGAACAGTAAACTTCGGCCGCCGGCCAAATGGCCTCCGACCGGCGATCTCCGGCCATCTTCTTGCTCCTCTCAATCTCCCCTACCACTTTCCTTTACAACTCAACAACCAAAAACAACTCTAACAACCACAAATCATGAAGAACAGTAAAAATCCCAAATCTAGGAAAATCTTGATCAATCCTCTCACCTAGCTCGAAATCGACCACTTCTCTGACTTTGGAAGGCTCGGAGGTTGACTGTGGACCGGCTGCGAACGGCTGGAGACGGCACGGAGGCCCGACCCGATCGGAACCCGAGTGTACAGTCGGATTTCGAGAGTTCTCTCTCTCTCCACACGGCGGCGCTACCCCTTAACAATAGCCAGCTGGGTTGCCGGACCTCCGCCGAGTCGAGGAAGACCGGTCACGCGCCCCACAGCAGCCGGTGGTGGCGGATCTCGGCGTGCACAGTGCCAGAACCCAGGGAGAGAGTCGAACGCGAGGAAAGAGAGAAAGAAGAAAGAAGAAAAGAGAAAAAGGAAAGTGATCGAAAAGGGAAAGTGAGGGAAAATAAAAGAAGTTTCCAAATAAGGAAACTTCCTAAAACGCGGGGAACCCCACTAAAAATCCCCGAAAATTTTTAAATTACCGACAACAATCCCGACAGTTAATTTTTATTGTTCAAACCTCATTATCGACACCGTAAATTCACGGATAAAGGAGGGAAGGTAACTCACAGTGAAATTATAAGATTCGGGGTGTGACATGAAAACTTGCAAAGGGTTGTTGCTCATAGGAAATGCTGCGTAGCCCCCCATGCATCTTCGTAATTTGACTAAGTTTGACCTTCAACTACATCTTCGCGGATGACATGGAATAGAGATCAGCCTTGTCACCGACTACCATGTCGTATTGTATAGTGTAAACTGATGCAGCCACATATTGGTCTTCATTAAAAACCACTTGTTGGTTTATATTCTCAACACCATAAGACTCCAAGTAGCTGATCTCTTGTGTGCAAGACTCGCTGATGTTACAGCCAAGAATCAACTTGTAGTCATCGACGTATTCGTCGTAGATTGGCTCCGTAAAATAACAATCACCATATATTGGTGACTTAACTTCTGCCTCAAACATAGGCATATTCCTGCAATTAACATCATTGAGGACCATTTGTTCGGCTTGACATGTGTCTATATATACAGTATCATGCGCGAACTAAATGATTTCGTTCCTGGAGAAGCTTTGTTGGTTGTCGACTTCATTACTGTGCTCCTCATGAGATTCACCACAAATTGGCAAATCAATTTTTCCTAACATGACCAGAGAAAAGATTTCGCCACTAGATTGATCAAAAACCGATTCAACCTCTTTGGCGAGAGTATCTTCGTCAGCTTTAGGTTCTACTTCTTGGGATTGTAAAACCTCTTGGTTAGTATTGCAAACATCATGGTTTGCTTCATCTTGCAGCTTTGTTGTCTTCTCATTGGCTGCTTTAATTTCTTGATTATGTTGATCCATAGAAGCATTTATCCGGTCCGCGGTTGCATTGATCTTCTTAATTTTCTCAATGATAGCCTTCAATTTCTGCTTCAACTCGTCGGCCATGATCAACTCACTACAACCAGTTGACTGGTAATCATCCGAAACGTGAAATCGTTTCTTGTACAATCCTGACACGTTATGTCCCACTGGGCGTGCCAAATGTTCGGCTTGAAAATCGATTTTCTTCGAACAACCAAGCTTGAGGGCGTGCCAGTACCTATCGATCAGGTACAACCTTGATCTTGATGCGCGTTCGCCTTCTGACTTCTCGTCAAACGATTGTTGTACAGGCGTTGGTCAGGCCTGCATTCAGGTTCTTCTTAGACCTAGCTGAAGAGCAACTAGGATTTTTCTCCTCCTCTTGCGAAGCGAACGTTCCTACTCAGACCGGTGTGGTTGAGCAGAGCTAAAAATCAGGAGTGTAGTACGTTCGCCCTAACAATGGTTTTGGCGGGTATTCGCCTATGAATAGGGCTTAATGAAGCTGTGGTGGACTATTCGCTCACGGATGAGGCTTGGTGAGTAGAAGCGGGTAGTGCTCACGTATAAGGCTTTGGTGAGGTAGCAACGGGTAATGCCGACGGGTCGGGCTTTGATGAGTAGCAGCGGGGAATGCCTACGGATAGTGCTTTGGTGGACAAAAAGACTCAAGGAATCTTTCTGGTAGAGGTGCTCCGGAAAGGCTTGTTTTGCAATGTGCAAAAGTTGTTTTGAATCGTTGAGATGTGACTGTCTCTGTATCTTGACCCCTTTATATAATGAACACTAGGTTCGTTCTTACTTGCGGATCAAGGTGTATTAGATCTTTTTGGATTCTCTAATGATTCCTTAAGCAACCATGAATCCTTGCCAAAAATGACTTCCACTCAAAATGAAATACGTTAATAATAACGTAGACGGCAAGAATCGGTCCAATGGGCTCTCATGCAAAGCATTCGCCGAAAGATAATATTCAATGGTTTGAAGATATAAGAGAGTACACATAAAATTGCACGGAATTAATTGAAACGTTAACTAATTGACAAGCAATATGAAAGAAATATAGCTGAATTTATTAGGAAAAGTTGAAAAGTTACAAATGCTTGAACTAAACTTGTCTGAAATCATGTTTGTTCTGACAGAAGTTTAGATTCAGTTAAACAAGTCCAATATCGGCATGTCCTCATCACTGTCTTCCTCTGGTTCTTCCTTGTTCTCCTCAACAGCAAGAGGAGCAGCAGCAGCAGGAGCAGCCATAGCTACCGGAGCCGGACCCGAACCAACAGAATTCATAGCAAGGTCCCCGATGTCCTTCTTCTCAGCAAGCTTGGCAAAAAGGGTTGGCCAGCAGGATTCTACTTGCAAGTTTGCTGATTTCACCAAGGTAGCAATCTTCTCTGCTGTGATTGGGATGCCATCGTCCTGAAGAATCATGGCAGCATAGGCGCAAGCAACATAACTGGTCGACATTGCTGTGAAACTTGTGATTGTATGCAAAAAGTTGAATATCGTCTTGTGATTGTTATTCTTTGGCTGGAGCCTGGAGGGGTGTATTTATAGGGATCTGTAAGGTATGAATCCTAAGTGTATCCGGTATCCTAATTGTATTTGGAATCATAGGGATATGTAGGTGTGAATCCCAAGTGTATCCGGTATCCTAATTGTATTCGGAGTCCTAGTTAGATAAGTCCAAGGAATCTTTTTGCCTACGGAGAGTGAATATCATTGCATCCGATGACTTTATTGACTAATCTTTGTGCCTTCAACACATCCTCAAGCTAATCTGTGAGTATGAAAGGTTGTAAGTAGAGATGCATCAGGACTATAAGCTACTCAGCAGTTCCGATCTCATGGTAAAATTATTATACTATATGGCTGACTATTCTTTAGAGCAGACACACCATCAAAGTAGAGATGCATCATTTTGTAGTCAAGCAAGCCTGCCCTACAGATTTAGCTGCCATGCAATAGTAGTCTCGTCCTCCCCCTTGTAATATATCAATGCACCAAACATCAACTACTGTAAGCAGATAATGTTGAAAACAATGACATTGTAAAACTGTTGTAAGATGAATTGCCAAGATTAAAAATTCTTAGAAACCGTATATGTTATAAGAAACACAACATTAATGCTGGAGATCAACCAACCTCTTCAGCAGTTCTAACAATCCCTTCTAACAATCCCTGCACTTTGATGGTAAGGATAGTACGTGACAAAGAATACACTTTCAAATTACATGTATAGATTGTATTCAATTATCTTTTGATAGCATACGGATTCAGAAAATTGAATTATCTTTCAGATTCTATTTGATAGCATACAGACTCGATCATAAGCAAATTACAGACTGGGGTAACCATCTCTTTGTCATTACACTGTCATTTCTTTTTCTTAGTTTGTTCCAATTGGATCATTTCTGTATCTTTGTCATTACAGAACCTTCTCCTCCTCCTCCTCCTCCTCCTCCAAACACTTAGCCGACGGCAACTCCTTCTTCTCCTCTCGGTGACAATGGGTTCTAGACAGTGGTTGTGGTGGCAAAAAAAACAAAAAGGAAGAAAAAATGAATCGAAGGTAAAAGAAATATAAAAAATATAATTTTTTTTTAAATTTAAGGTGACAAAATTCAAACGTTAGCCGACGAGTTGCAAACTTTAAGTGACAAAATTTAAACTTTAGCCGATTAGTTGTAAACTTTAGGCGACGAAATTCAAACTTTAGCCGACGAAATTTCGTTGGCTAAAGTATACTGGGTCGACCATTTTGACAAATATAGGAAGTTTCCGGGTACGAAATATGATCGCCTAAAGTCTAAAAATTCGATGCCTAAAGTCTGGACTTTAGGCAACGAAATGTTTCTTCTTTGGCTAAAGTCCAGACTTCAGGAGACGATATATGTACATTTATTTTGTTGGTTAAAGTTTGGCCAACGACTTTTTGCCGACGACTCCTTAGCCGACAAAGATTTGTCAGCTAAGACTTTAGCCAACAAAAATATTTAACAGGCCATCGCCGCCGTGAAAGATGAAGATGTGGTGATGGAGGTGTGGCATATCAGATTGTGTCATGGATTGAAATCGGTGATGATGAGATCTGGTAGAGAGAGAGAGAGGATTGATTAGTGAATAGTGATGATGATGAGATATGGTAAGGGAGAAAGAGATATGTTGAGTTTGTAGAATCGAATAGATGCATATAGATATTTATGTGGTAATAATCGTAATTTGATTATAAAAGTAGGGTATTTTAGCCATATGTTATTGAAAATAGGTTCAGGTCTTTTATTAATGGTATTGTATTCGTTTACGACAAGTATCTTGATATCCTTATGAGAAATAACAGAGAATTGTTGAGTGGGGAAATGCCTATTGTTAATTAATGGAGATGTTCTGAAAAATAATTGTCAAAAGTCTATTGTTGAAGAAGACTGGGAAAGGCAAAAGAGGCAAAGATTCTTTGTAGTAGCAGCTTCATAATTGATAGTAGCAGTTTAATAACACTATACAGTAACATGGTTAGACTAAGTACAAGCGTAGTAGCAGAACTTGATGATGAAGAGCTTAGTAACATAACTTGATGAGTACGTAGGAATGTATTAGCAAAACTTAGCGATGATACAGGCAGTAGCAGCTAGAGGAGTGTAAGTGTAGTAGCAGGTATGGACGAGCAAGACCGTCGTAGTGACACTACATTAGTTGAGCCACTAAAACATGCTACTGTGTTTTTCAGAAATAGTTTTTACTACACTATTGCTAGTTAAGTCACTAAAAGTCTGCTACTACATTTACTGGAAATAATTTTGCTACTACATTTTTAGAAGTAGTTGCTACTAAACCAGCTAAGCCACTGAAAACTTATTACTACATATATTGGAAACAACTACTATTGCATTTACCGGAAATAGCTCCTACTACATTATCTGAGCCATTACATTTTTTGGAAAGTTAAATAATGTAAGGTTAGTTTGGTAAATTAAATCACGACACATGCTAGAAATAAAAGAATTTATACTTATTTTTAAAAAATTATCTTTATTTGTAAGTTTATTTATGTTTTAAAAACTTTTAAAAAAGCTACCTGAGATATTATTTTATTTATGAATTTTGTAATAGAGCAGGAGCTCGGCTATAAATATCTCCTCCAAAATCAACGCCTGAAGAATGGAGGGAAAGCGCTCAAGAGGGAGCTCACAGCCCCGTCCCCGCGACTTGCTCAGCAAAATCAAAGGTCCGCAACCTCCATCTCATCTTCTCCTTCATCTTCTAATCCCTCATTTCTAATCCCCACTCTCATTGCCCAGAATTCACTCGAGCTCTCGTCCAAGATCTCAGCAACGGCCGCCCACCGCAGATTCTCATCGATCGCTTCCGAAATTACTGCTCCAACCCCTCCTCCATTTGGTAGTTTCTCTCTCTATTTTCAGTTATAGCTTCACAATTTCCTGATTTTTCACTGCAACCAAACTTGTTTGTTTACCCTAATGTTTGTGGTAGAAATTCTAGTGATTGTCAAGCATTTACGGCTCTTTTGGGGCCACTATGGTTGGGTTAGATAGTTACATATGATTACATTGTTGTGCGCAGCTTTTGCAGCTCTGATTCGCCGAAAGGGAAGGAGGTGCTGACTCTTCGAAAAGAAAGCCATGTGCATAGAATAGGTATGTATGGTCACTTGCTATGCGAGTCTTCGATTTGTTCTCAATTTGTAAACAAACAGCCATTACTATATGAACTGGATTTAAGTACTCATCTTGCAATTTTGATTGTCAGCGAGCGAAATGTCGCATGTGTTACAAACGTAAATCAAATTATTTAACTCATGAGGTGTTGATTATGTGGTTCAATCAATGTATTTCAGATGTTCTGCTTAGGGTTCTTGTAATTGTTCAGAAACTTCTGCAAGAAAACAGACATGGGTCTAAAAGAGATATCTATTACATGCACCCTTCGGTATTTTCAGGTGAATATAAGTTGCTGTTCTTTTTCATTGTCAAATCATGAATCTTGTTAATGCCATTACATTTTGCAACTTGTCATGGTTGGGGATATTAGGGCCTGTTGTCGTGTACTGAGATATTTTAGGGTGCATATAGTATGTAATTGGAAGTTTAATTTGCATTATGTTCTTCACCTCTCTAAATAAGATATTCTCTGCTTAACGCAGACCAATCAGTTGTAGACCGTGCAATCAATGACATATGCATCCTTCTGCAGTGCAGTCGCCACAATTTGAATGTGGTGGGTACTCCTATGGTTCCTTCCCTAAACTACTTTCATAGTTGTTTTCTGTATATTATAGTGCTCTGATGACTTGAATTGTTATTTATGGTTTTTGCCAAAGAAAGTTACTAGCTGTATATGGTATTGTTAGCCTGAATGACCTCTAGGTTGAGTATCGTTTATGTATGACTAGTAAGAGTACTATAAACTTGAATTACCATACAGATTTTGTTGTATTTACTTTATGTTTCTTTCTTTTGCAGGTGTCAGTAGGAAAGGGGTACGTTTGAAACCTTTTGCTTGATTCTTTTTGGACGAGAAGATAATACAGTACATCACTATTTGATTTTGCAATACCATAACTAATGTATTTAAAATGTACGCTTATAATGATTCTGTCAAATACATCGATATTGTTGGGTAATCTGCTAGCGTCCTTTGGTAGCAATGGCACACCCTGTTAGAGCAGCGTGCTTTATTCTTTTGGTCTGAATTGGTGCAGTACTTTTCGCCAATCTCAGCGTGTAGTGTTGGTAAAGTTAGCAATTTTGCACTATGTTCAGTATTCATGTGCTGCCCATGTCATAATGCTAAATGGACTGTTTATCTCATCATTTTTTCTGTTGTGTATCTCATCATAGGTTGGTAATGGGCTGGTTAAGGTTTGCAGAGGCTGGAAACATGTCTGATTGCATAAATAGACCAAATACTGTAAGAATGGCTCATGTTCTTTCTCTCTCTCTCTCACTTTTCTTTTTCTCATTCATGAATTGATTTAACGGGAGCATTGTCTTTTCCTGTATTTGACCTTAAAGATCTTCATCTGATTCACATACAGGCCTACCCTGTTCCGGTTCATGTTGAAGAGGTCAAAGGTATCTAAATTTATAAGAATTTAAGAGAGACAGTTAAAAATTCTGAGATCTTTTATTGTAACCTGCAGATATTGTTAGTGTTGCCCAGTACATACTTGTTGTGGAGAAAGAATCAGGTAATTAATTTTCTTTTGCAACCCTTATGCTTTAGGTTGATAGTATTGTATATCATAGTTATTTATCAACTTTATATTTTACCTACAGTTTTTCAACGATTGGCAAATGACGAATTTTGTAACACAAACCACTGCATTGTCATCACTGTAAGCCTGCCCCTTCGTCTCATTGATCCTTTTCTGGGAAATACCTTTAATTCATCCTTTGAAACAGGCTTTTTCATATTTTATTCATGTTGTGTTCTTTTGTTTTTTTCCTGGTAGGGACGTGGATATCCTGATATTTCCACAAGAAGGTAGAATACTTTTACAATTTTTAAATGGGAGTAGGGAGTGCCTTTCCTATGCTATTTGCATGTGCTTTTCCCTTATGTCCATTTCTTTTTTATAACTTATATTGATCTTTTCCAGGTTTCTGGGACTCCTTGTTGATACTTTACGTCTCCCTGTCTATTGCTTGGTAGATTGTGATCCCTACGGTTTTGACATCTTGTCCACATATCGGTTTGGTTCGCTGGTTAGGCCTCCTGATCAATCTTTGAACTTGTTCTATAAGTTGACAAAGTTTGGGTGCATGCGAACTTTTGAACTGGCAAGAAAGACTCCAAATACTGAAAATGAAAAGTGCTGTATTTAATTTTTCTTTAATTATTTTTATAGACTGCTTCTATTAGAACCAAGTTATTATCCAACTTTATCAGCTCACTGTGTTCTTATGCTAGCAAATGGCTTATGATGCAAAATTTCTACGTGTCCCGGAGATAATTTGGCTCGGAGCCTTCCCTTTGGACTCAGAGAAGTACCATCTTCCACAACAGTGTCTCCTTCCTTTGACTGCAGAAGGTGAGAGATATGGTGCATTGGATTTGCATTGCAAAGTTTGTACCCTTTCTGAGGTTTTTTATATCTTTGTTATCATGTCAGACAAGAGGAAAACTGAAGCCATGTTACAGAGATGCTACTTAGAAAGAGAATTGCCACACTGGAGGTCAGACTATATTAACTTTCTTATTTCATTCCTAATATGATGGAAATTAAGTCCGTATAAATTTCTGTTGTGTTATTCTTTTCCGGTGAAAGATTGGAGCTACAGTTGATGCTGAAAAGCGGAGTGAAATTTGAGCTAGAAGCATTATCTGTGCATGCACTTTCCTTTCTGTCGACGGAGTACATACCATCTAAAATTCAAGGTGGAATGTTCATCTAACATGTGCTTAACCTTGATGTGCTAGCTTGTCAGCAAAATGGAATGATTGGATTTCTGTAGAACGATCAATTTTCTTCACTGTAGGACCTGTAGTCATTGCCAATGGGAGTTATGGGACAAGCAATGCTCCACAAACACAAAACTGGTAAATGGCCAAGAGCCTTAGAATAACTCGTGCAAATTTTCAATGCTGTTATGGTGAATATTATCATTGTTACGTCTTTTACATGAAATTGCAGCAACTGATTGTTGCTATACAGAATGAAACAGTAGTCCCACATTACTAAACCAATCACTTACACTAGTTATTTCTTGTGTGATGAATCAATGATTTTCGAATAGATAAGGACAATCCCCCAGTGTGCCTTGTGTAGTAAGGTAGAGAAAGATAGAAAAGGTAGTCCAACTGTCAATAATTTGCAACAGCTATAGGTAAATCTAGTTTATAATTAACTGACCAGTTTACAGCTATCGTAAAGAAAATTCTCTTGTGCAAGAAAATAGGGTCAAAATAAGGCCAAAACAATAAATGAAAAACATTGATACCGATGGGATTGATAAAATTTCCATGTAGGGATTTTAGGAGTTTCATGAGAAATCCACAGTACGAGTACCAGTATGGAAAGATATTTAAGATTTTAAAATTGAATCTAAGATAGTCTAGAATCTATAGCGGATACGCCTAAAGGTATGAATGAAAAATCATATATATAATGAATATGATCAAGCTGTACTGCTTTAGGCCTTTTAGTACAGAAGACATGCATATAAATTGTGTATTCATATCCCGCTCCTCCTACCAAGACATCTAGGGAGTCAGAAGAGTCGCCATAATGGATTCTTCCTCTGCAAAAATGGTTAGACCGCTCGAAATACCTTATCACTGTTTTTTCGTTTTATCGAGATTTGTTGAAAAATCTTAGTGCATTGTTATTAGCAGTAGGAACTAAAGTATCAGATGTGCCAATGTGGAACCAGATTAGATTTCATTCTTTTGCAGACATTGACTATGAACGCGAATATGGAATGTGAAAAGTGTAGGCTAAAAGTCTATGAAGTCTTGATCAGTGTCCATGGTATGCACTGTCCTCTCTTTCTTCCTGCCGATAGTTCAACTACCTGCAATATATTTTCACTGAGATTTTGTTGTTTTGTGGTGTTTTATTCTTTTTTTCAAATTTAGGTGCTTATTCAATAGACATAGATGCCGAACAAGGAAGGGTGAATGTTTCAGGGAAAGTAAATCCAAGGATAATTCTACAGCTGCTTGGAGGGAATCATGCCAAGATCAAAAGTGTTAAATTTGATGCTGCTGAGGAACCATCCATGGCGGGTGGTTATCCCCCTTACCCTCCTCTCCCCCCATATGGAATGGGGCCCTATCCCTATTCCCATCCTTATCCCTATCTGACGGGAGGGCCATATGACTACCCCATGGTGATGCCACCGGTTTTAATGCCGCCACCGCCACCAAGATCATCAGCATCAGTGGCAGCACTACCTCAACCTCCACCCACATTACTGTTAGGAGCACCCCCTGCACCACCACCACCACAGAATTCTGGTTCTGCACCACCACCACCACAGAACTCGGGTGATGCAGCACAATCACAGAATTCGGAAACGTCAGCACCACAAAATGCTAGTGTTGCAAAGGAGGCAGTGAAACCCTCGGATAAGGTGTCTAAGAGTGGCGGCAGCAAGCAATGCAGCATCATACGATGGGCTAGAAAAGGGTTCCGCTGATCTTCATTCTGAAGTGTACATTCACTTGTTGATTTATCCTTCATTTGTAGAACGAGTATTTACTTATATGTTATAGTATTGGATAAGCCTTTTATACTTTCATTCATGTCATTGCCTTCCCTCTCAAATCTTATTCTAGTAATTCTTTTTTAACTAAAAAAACAAAAACAAAAACTTTCAGCCAAAGATAGTAAGGATCTGTTCTTGGCCTTCAAAACCAACGTATTCTTTGCCTGAGTGTCTCCAATATTGCAGCAAACCAGCAGAAACAATATAATTAATCTTGCTAAACATAATAGAAAATCAATGGCTGTGGAAAGAGGAACCCGAGGAGATGGAGCATATAAATCTCATATCAGAAAAAAATAAGACGTATAATTTATAAAGATTTGAGCTAAACTCCGTTATAAATTAATTTTAGTCTTGAACCCACACTACTTTTATCACCACTCTTACCAGCAAGAAACTCCTAAAGCCACGAAACGTCGTCGTAACACGGCTCCAGAATCTCTCTCTCCACAAAAACCCTAACCCCAGTGGAGCGATCAGAACCCTAAACCCAGAGCAATGTCTTCTTCAATAATACTCCGCTCCCGTTTGTTCTCTCACCTCTCGAAGCGCGCCCGCCGTCTCTTCAGCACCGAGTTCGCTCCCAAAGAGCCGTTCGCAGCTGCCGAAACCCTCGCCTCCAATCCCACACCGCCTCCAACACCCGCCGCCGCGAGTAGAAGGTCCTGGAACTTCCTCAAGTACTCCCTCATCGCCGCTTTCACCGGAGCCACCGCCTCCATTGGCTATGTCTCCTATGGTATTCTCGGCTTACTTCATCTGATTACTTGTTGAATTGGATTTCGAATGGATTGGATCATGGAGACAGGTTTTCATTTCTTGCTAATTGGATTGAGCAGCGTAGAATTGTATGTTTGTGATATGATTTTCGGTTTCGGCTGAGCTAGAAGGATTTGTTTATCCCTTATGTTGTTGTTTTGTTTCTTTATGGAAGAGTGAGTTTTGGAATTGACATTTTTCTTGCAGCTTACTCGTACAACGAAATAGATGAAAAGACAAGGGCTCTGCGAGATGCGAGTGTGAGTATTGAGATTCCGGATGATGCTTCTGTTATTGATGTAAGATTGATTCAGAACTTTGTAACTCAGTGGTGTGCATATTTTGATGTTTATATGCTTACTCAAGATGCAAAATGATTGATTAGCTATGGATGACAATTATATTATAAGTGATTAGAGTAAACGAAGGGAGGACAAAGACTGGTGAAGATTTGTGCAACAGTTTGTTTATTTCATCAATCAGAACTAGGATTCAGTCGGCCTATTGTTACAATCAATTTGAAGATTAAAAATTGTGCAAATACATTAATTTAAAGAGCATAAAACTATCTACCTTTCCCGCCCAGTTTTGCCAAAAATAAACTTGTTGTTTTGAGTGCGGTTTCTTGTTGTGGAAAAAAAGGTGCAAGCAACAACTGCTGTATCCTTAAATTTAATATAGGGACGGGAAAGCTTTTATTTTACAAAGATAGAGAGGATCTTTGGTCAAAGAAATGAGAGATGAGCCGTGAGAAAGTAAGAGAGAAATTAACTATTTTGAGATATTTTGATTAGAAGTTCATGTAATGAGAGAAATGGTTTTATTAATTTCAAATACCCTGTTTCAAGATTGGTTTTGAAATATTATGTCCAAAAACAACATGAACATGGCTGTTTTTAGGTTTTTTTCCTTGATTTATCAGAAAATAAAGTATATCCAGCTATCTGGAATTGATACACGCTGTCTAAACAAATATCCCCTGTTTTAGCTTGCTAGAACTGGGTCACTCTTCATCAAATCTCTTATCATATATTTGTCAGTAAACTGTTTACTAGTCTATTTTCTATATGTTATATTTTTTATACCTTGAAATCCCCCAAATCTGCTTCACGGACTCAGGCTCAAAACTGGGTCCTCCTGCCAAACCCTACAATCTTCCGGGGGTAAAATACCATGAGGAGTTCCAACCCTAGACCACATGTAACCCCGGAGTTGGTTAGACGTCAGCTATACGCGAGACCCAATTAGTAGGTTAAAATTTGGATTGCACTCTATGACGTTATGCAGCCTTGCTGATTTCAGTTGCTAACTTGCTATATAATCGTTGTTAACTACATGTTTTGTTACTTCAGTAGATTAATTTTTTTCTTATCAATTTCTGTTGCAGAAATTCAAAAGTATGGTCTATTCTTCTGCAATTACAGGTGAGTTGTTTGAACGTGTCTGTTCTGTGGTAGTAAGCTTCACAGATCATGTTTTTGTGCTGTAATTTATTAGGTGTTTGGTCAGTCTTTTAATCACTGATTTATGTTAATGTCATTCACTTTAATCATTACTGTTGTGTGGACACACACACACACACACACACACACTCCTAGTTACTAGCATTATGTGCTTAATGAGAACCAACATCTGAGAAACGTATCATAGTCCTACTAATATAAGATTTTTATTGAACTCGCTAATCACAGTGTAGGGAGGCAGATGCACTAGCACATATGTATAAATGGTATGATATTCATCTGTCTGTAGTGGTGACTCCTAGGCTTAAGATATAATTGATCTGTATAATGATTAATGAGAACCAAAATATGAAAATCATATTTTATAGTACTAATTATATAAGATTTTTATTGATCTCACTTGTCACAGTGTAGGGAAGCAGATGCACTAGCACATATGTATTAATGGTCTTGATATTCATCTTTCTTTAGCGGTGACTACTAGGCTTAAGATATAATTTTACTGGGCTAACTTGGTTTGTACTTATCACCTTTGGGCCTGAGAGAAATGAAATTGTGGCCTTTGAAATCTCTTGCTTAGCACCCAAGAAAACTCTCTGTACTTTGATTTTTTTGTTACTCATTTATGCTGATTCTTTCTTTCTGATGTATCAGTTCCTGCTAAAGCAGCTGAAGCTTACCTTGATGCAAGGAGGGCAATTGAAGAACAAGTTCGAGTGGGTATTTTGTTTCTGTTTCTTGCTGTTTAGTTGGGCACACTGAAATGTTATGATATTGGTTTGTTTGATCACAATGCTTGGTTTTATAGGGTTATACCGAACCATACGCAGAAAAGCTTCTTCCTGATTTGCACCCTATGCACAGACCTATGTATACACTTGTTCTGGATCTACAGGAGACATTACTTTACTCTTATTGGACGGTAAGGCCCTGCTGGAGAATGGTTGGGGATTTTATTGTTCTGCAAATTATAAGATTTATTATTCTGCAAATTATAATAGTATTTGTAGTCTTGTGAATGCATATGTGCACATGATATGAAAGCAATGATTATTCATGTTTGTTCATCTTCGTTTATACTGTGATTGCTCTGTAAATAGTAGCCAATTTTCAATTTACTTTTTATGTGATTACTCATGGATATGTTTTACAGAGAGAAAAGGGCTGGCAGACAATTAAAAGACCTGGAGTTGATGCTTTCTTAGAACATCTTTCTCAGTGTTATGAAATTGTGGTTTGGTCAGACTATTCACAAATGGTAATTTACTATTAGTTGTTTCAGAGCATCTTGCTCAGGCTTTGTTATTTCAGAACATCTTGCTCGGGCTTGTTCCTAACCTGTTTTATATTTTTGTTGAGTTTGAATTAAGTCATAAACAACAGCAGCTTTCTTCTTTGGTGAATGTAGGGCTTTTTCCTAACCTGTTTTATATTTTTGTTGAGTTTGAATTATGTCATAAACACTAACAGCAGCTTTCTTTTTTGGTGAATGTAGGACTTTTTCCTAACCTGTTTTATATTTTTGTTGAGTTTGAATTAAGTCATAAACACTAAAAGCAGCTTTCTTTTTTGGTGAATGTAGTACGTAGATCCAGTAATGGAGAGACTGGACCCAAAACATTGTGTACTTTGGAAGCTAGGAAAGGCTGCCACCAAGTATCAGGATGGAGTGCATTATAGGGTATGTTGGTTCCTACATTTCTGCTGTTCCATTTATTGAATTTAGATTCCTTCTTTTCTGTATCTTCCTGATGGTCGGCAGTTTTTAAGTTCTTTGGAATATGTTCACTGAAATTGGATAGTTGGACGGTATGAACACTTGATTGCCTCTGGCTCATATCTCATTGACTGAACCCGACCCGACTTGTTTTTCTATTGAAAATTTATATTTTGCTTCATTAGTTCAGTAATATTTGCTAAGTTCCAACATAATTCATAATGAAAATGAATCCTACTACTACTTCTGGTCCTGGGCTGTGATGCGTTCAGTGATATGCCTGCCAAACCAGTAAATAATTGGAAATGACTTTCCTCTCTTTATGGGTATCCATTTGGGTTACAACTTACAACGCTGTATCTGTGTTTACATACGTGATCATTAAGCTACATGAGATATTAAGATGTAGTTTTTTGCGGCAGGACCTTTCAAAGCTTAATAGAGATCCAAGAAAGATCATATATCTTAGTGCCCATGCACGAGAAAATAGCCTTCAGCCTGAAAATGGTGCCATGATAAAGCCATTTAAGTCTGAATCGGATGATACAGCTCTTGTAGATTTCATCCCATTTCTTGAATGTAAGTCGTCTGTGCTTTCTGTTCTCAAAATTGAATATTTACGGGAATCCATTGACACCTGTTTGTACCTGGTTTATGTGCAGTTGTTGCCCGTAACAATCCACCAGATATCAGACCAGTATTAGCATCGTATGAAGGACATGATATTCCTGCTGAGTTTATTAGCCGTTCCAAGGAGCATCAGAGGTAATACATCTGTTCAATTTACATTTGTGATTCTATTACTTTTGTTCACTTGGAGATTTTTATATTGGTAAAGAAGCAAAGGGATGTTTTCATTCCATGTTCTTAATTCACAGTTTTTACCCTAAACAAAGACCAAGATACTCTTCTATCTCACCCACCCACGTCTCCCTCACGTCTAAAATCATATGTGATCCCACACATGTTCTATACAGAACTGTTTTTATGTATGTGATTTGCATGGATAATTCACATGTAGAATTCCCAGGTTCAATTCACCTTTCTGTGCAAAGTAGAACAGAATGAGTTACTTACAGGCAATATCGAAGCGCACCCATTAGCATGTCATTGACTGAAAATGACAAGTTGCTTATAATCATACAAGTTAGTTCACATTCTTACAAAACACAATTGAAATTCCATTGCAGGATAATGCAAGAAAAGAAGCAGCATACAATCTGGAGGCGTTAATCCAAGTGACGGAGCCAGAATATGTAAAAACTAGGCGATTGTTTCAGGAGTAATTGGCAATCTGGCTTTGAAGTACACTGAATTAGAGAAGTTATGAAGCCAATTTCAAGTGTTTCTTAGAAAAAAAAAGAAACAAAAATGATTTTGCGGTGTGGATAAAATCAGGAACAGTATATGTTCAGCTCAGTTTTTGGGCTGCTGACACTACTGGCATCTGACCTATTTTCTTTGAACATCAAAGCTCTAACCAGTACCAGTTTACATTTTGACTGTACCTGGAAAGAACGGATATTGATATTGTGCTTCTGAGAATTGCTCTCTGTCACATCTGTTCAATTTTGGTTACGGTCCGTCCAATTGATTGTGTTTTGATTTTATATGAATATTTTTTCCATGTAATAAGGTAGTAATATCACATAATCCAGAAGATGTCACTATGTATTAAATGGAAGAAGAAAATACAAACGTCCCAGGCACGGTGGTTGGATGTAACTAACACCACAAGCTTTGTATTGAATCAAATGATGTCAAATGTTATCTATCTCTGTAATCCAAAATTGTAATTAGTTACATTTCTATTTAAACTTCATGTGGTATAAACAACTCATTGAAATTGAAATCTCCACCTACTATTCCATTCTGTGATTCATTAACACAACGTTCGATTCAGACCAACACTTATTTTCCCTATTCAATCTTGTTCTTGATTGTGTCCTTTTGGTATTTCTGATAGAACAATTTTTTTCCCTAACAAGCTCACATAATCATGAAAAAATTTTAGATCCTCCGGAGGACCACATGACAATCTGAAGTGGTCCTCCCTTGCCAATTAAATTTTGACATGTAGATTTGTTACAACTAAATTATAAACTAAAGTTTTATATATTTTGTGAAAAAGAAAATTATAACAACTTTGCTCCACTGATAATTAAGGTGTCTAAACTTTGTTAAATAATACATTAGTACATGAACTAACACCGTTAAAAGTTACTTTTTAGATCTATTTTTTCTGAGATCTTTTTTCTTTCTTTTAAAGAGTATCAAATGATTTCACTCATACCCTCATGGTGACTTGAACTTATGACTTCATCAATATGTGGTGGATGCGCTTGAGATCTCTCTCTGTTGCCAATTCTCTAATTAACCTCTCTTGCTCTCTTACCAGAAAGCAGCTAACCAGAATTATTTCTCCCTCATATACCAGCAAGTTATTTTGGCTAACCACTCTAGAAATCTCTCTACACCAATACGTACTCTCTATTTTCATAAAAGTTTGATTTATATTAATGATTATATAAAGAAAAGTTAATTTAAATGCGTTTTAATAATACATAAAATGACTTCATATAAATACTATAAATTAATAAATTATAAAGAATCTCATCCCACCAATACCTAATATATATATATATATATATATATATATATATATATATATATATATATACCTAATAGCTAAAAGTTAAAAAATAACTAGCCACCTAGTTAAAATGACTAGTCTGTAACAAACTTCCACATTTAATTAGGATTTATCAATGCTGGAGACAGGCTAACATACCCACTAATACCTAATATATATATATATATATATATATATATATATTATTTCTCATTTAGATTTTGGCACTTGGCATCTTTTTTTTATTTTACAAATTTAACAACACATTTATACTAATATAAGTAAATTCGTTCAAAAAATGTAAATTTGGTTCAGACTTCGTAATTACAACATATAGACATTTATTATAAAAGTTTCAACCAAATATCTTTATCATTATAAAAGCATTGTGAAAAATGTAATTATTTTCTCAATACAAAAAAACACCCCCTAATTACAAACTGAGAACCATATTACGTGAATGAGAAGACAAATTGTCTATGAGCGTGGCTATTGAGACATCCAAATTTGCTCAATTGACCTCACTATTTTTTGAGTTATCAAATGACAAATTTATCCTGTTATATAATGACTATCGAGGACAATAAGTGAAAGATATATATTACTCTCTTAGGCTTTCCAATTCAATAATAATATATTGAATTCTTTACTATTTTCCTAATATATTGTCATTTTCTAATTTTACTACATATTATTGAAACTTTTATATATATAAAACAATGATCCATATCAATCATGTGATGAAAAAGTAATATTACATACATGTGTTGAACGCAATTTTTTTACGAAAAACTAAATAACTATTGCAATGGTCTATCATGAGATAGATAAAAATTAGATATGGTTGATTGTTCTTTAACACAAGTAAAATAGAAAAGAGAAGATAATTCATGTTAAAAAAGAAAAAATTTGTTGATAAAATTAAGTTTATGAAACCCACTACCATGTGTTATTTGATTTTTAAGATATTTATGTTCTTAAATTAAGTAATAAAATTATATATAGTTGAAATATGTAGAGTGAAAATTCTTATAATGACTATAAATTTTTTATTTTAGAGAGAGTAGCTAATTTTTTCTATGATCAATAAAGAAAAAAAAGAATTGGAATTGTAGTGAGTGAATAAGTGGTATAATCAATAATAAGTTAAATATATGTAAATAATATAAACAATGTCATTTTAGAAATTTGGATAGATGTCTAGTGAGTAAATGCTTGTAGTCAAAATTAAACTGAAGATGTGGAGAGCAATGAAGGTATACTGAGAAAATTTGAAGATCTCATGTCAATAGCTATACTCATTGTCTATTTAGTCCAAATATAAAAGATTACATTTACGACAACACATTCGTCTTCACTTTTTTAAAACGTGTCATAAATTTGTAAATTTAGAGTTATAGCGTCTTTGGTGCACCATGATGCACTTAAACCAAGTTAAATGAACAGTTAGATTACATTTATGTCACTATTTATTTTTTAAAGTAAAAACTAAATATAATTATTAACGATTAATATTTTTTAATAAATATTTAGTTCACTAAAAAAAGAATTTTCGATCTAAAGTACCTAATCGAGTTGACGACGGTAACTCAAGAGATCTAATTCAGTCGTGTAGTACAAGAGTGTGCAAATACAGAATATTTCCCCAAAAACAATCCTACACCACATTCAAGAATAATTAGAAAAAGAAAAAAGAAGAAAAAAAATTTTAATGGAGGAGCGTTTACCAAGTGGACAGCTCCAAAGCCTCCCAAGTCAAGTCTTCCTTGTTTCACAAACCACCGATCCAACAAATCATTCCATTGCAGTACAACCCTTATTTCCTTTCTCGTCTTCTTCCTCCAGTACGTACCTCTCTCTCTCTCTCTCTCTCATTCTTCTGTACTACAAAGCAAACACAACCATCAACCCTTTTATAACAACCAACCCAATTCCAGCTCTCCCATCCACAATGCCTCGTTCACTTCTCCTCCATTGTTACTAACTAAATTATAAATTAAGGTGAGTCTTTTATGAGTTTGAACTTAAGGTTTAAGGTATAAGATTTAGAGGATAAGGCATAGGGTATGTTGTTAGGGTTTAGGATATACATTTAGGGTTTAGAGTTTAAAATTTTATAAATCAAAAGGAAACCCAAAATAGTCTTTGACAAAAGAATTAAAATATTTTTTTGTCATGAAAATCCACATGTCAACCATTAAATGGATTTGATGAGGATATACATTTAGGGTTTAGGGTTTAAGATTTTATAAATAAAAAGGAAACCTAAATAGTCTTTGACAAAAGAATTAAAATACTTTTTTGTCATGAAAATCCACATGTCATCCATTAAATGGATTTGATGACCAAATCAGACTGCCACGTGGTTCTCCGGTAGGATTGGAAAATTCCTCCATAATCATATCTACTTGCTAAGAGCAACTTCAACAATACTAGTCATATATAAGTCAAATTTAAACTAAAATAGCTAAAGTTATTTTGGATTGCCACTTTAGAAATTTTCCTACACCAATACTCTCTCACTACCAGAAGAACTACTTTAGCTGACAAAAATTTTCGTCAGCCTATTACAAAAATGACTAATCGTCGGCCTATTACAAAAAAGTTTTATTGTCGGCTATGATATTTAAATATTTTTTATTTTATTTATTATACCATAGCTAAACCCTAAATCATTAACCCTTATTATATCATAGCCGACGAATTATAGGAGGTTCGTCGGCTATATTTTTTTAATTTCACTTATTAGAGCATCTCCAGCAGCTTCCCCATTTTTTTATTTTGTCAAATTTGGAGAATATTGAGTATTTTTTAGGTCCAACAGCTTCCCCATCTCATTCCCTAAAATGGGGATGGAGAAGAAAAATGAGCATTGTTTTCCCAAATTTGCAGCAAAGCTTTCATTCTCCAAAATTTAATTCCTCACAGGCTCCAACAAATTTGTTACAAAAATAGAATATTTTATTAATTATTTTGTTGTTACAATAAAATATATAATCTCTTTTGGTCATAATTAATTATGATATACCATATTTTGTTGTTCTAATAAATGTCAAATCTTCAAAATAAAGAAGCTGTTGGAATTTGAGCATAATATTTTTGAAGAATTTGGTTTTTGCTTCCCCATTTTGAAGAAATTTTGGGAAACCTGCTGGAGATGCTCTTATATTATAGCCGACGATAAATTTTTCATCAGTTAAAATATTGAGACTAAAGCCGACAAAAAAAATTTAGCCGACGAAACTTTTTTGGCCTACGAAAAAAGCCTGTTTTTTTTCGTCGGTTAAAGTACTTACTCTAGTAGTGTCTATTTCAACAAAGTTTGATTTTATATTAATGATTAAATAAAAAAAAGTTAATTTAAATGTGTTTTAATAATACATAAAATAACTTAAAAAAGAATACTATGAATTAACATAAATTATAAAGAGTCTCATATCGGTATCTATATATAACTCGCGAGATATCTAAAAGTTAAAATAGCTAGTCACTAGTTAAAATGACTAGCATGTTTGAAGTTTCTCTAACAAACTTCCACATTTAGGATTTATCAATGGAGACAGGCTGGCATACCCACCAATACCTAATAATTTTTTTCTTTTTATTTTAAACATTTAGATTTTGACACGTGACATCTTTATTGTTTTATTTTACAAATTTTACAACACATTTATAATAATATGCGTAAATTCGTTCAAAAAATATAAATTTGGTTCACACTTCATAATTACAACATATAAACATTTATTACAAAAGTTTCAACATACTCTAGTTGTGTACACCTATATTATTATTATTATTATTATTTATTAACTTTTATGTGACTTTGTCAACTCATTTAAAAAGACATATAAGAACAAACAAATTAATTCATTCTTTCTATCCTGCATGACTAAATAGATACAAACACTTCAACCTGCACGACTACGACTACATAGATACAAACACAAGGCCGATCGAGTTCTCTGTATCTTGGAGGAAGAACTTACTGTTGGTTTTTATCTACAATTTCTATATCTTAGAGTCTTAACTGATTGTTTATTTTGCCTTCATTGCAATTTCAGTTTTGATGCACAGTTCCTCTTCTACTAAGAACCATGTGGAGATACCACCATCATGCAGAAGCCTCTTTCGTATCGATTTGATGGATGTATAGAGCTTCATAATTGAAAACAAATGCCACAATTACTTCTGTATCAAATAAAGATTTGAATTTTTATTTTTATTTTTATTAAGGCCATAAAGTTGGACCTTCGAAGTTCTAGTATTAAGAGGTCTGGCATTTACACCACAAAGCATAAGACAAATATATTTCCAAGCATCTCAAAACATTTCGGCATAAGAGAATGAAATTATAGAGGAACCTTGTCCCCTTCAAGCGCACTTATGTCGAGAAACAGTTCAAATCAGGAATCATGTGGTCTTTGAGCAATACATCGAATAGGCATCCAACATCAATCCCTTATGCAATATTGACATCCAATAGAGAGATGATTACTTGGTATGGTTTCAATTGAGAGAATGTGAGAGATACATCAATGGTAGTGTTGAGGGCTCGTCTACCTGATCAAGGGTATTTTGGTAAAGACTAGAGAGGTATACTAAGGTTTTTAGATATGCAAAAAAGTAAAAGTGAGGTGTAGTGAGTAAGGGACGTATACACGGTAAATTTGGAAGTGCAATTAGAACCATATTACGTAAAAGCATTGTAAAAAATGTAATTATTTTCTTAATACAAAAAACACCACTCAATTACAAAATGAGAACCATATTATGTGAACGAGTGGACAAATTGTCTATTTAGTCCAAATATAAAATATTACATTTACGACAACACATTCATCTTCAATTTTTAAAACAAGTCATAAATTTGTAAATCTAGAGTACCTAATGGAGTTCGCGACTGTAACTAAAGATATCTAATTTAGACGTGTAGTATAGGAGTGTGCAAACATAGAATCTATGTTGCACGAACACTCCTAGAAGTGGAGTGTCCGACACGCCAGACACGATGACACGCGCCCAACACGCCACGTAGCGTGTCAGAAAATGTTGACCTTTCTGACACGACCTGACACTTTGACTGATACTCCACGTCAGCCTCAAACACGCCACGTTATCAACTTCACAGTCTCTTTTAGCGAAACAGAATAAGAAAAAAAGAGGATTGATCCTCGCGTCAGGATCCTCTTCTTAGCCACCATGAGCAACAAGCCTCTTCTCGTGTGAGTTTCCGTCAAGGTTCTCTTTGTCGAAGACCTCTCTGTCGATAGCTGGTGGAGGTCATCAAATATGAGATCTAGGATGGAAGAGATTTGATTAGGGTTTTAAAATTTAAACTAAAAGAGATTTGATTTAGGCTTCAAGAGAGAGAGAGAGATGGTATGATTAGGGTTTAAAAATTGAAACTAAAATTTGGTATAAAATTAAAGAAGAAGAGGAGGCATGATTAGGTGGGTTGCTAGATTTAGTTACACTACCAGCATAAACAATATAACCGACAAATCCTAAAAAAACAGACCGACAAATTTTTTTTTCGTCTGCTAAAGTAGACTTTATTCGACAAAAAAAAAATTTGTCGGCTAAAGTGTAATTTTAGCTGACGAAAAAAAAAATTCGTCGGCTAAACTAATTTTATCGTCTGATATAGTTTGTGAACTTTAGCCGACGAAATTTAAAAAGCTTATCCGACGAAATTAGGGTATTTCGTAGCTAAAATACCTTATACACTACAAAAAATGAAAAGTATTGGCTTCCACGGCTTGCGTCGGCGCATAAAAATCATCGCCAATAGAATAACTTTTGCGACGACAAACCTAGGGTCACAGAAAAGAAAACTTGTAGACCACGGAACTAAAATGATAGAAGTAATTGCGACGGTTATATTATACCATAGCTATATTGTGACGACTAAAAAATTTAGATTCCAAAACAGGTGCCATATCGAAATGTTTTTAGTTCATTTACTCATTCTCCTCTCTCTCTCTCAGTCATTTACTCGTCTGAACTCTGAAGCTAAACCCATCCCTCTCTCCTTGCAACGGCATGGACCTGGCTCACTGGATCCCATTCTGGTAGCACTTGCGGAGCTTCTCCATCTTGGTGGCACTGGACGACGGTCTTTCCTGGAGATGCAGCACGAGATGGCGACTGCGAAGTCCTGCCAGTGTGTGGCCTTGAGGTTGCCATGACGGAGGAAGTACCACTTGTCGTGGTAGAAGTTGATGAGGACGACAGTCTCGTCGTGGGACCAACACGGCGGAGGGAGGGGTAGGTAGGACGATAACAAAACTCAATCCCTAATCATGAATTCGATCTTTGATATCGAGCCAAATTCGATTTTCGGTACTCTTATCTCTCCTTGATTTTTAATTTTCGATTTTGCAATTTCTTGAGTAAAATTTCTTATGTCTGTCAATTTAGGGTTGGGTATGTCGATTTTGTTTATGAATTTGTGATTGATGACGATATATGTTGAATCAGATGATGATATATTCGTCTCTACTCTCTAATTATCATTGTCTTCTTCTCTTAACCAACACCACCTGATACACTAGCTTACAAGACGGAAGAGAGAAAACGACATGAATTCTACTGACAAAGAATCTGAAGTTCTCTCTCTTCACAGCTAGCTTTTGTAAGTTTCAATCTTCTATTGCAATCTTCTCTTTCTCAAACTAGTTATTGTTTCCGGTTTTTCCCCAATAAAATTTGGAGTCTGAATTGTATCATAGATTTCTAATTAGGGAACTTGGATTTGCTTTGTACAAGCTGGGTGTTTGTCATTGATATTGGATTGCTTTCGTTTTTACTGGATGCTGGTGTGCTTAGAGACTTGGCTTCTGGTTGCTTTGAAATTAAGGTAGGGAAAACAAACTTTTCTTTATAGCCTTAACATGTAATTGGGATGATTGTGTTGGAATGTTGTCTCTGCTGTGCAAATTAATAATCATATTACTCTTGTCCTATGTCAAATTGAACACTTATTAAGTTCAATACTGATTTGATCATAAGACCGTAAGTATCCTTGAGATTAGTATCTTTATCCAGTTGAGTGTTCTTGTTGGTATTCTTGATGAAGTGTTGATATATTTACTAAATTGCACTATAGATATTTCGGTGTCCGATTGACTATTGTGATACAAGTCTGGAATGGTAACGGGTGTACGAGTCAAACTCAATGACATATGGGCTTTTTTGGCCATCCAAGTTCGTTTAAGCCTCCAAAATGCTGTTTTTCTAATAACTTAACACACGAAAATGCCTATATCTGCATCTATATGAGGTATTTTGGTCAAACCTTTAACACAACAAACTGTCACCATGATGAGACGCAATTGCCCATCTAAAAATTTTGAGACATTTATTCCTAGATGATAGGGCTCTCCATATGGATAAATAATGGTAAAATAGTAGGCATGTTGTGATTCCGGTAATCAAAATTCACAAACAAAGATATCATCAATATGTTGAAATATGTCTATGGTAAAAAATTCAACTTAATCCGATAAATTTAAGAGCTTCATCCGGACAGTCAATCTAGTAAGTCAAACCCCTAAATTGTATTGACTGCAACTATCAGCACCGAGACCTTATCGGAATTACATGATTTTTCAACCGTAGACGTATTTCACAATTCCAGTCATATTTTATTTCACGACTTTTTGCGTTTGATGTTTCTACATACAGTTTGTTTTTGAAACAGAACATTTACTTAAAACTTGGTAAACAAGTTATACAACATTAGTATGCATGTTGTGATTCCGATAATCAAACTTGAGAAACGAAACTCCGATCGTATAATATGATCATTATATCAAAATATGTCTATAGAAAAAAAATTCAACTTGATCCGACAACGTTAAGGACTCGATCCTTACAGTCAATCCCGTAAGTCAAACCCCTTAACGCACGAAAACAATCATTTAACCATCTAAATTACGTATTTTGCCCAGACCTTCAACTGAAAATTGTTTCAAATCGATGAGATGCAATCAGTGGTATAAAATTTTTTAGGAAAAATAACCACCGGAGATAGAGCTACCTCTAGGGAGAAAGAATGGAAAATTGCGTTGACTGCAACTATCGGCACCGAGACTTTACCTGAATTACGTGATTTTTTCAACCGTAGACGTATTTCACCATTCTGGTCATATCTTATCTCACGACTTTTTTTCATTTGAAGCTTCTATGTATAAGGTTTAGGGGTAGGGTTTTAGCCGATGAAATTAGGGTAATTCATCGGCTAATGTTAAATAAATAAATAACTATAGCCGACGAAATTAGGGTAATTCGTCGGCTAAAGTTAAATAAATAAAATAAATAACTATAACCGACGAAATTAGGGTAATTCGTCGACTAAAGTTAAATAAATAAATAAATAAAATAACTAAATAACTATAGCCGACGAAATTTATTAAAATTCGTCAGCTAAAGTTAATTCAAATTTTCGGCGGGGATTTTGAACTTTTTCTGACTAAAATTTTGAATTTCATCGGTTAAAGTTCAAAATTTTCAAATTCCTGCCAAAAATTTTAAATTTTTCCTATATCTTTCATTTTTCTCCTCCTCCTCCTCTTCATCTTCCTTCCTCCTCCTCCTCCTCCTCCCCTCTTCCTCCTTTGGCGACAGCAACTCCTCATCCTCCTCCTCTAACTCCTCCTCCTCGTCTCCTTCTCCTCCTCTCCTCCTCCACCACAAGTGGAAAAACGAAAAATAAAAATAAATTAATCAAAAATATAAGAAAAAAAAAGAAAAAATAATAACTAACTATAACTGACGAAATTTATTAAAATTCGTCTGCTACAGTTAAATAAAAAAAATAAAATAAATAACTACAGCCGACGAAATTGGCTGAACTTCAAAAAATAAATAAATAAATAAATAACTATAGCCGACGAATTTTAATAAAATTCGTCGGTTAAAGTTAAATAAATAAATAAATAAATAAAAATTAAATAAATATTTATAGCCGACGAATTTTAGTAAAATTGGTCGGCTAAAGTTAAATAAATAAATTACGTCGAATTTTAATAAAATTTCGTCGGTTAAGGACTAAAACTTCGTCGGCCAAAGTCCTGACTTTAAGTGACGTAATTTTTTTTTCGTCCGCTAAATAAATGACTTTGGCCGATGATGAACAATAATTTCATCGGCTAAAGTCTTGGGCGACGGCTTTTTCCGACGACTTTTTAGCCGATGACGTTTCGTCGGATAAGACTTTAGCCGATGAAATTTTTTACTTAGCCAACGAAAAAAATTTATCAACTAAAGTAGTTGCTCTGGTAGTGTTAAAAAACCGAGAGGAATGGGAGGGTGTGAGTGTAAATGTGTAATCTCAACTCAAAGAGAACAAAATGAACCCTAAAAAAATACATTACAAGCTTTTAGTATTTTTTAAGTTTTTTTAAGTATTTAGTAATTTTTATATATTAAAATTATATATAAAATATTAATTATTTATCGTAGACGAAAATCTAATTTTTAAGATTTAATATGTTACAAGTCGTGTTGTCATGTCCATGTCACTGCAACCTAACAATCCACCAAATTCAAGAACAAATAGAAAAAGAAAAAAAAAGTTAAGTGGAATCTTGGTGACGACTATTCTTCGCAAACAAGGGAGGAGCGTTTATCAAGTGGACACCTTCAAACTCCTCCAAAGCCTCCCAAGTCAATCCAGCCAAAAAAATGCTTCCCTCTCTCTGTCACCAAAAAAGTCTTCGTCAATCCATTGCAGTACAACTCTTCTTTCCTTTCTTGTCTTCTTCCTTTAGTTTTGGGCGACGGTTTTTCCTGACGACTTTTTAGCCGACGACGTTTCGTCGGATAAGATTTTAACCGATAAAAATTTTTACTTAGTCTACGAAAAAAATTTGTCGGCTAAATTAGTTATTCTGGTAGTGTTAAAAACATAGAGAGATGAGAATGTAGGTGTAAATGTGTAATCTCAGCTCAAAGAGAACAAAATGAACCCTTAAAAAATACATGAGAAGCTTTTAATATTTTTTAAGTGTTTGGTAATTTTTATATATTAAAATTATATATAAAATATTAATTATTTACCGTATATTTTTAAGATTTACCATGATGTTACAGGTCGTGTTGTCATGTCGATGTCACTGCAACCGAACAAAGAATCTTTCCCAGAAACAATCCTACACCACATTCAAGAACAAATAGAAAAAGAAAAAAAAGTTAAATGGAATCTTGGTGACGACTATTCTTCGCAAACAAGGGAGGAGCGTTTACCAAGTGGACACCTTCAAACTCCTCCAAAGCCTCCCAAGTCAATCCAGCCAAAAAAATGCTTCCCTCTCTCTGTCACCAAAAAATTCTCCGTCATTCCATTGCAGTACAACTCTTCTTTCCTTTCTTGTCTTCTTCCTCCAGTACGTACTTCTCTCACATTCTTCTGTACTGCAAAGCAAACACAGCCATCAACCCTTTTATAACAACCGACCCAACTCTAGTTCTCCCATGTTCGCATTTACCTCCCATCCACAATGCCTCGTTCACTTCTCCTCCTCTTCCTCGTCATCTTCTCCCTCGCCGTCGCCGCCTCCTCCCACAGCGGCCACGGCGATGAAGACGAGGAGGAGCCAACTGCAGCAGACCTCCGAGCCAAGCCTCTGATCCTGACAAAGATCGCGTGTTTGATAGTTATCTTTTTCGGAACATTCATCCCCGGAGTTTCGCCTTACTTCTTGAGATGGAACCAGGGTTTCTTGGTTCTTGGGACCCAGTTCGCTGGAGGGGTGTTTCTCGGGACGGCTTTGATGCATTTTCTGAGCGATGCTGATGAGACTTTTAAGGACTTGACTGAGAAAGAGTACCCTTTTGCCTTCATGTTGGCCTGTGCTGGTTTCTTGATGACAATGCTGGCTGATTGTGTCATTACCTATGTGTTTTCCAAGAAAAGAGATAGTGGCTCTGTTTCTGATCTTGAAATACAAGGTGAGTGGTTTTTCGGATTTGAATTTTTGATATTGGTGTGAGTTAGCTTTCTTTAGAGTCTGGATAAGGATTAAGGAGATTGAATATGTGAGATGTACATGAATTTTCACTCTGGTGTTAAACTGGCGTTGTTTGGTTATGGGGTTGAGAACTAAATTAAATGAAAAAGCTTGGCCGAAGGTATAATGTAGAAGTGGATAGGTGCTAATCCTATAATGTTTTGTGATGATGTTAGACTGGTAGGAGTATCAAATTAATTATTATTTTCTTCATTTCAGGGAGTGTTGAACGTGAAAAAGGCGTCACAGCATCACAGTTCCAGGTGAGATATATAGATTATCTATATAATTCTTGTTTGCTTATGTACCAATTGTGATCTGCCTTGTGGTGTGGGGATGATTGTTGTCCTGAAACTGAATATAGACTTGATTTGAATACCTTGGCAGAGTCATAACCACTTTGTAAATGCATCTGTCGCAAATGTTAGTTCACTTGGGGATAGTGTCCTGTTGATCGTAGCCTTGTGTTTCCACTCGGTCTTTGAGGGCATTGCGATCGGAGTTACTAAGACTAAAGCTGATGCTTGGAAAGCCTTATGGACGATTTCTCTGCACAAGGTATTTGCAGCCATTGCAATGGGAATTGCTCTTCTTCGTATGATGCCTAACCGTGCCTTCCTATCATGCGCTGCCTATGCTTTTGCATTTGCTATTTCAAGTCCTATTGGTGTGGCCATTGGAATTATTATCGATGCGACAACCCAAGGAGCTGTGGCAGATTGGATATTTGCTATTTCAATGGGTCTGGCATGTGGAGTGTTCATCTATGTAGCTGTGAACCATTTGTTGGCCAAGGGTTACACACCTGATAAGCCAGTTTCTCTGGACAAATCCCATTACAAGTTTTTGGCAGTGTTGTTAGGTGTTGGCGTTATTGCTGTTGTAATGATCTGGGATACTTGAAGACATGCTGAGGGTTGTGCCTTCACCATATTAGATTCATTGTGAAAGAATGCCTAATGATGCGTATATTTCTTGCGGCTTCTTTGGAAAGTTGTAAGGGTAGGGGCCTAGGATCATGGGTAAACGGGTTTTGTTTGTATTAATTTCGTGAAGTTATTAGTTCAGGCTACAAGACTGTTGTCATTCCCAATATAGTGAAATTTTTCACAAATTGCATTGCTCCTGATTTGAATTTATCCTTGTTAAGTTGTAGTTCTTTTGGATTTCACAGCACAAACGGCTTGACAATCCTCTAGGTGAACATCATTTTATATCTTGACAGATTGACTGACTGAGAATTCATATCTTGGGTTCAATTTGACAGTATATGACAGGTTATGTATGTCAGAAAAGAAAGGGATGTTATCTGTTTAGATTTTTCCCGTTATAATGTCTCAATGTTCCTTTGGAGTTGCAAGTACTGCACCAGGACTGCTCTTTTGGGAAGGGATGAACAAATCTGTCTAAATAGTGGAAATTTATTTACAAGTTAACTGATGCATAATTGTCTCCAAAAATCAAAGATCTTACCACACAAGATCCAAGAACATATGAAGGAGAAATGGAAATGGAACAAGAAGGCCTGCCAGATTTGGATATAAATTCACTAGCTCTGAGACGAACTATATGATCTCCAGGTTCCGTTTTGTTTCATTCCTGTGATATTATTATTGCAATATTGCTAGATGTTATGCTGCTTTGCGATTTTGCTTTAGAACACTGTTAATCTTTCTCTTGTGCTGCTTTGCGATCTGCTTTCAAGCATTGTGGAAACTCTATCCAGAATTTCAATAGAATCATCACCTTCTTCTTCCTCTTCATTTTCATCTTCAATGACAGGTTCAGTTTCATCATCCTCACTCTTCTCTTCTTTGTCATCATCTTCCTCAACAATGTGTTGCCTCCCAGTCCTAAGAACCTCCTGGTTTGATGTCCCTAGCTCCATGTACAAGATTTTTCAGCACCCAAGTTACAACTTTCATGCCAAAGAGATTGGCAAAAAAGAGAATAAAGTAAACATTTGCAGTGAAAACAAACTTCATATTCCTTGCTTGCAATTCATGGTTTCTTATACATTATTTCATTTACTGCTTTATGACTCCAACTTGAACTGTCTTTCCTGTGAGGCTGATGACTTGGTACTAAAGATTTCTTTCCTGCTCAAGATTGAGAAGTGTCATCCTATCAGTCTCTTCCATCTCTCTGAAACTCCAACATGAACTCATTTAATGGGAATACTAAGATGATATCAACAGAAACACCTGAGATTATTTTCAAAAAAAAAAAAGAATTTGAATTACAGGAACCTGCAAGTGCAACACACCAGTAACATAAATGAATAATTCAATTTTAATGTTCTCCCTTCTGATATATTTCTATAGAAGAATAAGTGGTCGGCTCCAGATGAGCACTAGGTTCGTTTCAATCATCAGCGACGTCTGTGATAAATTAATCTCCTCTGACCTGTCCACTACTTATCTAAAATTGTTTATTCAACGTTCTTCAAGAACAGACAAGATAATATATTTCAACGATACCATTTCCTCTGACTTTGGATTAAGTTAAGTCTATTATAATTACATGACTTATATGTAGAACTGTTTATCAAACATTATTGTATAAAGTTCAAATTTTTACTTATATGATCACTTTCAAACCAATGAAAGTTTCAATAATGAAAAAAATATCAATACAAAAAATAAATGCATGAGAAAACCGATCGATAAAAATTTGAAAATGAAATTTGAAAAAGGCATAGATGCACATTAAAGCTTTGGCAGGTGTTTGTATGGCGTTATCAATCAGGTTGCTGTTCTATCTGGAGCACAAACAGCTGACTCGAAATCCTCACATACTTGATGGAAAGTTTTGAAGCAAATGTACTGAACTGTACTGTTAGAGTATATAGCTGATGCCATAATCTTAAGTGAGGCTATATTAATCTTGCAGTTTTGTTAAATATGAGTCGTGTTGGCTCAAGTTCAGGCAGTGTTAGGAAGAGTCTATTATGTTACTTGCTTCTAACTATTGTAAACTATATGACTATATCTGGATTGTCATCCAACTTTTGTAAGCTATATAACTATATCTCACTACCAGTGCAGACACTTTAGCCGACGAAACTTTTCCATCGACAACTTGTTAAAATAATTCGTCAGCTATGAGTTCGTCAGGAAAAAGTCGTCGACTATGACTTTAGCTGACGAAACTGAAACTCGTCGTCAGGTAAAGTCTCATACTTTAGCCGATAACAATATAATGTATATTTCATCGGCTAAAGTCTCAGACCATAATCGATGATACAACATGTCGTCGACTATAGTCTAAGACTTTAGCCGACGACATATACAAGATATCGTCGACTAAAGAATTTAATTAAAAAACGATAGCTTACGAGTTATCGTCAGCTAAAGAATAATTTAAAATAAATAAATAAATAAAAACGGCTAGAATTTAAAATAAAAAAAATAATTTGAAATACTTTAGCCAACGAATTATATATAGTATGTTTTGTTGGCTAAAGTAAAATATATATATATATAAATACTATAGCCGACGAAACTTACCATAATTTGACGGCTAAAGTAAAAAAAACTGCTACAGCCGACGAATTAAGTTTTGTCGGTTATAAGTCCATTACATTAAAAAAAACCCTCAAAATTTTTAAATTACCATTACCTACAACTTGCAAAATACACTAAAACAATTGCATATAACTAACAACACCTAAAATGGAGATAAAACACGTTTTTCATTAAAAAATTTAAAAATTGTTCATAAAGTCATAAAACTATATAATCATTCAACTACACAAAATCTATATCGTCTAAATTTATATCCGAGTCTGGGGACTGCTGCTGAGAAGGTTGATGCTGGTGAGGAGGTTGTGGCGGCTGAGGTAGCAGTATAGGTGTAGGCATGGGTGGAAGCGGAAGTCCTTGAAGTTGGGCAGTTGTAAAGTCCTGCAAGTACTGTAACATTTGCTTCTGTTGGGCCTTCTGGGTGGCGTATACTGCAGCATTATAGTCCTGTACGGCGGCAGTATAAGTTGTCTAGGCTGCATGATAGGCAGCATGAGCGACATTATAGACAGCCTGAGCAACTTGCTGTTTTCGCAACCTTTGAACTTCTGACTCTAGCTGAGCCAGATATTGGGGTGATTGCTGAGCTGCCAAAATCGTACTCATTAAGCACTACTAAAATTTATTTTCTTATCCATTTTCTGAGAGGCACATCTTTTTCTACGGTCTCATCAAATGCATTGTTATCGAACCGCCATTCGTGATTATATGGATGAAGAGTACGATGACCCAATTTGCATATCTTGTTGCAATGGCTGTTGCTCCCCTCATCACTAAGACACTCTGAACAAGCCTTATATCCCCTAGCAACGTTACCCGACAACATCTCACGGATAGGAAAATCATTGATGGTACCAACAAACATGACATGTATCTGGAATATCTCGTGTCTGTACTTGTCATAAGTGAGATGACCAACGTCCCAAAAAAAAACTTAAGCTCTTCAATCAAGGGTCTCAAATACATATCGATACACTTCCATGGATAACAGGGCCCCATAATCAACAAACTCAACATATTGTATTACTTCTTCATGTACAACTATGGAGGAAGGTTGTATCGTACCAAAATCACCGGTCATACACTGTATTGAAAACTCATGTTGCCAAAGAGTTGAACCTGTTGGATGAGAGCCTGTGACAGGACCCACCCCGGATTAAACCCCTTTAACCCGAAGTAAATCCTGCGGGGACCACCTCAAGGGAACTTCTTACCGCAACTCCCTTGAAATGGCCAACCCTTCCTACACAACTAACTAAACCGGGTTAGTCAGAGCAGTCTATAGAGATGATTACCCAAAGAATTTCAAGCAGCAACGGAAATGATCGACTATGCCTCGACTCTCGTACGCGCTCGACCTCCTCTCAAGAACCCTGCATCACTGGGCATTTAAAAACGAAAGGCCCAGGGGAGAAACATTTAAAAACCGTTAGAGTGAGTGGACGAAAATCACATATAAAAACTTCATTTCCTGTAATGTTCTCCCAAAAGTATATCAATTTAAAAAAAATCATTTATGCATGCCCACAATTACTAAATTTCCGCAAGTGCATAATAAGATAAACCAACAAGGAATATGGGAAGAGAAATGTTCACCAAACATAATAAGTCTGACCTCTCAGACTAGGGTCGGAGCTAAGAGCTCTAGTAGCGCCCTCACGCTACGCTATGCTAGCTAGATAAAATAATACGGTCAACCCTTATAATATCAACCTGACCTCTCAGGCTTGTCTGACCTCTCAGACCAGGGTCGGAGCTAAGAGCTCTGGATAAAGTGGAAATGGTCAACCCTCATAGTGCACTACGTAATTTGCCTGACCTCTCAGGCTAGGGTCGGAGCTAAGAGCTCTAGTAGCGCCCTCACGCTACTCTAGCTAGCATAATCATTGGTCAACCCTTAAAATATAATTCACAACAATACTTTAATCAAATTCTCTTCCCAAAATAAATAAGTAAACAATTCCTTGACATATATGCATAGACCCAATCTCCAACGAAGTCTCGGGTTCAATTCCATTCGTAGGACGGCCCTCACCGTCTATAACCATTTTCGGAAGAAATAGAAAATCGAGTAATAACGTAAATACGTTCAAGAACCCGAGAGATATATAATTCTCGAAAACAATCATAAACATCATGCAATTAACTCAATAATTAAGGCATGCATTTATTTAAAATAATATGTCCACTCACAGTACTATTGCGACCTTCCCGCTCGGAAAGCTCCTCGAGCGAAACCCTCGACTACCGCGTAGTCGAGCCCGTCTCACGTCCGACCAGAGACTGTACAACAAATCATCAAATTAGTCAATCACAGTTGACTTGGTCTTTTCCTAGTTTGACCAGGAAATTCCTATTTGACCTCAAGTTGACCAAGTTCCTTTTTATGACACTTTAACCTTTTTGACTTCCTTTCCCGATTATCGACTCTTAACTCAATTTACCGAAAGTCCGACTCCGCTTCCGAACATTTCCGTTATCACTTAAATTTGACGTTAAGGTGTCACGTATTAATCAATAAATTTAACTTCGAGTCGATATACCGATTTAACATTTCCTCAAAAAATCCAGTTATCAATTCCCGATAACAATTTAACATTTTACCGAATTAACCAACTAGTGTCCAACTTCATTGAACTTCAACCCTTTAACCATCTATCTGAAAATACAACTTCCCCAAAGTGAAAGCTTTCCTTTAATGGAAACTTTCCCAAAATGGAAAGTTTCCCAAATTAACAGGTTTCCAAACTTAGAAGGTTTCCCAAAATGGCAACTTCCTAATTACGTCCAATTAACCGTAATTAATCCAATTCTTTAATTTACGGAAACTTTACGGCAATTAGGTTATTGAAAGAATCAACTCCTACCTCTTCGGCATTCAGCCGGTTTTACCGTATCACCGGAATCTACGTCGGATTCCGGTGACTTGCCGGAATTTCGCCAGAGTTTCCCCGTTTCTCGATCACCAAGTTCTCGACATGAAACCACGCAAACAACACTAAGTCAGCAACCCAACAATGATTCCAATAACACCAAACAATAAAATACAGCATTCAACTTCCTAAACATGAACCTTGCATTCCCAGATCATCTTAACACCAAATTTGAATACATATATAAAACTACCTTACTTCCCCAGCAGCCATCTTAATCATCAGTCAAAAAACTTCATCTCTAAGTTAAGCACAACCAATTAAACTAGCTTCTGTCAATATCAACATAACTATTTCAAAACCCAAAATTGCCAAAACGTCTCCAACCATGGCAACCGTAATTGTGTATTAACTTTTGATATCATAACATATACTAACAACTATAGAACCACCACCTCTATCATGCCCGAACACAGTAGCAGACCAACACTGCCCAAAAACCCCAACTTCTCCAAAATACACTCAAACTCGAATTCAATTATACAAAGAGTTAGAACACGAAGAGTAGGTCATCTTTCATACCTCACTTTCCTCCGCCGGTGACCGAAGAACACCGAACCATGACCCGAAAATCTCGACTGCTTCTCCTCTTCGAATCTCTCTCCACTAAGCCCTCTTGGAGAATAAACACCACAGGGACGTCCACAAGCTCACGGCGAAGCTACCAACACCTCTCGTGCTCGCCGCCGTGACCTAGATCGGAATAACCCGATTGCACCCTAAAACTTCTCTCCTCTGATTCTCTCTCACCGGAGCTTCTCTGCCGGAACCAAGACCACAGATGTGTTGGGGACGGCGAGGCGAAGCTCGGGTCACCGGTGCGCCGCCGAGAGAAGGACATTTGAGGGAGGCGAAATCGGAGCACAGTGACGGAGTCGAGAGGAAGAACAGCCGGTCAACCCTTCACTTTCATTTCTGACCAAAGTCAACTCCTCTTAATTCCTTTTATACTCAAATCAACGGTTAAGATCAAAACCCTAATAGATCTAATGGTTCAGATTAAAGAAGGTGAAAAGTGAAAAGGTTAAATGGTAATTCTCCCTTTTTACCGGATGGATAATTAAAAATTACCATAAACTTCTGAAATTCACAGAAATTAGCCGGAAGCTCCGAAAAATATTCCGGAAATACCGGGAGACTCGTGTTGACACGTACTACAACATCGAGTCATCAATTCAGGTATTTGGTATACTTTTAAAAACTCGAAAATTAACTCGAGCGATAACTTATCGAATTGTCGATCGTAGTTAAAAATCCTCGGTAACTCGTAAACCTCGGTGAAAAGTAACTTTTGTTAACTTTAGAAGATTCGGGGTGTGACAATTCTCCCCACCTTATAAAAATTTCGTCCTCGAAATTTCTATACTCAAAGTCCAATACTGTGGGGGATAGTACCACTTAAAATAATAATATTGTTCTCCAATATCACTTCCTTCTGAGAACTCATTTGAAACGCCTCACGAATAGCATTGTCAAAACTCTAAACACATGCCCTTTACGCTCAACATAATAACTTCGACCAGTAACCAACCTCCTATCCCTTCTGGTTTAGCCAACTAAACACAACCCAATATTCTTACTAACCACAAGTGACGTCGTCACAATACTACTAATACTCATCTGATCCAATAACACCTCGCTTGTCGCGAGTAAAATTTCTTCAAGAACACTCGTATTCTTTCGTTGAATTTAGATATCAACTCAACACATTCCCTCTGCAGGAAATGACTACCACGCCCGAGGAGTAGGGTCCGATGTCACTAATGGATTTAAATCCTCTGGTAACACAATACCACGTGGAGCCAAATCTACTGACAACAAGTCCACGAGAAAACCATGATCACATTGTGTTACACAAACCATCACCTCATTTGAACCGGCTCCCTGATTTGGTTTACGCTTTCTAGAAACTATTCTGTCATGTTGTAGAGTAATTGTCTTCCCTTACTCTATCATTACTCAAACCATAGTACACCCAGGACACGAGTTGCCATGAATTTTAGCGTAAATCCAAAATCATAGCCTTTTACTCAGGGAGATACAAATCTCCAGACATCGAGATCCAACAATACTTACTCCTCGCATGAAGACAATGGTCAGACTACGTACTACTCACGTAACTATTCTGACACAAATCCTGACTTTTACTCACAATCCAAACATTAGAGTCACCAACTCAATTATCACTTGGTGATGTCATAGCGTACTTTACAACTGGTAATACATACCCGTACTACTCTTAGGTGAGGTGCCACTGCCCTCCCTATCTCTTACCTTAACCTGGGATGACGCATAGTGCAGAACTTGCACTTCAACCAACCGTGCGTCTATTAAACAATATCCGCATCACAATCTGGGATTTAATTACCATTAAATGACTCCCAGAGCCTTACCCGCTCAACAAGGATATTCCATTCCCAAAGGCCTCCATTACCAAATCGTCTGGTAACAACCGACAAACCTGGACACTTAACCAGACCAGGCATCTACATGAAATTTAGTGTCACTGGTGCACACCCAAAGGAACCCTTGATCAAAGCATCGGGAAATTAATTCCGCCTGAACTTAGCCATACTGATCACCGAGCATCCAGTTATCAAGACACAAATTAACAAATGTCATCACCGCACTGGGCGAGTACACACCACAGAGTCAACTCGTACAACTGGACAGTTTCTAACAAAACTGTCCCTCAGGCTCTGCCAGTTTACCATCCACCGCAACCTCTATTCGGTAAGATTCAAAATTCTCAATCGCTTACCACTCTAGATCTTAATTCACAAGATCCACTGCCACACGTTAACATCCTCTCAGATCATAACTTAATCTGAACGTAGCTTAATCACTCCACGGTTTCCGATGGAGTGTTGCCAACTTAGCAACATACTTTACTACCCTTGTAACAATTTGGTTTCCAAAACCTTGACTCGTAACACCTTTGAGTCATCAAAGAAACTCTTTCCTCAGTTTCACCGCTTTCACACTCACCGAAAATGTTGACAATTTTGAGGGTCACCTCCAATGATCTTTCTTGCTACCACTTTACACTCGTGGCGCCAAGAACTGCCGTTAGGTCAAAAATTCCTAACAAGTAGGGTCACTACTCAAATGACCAATGACCATAGCAACGCCAACAAAACTTTAATCCTCTTAGGATTTCCTTAAATTAACCTCAATAATTGATCTCCCAGATCTTAATCCTTATTTCCCATATCAAGATTGAGAATATTTCCTGTCACTGCAGTGAGTGTAACTTATGAACCCCAAACACGACTAAGTACACATTCGGTTACAATAATTGAGTAGACAGCCAGTGAGTGCACAAATTCCCATGCCATCAAGCTCAGTTAATCGCCCTCGAGGAAACCTAGTGTCATAACGGACGACTTGGTTGCAGGTTGAAGCTTGACCATCTACAACATTCTCACTCCTATTCAATGATTCAGTAAACCTTGCCTCACTGCTGTCCCTTCACCTTTTCCGTGCATTTAACTCAGCAGGCAATCAACCACTTACTGACAACATATAATAATCTCGCTAACCATCATAAGAGTCGGAGCGACTATCAATGACCCACTTCCGACCTGTACTTAAATGGTTAGACCATCTACTGGACGTTTTGCACCAAAACCTCTAATCCAGCCTCCTTAATCTCCGTTCTCAATAAACAGAGCTCTCATGACACATTCTAAAGATGATGTCATCACCAGCCTTAGTCACTTACCTGGTGTCATTTTGACCACACACAGCTGTACCATATAATTATGCCTTACCAGCATGTGCTACCCAAATTTCAACTTTACCACTTCCCTACACAGGAGGGTACACGTGCTCATGTGAAGTATACCCATGTACATCTTCAGCCGTCAAACAGTGCCGTTTGCACAACTACCGGCTCCTACCCACAATAATACCAAGTCCATCAAGGCTCGTATCACTATCTCCGGTACCCCAAGCACTCTTGGTCCGAGACCCGGTGGCTTGTTGCCACTTTCAACATGTTCCTTAAAATTCCAGAACCACTTAACTTTAATTACCCCAAGTAACGCTTTCTCGATCTGAAAATCGATCTCTAATACAGCCAACCTGGAGACTCCTCCACTGGTGTACTAATTACAACACTTTGACCGCAGGTGGATAACTCACCTTATGGTTGACATGAGCCCCAAGATCTGGTGACACGATTTTTTTTTTTTTTTTTTTTTTTTACCTTCACGATAACTGGCCCAATGACCATTGTCACCAACAATCCAATTCACGCTTGGACTCACTAACAATTCAAATCTTTCTAGTACCCTAAACATGGGTGGCTGGAACGAAGAGGATCTCGTCGCAACTGACGACAACAATGTCAGCACCAAAGCTGACCCAAACCATTATTTTCAGTGGCTGTCCCATAAAGCATCAAGTGACCAAAACAGCCTTTACTTCCTTAACATTCTTCAATAGTGTCACATCATGGACTCGTCACTAGAAAAAGTCCATTGATCACAAATAATAACACTCAATTCCCTTGAGTCTTTCCTCTTCATACGTCAGTTGGTTTTTCTGAAACCACACTCATGACGAACCTCAACAAAATCGTGGCAATCGTCAAATCTTATTATTCATCCTTTCTGAACAATCGCGTTAGGCGACTTCATCTCTTACATTAACTCGTACGACTCTCCACTGTTAAGAGTCTCATAACTCGAACACCAAAGCCTTGTCTTAGGCTTCTACAGCATCCCTGTCAACAACCATGACAGCCCCTCAGGTGTGAATTAGCTGTTTCACCACCGAATATTCACACAAATGTTCAAGCTCGTTAAATAGCGGGAGTTTACAGCTCGATCCCCAACTCAAATCTCGTAAATCAATGGGGGATACCAAAAACATAAATACGTAACGAGCTTACCTTGTTCCTTACAGGAACTCTCTATGAGGTCGCGCGTACTGAGGCATAGTCTTGAAAATTCGATCGTTTATAGGACCACTCGGTCCATATCTCAATCAGGAAGTACTAACTCATATCCTTAATAAACACTAAGCGTCCAAGCATAAAATGCCGATGGATCCGCCGCGGTCGGACCATCACTCTATAGACACTAAGTGATACCAAGTATATGAGGTAGTAACAGGAACGATAACCTAATGCTCTGATACCATTGACAGGACCCACCCCGGATTAAACCCCTTTAACCCGAAGTAAATCCTGCGGGGACCACCTCAAGGGAACTTCTTACCGCAACTCCCTTGAAATGGCCAACCCTTCCTACACAACTAACTAAACCGGGTTAGTCAGAGCAGTCTATAGAGATGATTACCCAAAGAATTTCAAGCAGCAACGGAAATGATCGACTATGCCTCGACTCTCGTACGCGCTCGACCTCCTCTCAAGAACCCTGCATCACTGGGCATTTAAAAACGAAAGGCCCAGGGGAGAAACATTTAAAAACCGTTAGAGTGAGTGGACGAAAATCACATATAAAAACTTCATTTCCTGTAATGTTCTCCCAAAAGTATATCAATTTAAAAAAAATCATTTATGCATGCCCACAATTACTAAATTTCCGCAAGTGCATAATAAGATAAACCAACAAGGAATATGGGAAGAGAAATGTTCACCAAACATAATAAGTCTGACCTCTCAGACTAGGGTCGGAGCTAAGAGCTCTAGTAGCGCCCTCACGCTACGCTATGCTAGCTAGATAAAATAATACGGTCAACCCTTATAATATCAACCTGACCTCTCAGGCTTGTCTGACCTCTCAGACCAGGGTCGGAGCTAAGAGCTCTGGATAAAGTGGAAATGGTCAACCCTCATAGTGCACTACGTAATTTGCCTGACCTCTCAGGCTAGGGTCGGAGCTAAGAGCTCTAGTAGCGCCCTCACGCTACTCTAGCTAGCATAATCATTGGTCAACCCTTAAAATATAATTCACAACAATACTTTAATCAAATTCTCTTCCCAAAATAAATAAGTAAACAATTCCTTGACATATATGCATAGACCCAATCTCCAACGAAGTCTCGGGTTCAATTCCATTCGTAGGACGGCCCTCACCGTCTATAACCATTTTCGGAAGAAATAGAAAATCGAGTAATAACGTAAATACGTTCAAGAACCCGAGAGATATATAATTCTCGAAAACAATCATAAACATCATGCAATTAACTCAATAATTAAGGCATGCATTTATTTAAAATAATATGTCCACTCACAGTACTATTGCGACCTTCCCGCTCGGAAAGCTCCTCGAGCGAAACCCTCGACTACCGCGTAGTCGAGCCCGTCTCACGTCCGACCAGAGACTGTACAACAAATCATCAAATTAGTCAATCACAGTTGACTTGGTCTTTTCCTAGTTTGACCAGGAAATTCCTATTTGACCTCAAGTTGACCAAGTTCCTTTTTATGACACTTTAACCTTTTTGACTTCCTTTCCCGATTATCGACTCTTAACTCAATTTACCGAAAGTCCGACTCCGCTTCCGAACATTTCCGTTATCACTTAAATTTGACGTTAAGGTGTCACGTATTAATCAATAAATTTAACTTCGAGTCGATATACCGATTTAACATTTCCTCAAAAAATCCAGTTATCAATTCCCGATAACAATTTAACATTTTACCGAATTAACCAACTAGTGTCCAACTTCATTGAACTTCAACCCTTTAACCATCTATCTGAAAATACAACTTCCCCAAAGTGAAAGCTTTCCTTTAATGGAAACTTTCCCAAAATGGAAAGTTTCCCAAATTAACAGGTTTCCAAACTTAGAAGGTTTCCCAAAATGGCAACTTCCTAATTACGTCCAATTAACCGTAATTAATCCAATTCTTTAATTTACGGAAACTTTACGGCAATTAGGTTATTGAAAGAATCAACTCCTACCTCTTCGGCATTCAGCCGGTTTTACCGTATCACCGGAATCTACGTCGGATTCCGGTGACTTGCCGGAATTTCGCCAGAGTTTCCCCGTTTCTCGATCACCAAGTTCTCGACATGAAACCACGCAAACAACACTAAGTCAGCAACCCAACAATGATTCCAATAACACCAAACAATAAAATACAGCATTCAACTTCCTAAACATGAACCTTGCATTCCCAGATCATCTTAACACCAAATTTGAATACATATATAAAACTACCTTACTTCCCCAGCAGCCATCTTAATCATCAGTCAAAAAACTTCATCTCTAAGTTAAGCACAACCAATTAAACTAGCTTCTGTCAATATCAACATAACTATTTCAAAACCCAAAATTGCCAAAACGTCTCCAACCATGGCAACCGTAATTGTGTATTAACTTTTGATATCATAACATATACTAACAACTATAGAACCACCACCTCTATCACCGCCGAACACAGTAGCAGACCAACACTGCCCAAAAACCCCAACTTCTCCAAAATACACTCAAACTCGAATTCAATTATACAAAGAGTTAGAACACGAAGAGTAGGTCATCTTTCATACCTCACTTTCCTCCGCCGGTGACCGAAGAACACCGAACCATGACCCGAAAATCTCGACTGCTTCTCCTCTTCGAATCTCTCTCCACTAAGCCCTCTTGGAGAATAAACACCACAGGGACGTCCACAAGCTCACGGCGAAGCTACCAACACCTCTCGTGCTCGCCGCCGTGACCTAGATCGGAATAACCCGATTGCACCCTAAAACTTCTCTCCTCTGATTCTCTCTCACCGGAGCTTCTCTGCCGGAACCAAGACCACAGATGTGTTGGGGACGGCGAGGCGAAGCTCGGGTCACCGGTGCGCCGCCGAGAGAAGGACATTTGAGGGAGGCGAAATCGGAGCACAGTGACGGAGTCGAGAGGAAGAACAGCCGGTCAACCCTTCACTTTCATTTCTGACCAAAGTCAACTCCTCTTAATTCCTTTTATACTCAAATCAACGGTTAAGATCAAAACCCTAATAGATCTAATGGTTCAGATTAAAGAAGGTGAAAAGTGAAAAGGTTAAATGGTAATTCTCCCTTTTTACCGGATGGATAATTAAAAATTACCATAAACTTCTGAAATTCACAGAAATTAGCCGGAAGCTCCGAAAAATATTCCGGAAATACCGGGAGACTCGTGTTGACACGTACTACAACATCGAGTCATCAATTCAGGTATTTGGTATACTTTTAAAAACTCGAAAATTAACTCGAGCGATAACTTATCGAATTGTCGATCGTAGTTAAAAATCCTCGGTAACTCGTAAACCTCGGTGAAAAGTAACTTTTGTTAACTTTAGAAGATTCGGGGTGTGACAGCCTGAGCCTCACATTTCGAACTCTGATGCAAAATGAGAAAACTCCATGTCTATATGCTTCCAAGCCTCCCCGTCAGCAGGGTATATAAGGGTATCTTCGTCATGGAATTCCATATCAGCGTGTCATCTCATAGCTTTGGCCGTGTGTGAAGACATCTACAACTACACCAGCCTATCCCTCAACGGGAAATAACGAAGTACCTTCACAGGCTTCCTATTGCATGCAAGAGTCATCTTATACCTGTTAGTGTGACATAACGAACATGCGTCAAGGCCACCAAGGTCATTCCCTTCAGGATCTTTACCCTAGAAGAGAACACAGTCATATCTGCATGCATGGATCTTAATGTAGGAAAGCCTAAGATCTGTCACGATACATCAGACCTTATGATGAGTGGTAGGAAGACGATGATCGGTGGGCAGCATCGAAGCAGTGTACTGTAGATAATCATCAACAGCCTTTACGGTCGATTTGTCTCAACTTTAATCTTCATTACGTTCATCCCACTTTCAAGAACGGTCTTTTGACAACCGGGGTATACAGGTGTCTATTGAAAAACAAGCAGTTTGTTGTACTTGTCAATACCAGCAGTGTTGACAACTCTAGAGAAAGGTTGAACCGGCTCAACAAACGAGAACCCATTAACGGCTACAGACATATGCAGTCCTTGAGTGCATACACCGCTCTCATAAAAAAACATATCGTTGATAAAGACCGTTGTTGGATCGTTGGATGTATTGCCCGTCTCAGAAAATTGTCCATGATCATGCGGACCCCCTAATGATATTTCATTGTGATAAATCCAACATGTGTACTTCTCCCAAAACCCGTTACTCTTCAGGTGTTGTCATACTTTGTCAATCGCAAATCGATACATATCGCTGCGATACTGACATTTTGTGCACGGGTAATAGAAAATTGTATTTCCGTTAGCATTAGCCAGCACATATTCCAGAAAACTCATGACTCCTTTATCATATCTTTTTGTCTCATTTTGGAAGCGAAATCCAACTCTTATCCATATCCTGAAAAAAATATATGTATAGTTCTAATTAATTAAATTTCATATATAAAATCTCAATTCATTTAATATTCTACTACAACTAATTAATAACAAATTAATTAACATACACACGTGCACATATATATATATATAGTACAAATTATATGGATTGATTGCTCATTCAAATGAAAGCAGATCTGACCTGCCCATTTTAATTAATCATGATAAAAAGACTTTTTTAACTCTAACCTAAATATCTACCACTCATCTCTCTCATTCAATCTGAAATCATTCTCTCTCTCTAGATCAGAGACCTACACCAGCTCCAGATTTGTGCTCGACACTGATGATTGTCACCACAAACAGCAACACGAAGCACTGGTGACACCATACGCCCAAGATCCAAGCTCGTCATTATGCAACGAACCTCTCTCCTCCATATCAGAGTCCGAGCCAGCTCCAGATCAGAGCTCGACGTTGGTGATCATGTTGTTTTACCTGTTGGCGTTCTCCATGGAGATCTGGTCGAGGACCATGGAGATCTAGATGATGGATGACGAACATGAAGATCTAGACGACGACCATGGAGATCTGGATGACGACAACTACAATGATATTAGCTCGACCCTGAAGATCTCTGCCTCCACCTTTGGATTCTGACGCCGTCGCTTGAGTTTGTTCATATCCTCAAGTTTACTATCTCAGTAAAAGTTTACTAAGGGTAGTAAATTTTATTTTTCGCATCTAAGTTGATTTTTCACTGTTTTTAATGTGTCTAAGGGTAGTAAACTTTATTTTTCACATCTAAGTTTATTTTCATTGATTTTAATGTGTATAATGGGCCTCGAAGATATTGTTTTGCAAGTTTACTATATATCTCTGGTAAAGTTTACTACCTCTAGTAAAAATTTATTAGGAGTAGTAAACTTACGAATTACTACCAACACTACCAGAAAAAAGACTTTAGATGACGAAAAAAAATTCGTCGGCTAAACTAATTTTTTCATCTGCTATAGTCTGTGAACTTTAGCCTACAAAATTTGAAAAGTTTAGCTGACGAAATTAGGGTATTTCGTCGGTTAAAGTACCTTTTACTTACAAAATTGCAATACAGAAATTTAGGTGTCCGATTGACTATTGTGATACCAATCTGGAAGTGGAACAGCTATACGAGTCAAACGCATCGCTAATGCCATGACAAATGGGCTTTTTAGTCATCCGAGTTTTTTTAAGGCTTTAAAATGCAGTTTTTCTAACCACTTAACACATGAAAATGCTTATATATTCATCCATATGAGGTATTTTGGTCGAACCTTCAACACAAAAAACTCTCACCATGATGAGACGCAACTAACCATCTAAAAATTTTGAGACATTTACCCCTCGATGATAGGGCTCCCCATAGGAATAAATAATTGTTAATAGTAGGCATGTTTTGATTCCGGTCATGAAAATTCACAAATAAAAAAACGACAGTCAGATATCATTAATATATTAAAATATGTCTATGGTAAAAAATTTGAATTGATCTGATAAATTTAAGAGCTTGATCCGAACGGTCAATCTCGTAAGTCAAACCCCTAAATTCTATTGACCGCAACTATCAGCACCGAGACTTAATCTGAATTACGTGATTTTTCAACCATAGATGTATTTCACCATTCCGGTAATATCTTATTTCATGACTTTTTTACGTTTGAAGTTTCTACGTAGAGTTTGTTTTTGAAACAGAACATTTATTTAAAACTTGGTAAACAAGTTATACAACATTAGTATGCATGCTGTGATCCAGATGATCAAAGTTAAGAAACAAAAATCCGACCGTGTGATATGATCATTATGTTGAAATATGTCTATAGGAAAAAATGCAACTTGATCCGACAACGTTAAGGGCTCAATTCTACGGTCAATCTCGTAAGTCAAACTCATTAATGCACGGAAACTGTCATTTGACCGTCTAAATTACGTATTTTGCCCGGACCTTCAACTAAAAATAGTTTCAAATCAATGAGACGCAAAGAGTGGTATAAAAAGTTTGTGAAAAATAACCACCGAAGATAGAGCTACCTCTAAGGAGAAAGAATGTAAAATTGCATTGACTGCAACTATCGACACCGAGACTTTACCGGAATTACGTGATTTTTCAACCGTAGACGTACTTCACCATTCCGGTCATATCTTATTTCACGATTTTTTTTTCGTTTGAAGCTTTCTACGTATTGGGTTTAGGGTTTTAGCCGACGAAATTAGGGTAATTTGTCGGCTAAAATTCTAAAAAAATAAAATAAATAACTCAAGCCGACGAAATTAGGGTAATTCTTTGGCTAAAATTAAATAAATTAATAAATAACTATAGCCGACGAAATTTATTAAAATTCATCGGCTATAGTTAATTAAAAATTCAAAATTTTCGACGGGGATTTTAAAATTTTTAAAATTTAGCCGATGAAATACCCTAATTTCATTGATTAAAATACCCTCAAATTTCAAAATCTTCGACTAAAATTTTGAATATTACCTGACGAAATTTGGATATTTCGTCGGCTAAAGTTCAAAATTTTCAAAATCTCCGTCGAAAATTTTGAATTTTTTCTATATCTTTCATTTTTCTTCTCCTTCTCCTCCTCCTCCTCCTTCTCCTTCTCCTCCTCTTCTCCTCCTCCTCCTCCTTCTCCTTCTCCTCCTCCTCTCCATCTCGGCCTCCTCCTCCTCTCCTTCTCGGCCTAGCATCCTCCTCTTCCACCACTGGCGGAAAAACGAAAAATAAAAAAAAATTAATCAAAAATTCAAGAAATAAAAAAATAAAAATAAATAACTTTAGCTGACGAAATTTTTTACTTAGCCGATGAAAAGCTAAAGTAGTTGTTCTGGTAGTGCATTCCAAAGCAAGCCAACGTCGATCAACGCTTCACCGATGCCGACCAATGCATCGACGACGATGACTCTCCAACGAAGGATCTGTAAACCTCTCTCTTTCTCTCTCTAACTATCCCCTCCACCTAATCTCTGTCTCGTCCTCACCGGTCGCTGCAACATTGAGTCCGAAGAGCAGCGTCAAATTCAGATATGTTTATGTCATCTACACGCCGGCACTAGGAAACATCAATACTGGGGTTAGTAGACTTAGATTTGATGAAATATTAGGGTTAGTAGACTTGGTTTTGGAGTATATTAGGGTTAGTAAACTTGGTTTTGATGTATACATAGGGTTAGTAGACTTGGTTTTGATGTATACATAGAGTTAGTAGACTTGATTTTGATGTATACTGGGGTTTGTAGATTTGGTTTTGTAGTATACTATGGTTATTAGACTTAGATTTTGAGTATACTGGGGTTAGTAGACTTGGATTTGATGTAGATGTTACCCCTGTAAACTTTAAATAAAAGTTTATTGCCCCTAATAGAAAAAAAATCCGACGAAATTCCGGCTACTAGTATTTTTCTAGCATCCGGTGACCGGAGTTCGGCGGTTGGTGACCAGAGGCCGAAGTCCGGTGACCGGAGAGACTCCGGCAAAATATTCACACTCATTTTTTTTCTTCAAGTGTGTATAAGAAACAAGGGTAAAATTGTCTCAAAAATATTATTTTATTATGAATTTAATAAAAACTTATGTATTTTAGCATTAGTAAGTACATCTTAGATTTGAATGGGCATTTGACTTTTTAATTCATTGGTTTGAGGTTTGACTTTTTTATTTTATGCAAACGGTCATTTCCCCTTTATATACTTAATAATTACATAACAATATTATATATCAACATCAACACAAAATTATCAACTCATATCATTAACAACTTCATATCATCAACACAATATTATAAATTAATTAACACACACACACATATATATATATATATATATATATATATATATATATATATATATATATATATATTGAGTACGTTATTCATATCCAACATACTCAAAATCAACTCAAACATATATATAGCTCCACAAACTAATTTTGAACAGATTTCGACAACACCCAAACTTTTCTCTTGTTTTTTTTCGAATAAGCTGCTGTTCAGATCTGAAAATATAAGGAAATTTAGCTGACAAAATTATTTATTTCGTCACCTAAACTTTAAAATTTCGTCGGCTAAAATATGGAAACTAAAGCTGACGGAAAAAAAATTTGCCGACAAAAATTTAATTTCGTCAGCTAGAGTTGACTATAGCCGATGAATTTTTTAATTGGCCGACAAATGCTTTTTTCGTCGGTTAAAGTAGTCTTTAGCCGATCAAATTTTCATTCGTCGGTCTGTTTTTTTATCTGTTAAAATACTTTTTCTGGTAGTGTCTTGTAATGTTGCCTTACGTAACATGGCAGCAGGCCTAAGGCTTGGGGGAGGCGGAGGGAGAGGGAGAGGGAGAGGGAGAGTTGAATTTTGGGACAAATACTCTCTACTAACTACCAACTCCAAGTCCTAATCATGCATTGCTCATTTAGCAATGGCTGAACATTTCATTGTCATGGTAAAAAGAACTAAAAATATTCATTATCATGAACAGTAAGATTCAAGCAAGTGTTGCAAACTTGAATCCATCTCCAGTAAACTATCTCCCCAGATAGGAATCTGATTACTGTTTTATTCGGACACGTATGTCATTGTAATCTGACTGTGATTACTGTTTCATTAATCTAAGGTAGCTTTCACTTCTGTAATTTTATTTCCTGGTGACAACTGCATTCATTCTTTTAATAATGAGATTAGCTAGCATGAACCATTGTCTTACATGATACTTGGTCAGTTGATACCTTCTAATATGATAACAGATCAGTGACCAAAGCCCCAATTGATTTTTTTTCCTTTCTCAAATTAATGTAGAGTCCAAAATCTCCAGTGTATATATAATACAACAATAACACACTGAAATCTCCCCAGACATTCCATGCAGTCCAGTGGAAAATGGCGTGCTGCAATAATCTTCTCTTCCTCTCTCTCTTCCTCTGCCTCGCTTTCTCTTCCTTGGCCTACAGCAACAACAATGACAATGAAACCGAAAAAGGCAACGGTGCTCCCAACCTTCGGTCTAAGTCTCTAGTCCTGGTCAAGATATGGTGCTTGCTGTTGGTCTTTGTTGCGACTTTTTCAGCTGGAATGTCACCTTACTTCTTAAGATGGAACGAGGCGTTCATGGTTCTCGGCACGCAGTTTGCTGGTGGTGTGTTTCTTGGAACAGCTCTCATGCATTTCCTGAGTGATTCAGACAAGACCTTTCAGGGCTTAACTGAAAAGGAGTACCCTTTTGCCTCTATGCTGGCATGTGTAGGGTTCTTGATCACTATGCTTGCTGATAGTGTTGTTTCTTATGTGTATGGTAAGCAGAAAAGCAGTACTAGTGATCCAGAAATTCAAGGTTGGTGGTTATTCAAACTTGAATCACGAATTTAAGTCTTTCACTGTGCAATTAGTACTGTACTGATTTCACACATTTGTATTTCGACAGGTGAGGAAGAGGCTCACAAGGTGAGAATGGATTCTTAAACTCTATTTTTATTACAAGGAAGATCCTCTAGGGAACATGTAAACAATTTTGATGAGGGTCGTTCTAGCCTATAGAAGCTAATTGATCAACTGTCAATATATGCTTAAAATGTTGGTGATGAGAGAAACGGTTATTTACATTTAACTGTGATCAGTTTCCTTCTACCTGCAAGCTTCTAGCCTAAGCCCCCAAAGCACAAAATAAACTATAACGCAATCCAAGAGCCTCAGCTTGTAACGCAGTAGCATGTCCTTAAGGAATAGAGCCACCTTGATTTGATTCTACATACTCTCACTTGAACGTTTTGCTTTGTATATTTGCTATCACTGCAGGACCATGATACTCACCACATTGCAGCAGTTGGTTCATTCGGGGACACAATTCTGTTGGTCGTAGCCTTGTGCTTCCATTCTTTCTTTGAGGGCATTGCAATTGGGATTGCCAAGACAAAATTGGATGCTTGGAAGGCCTTGTGGACAGTGTGTCTGCACAAAGTCATTGCAGCTATTGCCATGAGCATTGCTCTCCTTCGCATGATTCCCAATCGTCCCTTCCTATCATGTATGGCATATGCTTTTGTGTTTGCCGTTTCCAGTCCAGTTGGTGTAGGAGTTGGGATCATAATAGATGCCACAACTCAAGGTGCCACAGCAGATTGGATGTTTGCTATTTCTATAGGTTTGGCTTGTGGGGTGTTCATCTTTGTGTCTATAAACCATTTGCTTTCAAAAGGTTACACAGCTCAAAATGCGATCTCAGTTGATAAACCCCAGTACAAGTTTTTGGCTGTTGTTTTTGGTATAGGAGTTATCTCAGTTGCCATGACCTGGGACTAAGCTCAACGAAAGATTACCCTCTAGAACCCAGTTTATCTGGGTTGTTTATTGTAATATTCTGCAATGGTATGTCAATCTAACAGAAAATCCTCATCAAGTGAAAGAATACTTGACAATATGAATGTCAAAATCAATAAATGCAACAAAAAATGCAAACTAATCCAGACCTTAAATTTTCGAATTTCGTTGCAAACATCATTTGATTAATGCCAAGTTTTCAAGGAAGCTGAAACCCTTGAATTCATATATAGCAAGTGCAATGAAATCCAAAGAAAAACCTCAAATAATCAATGCACTACAATCCAGAGTGCATTCCTTGCCTATGACACTAACATGATACTTCCAACCAAAGAAAATTATTCAAAATTTCATTGTAAACTTAAGCTGTTAAGCAATAACATGATTCCAGAAAAGGTAAACTCTGATTAATCAAGGACACTTCTCAAAACTCAGAAATTTACTATTGTAGAGCAGCCAAAATTGAAGCAAATGCAAAGAGTATATCTCAGATAAATTATTCCAGTGCCTAAAATTCTAGATCCAAAGACCTGTAAAGGGAATATGAGACAATCAGAGGTCCTGCCACATCTCCCAGAAGACAACCTGCAAAAATGCATGCACATTGCAGCAGCAGGGTCATACACATGTAAGAAACATCAAAGGAAGCAACAGTAACAGATCACTCAGGTAATGAACTTACCAACCCACTGGCCAGTTGAAGGGCAGAAAAGAGTGGCACCAATACCTGCCCCAATCGAAGCAAAAATCAGTGACGCACCACACCTGAGAGTAGTGCACCCAACCTTACTCCCAAGAAGTTTAAGCTTTTGTGCTGTACTCATTTCATCAATATCATCTGTAGAGTTTATCATTCCATAACAAGTTCGGATGATATCAATGCCAACTGTGACGATCCACGATGCTGCAATGGCCAGACAGTGTCCTGCTCAAACATGTGCGCACATCACAGTGAGATTGAAAATCAAACCATATTATCTTTAATATAATATTTTCTCAGGATACGTGAATCGAAATTTCACCTCTCATAGTGGTTTTGCTAACACTGAAAAAGAAAACATAAGCTGGCATTCTTCTTCCAGCTTTCCTCATGGCAGACTTTGAGAGATCTGTACAAGTTGAATTATGTGTCAGTTGCTTGTAAGATATTTGGAAAAAGAAAAATTGAGAGTCCAATAACTATATCTTTTAATTACAATTAATTTTATCTCTATGATCCTTTGAGAGTTGTATTGACTTCTACTTCTCATATGAAATTATCTTTGAATTGATCCTGGATATAAATTACCTTTAAGAAGTTTCCATGCCATTCTCTGTGACGCATAATAAACAGAAATTTTTTCTAGCACCCGTCTAGTGGTTATGATAGTTACCTGCAATGAAATGCAAAACATAAGTTATCAACCTGGTCGCCGTTAGCTACGCAACACATCCAGCTGAGAACCATATCAATGTGTGCCCTCCATTACAGAAAAATTATTGAACCCGGCTTTGGCGAAATTCCAAACCCCTGATGAAGCAATAAATGGTAGTTTAGATGCTAACTGAAGCTTTGGCAGCTTGGCAGCTAATAAATACAGCTTAAATTGGAAAGGTTCTCTAGTAAGTCATTAATTGACTTTCGCATGCCAATTTTCAGGCCAATTGGAGTTCTTCGAACTATTTGCTTATCATTAAGGCTCATTTGGGAAGCTCAATTTCCGGATGTTTTTTTTCTTCTCTCTTTTGTGTGTAACAGGCAGTAATTATTATCTGCCAAAAGCTATATACATAAGGGGAAAAACATCAATGGACAATATAGAGTGGTAAATCATCTGGATGCTAAGTAGACAATCAAATGGACAAGCTCATCACTTTTCCAAAAAAAATAAAACAAAATAATTGCTCGGGGATTACATTGTTTCAACAATAAATATGGCTTATTTGGTGTTAATCTCATCAAACCAGCAGATCTGTAAACATTCACAGATATGAGAAAAAAATGCTGGTCCAAAGTTCAGACTTAAGACAAGCAGTGCACATGATCACACTGACTATTCAAGATTCCTAAGATATGTGAATGTTTTTTTAGTCATTGGCAGAGATAACTTCAAGTCAAAGTTGTGAGCAATGGAACTAATTAAATTAATTGAAAGACATCATGTATGATGAAATGCGGTTAACAACTCCAATAAACATACAATAAGGACAGCACGAAAAACAACTTACATCACGGGCAATTTGCTTTAGTGATTTTTTTAGTGGAACAACGTAATCTACACGTTGTTGTTCTTCAGTGTCCTCCAGGAAGTCCTCATCGTCTGATTCCAAGTTTGCACGAGGCTCCATAAGAGGTAAGAAGTTTAGCAAAAAAGCCCTAAGAGTCGTCAGAGTTAAATTCTTCAATTTGAAAGCCGAGTATAGAGGCTTTAACTCGATTGTGTATTCCTTGGCACCATAACTCACAGCATCACTCTGAAATATGTTTAAGGACGCACTTCGTAAATTAGAGATGTAGTCGTCCGACGACATTGCTCCAGCATCACAATACGCAACTGGTACCCTAAAATTACTGTTTCACAATACAAAAAGGTCAGTCATGACCAAACATCAGCCAACACTAATCTTCAGACTTCAAAAAATTCACAACCAAAAGTTCCATAATTTAATGCCACAGAAAATACAAATTAGATACTCATTAAAGATATGACCATTTTAGATATGCTGTTCTTCAAAGTCTATGTACAGAGTTCAACAACGAATAAACACAAGCTAAACCGTATGGACATAAAAATCAATAATCCAACCAAAAGAAACCTTTCTTTTAATACTGCCTACATCAGAACAATAGTCCTACATAATCTACTGCTTCACCTTCAACCTAATAATATCCATGGTACCCCACAAAGAAATCAAACACAGTCGAACTAAAACAATCCCAGATTCGAAAAAGTCCACAACTTTTTTCTGTAATGAGCAATCGAAAAAGTCATAGATAGTTGGAAAGCAAAAGAGTTTACCCGAACAAGGAATTGCAAACATAAGGAGCACCGGCGGCGACGGAGGCGGCGGCGGCGGCTGCTTTAGCGGAGAAGAACCCAGAAGCGTGGAGGGCTTGGGTTGTAACACTTGGGTTTTTCCTCAGCAGATCCAACACTATAGCTATTCCAGCCATTGCTACTAAACCACAAAACTAATCCAAACCCACAAACAAAAAACCTCTTCTCCTGATTTGCTGGACTATTTAGTAGAGTTTGAGACTTGAGAGATCGAAAAGATGGGATTTTGGAGGGACCCAAAAACAAAGGATTGGATTTTGGCAGAACAAGAGACTGTGCAGTGTAATAAGGCTCGACGTCAATAAGGTGTTTTTAGTTTAGCAGCGTAGTACAATTTATAAGGCTCCCCTCGAATCACACGTGCGGAACATCCGAAAACCCAAACCCCCTCTTTCCCTAATTTCATCGAAAAAAGAACTCAAATTTCAATTAGGGATTCGATTAGCAGGGGGGTTTGGAGAGAATGAACACGTCGGGGGACCTGAACAAGGTGTGGGAAATAAGAGCCCTGAAAAGACAGGACCGACAAGATGAAGCGACCAAAATGCTCGAAAGAATCGCCAAACAGGTCCAACCCATTATGCGCAAGCACAAATGGCGCGTCAAGCTTCTCTCAGAGATGTGGTACTTCCCTCTCTTTCTCTATTGAATGCCACTGATTGTAATGATTTACAGTTGCTCACATTGGTCTTCAGTTTCTCTTGGGTTTTTGATTGTTTGCTTAATCTTGTTTGGTTAATGCGATTTAGGCAAGAACCCATATAATTGACTTCAGGGGCTTATTGGCCATAATCTCAGAATCGCATTCAACAGCCACAACAATTCTGCAGCCATTTTTAACCCAATAGATGAACCTGGGCTTTAGCTTCAACCATTTTCCCAATGCGATGTAGTTAGAGATTCCCTCACCATGACAAACAGTTTGCATTATCAATGAGGGAAATTGGAAGCATCAAAAGCAGTTTTATTCCCCCATTTCCCTGAGTACTAATATGCAAAATATGAAGATGGAACTCCACTTTAAGTCTCCATAACAGCTCTATGTGCAGTGAGCATTCGCAACCATCTAACCAGCCCAGTAAAGAGTAAGGGATGCAAGATTGGAGTTGGAGATGATATTTACTTCCAAATAAGAAATGATCTGGGACATTCTCTTAGTAGATGCAATAGGTTCCTGATGTGACCTGCAAACAAGGGAAAAATCATCACTGGAGAGCCTGTGTCGCAGTCTGTCAGTATTCGTAAGAATCCCTATTATATAAAAGCCAAAAACTTGAATAACATTGACTTTACCAGATGACGCTGAAAACCTCCCATTAGCACTTTAGCAGGCACCAACCAATACCATATTTTCCCTTTAACTACCATCCATACCAGCAGGGATTTTAGTGATTTCAGCAACAGTATTTTCATCAAACAAGTCCTTCAATTATGGCAATTTTTATTTATTTTAGTGAGCATGTTTGAAACCGTATACAAAAGTGCATCAGTAGTGTCTTCTGTTTCTCGTAATGCTCTTTCTTTTTGGCTTCTATGGCTGGAATATTTTTCCTGTTATTGCAGTTCAAGCAATTTTTCTCTTCTTTGGACTTGGATTCACGGTATTCTATTTATGATTGATATGATGGAATACAATCGACTATGTCAATTACTCACATTGGTCTTAATTTACTCCAATTTATTTTGGTGTTGTTTCTTTAATAGCTTAATCTGTATGAAGTTATTTATAGGTGTGCTATTTTATTGGCCATCAAAAACTTATGCTTTCTCCGTGGAGTTGTTAATTTCTATTGCTCTTGTTGTCTACAGTCTCCAGAGATTTTAGTCCCTTTCAGATTACTGCTGCTTGTTGCCAGATATGATATGGACCATTAATGTAACTTCGTATAAATTTTTCACCAATGGTGTCTTTTATTTTGGGAATGTTCACTCCAGTCCTTTGACTATAAGAGATGAAAACCATTTGATGATATTGCAGCCCAACCAATCCTATGCTTCTTGGGTTGAATGTGAATCGTGGTGTGCATGTGAAGCTGAGGCTGCGTAGGCCGAATAGGGATTTGGATTTCTATCCCTTTGATCAAGTTCTTGACACAATGCTGCATGAGCTTTGCCACAATGTTCATGGTCCTCACGATGCCAAATTCTACAAGCTATGGGATGAACTTAGGAAGGTGCTTTTGAGTTCACTGGTCTTCATTAGCTTTACCGTTTATTATTTACATTGGAGTGTTGGATTTATTGAAATTTCATTGTTTAACAGGAATGTGAGGAGCTGATGGCTAAGGGTGTAACTGGCACTGCAGAGGGGTTTGATCTTCCAGGGAGGCGTTTGGGAAGTGTTACATGTCAACCGCGTCTTTCTTCTCTCCGCAAAACAGCACTTGCTGCTGCAGAAAAGAGAGCGGTTTTGGGATCTTTGATGCCATCTGGACCTAAGCGTCTTGGTGGTGATGGCTCTATGATGGCTGCACTTAGTCCGGTGCAAGCTGCAGCAATGGCTGCCGAGAGAAGATTGCAGGATGATATCTGGTGTGGTTCAGCATTTTCTGGAGCCTCTCAGGATGGTGAATGCAACTTTATTACATCAGAGGACAGTGGAAATATAGATTCAAGTGCAGGAAGTTCAAGGCTTAACAATGGTGCAAAAGCACAATCCTCAAGTACATTACCCCGAAAAAGGTGTCGCATAACTAATAATGCTTCCTTTCAATCATCCAAAGTCCATTTAGGTTCTGACTTTGTAGATCTATCCAATGACGACTCAATATCTGGGTCATTGATGAACTCTGACACAAGATCTCAGAAAAGAAGTCGTGAATCAGAAACCAATTCATTCCCTCTATCCAATCATCCAGAATCTAGTTTTGTGGATTTGTTGGGTATTTCAACCTCTGGGTCTGGATCTAATAATGATGGAACACATAATCCTGAAGAATCGGCTATGTGGCAGTGTGGAACATGCACTTTGTTAAATCAGGTAAGTCGATCTACTTCAGTTGACTCCTGGTATTGCTACTATAATGGACCTCTATATTTATATGAAGTTCAATTGCAAGCGCTTTACTTCCTTTTGGATACACTTTTTATAATATGTAGAACACAATGTCTACGCTTTTAATGTTACAAATTTGTACTAATATAATTCTTGTGCACCTGCTGATGGAATACTGCAGCCATTAGCTCCAGTATGCGAGCTTTGTAGCACACACAGACCAAAAGATGTTGGTACAAGATACAAAATCTGGTCATGTAAATTCTGCACTTTGGAAAACAGTGTGAAGGTGGAGAAATGCTCAGCATGTGGACAGTGGAGATACTCGCATGGTGCACCAATAGCAACCCGGCCACCAAATCTGGGGACATGAGAGGCACATGTGTAAATGACTTTGCCTCCGTTCCTTAAACATGTTGGTAGTTTTGAAGTAGATTACCAACAATTTTTGGCAGTGTCATTTAATCTGTTATTTGATGTCTTACTTCTCGTAATGGTAAGTCTCTTTGCATCAGTTCTGATGTTGGACTAGATTTCATGTGAAATTTATGTTTTAGAGCTTAGCTAAGCTGCAGATGTCCTCAAAGGTAAATAAATAGAACTTACCTAACAGCCAACAAGGTAGAGGGAAGAAGATGAATAATGATGCGTACATGGGCACCTTGAAAGTGTAGTTAAGAAGGTGAATTAGTCATTATTTTGAACGGGGGGTTTCTTCGTTGTGGGAACAAACTATACCAACACCGGCTTATCATCTCATAGTCTAGAATAAGATATGATTTATCCTTCTTTTTTTGACAGAATACATAATCTCACCAAAATGGCCCTTATTATAAAAGAGAAAAGTTCACCAAAATGGCCCTTATTATAAAAGAGAAAAGTTCACCAATTTGCCCCATCTCCTGTGACTAGTTTAGTGTGACACTGGGACTTTCAAAGTAATATACTAAAACTATTATTTTTCTATCAAAAACATACATACGTTAACATATTCGGTTAACAATAAGGCTAAAACGACTTTTTTTCTATTAAATGTATCCAAAACATAGAACAATCATGTGCAATGAGAGTATGATACATTCTGAAATGAATGTCTTGTTTAATCCAATATACCTTAGTAAAAATATTTTTGAGATTTTTAGGATACTTTACTTACCAAAACTATTTACCCCCCCCCATCTAAAGAACTAACCTTCAACATATGTCAAAATTTATCCTAACGATCTCCTGTCTAGATGGCTATGGTACTGGTGGAATCAATGTTACCTTAAGGTGAAAAGCTCTCAGTTTCTAATGAGCAAGTATCTAAAATTCAAAACGTAAACAAGCCTGAAACCAAAACACTAAAAACAACTATTTTGTGACATTTAGGAGGGCACCAGACTAGAATTTAATTAATTCAACATACCATAGTTTTTAATTGTAGAACTGAATGTCTGTACCACACACACACACAGTTTTTCATCATAATTATGAATAGCAAGCTTGGGATGTCCATCTAGTTGAGTCTTAATATCAAGAGAAAAGTTCACCATTAGTGCTCTAACTCTTGTGGCAATGTCAGTATGATACCTAGACTTTCAAAGTAATCAAAGTGATACATGAACTATTATTTTCCTATCAAAGACATACATATGTTAACCTATTATGTTAATAGTAAGGGTACAAATGATTTTTTTTAAAAGGTACACGGAACAGAGGACAATCATGTGCAATAAGAGTATGGTGCATTCCCAAGTGAATGTCTTGTTTAATCCAATATACCTTAGTATAAATATTTTTGAGATTTTTAGGATACTTTACTTACCAAAACTACTATTTACCTCTCCAACTAAGAACTAGCCTTTAATATGTCAAAACTTAGCCTAACAACCTTCTGTTTAGACGGCTATCAAACTGGTGGAATCACTGATGTCTTAAAGTGGAAGATTCCTAGTTTCAAATGAGCAAAGTGACTTAACATTCAAAAACTTAAACACGCCTGTAAACAAAACCTTAAAACAACTATTTTATGACAGATTTAGGAGAGCACCAGACTAGAATTTATTTAATTCAACATAATTATAAACATCAAACTCATAGCCTCGCTCTCAAGCAAACAGCTATAAGCTATTTTGCTACTCAAGATTATAATTACAAGCACAAATACTTATTTGTAATAAAAGCACACAACATCGAATGATTACAGAATGAATTATTCACACAGTACTCACACTCACACTCTTAATTCACACTATACTAGGGGGACTATGTACTTTGGCTATATCTCACTTCTTGAAAAAGGTTGAGAGACTTTCCAACTTCTTTCTCAAGGTTTTCGATGCATTTCTTCTGAAGCTTCAACCTCCTTATATAGCGCACAAACTTCAAATTCAAATTAAACAAAGCTAAGAAAGTGATTGATAAGGGAATCAAACTTTTACTTTAGCAAAAGTAAAGTTGTTTGTTTTTTTTTGTCTTAGCAGCAAAAAAGTGAACACACTAATTTTAACAAAAGAAAATCATTTTGTCGTGATACATCGGCTATCGCTCATTTCTCCATCATGTTCACTGTATTGTAATATTTTTTATCGGTGCATTCATAATGAGCCAACGAATCTTGGCCCTTGTCTTCCTCCTCTGGTGTTGTGTCATTTTTTTTTTCATTGTCCAGATCTGAATCATAAGAAAAAAAATAAGGAATGTTATATCATTTTTCCTTCTCTACTCTTTCGAGTCACTCTATAGTAGTCATGGTGCAATCAATTTCATTTCTCATACTGGCTGAGAAAAAATCACAATTCATTGGTGGAGGATGATTATAACAAGAAACCATTATCTTCTCTCCACTTACCAGAAGGCTTGAATCATATTCCCGTCAGACCATGTTTTTGATGCACATTATTGTCATGACTTTCATCCATGGAATACTCTGATTTGGATTGTCATTTCCACCTGTCACGCTTGATCCCATAATTGGACCTTGAATTATCCTGACATAAATGATAAAGAGAGATATAATTCATTTTGTCGTTTATCATTACCCACTTAGGTGGAGTTGATATGAACTTCAATTTCAGGATACATCCGTCTAATCTAATGTTTTTGACAGCCTGAACTATCACTTATGAGAATCCTTCAAGGTCTTCACCAGAATTCATCTAAGGATTATAAACAAAATCATTCTCTATAAGCCACAATTTATGTTTCTGAGGTTGTTCAACTTGGACATTAACCAGATATCTCCTACAATATTGGTCAGATACAACAGACAAGGTTGGTGAAACCACCTTTCCTTTTCCTAAATGATCATGAAACCTGAACCATTCAGAATTCATCATTACCGACATAGAAATTTTAGCACTTTATGGATTCTCTAAGTATACCACTTCAGACTTTTCATTTTCTCTTGCATGGACTCCATGCAGTTCTTCTGTAAGGGCATCTAGGGTTCTAAGCAGATGATCTTCATTTTCTTCATGGAAGACATAAATAATGTTGTTTATGATAATCAATTGCTTAAATGCCAGAAGTTATTATATCTAAAAAACTGGTTCTTTAAAAATCTTTAAAGACTGACCGTAAATAGTTTTCTTCCAAGTAATTACATTCTTTTTGCTTCCACTAAAAGGGACTATTATGCTTTTGAGCAAAACAACAGTCATTTACGAACTTGATATGCTTTTACTGTCAGTCATTTAAGACGAGCTAGTCGGTCTTTTACCCTAAGGCCGATCAGTTGAGGTTGTACCCTTGAGATACAACAAATATTCCCTAGAGAGCTTTTCTTCTTCGTTTGAGACTCCAGACCGACTTTCTTTCTTCAAGGAGAATTCTCAGCATTCACCCTAACCAGCTGGTTTTAGCTTGTGACTTGTTTCAATCGCTCCATAAGACACAATGAACTGATAACCCGATCGGCCATGGAGAGGACTTACTGGCTTGTCACCACTCTTGTATCTTTCCCAAAAATTATTCTCCTTTTATTCTGGTTTCCTACTTCTATGATTGTGACCTTTGTCTCTGTCATCTCTTTAGAGCATTTCTCGTAAGGCCGTCTGGTAGAAAATTATTGTCACCTGTAACCATTTCAACATCCTATTCATACTGAGATAAAAACATTTGTCATCCTCTATCTGCAACATCAATTAATTTGTAGTTTTTTAAATTTTTGACTCTTTTATTATCAGTCCTAACTATAAATTTGTTTCCTAAGAAAGCCTCAGCCCCCTTTATACTCTTAATAAAAGTAAGGATTTCTTTGTCTCTAGTAGAATAGTTTAATTATATCGCGTTAAACTTTCTTGAGAGAAACTTACAAATCTTTTCATGATTTGTATCTCGGGTAATGGTGCTAAAATAACTTTTGCCCAGTAATAATCATTTGCATCGGCCTGTAAAACTTAGTCGATGGAAAAATGATTCCGTCGGCTAAGTTTCGAAAAATTTGAAAAAAGAATCCTGCCAAAAATTCAAAAAAAAAATTAAAAGGTTTTATCCGGATCGGATCAACCCAAACCTCTCCCTCTTTCCTCTCTCTCCTCCCTTCTCCATCTTCTCTCCTCTCTCCCTCTCCCTCTCTTATCTTCTCCCTCTCCTCTCTTCTCTTGTCTGTGGTGGCGGTGTGTGGTACGTGTTGTGTGGGGATGGTGTGTGCTGGTGTGTGATGGTGGTGGTGATGGTGTGTGGGGGTGGGTTCGGGATGGCCGGCGGTGGATTGTTGGCCGAATATCGATGACTTATTATTATTATTATTATTTTAGCTTTAGCGATAGAATATTCCGTCTGCTAAAAGGAATATTTTTTATTTTTATTTTAAAATAATTTCATCTACTAGGATGTTAGCCGACGGAGCTTAGTTGACTGAATTAGGTGTCTCTTAGCCGATGGAAAACGACATGTCTTAGCCGACAGATCTTGATCGACGGAATTTCGGTCGGCTAAGATATTAGAAGATGGAAAATGACTCTTAGCTGACGGAATTATTCCGTCGGCTAAGAGCCATAATCCACTAGTGATTGATGCTTTTGGTGAGTTCAACCTTTTTGGTTTGTCTCCACTGAGAAGAAAGTGTAATTGTATAAGTGCAACTGCTGCTATTATGTGCTTATTTTAGATTACTTTTGTAAGGATTCCTAATATTCTTGCGAGACATCATTTGTTGTCAAATATAAATTGTAATATTTAAGACATCATGACTCCTCCCGTGTTTTATATTACTTTTTTTTTTTCGAATGAGATGTGAGGACAATTGAAACTAGGGGTGTGACTTCGAAACCGAAAACTAGAAGAAAAAAAAACCGAACCGAAAATTGGACCGTAACAGTTCAAACTACTCCGAAAAAATGGACAGGAAGCAAAAAACCAGACGGAACCGGATCAGTCTGGTTTGGTTTTCGATTTCATTCCTGAAGATCCTAGACCGAACCGGCAAACCGATCAACGGTCAACCCAACACTAAAACTAGGTCTGTAAATTCAGCCCATGGCCGATGGGTATGCTCGAATTTAGCCTGAAAAATAGGTCAAGGGCCGGCCCGGCCCAAGCTAATGGATGGGTTTTACCCGACCCATTTAAGAAAGGGTAGGGTATGAGTAATACTTTTGAAGCCCTGAGCGGCCCAAAGCCCGGTCCATATAGGGCCAACTCATGGCCCAGCCCATATCATTAATAAGCTAATTATTAATTATTGAATAATAAATATCAATTGTCTACAATTGAGCAATGGCTACATAAGTACATAGTGAGAATAATTATCATTTAATATATAAGATTTTCAATATTAATGACAGGATTTTGAAATTAGATAAAAATAAAAAACACTGTATTATTATAGGATAATATGCAGAATGAATGGAATCAATCATATTATAAATATGGAGTAGCTCTTTATATAGAGACTCACTCTTAGTAAAATGGGTCAATCCTTAATGGATTGGGTAAAATCTATAATATATACCTATTACAACTAGGGCACTGCATAAGGCCCATGGGCTCAGCCTATATACACGGCATAAGACCAAGTGCACACACGCACATGTCATATTTCCTACAACACTCCCTCTTGTGCCGCGTGTCGATATGCAGGATGGTGCTTATAATGTTGCCTCATTAAAACCTTGCCAAGTAACAAAAACCATGTGGGATAAAACAACCTTGGTCGAAGGAAAAAGAATACAACACACCATGCTTCGTGATCGAGAGTGTGGCTCCCCCTGATGAGTAGCTCAATCAGAGAGGCTCGATAGTCTTCGCATTCCAATGCTCTTCACATGCTTCTCGAGAGTAGACTTAGGCAGAGCTTTAGTAACACAAGTCCTCTATTTTTTCCTCTGAACCCACTTGATTGACTTGGATGTTGAGGAGAGCTTGTTGTTGCTATTATAGAAGAACTTTAGTGAGATGTGCTTTGTATGATCACCCTTGATGTAGCCTTGCTTGATTTGTTCATTACATGCGGCATTGTCTTCATAGATACAAGTCGACTTGTGTGTGGTGGAGCTCAATCCATAAGTCCTTCTAATGTGTCTGATAACTGATCTGGGCCAAACACATTCGCAAACAGCTTCATGTAGCTTTATAATCTCTGCATGGTTAGAGGATGGTGCCACTAAGGTCTGTTTAGTGGATCTTCACGATATCGCTGTATTTTCAATGGTAAAGACATAACCAGTTTGTGAGCACCCTTTATGTGGATCAAATAAGTATCCAGTATCTGCGAAACCAACCAAGATGTTGTTAGGTGTTTCGGTATAAGGGCAGCAAGCGGTACCAATTGTATTGGGAGAATAGTGCTTTTCGGCATCTAAGTGTGCATGCATGCCCAACGCTCGACAGTCATGTGTACAACCCTTGTTGGCTGTTGCATCATACTCGGCAGCACGTGCACAGTGCACAGTAGCATGCACGTAACCCCCGGCAGTTTTAGCGCAGCACTCGACAGCAAGCGTGCACCGCTCAGCAATAGGCACCCAGTGCACTACCAGCTGTTGCTGGTGCTCGACAGGGATAGCACAACGCCTATCAGCGTGCACACATCTCTCGGTAGCTGTGTGAAGTGCATGGCAGCTACGTACACCGTACCCGGTAGCTTGGTTCCTAGGGTGACCAGAGCCTAGATTCTCAAGAACACTGTACTCATTTGCAGTCCATCTTGAATCCTTATATGGAAAGAACAAACTCAAGTCGGGTATCGAAATATGTTCTTAACACTGGTTCAATAACGTTGAGTTGGCGTAGAGCTATGTCTAGCTAACAAGTTCACTGAGAAAGCAATGTCTGGGCGAGTGCACTGAGCCAAATATAGGAGTGCACTGATTGCACTAAGATATGGTACCTCGGCTCCAAGTACATCCTCGCCATCCTCTTTAGGAGAGAATGGATCTTTCTTAGCATCCAAACTCCGGACTATCATGAGGGTGCTAACTAGATTCATTTTATCCACATTGAAGCAATGACTATGTAATTGCTTGATTAATTCAAATTATGTTGCAATATAAATGACTAACGGCTATATAATTGCATGACATTCTCATTAGTATATCTTGCTAATTATTAATTACATAATCATCATAGAAGGATTCCAAGTGATAAGTATAAATACGGATCCATTTCCTTCACAATTGTTACACATGCGGTCATTTGCTCCATGCAAGAAATATATACATGTGTTATATGTTCTCTTGGGCAAGAAATCAAAAAATAACTCACCTTAATTTCCTAATCTGTTGTAGTTATGTTTCTAAGAGTGTGGGTTCAATCCTTAACAATTTTTTTTAAAATTAATTTTATTATATACAAATAATAGGTTAAAAGTAGGGCGGGCTATGGGCGGACCTTGCCCGGCCATGACTTTACCTGTCCAAGGGTCAGGCTTAGGCTTCACATATTTATGATAGGGCCGGCCCTGCCCTACTCTGCTTTCTGAGCACCAAGCAGAGCCAAACTTTTCAACAAAGCGCCTTTTGTCCAAGCAGCTTGCTGGACAACTCTAACCTAACTCATGGACTTGAACAAATCGTCACTTCAAGGCAACATAAGATAAGTATTTTGATGCCATGATACTTGTTATATCACTTCCTAAGCATACTTTGCTAGATTTGCTAAAGTAGTCATTCCGCTATAATTATAAGTTTTAAGATGTTGGGACCATAAGACTGACTAAAATATGATGGATAAAAAATTATAAACGGTTACGAGCATGACTAATTGTTTGATCGGGTCAACGTCCCACAAACGACAAGACGCCTACACGCTCACAACACCTAATTTACAACACATCTCCATCATACTCTAGATAAAGCATAAACCATTACCTCACTATGCTTCATGTTAATAGCGGAAAACACTACAATAGATATTCATGCATATACATTGTCATTTTCATGCACTAAAATATAAGCTTGGATCCGCTCCACCAACGTTTAAAGCCTAGGGACAACCCAACACATATACATGGATCCGCTCCACGCATTTTCTTTTATATAGCTAAAAATGTTACAAATGAAACGAGATTATTCTAAGCTATTATCCTTGGGAAATCAAGAATAAAGATAATCCTATAGAGATTTCATTTCGCAACGAAAATGAGACCGCTTCTCACAAACATATGGTTTTCTTAGAAGGAAACTCGGGGACATCTAGCGTTCAACGTGCCACATAGCAGCGCTCATCTAGCAAGCGGCACTCATTCAAATAATGGCAAGCGCCCATTGAGCAAGAATAATTCATATAGTGATAAATAACCCGTTGTTTCAAACATTCAGCTGCTACATGCATTACTTCTCAAGCAGCATTTCGCAATCAAGTGTCGTTCCGCTCTCAAGCAGCGCTGCTTGCTAGAGAGCTGAATGACACTTGATTGCGAAGTGTCAGAGATTGCGGAGTGTCAAAGATTTTAAGGACTCCTAAGTTATTGAGGAAGGTGGAGATTTTTGGTTGACAATTTGAGACATATGAAAAGGATGAGAGCAGCGCCTTGTCTGCTGAGAGCAACATCAAACTTCAGTGCGCTTTCCATCTTCAAACTTCAGAACCCATTCAAACCAGATATAGAATTCACAAATTGGTGGCCTAAGGAATAGTTCTCATAAATGAGTTTATGAGTTCTATATATGGTTTGAATGGGTTTAGGAGTATTACTCACCCCTAAAGTTTGTTTGATTTATTTGCAGTGTGGAGGGAGAATTGAAGATTTGAAGTTTAAAAACAAATTTTGGGTTTTTACACTTTTGTTCGATTGACCTAGTTAGAGGCCTTCGAGTTAAACTAGAAAGTTGTTCCAAATGATGAGATGAAGCTACTGTTAAAATTTGGTGGCGATTGGAGGTCGCGAGAATTTTGGCCGGAATTTCTGCTGGCGGCCCGACCGTGCTGCCACTTTTTGCAAAGTTTTTCATGCCCATTAAATAGAATAAAATGAGAGGAGTCTATGGTTTAATTTGGTAATTTTTGGAGGAGTTTTGGTTAGGTTTTGGAATTTTTCAAGTTTAGTATTATTGGCGGATAATAAAATATTATTCCGGCCATCGATTATTGTCGGTTAAGGTTTAAGAATTATTTTAAGGACTCCTAAGTTATTGAGGAAGGTCGGAGATTTTTATTTGACAATTTCAGACGTATGGAAAGGATAAGAGCAGCGCCTTGTCTGCTGAGAGCAACAGCAAACTTCAGAGCGCTTTCCATCTTCAGACAGCAGCCAGCTCTTAAAGCAGGGGAGTCGGGGACTTATCAATTCAGCAATAATCCAATTCCACCACAAGGAAAAAGCTCAGAAGCATATGGAAGAGCCCCTTCTTGCTTGAGGAGCTCGGGAACTAATAGGGTTGGGCGTCATCTTATTGTCACTTATGCTTGGTGACTTAGTTTAACTCCACAACCAAGAATCTGCTTTTGCTTGACTTCGGGGACCTGTTGGGTAGCCATGGATATGCCTACACCGCCAAGCATAAGTGTCACCCTTTATATGGGCCTATGAGCCGTGACAAGACCCGACCACGACATACATCACAAAGTCTGCCATACAAGCTACGCGGCAGTACCTGGAAGTCGCTGATCTGACATCGGGAAGTCACATTACCGGCCTCACCAACATGCTCTCATGGACACACTACTATGACTCTTGTCCCACATCGGAAACCATGTTAAGGAAGGAGGTATGTATTTAAAATTAACTAAAAATAATTAAATTATAGAAATAAAATCATCAAAAATATTTAAAATTAAACTTTTAGTAGCTAGATCACAAAGATAATGTTTAAAATTCTTAATGACAAACACACAATAACATAAAATCATTCACTCATGGTAAAAAAGAAAAGATAAGAAAAATTGCTCAATAATGAAATGAAAAAAAAGTCAAATAACGCTATTTTTTCTCTTTAGATTTTACTTAAAATGACGTAGTTTTAGGGTATAGATTAAAAATCAACATATAAATAGTGACGCTTCACGATGCATTTGACCGCCTTAAGATGCATTTTCTGCCTCAAGGTGAAAAAGACGAGTCTTTTGTGACAAAAGTCTGTCAAAGGAAGCCTTAAGGCGAAATGGAGAAGGCACGTCACGTCTTAAGCTATAGAATGTCTCAAGGCGCACTATTTAAAACAGAGGACACAATAACAGTAGGTAAGAAGTAATTTCATTATCAATGAGGTGATTTGGTTACTATTTAATAACATGGTGGTGGGAGAGTTCTCACATGTTCTTCGATATGAGATACCTAGCATATTCCTGCAGCAGAAGGCGATATCTGGGCCTTGCTTGAAGGCGCGTTGCTACACTATCTGGGCAACTTGTTATGGCTATAGACAGTTGACGCTGATATCTTGCTATTACTTGTCTCGATTGTAGCGGATTTAACAGTTATGATCAATGTGCAGTCAAAATATGTTATTTAGGCATGTGTGTCAGGACTCATCCCGGGTTAAACTTCTTTAACACAGAGTATATCTTGCGGGGACCACCTCAAGGGAACTTCATACCGAAACCCCCTTGAAATGGAAACCCTTCCTACAAACCAACTCAGCACTTCCATGAATAATTTAAATCAACCCCCAACTCCTGGAGTCATCCTGCTCCTCAAGTCACATCTACGCTTCACTAGCCTATTCAACTATCTAAGTTGGGGTAACCAGAGCAGTCTACATGGAAGTTATACCTAAATCAATATGCGAGCAACAACGGATTAATTGATTATGCCCCGACTTCAATACGCGCGACCTCCTCTTAAGAACCCTGCAACACTGGGCATTTGAAAATGAATTGCCCAGGAAAAAACATTTAAAAACATTAGCTTGAGTGGACAAAAATCAAATATGTAAAGACAAATTTCTTTAATGCTCTCGTAGAAATTTATGACAAACCATTACGCACGCCCTATAATAGGTTTTTCCAAATTAGATAATAACATGTGGTAATTCAATACGGAAACATATTGGTTGAAATAATAGTAAATAAGTGGGAGAAGGGGTATGATCATACTATGAGACTCCCTGGGCTACTAGTAACCATTTTTATTTACTTCATAGTCTATGACCAGCTCAAATCCGGATGAAGGTCTAACTGACTGGCTCGATTCCAGATGAAGGTCTATAAATCCTTAACTGGCTCAAATCTGGATGAGGGTCCGTATATCCATAACCAGCTCAAATACGGATGAAGATCTAGGTGACCGGCTCAAATCCAGATGAGGGTCCACATATCCATGATCAGCTCGAATCCAGATGAATGTCTATAAATCCTTGACCGACTCAAATCTAGATGAGGGTCCGTATATCCATGACCAGCTCAAATCCGGATGAAGGTCTAAGTGACCGGTTCAAATCCAGATGAGGGTCCACATATGTATAAGTATCTGATAAGTAACATTAATAAGAATCACATCATCCCCTCGATGATGATTACACAAGTATAATCCGAACTTATAATGAACCCCTATTAGACAATAAATTTAAGAAACCAACAACCAATGTCAATCATAACAAACAAATTTAAAAATTGGAACAACCCACGGGAAAAGGCATGAACCCTCTTTTCTCGGCCTCATGCTCAAATGAGCGTTTAATAAACTCACAACCTCGAATAACTAACCACAACAATACTAATACGAGGCCAAAAACTTTCAACAACATATAATAAGATTAACCCTTAATAAATCATAAAGTATAATAAATTAGAGAGTGCGTTTAATTCTAAATAAAAGTACACTCACAGACTGAGGCCTTAGCCTGACGAAAACCAGAATTCTGCTCAAGCGAAGTCTCCACAACACGAGCCTCTTCGCGTCCTGTTCCATAATCAATATTAATTTTTCGGACACTAGAATAATAATTAAATAATTTAGGTATAAACAATTATGAGCGTACAACTCGCTCATCCTTTCCATACGTCTCAAATTGTCAACCAAAAATCTCCGACATTCCTCAATAACTTAGGAGTCCTTAAAATAATTCTTAAACCTTAACCGACAATAATCGATGGCCGAAATAATATTTTATTATCCGCCAATAATACTAAACTTGAAAAATTCCAAAACCTCGGCAAAACTCCCCCAAAAATTAACAAATTTAAACCAAAGACTCCTCTCATTTTATACTATTTAATGGGCATGAAAAACTACCCAAAAAGTGGCAGCACCGCCGCCAGCAGAAATTTCAGCGACCTCCAATCGTCACCAAATTTTAACAGTGGTCTCGTCTCATCATTTGGAACAACTTTCTAGTTCAACTCGAATGCCAATTCGGCATCTAACTAGGTCAATCGAACAAAAATGTAAAAACCCGAACTTTGTTTTCAAACTTTAAAACTTCAAATCTTTGATTCACCCTCTACACTCCAAATCAATCCACCAAACTTTAGGGGTGAGTGGTACTCCTAAAACCCATTCTAACCATATATAAAACTCACAAATTGGTGGCCGAATGAGGGAGAAATCTGATCTAGAACTCCTACTGTACACTCGGTAATCAACTTGAAATTTCTCCTAAACCATGAAGAGATAGATCGAAAAGCTTACTTAGAATTGAAGATGACTCAGAGGCGCTCCTTTTATGACCGGTGCTATCACGCCCCGACCTACGTTTACCTTTCTAACCCTAGGTTAGGACGTACGGGACCCATCCCAAGAGAAATTTACTCGTAATCCCCCTCGAGAAGAGATAACCCTGTTTCCAAACCAATTGTCAACAATCCAAACGTTACCGAAATAGACCTCACAGCCGGAGGTTATCCTGACATCCGTATTTGGATCTCAACCAATCATTTAGAGAACCTAGGGTTCTAATGATATTTATGACTGCACCCGAATCCCAGTCAGGCTGCCTACGTACCATGTCCTCAAGGATCAAGCCACACGTAGCTCTTATTTTTATTTAACGCCCTAACGGGAAAAAATCCCCCTTTTCTACTTATCAGTTGATCTAATAGTATGGATGGCAACAACTATTATGTATCCGGAGTTTAACCTCTCCGCTGAGGTAACCACCTACCACTATCTATCGGGACTAACCCGAACCATCATCACATTCGAACACAACAATCACACGTAAAATAAAACGTAAATGAAACCATGTAAATAACAAATCCTCCAGGGCATAACTGTAATATCAACTGGAGGGTACCTTTATAATTATCTTAAACTGTCAAGGGTAATATAGTCAATTCTATATCGATGGTAGTTTGGTAATTAAGCAAGCTGCCAGGGCCATTTATGGAATTTCACCCTTAGGGCAGCCCAGTAATTAATTACAAATACCAAACAGTCAAGGGAAATATGGTGTTTTTAACCTCAATGGCATTTGTTAAAAAAAAACACATATGTAAGGGGCATTTTAGTAATTTCCATCTCAGTGGCATTCTTGTAATTATATAAAATTGTCAGGGATATTTCTGGGATTTCAACCCTGATGGCACCCCTATAATTAACCTAAACTACCAAGGGCAGTTTTGCCATTTTACAGTCACGGTAAATCAGTAAAACCTGGATCTACCACAATAAAAACCTGGAGATTTATCGCTTTTTACCCTAGCCTACACCGGTAAACTAGTTTGGCCGGAAATCCAAGATTTTCCGGCCAACCTCCCTACCCTAACCAATTCAACAAACACATCAACAACACTAACAACGCTACAGCAACAATTCGAAACATAATTCCTAGGGGACAAAATTTTACCCTCTGCCTCTACTCCGAGTTCGACGGCAGCAGCTCCAATCTCCTCCAGTTGGACCTCCTTTGCCACCCACAGCCTCGCCTCCGTCTCTTACACTCAAGACCACGGTCACTGGAGGCCCACCGGAGTGCTCGACCAACCCAATAAGAAAACAGTGACAGTAGAATAGGGAAACTCCGATTAGGCTCCAATCCAACAACAAAACACACAGGAAGGAAGCAAAAGAGAAGAGAAGAAGATCCTTACCTTTCACGCGCCTTAACTCCGCCTGGTTTGCCGGAAACCGGCCAAACACAGCCGCTCTCCTCCTCTCTCGATCTCCAGCTATGGCGGTTGTTTGGAAGTTTGGAGGGCAGGGTTAGATAGAGGAGGAAGAGGGGAAGATGATGGGAGTGGTCTGCCGGCCTGGGGCGGCCGGAGTCGCCGGCGCCGGGCAGAACACAGTGAAGCAGCGAGAGAGTGAGAGAGAGAGAGAGAAAGGAACTCGGGTCAACCCGAATGGGGGGTTTGACTCGGGTCAAACCTCTCTCTTCCTTTATAAAGAAACTAACGACCCAGATCAAATCTTAAACCGATCTAATGGCCCAGATTAGTTTATTAAAAGTTGCCCTGAGTGGTAAATGGTTATTTTACTTTTACCGCACGGTAACAACACATTATTCTGAATAACTTTCGCATACAAACTCCGATTAATTCATAGGACATACCCACGAGTTCGTATTAACGTCCTCTATAACTTTCCCGAAGGAAGTTTTTCCAAATTTCTGACTTATCGTAAAGTCATCTTTTTACGGCAAAGTAATTAACATTTATTACTTCTGTAAATTAGATAAATTCACCACTAACAGCTTGTAGCTCTGGAAAACTTCCGGACATACCGGAGGACTCGTATTAACATAATCTACCCCTCGGGATAATTATTTTTATTTTTCCCCCAGAACATAAAATATCTCGATATTAAACTCGAATAGTAATTCGGGAAAAATTAACACCGCGGTTACAACCCTCTGTAACTCGCCTAATCCCGGTAAAAAAAGTAAATTTCAGGACGGGGTGTTACAATCTACCCCCCTTATAAAAAATTTCGTCCTCGAAATTACCACTACGGAACGTAAAACTAACTGTCAAGAAATGTCGTAAAGTCCCACCGAACGGAGCTTTAGGCAAACCAGAGTCACAAGCCCTACGTATCATTTTCTTTAGAAACCAGAGTCTTCTCATGTTTGCAATACGGGATACATAGCTACACTCGCTTAAAACACTAGAGTATGATACCCTCGTCTCATCTCTTTCGTCGTAAATCGACTCCACAAGGCTTGCCTCTTAGCTCTTCACAAGTTAATTCCCAAAATGGCAATTTAGACAATCTGGTAGCTTTCCCAGACACAACGACTAACTTGTGGTCGACACGTATGCTCTACTTATACAACTGCCACACTTGGCATTTACCACCAATGTCTTCCGCATGCAAGGATGGAAATGCTACTGTCCATCACCGTGGAGGAAAAACTCATACGTCTCTTGCACATTTCGAGACTAAAGAGACATGAACTTTCTACACTGGCCTTGAAGCCATGGACGTATTATCTCCTGCGTCCATAAATCACAAATACTCATCCCTCGTTCCTAATACCCCAACTTTCAACCACGGGGCTCGGACGAACTCGCATACCATAATGCGATCTCAAACTGCTCACTCGAGCTGATGATTCCGCTATGCGACTCCGCACCAACATGGATGTCATCTTTACATACTCGGTCTCAATGAATTTCATCATCCTACACCACTCTATCTGAGAAGAGTCTACAGTAGGGCATTTTATAACCATAAGAGCTATCAAGCTCGCACACTAACTCATGTGTGCTCCGGTCTTGTCTAAAGGACAAAAGTTCAACTCAAAATCCTGCATGCCATGGTGTTTCCATAAACGATTCCTACACCACCATCCAATATTGCACCAATCAGCTCAATCTTGAGTGGGTCTGCCCGGAGCTGCTCTATTCAGAAATGATCACGTAACAGTTCTCTACGGAGAGGGTCCCCCTGACCTGCTCTATCCGGAGAGGATCACTTGACTGCTCACTACGGAGAGGGTCCCCCTGACCTGCTCTCAGAAATCCTGTAACATTGAGCATTTGAAAAATAAGACTCAGGGAAGATCACACAACGTTAGAGTGAGTGGACAAAAAGAATATCCATATGCATACCTTAAAGGGAAAGAATCCCAAATAACTCATTCTGGAAACCAAAACGTAAAATGTCAATCTCATTGGCTTGTAAATCAATATTAAAAATAGGGGAAGGGGTTTCACCATGACGGAGAGTCTCTTAGATTAGGGTCGGAACCTTTAAGGCTACTAAGTAATATGTCGACCCTTCATGGCGAAGAGATTTCACTATGACAATGAGCCTCTCAGGCTAGAGTCGGAACCCTCTAGGGCTACTATTGCCCCGCTCCACTTCCAAAGTGAGGGGGGCCGTATGGCTAGCTAGCATTTTTATATAATATGATGACCTTTCATGGTGATGAAAACAAGCAAAAATGAAAAGTCATTGTTATATGACTCCTCCCTCGCAAATTAAAACATGCATCTCATGCATAAGGCAAGGTTCCCTGACCGCCCTAAAAACAATGGCCATAAATGAACTTCAAATGTAATCAACATAATATAAATTCCAGCCGACATGACAAAGGAGTTTACGGGAGGGGAGCGACCACCTTCCGGGCCTCACCGGCTCATTAAATCAATAATTGAAAATAAATTCTGGAAATTCAAGTAAAATTCCCAAGAAAGGTAAAACCATCTTTCCCGGCTCCCCTTATTCAAAGAAAGTAATAAAACTCGGGATCATCTTCAATCATATTTTCCGAAGAGCCCAAACATATAGAAAACTCAATAAAACTTCCCAAATCTCATATTTGAAATTTCAAGCTTAAAAACGATGATCCCTTTGTCCACAATAAAAGTTATAACTTGATATGGCCGTATACAATTTAATACTAAATCCGTCGAAAATCTCACTTTTAAAATCTTCTCAAATCACATGGTTTCCCAGTAAAATTTGGCCATAATCTCATGAAAATAGTTTCATGGAAAAATAGTTCATAAAAGGGAGATCAATTCTATCCTTTAAAATTCTCTAAAGTTAAATCATGAAATTTAGGATAGAAAATCGACATGTATTAATTCAGAACAAAGGTCCACTCACATTACCTCCTTGAAATATGTAAACGTATCATTTTGACCACCCAACACATCTCATACTAATGTAGGCATTATCGAATTCCTAACTTAAAAATTACGGCGACCTGAATAACATATAGCTAGGGTCCGTACGCTCGGTCCCGGTGAGAATAATATAGCTCTACACCGACGGAATCTGCGACCCGAATAATATATAGCTAGGGCCCGTATGCTCGGTCCCGGTGAGGATTAAATAGCTCTAACCGGCGGAATCTGACTACCCGAATAATATATAGCTAGGGTCCGTACGCTCGATCCAGGAGAGATAATATAGCTCTAACCGGCAGAATCTGACGATCCTAATAATATATAGCTAGGGCCCGTACACTCGGTCCCGGTGAGGATAATATAGCTCTAACTGGCAGAATCTGACGACCCGAATAATATATAGCTATATATTATTACTAATATAAACAACGATCTCTTAATATAAGGATAACCTTACCACCATATTCTTAAGCAATCAACTTCCATCTAATATACGCATTACTCAAATGAAACCAGGTGTCAATTCTAGCCACAATCCATATTTATAATATACTCCCAAACAATAACAAACGCAATTCGAAGAAAAAAGTTATCTACTTTCCACAATCCTTTGGTCCGAGGATTTGAATTTAAGCTCTGATACCAATTGTCATGCCCCGACCCAAGTTTACCTTCCTAACCTTGGGTTAGGACGTGCGGAACTCATCATAAGAGAGATTTACTCGTAATCCCCCTCGAGAAGAGATAACCCTGTTTCCAAACCAATTGTCAACAATCCAAACGTTACCGAAATAGACCTCACAGCCGGAGGTTATCCCGACATCCGTATTTGGATCTCAACCAATCATTTAGAGAACCTAGGGTTCTAATGATATTTGTGACTGCACCCGAATCCCCGTCAGGCTGCCTACATACCATGTCCTCAGGGACCAAGCCACACGTAGCTCTTATTTTTATTTAACGCCCTAACCGGGAAAAATCCCACTTTTCTACTTATCAGTCGATCTAATAGTATGGATAGCAACAACTATTACGTATCCGGAGTTTCACCTCTCCACTGAGGTAACCACCTACCACTATCTATCGGGACTAACCCGAACCATCATCCCATTCGAACATAACAATCACACGTAAAATAAAACGTAAATGCAACCATGTAAATAACAAATCCTCCAGGGCATAACTGTAATATCAACTGGAGGATACCTTTATAATTATCTTAAACTGTCAAGGGTAATATAGTCAATTCTACATCGATGGTAGTTTGGTAATTAAGCAGGCTGCCAGGGTCATTTATGAAATTTCACCCTTAGGCCAGCCCTGTAATTAATTAAAAATACCAAACAGTCAGAGGAAGTATGGTGTTTTTAACCTCAATGACATTTGTTAAAAAAACACATCTATAAGGGGCATTTTAATAATTTCCAACTTAATGGCAGTCTTGTAATTATACAAAACTGTCATGGATATTTCTGGGATTTCAACCCTGATGGCACCCCTATAATTAACCTAAACTGCCAAGGGCAGTTTTGCTATTTTACATTCATGGTAAATCAGTAAAAACCTGGATCTACCACAGTAAAAACCTGGGGATTTATCGCTTTTTACCCTAGCCTACACCGGTCAACTGGTTTGGCCGGAAATCCAAGATTTTCCGGCCAACCTCCCTACCCTAACCAATTCAACAAACACATCAACAACACTAACAACGCTACAACAACAATTCGAAACATAATTCCTAGGGGACAGAATTTTACCCTCTGCCTCTACTCCGAGTTCGACGGCAGCAGCTCCAATCTCCTCCAGTTGGACCTCCTTTGCCACCCACAGCCTCGCCTCCGTCTCTTACACTCAAGAGCACGGTCATTGGAGGCTCACCGGAGTGCTCGACCAACCCAACAAGAAAACAGTGACAGTAGAATGGGGAAACTCCGATTAGGCTCCAATCCAACAACAAAACACACAGGAAGGAAGCAAAAGAGAAGAGAAGAAGATCCTTACCTTCCACGCGCCCTAACTCCGCCTGGTTTGCCGGAAACCGGCCAAACACAGCCGCTCTCCTCCTCTCTCGATCTCAAGCCATGGCGGTTGTTTGGAAGTTTGGAGGGCTGGGTTAGATAGAGGAGGAAGAGGGGAAGAAGATGGGAGTGGTCTACCGGCCTGGGGCGGCCGGAGTCAGGTCAACCTGAAGGGGGGGTTTGACTCGGGTCAAACCTCTCTCTTCCTTCTATAAAGAAACCAATGGCCCAGATCAAATCTTAAACCGATCTAATGGCCCAGATTAGTTTATTAAAAGTTGTCCTGAGTGGTAAATGGTTATTTTACTTTCGCATACGAACTCCGATTAATTCATAGGATATACCCACGGGTTCGTATTAACGTCCTCTACAACTTTCCGGAAGGAAGTTCCCCAAATTCCCGACTTATCATAAAGTCATCTTTTTACGGAAAAACAATTAACATTTATTATTTCTGTAAATTAGATAAATTCACCACTAACAGCTCGTAGCTCTGGAAAAACTTCCAGACATACCGGAGGACTCGTATTAACATAATTTACCTCTCGGGACAATTATTTTTATTTTTCTCCCAGAACCGAGAATATCTCGATATTAAACTCGAATATTAATTCGAAGAAAATTAATAGCGCGGTTACAACCCTCTGTAACCCGCCTAATCCCGGTTAAAAAAAGTAAATTTTAGGACGGGGTGTTACAGGTGCAGCGGCCTGAGGTGGCCTGGATCGGCGGCGACGACGCCGAGAAGCTCGGCAGATTTTCTGTCGATTTTTGGGTTTTTGGGCTATTTATAGCTTTTTGCGAAATTATCCATATGCCCCTGACTTTGGACACTCATAACTTCTTCATACGAATTCCGATTTGAGCGTGCTACATATCTACGAACTCATATCGACGTCCTCTACAACTTTCATGAAGAAAGTTTTCCCAAATTCTCAACTTTACGAAAAGTCAACTTTACGGTTATTGTACGGTTAAACAATTACTTTAAATGATAAAAGACCAATGTAACCAACCGTAAAATAATTTTATGTTCAGAATGTGACATGTGGGTCTACAACAACCCTTCTATATCAAACTAGGAGGTCCAATGCCAATGAGGGTTGGTTGAGTTGGATATGGGAGGACTTGAGGTGTAAACCCACACAAGTTCGATCTCCGCTACTAACAATCCCTCATTGGTAGGTAATCTGTAAAATGTCCCTGGATCTTTGGGCGGTAAAAAGCCCTTGGGCAGCTGGGTGAGGGTGTGGTCTCTTCGAGGAATGCCTCCGGGCTCTTGAAGAGGGTGCCACTTCTCAGTAAACGTGGGTGAAATTCCCCTCTAGTCAGTAAATCCGAAAGCCTCCGGGCCTAGGTCGCAAGGTTTGCCCTGGCCTTGATAAGTAGGGAAGCCCCCCTCTTATGCAAACTTTTCATCAACAAAAAAACTAGGAGGTCCAATGCACACACTTTTCTTCATAAAAAAAATTGAAATACTCCACCCTTTTCATGTTCAACTGGTTTCATTCCTTCTAATACTATTTGGTCTAGCGGCATACTATGTCAACCATTTAGCAGGTTGTGAGTTCGAGTAAATAAACTGGTTTCATTCCATACGCATTTCCAGAGCTCCTCTGCAACTCTCCCAGTTTTTATGTCCATGGCCTTTTCAACAACGCTTCTTTTCTCTACTCTCCCTTCATCATCTTCCCTTCTACTCCCTCTCTTTCTCTACTCTTCCTTGCACCCACCAAAACAAGCCCAAGCCTTTGTCTTCTCACCCTTCTCTTGAAACCCTCCACCACCAAACATAGCCTCTGTAAAGCTCTGACCTTTTTCAAAGCTTTAGTATTTTTTTTCTGTCCCAAATGCGCTTTCAATTTTCTTGTTTGCTGAAAACTAGTCAAGGCGAAAATGGGTGTTGTTCTTCTTTGAAGCTGAGGCTGAGTTGTGTTGAGTATAGGGGGTTCTGATCTGCCTTAGGATCGTCAAAGCACAGATCTTTGTCGGTGAAGTCTTTACATTTGCAGCAAATTTCAGGGAAGTGTTAATTTTCATCAATATGTGTATAAATTGAATTAGTTTATGTTGGGTTTGCTGAGTTTGTAGATAATTGAAATAGTTGGGTGTGGTTTTTCAGCTGTAAAGTTAGGACCTTTGGTGTTCCTGGGGCTTCCTAGGCTTTCAAGCTCTTAAGGCTTAAGCTTTCTAGTATTGTGGTCTGTTTTATCAGACCCATTTTCTCATTCATAGGGGTAAGGTAGTTTAAGATTGCATGATTCTAGCATTTGGGGCGTTTTCTGCTTTGTAATTAGAGATTCAAGTAGGTGTATGGTGTTTGATTAGGCCAGAATGTCTGGGAATGAGCACTGTTTTGTGGAATGGAAGGAACACTTTGTTTCACAGGAGAGGGGCAACCGTGTGGTTCATTATTTCTTGAAGGATTCTGGTGGAGAATCCATCCTTGCAGTTATAGGTACGGAGAGGAGTGTTAGGCACATGTTCTATGTTGTTGCCGATGAGTTTTTGGAAGTGCACGGAAAGGAAAGCTCGGCTAGTTCTAACTACAAATGGAGATCAAGAAGGGAGGTTGTGGATTGGCTTACTTCTATGCTGTCCAAGCAGTATTTACATGGAGATATGTTTGGTATGTGTTGCCCCCTATGTAATTTTTACTTGTATGCATTCGTGTACCATTGTTAAGATATTTCATATATTGCTCTAGAGAACCATCATGGATTGTGTCAGATAAAGGTTTTAGTTTTGTGAAGCAGCCTAGTATAAATTGATAATTTGTTAACTGATAATTGAAATAGGATATCATCTACGACTTCTGAATGTCTGTGCAAATTTACTTAATAAGAAATCCATATTCATCTACGCTTCTACAGTAGTTCACTCAACGTGGATCAGCCAATTCTCTGTTACTAAATGTTTTTATTTGATAACAGATTCACTTCGACATGATTCATCACAAGCTTTAGGGAGTCCCGAATATCAAACTAATGCAATTAGTGGTCCCGAGATCCAAGTATCCAAAGACACGGTATATACATCTGTTGCTATCCTTCTGTGTTGTTTATTATCTTGGCTATGCTTTCAATTCTTGTCTGAGAGAGTCATTCTGAAACATATTATCAGGGCCATCTTGCAAAGAACTTCAAGATGAACAGTCCAGACATTGTTTGGTCAGGTGTTTCATGGACATGCGGTAAACAGCTGAAGCATTTTCCTGCTTTTTGTAGGAATGGAATTAAAATAGAGGTAAGCATGTAGTAATTATTGTTAATCAATTTCTGAGGTGTTGCCCTTTTATGTGCATGCAGTAGAGCTGTGCATGGTTAGTCTTCTTGCATCACACAATTTCATGATTTAAAAAGAAATATTGTAAGAAATGCTAATGATTTTCCCGGAACCGGGCAATAACATTAATTAATCTATATTCAGGTAGTTTTGATAAATAAATGATAGTTATTATATTTTTATTCTCTAATCCCTCCATATTCTTTAGACTGACACCTGGAACCTCTCTGCCATATAGGATATTTGATTAACATGAAAGCTTTATCAATCGAAATAATAGGGTAGTGGCTACTCATTTTACTGGTTGCAGTCCTTTTCAGTTATATGTATTCGTTTGTTCTCACCTCTGTCATGTCTAATCTTCTATATTACTGTTCTATGCCAAATCAAATAAGGATCTGGAAACCAAATAGAAATCAAATAAATTCATCATTATTCATGAAACAGAAGAATAGTTAGTTGTTAATGATTTATGACATGAAAAGCATGCAAGTAATGTTTGTACAGGCGATTTAAATGAGCGAATCAATCTAAAAATTCAGGACTATTATCAATCATGACAGCTATAGAAATAATGATTAGAATTTGGGTGGGTCTTGTGGTACTTATTTTTGTTCCACTGGTAGCTAGAGGAAGGTCCTTCCTGACATCTTGAAGCATTCACCAATCTTTTGCTTGCACTTGATGGCAATTCTGCCTTCTCTGCTGCTGGTTGTTTTGGAAAAATGATACAAACAGCGTCTGACCTTTTAGATAAGCAAACCCCGACTGAAGAAAGATATCTGAAACCATTAGTTTTGTTTAAAAAACTAGCGGCTGACATTTTTTGATATGAAAAGACTAATTTACCCTTTGTTAACAGTGTCTAACATTTTAGAGAAGCAAAGCTTTGGTGTCTCACGTTTCAAAAACTTTAAAACGGTATCCCACATTCTTACCGTGACTGAAGAAAGGTATCTGGAACCGTTAGTTCCGTTAAAAAAAATCTTTTTTATTCCTTTTTCATCTCTAAAATTCTGTCTTTAAAATTAAGAACAATAATTAATTAAAATTTTATATAAGAGTGAATATAACTTAGAAAATGAAAAGAAAAGAAAAAAGATTGTCATCTTCGTCTCCGTCGGAGAAAAAGAGAAGGAAGAAGCGTCATCACCGGAGAAAGAGAGGAGAAATGCGCCGCTAGAGGTGAAGAGAGAAAAGAGCAGCGTCGCCGCTGAAAAACAATCTTGTCACGGTAGTCATCGTCATTGTCGAATAGACTTTGCCAAACCGGTAAACCCTTCTTAAACACAACTGTTTGTAGTCGGCGCTCAAGGAAATTCTCCACAGTCAAAGCCAAAACATAATCAAACTTGCTCTGACCCTCCTCTAAAGACTCATAACGATCAAGTGAACCATGGCTTCTTCACTCTGTCACGACGACCTCTCTCTCTCAGAGAATAATACAGTTTTTGGTGCTAATGCTAAAATTGGAGAACGTATGTGATCAATTGGTGGTTATTAAAAACAATAGTACCTAGATGTGGTCAATTTGAGATTCCGATGTTGCATCGGATCCTACAATATCCATCTATACCATGCGATCTCGACAAAGAAGACTAAATTGGGACCGAGAGTGGATTGGAGGAGGGCGAAGAGCTCAAATGAGAGTGATGGTGTAGGGGCCGATGTTGGTGACTCAGAACTAACAGTTCCAGACCCTCCACGAGATCTCAACATGCCTCCCAAGGAAGTTAGGTGAGATGCTCTAGCATCTACACTATGGCACAAATTTGATTTTGATTTTTTACATGGGAAATTGGAGAGTTCAATGGCATGAAACCCATTTATGTCGCATTTTCTTGGATCACTATTAGGTTCTTCAATTAATATTGTGTTTATCACTGGCAGTTTGGCATTGTTTTCATAGGCCGAGGTTTATTACTATTGGGGAGGAGTCAGGTAGCATTATTAGTTGTCCGCCATGGCTTGTTACTATTTGATAAAGTAGTCTGAGGTTCAACTTCAAAACCAATTGACAATAGAAAGAGTGGCCCAAACCCTTGTAAACCCACATGCAAGGTCTCATATTCCCGATGTGGGATATATATCTCAACATACCTCCGCATGTGTGGCGAATCTTCAAGCCTAACACGTGGACAACAACTTGGGTGGTAGTGAAGTTTGTGGCCCTTGGGCTTCACACGTGTACGTGGGTAACCCGCTCTGATACCATGATAAAGTAGTATGAGGTTCAACTCCAAATCCAATTTGTAAAAGAGAGAGTAGCTCAAATCCTTATAAACCCACAGACAAGGTCTCATATTCCTGATGTCGGATATATATATCTCAACACGTCCTTGCACGTGTGGCGAATCTTTAAGCCTAACACATGAACAACAACTTGGGTGGTCGTGGAGTTCGTGTGGCATTTGGGCTTCACACGTGTACGTGGGTAACCCGCTTTGATACCATGATAAAATAGTCTGGGGTTCAACTCTAAAACCAATTGACAATGGAGAGAGTAGCCCAAACCCTTATAAACCACAGACAAGGTCCCATTTTTTCCGATGTGGGATTTATATCTCAACACGCCCCGCACGTGTGGTGAATCTTTAAGTCTAACACGTGAACAACAACTTGAGTGGTCGTGGAGTTAGTGTGGCCTTTAGGCTTCACACGTGTACGTGGGAAACCCGCTCTGATACCATGATAAAGTAGTCTGGGGTTCAACCCCAAAACCATTTGACAATAGAGAGAGTGACCCAAACCCTTATAAACCCACAGGCAAGATCTCATATTCCCGATGTGATATATATCTCAACACTACTGCTTCTGTTCCTTTCATGTTAATTATTAGGTTATGTTTTTTTATTTACTTTTTTTTCTTTTCTCCCGCATGCTGTTCAAATTTCTTCTATTAAAAAGGAATTGCAAATGCAAAAGTAAAGGAGGTCCTACAGAATAGATAAGATGTTTCCGTTGGATGTGTTCTCTCAATATTAATTTAGCTGAAAATAATCAAGTATATTGCGTTGTCATTTCCAAATAATTTGTAGTTTAATGGCTGCCACTTCAGCTCTCATTTAAGACGGAGATGTAATCAAACCCAAGAGCTAATTAGAGAGAAGTAATATTTGAAAAGCTTTTTCCCATGATCCTGACCCTTAATTACAACTGTATCACCATATTCCCTACATTTTTACTTCAGAGACATTACTTTGGCTGAGTCCAGTCTTCATTTCTGGTTTGAAAGATGAAGTGCAGAGTTTTTTTGTTTTTTTCCCCTGATATAATACTTATGCATACCCTGTGGTCATGCAACACACCAACTGCCTCTTGATGCCAGTACTGCATTGTATATGCTTGATAACCCAGGAAAGTACATCTTATCAGAGTTGAGATACTGTTGCATGTAACTTGAGGGATTTAGTTTAAAGATTACATGGCTTGAACCCTTTTATAGATGATTGCATTGATGTGTGCCTCTTAGTGAAATTACTAATGCCTTACATTCTATTATGATAGAATGCACATTCAGTTTTTGACTGTCATTGTGATCACTCTTCTGATTGTTGTATTTTTCCCTTTGCAATGTAGATCAAGTCCTTTGTATTCGTCATGGCAAAGGGAGAAAATCGCTATGTTGCTTATATGGATGATATGTATGAAGACAAAAGGGGTCAAAAGAAGGTCAAAGTGAGGTGGTTTCACCGTAATCAGGAAGTTAGGGGGGTAATTCCTCTTCAAAATCCCCACCCAAAGGAAGTTTTCATCACGCCATATGTGCAGGTCATTAGTGCAGAGTGTGTTGATGGTCCTGCAACAGTTTTAACGCGTGAACATTATGAAAAGTGCGTACTTGTGTTTCCTCAGGCTTTATTGGCCAAAGTACATCTTTGCTACAGGCAATTTAAAAGTAAAAGGGTGAAGCCATTTGATTTGAGTAAGATGCATGGATATTTTGTTCAGCCGATTCTCTCTTATTTGAGTCCCAACTTCTTACCAAATTCAGAGTATATGAGTGGTACTTTGATTGGAACAGAAGACAAGTTGGGCCCAAGTGACTATGCAAAGCTGGGAACTAAGAGGACTAGAAATGGTAGGCCATGCCAGAGGGTTCCAACTAATCGAAACTCAAACATAGGTTATATAGACAGGAAGTTGCTTTCTTGGTATACCCCACTATTTAAGGTTGATGAAAATATTGAATTGCTATGCCAAGATAGTGGCATTCGGGGTTGCTGGTTTAGGTGTACAGTCTTGCAGACAGCACGAAAGCAGATTAGAGTCCAGTACAATGATTTGATAGATGAGGAAGGATGTGGAAATCTTGAGGTATTCTCACCAATGATTTATGCTCTTTTTTGTTAATTAGCTCTTTCACATTTCTACTGCAGTTATATCTCAACTTATACTTGGTAGATTCCCACAAGTTGAGAGAGATCCAGCAGTTTTATTGAGTGACTGTTGCGTTATGTTGATTTCCTATGGTTTGTGAAGTTTACTTTTGTGGCTTGTCTCTGTTAACTTGTAGGAATGGATCCCTGCTTTTAGACTTGCTAAGCCCGATAAGATTGGCATGCGGCATGTAGGCCGCCCAATGATACGTCCAGCCCCTCCTAAGGAGCAAATAGATCTTCTCGAGGTTGGATTTGCAATTGATGCATGGTGGAGCGATGGCTGGTGGGAAGGGATTATAACTGGATTTGGCAGCTGTGATGATAATTTTCAAGTTTACTTTCCGGGTATGCTAATATTGAATATCGTTTTACCTTTTTATGTTAATCTTTCGGTTACATTTTCCTTCTAGAATTTCCTTCATTCCTTTGGGCTGTATATCATAATAACTGTGGTGCTTTTAGGGGAAAGCTTACTCCTGAACATGGACAAAAAGGATATAAGAATATCTAGAGATTGGTTGGGGGACCGGTGGGTTGATATTGAGGCCAAGCCTGATGTCCTCTCAGCCATATCTTCAACAATTAGCTCTTGCACTAGGCCCTTTGTGTCATCTGACATTGCCAAGGATGTTGATGACGTTGATTGTGGTGATAATACTCTATTGTGTCCTGAACTTCCTTCTTGTTCTAGACATGAAAAGGATGAACTAGGCGCATCTCCCAGTCCTGATCATCTTCCTGAAAAAGTTGACTCGGTCAATGATAAGAAGTCACCATCAATGGACATTGGTACTGAAGATGTTGATGGCAATGACAGTTCTGGTGATATACAGGTTGTCCAAGGTAATGATGACAATGATGAGAAAGTTGACCACAATGGTGTTGATGAGGGCCAACAAGGCATGGAGGTGTTTGAAAGTCCAGGGAAGAGCCCTGAAGCTGTGGAAAACATGGAAGTGACATCATAAGATGACCAACTTTGCCTTATATATTTGATGAGTTATTGTTGGCTAATATCAGTGTTTCACATGGGATGTCTGTAAATAGTTACACAGATGTTGGGGGAAGCTCACTGTTATTGGAGTTGGTGGCCTTCGGGGATGTACAGTATTGGGAGTAGATCTATAATTGTTTTGTTCTGGTTTTCAGTGACTTGTTGGAATTCTGATACTTAGAATTAGAAGCTCAGAATACGGGTCCTTAGATTGTTGGAGTGGGGAAGATGGGAGGTCAGGTTCAGCAGCTGATTCCAGTTTTTTTCCATCCCAAGTACAGGTTCTTATGCATTGCTCACCGTGTGCCTTCTGAATAAGTCGGTTCTTCCACCTCAGTGCTGTTCATGAACTCTCTTATAATGTTAAATAATTATTATTTTGACTCCATGTTGTGTAGAACTTAAACCTGATTCAATTCTGGAAACTATAGTGAAGTAACTTTCCCTTATGTACATGTGTGCATTAAATTCTGCAAAAAAGAAAACACACAAGGTTCAAAATTTGATTTTTTTTATGAAATTTCAGTAGTTTTGAAGAAATCTAAAATTGGTCAAGTTTGAACGCAGTCTGCGCATCTATCTGAAATGAGAATGAAAACTACAAAAAATGGTCATGCTTAAGAACATTTCACTAGTTTTGTAGAAATCTGAAACCTGGTCATGCTGTCTTCTGTCTGATGAGAAAGAAAACTACAAAACTATAAATCCCAAGAAAGCAAAAGCAACAAGAAAAGAAACTAAGGAACAGCAGTTCCAGACTTCCAGTTTTCCTAGGTCTAGCAGTACCAATTAAATCATCTAAAAAAGCAGCAACATTAGGGGGCTCTGCAAAAGATGATAAGGCCAGATGCTGTCTTCACAATTTAGGGGTAAAGAATGAGAGATCAAACTGAATATAAAATATAAATACACAAATTTCCTAGCTTGATATTGGCACAGAGGTGGATCAAAGAATGGAAGATACAAAAGGAAAAAGAATTATGAACAAAATTGCAAAACTATAGTCTAAGCCATTGCTCTCCATAAATGAACTTGGTATCCAGAAAAGGGACTATCTCAGCAGGACTGAAAGACTTCAACCATGGTACCCTGCTTCTTTTATCTGCTCCCTTGCCTCTACAGTTGTATTCTCCGAATTCCACAGTCCTGTTCAAGTAAAACTTGTTTTTGTTAGAGGCTTGGAAACAGTACAAGCAATAAGAAGTAAGACCATGTTATCCAACTCGCAAAAAGCCTTCTGCACTATTAGAGGGAGCAAATAATGTGTTTTTGAGTGTTCAGCGTAGAGAAGATTCATGATGCCAAAATGCCAAATGTTCAAGCTTGAGGTATACCTCTGTCTTGGTGGGATGTTCCAGTCACTCCATCCCGGAGGAGTTATTATATTGTCGATACCACAGTAGGAATATATTACTCTTGAGTAAGCTCCCCAAGCTCTTCCCAAGTAGATATTTCCAGTTCCGATGATTGTGCAGTTAACGAAAGAGAACCCTGTATCTTCATTTGCTGAGTCTCTATGATGAGCTGCAATGGCTCCATATGTCTTAGCTGTTGATTGGATAATACAGTCCTGGATCCAAAGAAGCCAATTCAAACATCATCAGAACCATAAGAACCTTGAAGAGCAAGTTACGCATGGAAATGTTAGGCATTGGGAATTGTACCTGGTAGAGTGACCTTGATTTGCCAAATATAAAGTCCACACTTCCTTGGATGTGGGATTGGTAGTAGTAGTGTGATCCATTTTCATCCAGTAGTGTGTCTTGTGCTCCCAAGACCCTTACTCTATAAAACATGGCCTTATCACCAGCAACTCTTAGAGCTACTCCTTGCATTCCATATCCTCCTGGCACTGCAACCACACTGTTCTGCAATAATTACTTGAAATTGTAAACCAACCAATTACTGAATGTCATAACTTTCCACAAATTGGTTTTAAATCTTTCGAATCCAGTTGTGTTACATTTGGGTTCGGATGTCAGTCATTACCTCGAAAGTGATTCCTGTTGCACAAAAGTAATCAGCCTCTATGGCTACAGTTGCTGTTCTGTACGTTCCTAGTTCAAAGCCATTGCTGTCCTTATCAGATGCTTTATTGTTCCAAGTAATAACAGTGCTGCAAGTCTGATTCTGGCTGCCTATAAATGATATGTATGGCTTGGTAATTGGTATACGCACCTTCTCTCTGAAAAATCAAAAACATAACAAACAAAAAGAATGGTGAGACTAAACTATCATACTCCAAGAAAAAACATTAGCAAAACATAGATAATGTTTTATATTTTTGGCAAACAATTTCAAGGGAGACACAAACGCCCCCTCAAAGATTATGTCTAACTTTCACGACCCACGTAACTCATTTGGAGTTTTAACTCATCTTCTCCAAAAGAACACAGAAACTGTCAAATTCTGCAGACCTGGATATTCTTTTGGCTTCTGTTGAAAAGATGGAAACTATACTTTTTCTCAGAGGCCATGTTTATGCGAAAAAGAAAAGAAGAATTTATTTACTTATATAGACACACCTATAGATTCCTGGAAGAATGTATATCTTGAATCTTTGTGTGTTATGATCTGGAACCATGTCGACTGCTCCTTGAACTGTCATAGAATTTCCCCCTCCATTCTTGTCCACAACAATGACGCACGTTTCGTTTTTCTGTTCATTTCTAGAGTTCAAACCAATAACCATCTGCTCATCAACCTTCAAATCATCCCAGCTAATATAACTCCTTGCATATGCTTCACTTTGAGACAAACACAACCTAAAACCACTCAACAGAAGCAGTAGTACTACTACTAATCCAGCACCAGCAGCAATAGAAGCACTAGAAACACCCAATCCCATGTCTGAAAAGTAGTGGTTTTAAACAATCGAACACTAAGAAGTACATGAACCCAGAAAGCTGATCAAAGAAGGTGATGTTTGCACTAGTAGTAATGAAGCTTTGATTGGTTTCTGGAATTGGAGGGGGTGAAAATGGTGAAGATAATAAATGAGGGAGCGTGGGGTGTTCCTTGTGACAATGTTTCAGAGTTGAGATCAGCAGCAGCATATATAACAACAATCATAACTAGTATGGATCACAGAGATATTGCACAGATTGAATTATAAGCTTAAGAATTTAAGGAGACTTGGTGGTTAGTCATCAAACTCGTGCTAATGCTCCAAATTAATTCATGGGAGTTTCTCAAGTAGAATTAGGTGGTTTATATGCATAGAAGTTAGAAGGGTTCAGCTCTGGAAGGTGGCAATGAGAGCGGTTATGTTATTCATAGGGGGATGATAACTGACATGAAAGATCTAAACGAGAAAAAGAAAATGCTTCAAGGATTTGATTACATAGACAGAGGAAGAGGGTCTCTTTGCATGAGGTTTTAGAGGAAGTGATTAAAGGATTCAGAAATTCGTCACACCCTCAAGGCAGTTCACGCACGTTATGCGCGCACGTCCAACTATATAAGGGTCCAAAATCATTACATTTTATTTGGTAACTTGATTTTCTTTCATCATTTATCCCTTTATAACAAATTGAGATTGCTCTTTATTGGGAAGGAGTTACAATGTTAGATTAGTAAAGCTATGAGCCTATGATCAATGAGGAAATATGAAAGTTTCCAGTTAGAGGTGGCAAACGGGCCGACCCGGCCCATTTAATCGGGTTTCAAGCCGGTCCACGATGGCCCACGACTTAACGGGTTCGGGTTCAGACCGGCATATTTACTTAAATCTAAGGTCTAACTCGGCCCGCGACCCAAACTCATAACATATTGGGTCGTGTTCGGGCAAATAACTCACATTTTCTATCTATCATTTGTTTCATTTGTCAACAAACTAAGAGCATTTCCAGCAAAATTGTTAAATCAAATATTTTTTTGAAATTTATCAATTTTTGAAATGAATAGAAGGTCCAGCAGAATTCTTAAAATATTGCTAAATCTCAAGATTGCTAAACAAAATTGATAGATCTATCAATTTGAGGAGAGAGAAACCACTATTGCTAAATTCTTCGACGGTAAAATTTCTTCACTATTGATAGATCTATTTAATTTGTTTTAGCCATTGATCATTTATTTTAAGAAACAATTTGAAATTTAGCAATTTAACTAGTTATTATTGCTGGAATCACACTGCTTAAAATTAGTAACTAAATCAAAATTATTGTTAAACTTATCAATTTTTCTAATACAACTGCTGGAGATGCTCTAAAGAAATATATGATATATGAATCATATGATCATTATTTATACTTGGTAATGTTGTAGCAAAACTTTTTAAGTGTCTAAAAGAATCAAAATGAATAATTATTAGTATTTATAAGTTATTATTCATACTTAAAACAAATTTTATATTATTTATAAATATATAATCTTCATATTATAAAGAATATATATATATATATATTTAAAGCAGGCCAGGCCGTGGGCCTTAACTTATCGTGTTTGGGTCGGTCTATAATGGGCTTGGGTTGGCCGAGCCCGTGGGGTCATTTTTCTAGGCCTGACCCGAGTCACCCGACCCATTAAGATAACGTGCTTGGGCCGTGTCGGACCGATAACGTGCTCGTGCTGTGCCGGGTCACTTTTAAACTTGTCGTGCTAGTGCCGTGCCCGTGGTTTAAGGCCCGTTTGCCACCTCTATTTCCAGTCGAGCCTTCAAGGCTAGCCAGCTCCTAGGCATTTTGTTCAAGCTATAGTTCGGCTCTGCGAGTCTTTATTTCCTTGTTGCACGAGTTGTGGTGCGGTGAGATTTTAGTATATGACTTCAACGGTGTCCGTTAGGCTAGATAGCACCCTGTCACGGCTCACGACACAAAAGTTTGCTATATATCGATCTCAACAAGATATTTAAATGGTGTAGCTCCTTCATTTGATGCCTAACATTTGATCGGCGACCTAGTTGACTAGTTGAGAAAGTAAGATTGATTGCGTGATCTCCTCGCATTTACTCCAACTTTGTTCCTACAAGTAAAATTAGGATTGCATAGATGTTCCAAATTCTGCTTGGAGCCCCATGCTCCATTCACTTAATTACTTGTCATAGTTTCTTAGTGAGATATGTAACAAATGAAGTCTCTTACTTATATGTCATGTAAATTATAAATGAAAAGAGCCACCAAAGTCTTCACTGTGATCGAGTACTCCTCTCTCGGTCATAATTCTGTTCTTACTTGTTAGAAGTGATGAGTTAAGTTGTCAAGTGGTCCACATGGGATGATGGGATGATCGATGAGGATGAGCATACATATGTGCAAACTTGCATTTCCATGGAGCTTGACAGAGTGGTCAGAGCATATGAAGGATATAGGGATAGGTATAGTAGAGATAGAGAAAAGGTTGGGGTATTATTATGAGAAATTGAGAAAAATAAAAAAAAATGAAGTCTATTTTAAGATAAACTCATTCACACATTTCATTTTAATTTATACTAAATTTAAATGATTTAACATGTCTTATATGTTTTATTTTTAAAACTAAAATTTGTCATCATTTTTCTCTTGACGGTTTTGTCATTATGATTTTAATTATGTTTTTTACATTTTAATTTGTTCTTATGGTGTATGTATCAACTATATATTTTGTTTATAACCTTTAAGTTAGGTTACAAATAGAGGAATTGAGTTGTAGGTATAGGTTTTAGGTTAGAGGTTAAGGGTTAGTGTATAGGGTATAGGGTTTAGGGGTTAGTGTTTAGGGTTTAGGGGTTAGGAGTTAGAGTTTATGGTTAGGGTTAGGGTTAGGGTTAGGGTTTAGGGTTTAGTGTTTAGGGATTAGGGTTTAGGGTTCATATATTCATAGGATACAATTTCATTGATGATTAGAGATAGTGACAACTTCTATAATTTTAAAAAATAAAAAATGTTTTATTATTTATTTTAAATAATAAGTTTAATTTAAAATAAGTCTAATAAATTAGGTGTAACATTAAATACATCTTATTATGATTGATGCATACACCGCCAGAAACTTTTTCATACTACATTGTAATCTTCAGGCACTCATATAATATAGCTAAACCAACTCATGTGTTGCATAGGAAGTGAGTTCCCATTTCACAATCTATGCTCGTCATATATAAATTAGTGTATTAAGTTCAAAATTTTTGTATATATTAGCCCCTTGAGGAATCTAAATCAAGTTCCACCATTGGTATATCATGTCTAGACACCCAACCAGCAAAAATAAAATAAAATAAAATCTGAAAATTATTCGGTGCATCGTTACCGTCTGTGGTTCGTCCTTCATATTGTCTGATCGTCTTCTCATCGTCAGATGTATGCACTGGTAACTTTTGTTACGAATCGGATCCTCTCCTCATGAAAATCTTTCTAATATTTCCTAATAAGAGCATCATGGCCGTCCATTATTAATCAACGGCGAAGATCTCATTAACCTGACCCATTCTATCAAGAAACCAGCCGCGACGTCCTCCATCCAAAGTCGACGACTTTGAGAAGAAACTCAAAAAATCAACTTGAGACACCCACAATTTTGCTCATGACTTATGACACCTATTTGATCAATAGAAAAAAATTCTGGACATCTTTTGTTTAACTCTAATCGTAAAATTTAGGCCAAATTTGAAGATCATACTCTTATTCTGAACTTGAGTTTGCTCAGCTTCAAACACCCACCATTAAATTTTTGTCCATTGCACCAATAGATTAAGAAAAACCAAATTGATTCAATTTCTGGGTTTTGTTTGCGCAACCAGTCAACGAACAATGAACACGAATGAAAAGTTGAAAATAAACCCAGAAATAGAAACATGACGCCAGAGCCGGAGGAGAGAAGGACAAAATAGATCGAGAGAGTAGGACGAAGTTCTTGAGAAAATCGTTTACGATAGGTTGATGAGATCTTGGCCGTTTATTTATAATGGACGGCCATGATGCTCTTATTATGAAATATTAGGATCCGGTTGTTTGTTACATCCCCTATCCAAAGGCAAGGAGAAGGGCAATATTGTAATGTGAACCATGACATAGATATTGTAATGTCAAAAATAAAAGAGGATGAAATTGAAAAATATTTTGGATAATTCTGAGCAGAGAGTTGTCTTCTCCACCCTCCAAAACCAAAAACCCAACACAGTCACTCACTCACAGTGCTGCCTCAATTCAATTTGCAATGGCGGTTTCTTCAATTTCCACAACCCTATTTCCGTCTCTTCCACTCTCCAGTTCATCTCCATTTCCCTCCTCTAAACCCAAGCTCGCTTCTTTCTCTTTTCCCGCTTCCCACAATCCCACAAAGCTTCGAGCTTTGAGACCCTCACAGTCATCTACCAGGGTTTATGCTGCTCCTGAAGTCCTCGACAGCCCTGTACCGCCTCCGGAGATCCTTCAAGGCCCCAATTCCGATGAGGTCTGTGTTTCTTGGCCCACATCTGTTTTCATTTCCGAATTCTCTGTAATCTTTTGTATATAATTTTGGATTTTTAGATATTTTGAATTGGTCCGGGCTTCAGTATTAGAATTTGGATAGCAAGATTCAGGAAGCAAAAGTTCACTCCTTTTGTTAGTGACTAGCCCACTTGGACTTGAAGAAATGATCTTTTCGCTATAGTTAAGTGGGTCACAGTGTTGGACTTGTTGAACAGAAGAAAGAGAGAATTTAGAGTGTGTGTTCTCAGCTGTTTATGAAGCTTTGTTGTCATACACTCATACTATGGGAATGTAATTAGAAGGTGTTGATTTTTGTGGTTGTTTTCATCTGATATGTCTCCTTTGTGTTTTCTAGACTTCGAGTACTTCATCACTCAGCATTGGTGGGGATGATAAGGTAAATTTATTAGTATTAATATGTTAATGCTACTGGAATTTGAATTGAAGGATGATTTTGTAAGGATTCTCTAGTCAGTTGAGGTCGAAAAACTTTTCTTTTCTTAGTGATATTATAATGCAGTACTATAACTAGTGGTTTTTAAGTCTGTAGAATAAAGATGCATCACAAGCCTTTCTGAATTTGTAAATGTAGCTAAGTAAGAAGCTTAATTTTAAATCTTATGTCAAGAGTTTGGGGGATATTATTGCAATTGTGCTTCCGCAAAGAAATGTATGGAAAGCCAATTATTGGATTAATGAATTCATAGGAATGCTGCCTAATGACTATTGATCATGTAGTGTGGAGGGATAGATTTGTTGTCAGGTGGCGGAAAACCTCTAACATGGAGAGGAGACGCGTAATCATTTGCTTTTACCTTGTTCTTTTGTTGAATGGTGTATGGATTTCATGTTGTTTGGGTAGACTTAGGCCATACCTGAATCCCTGACTGAGCTTTTAGGGAAGTTTCTTTATGTCGCAGACCTACATGCTAGGAGTCAACTTCTGCTTTCTCAACCGGTCCATTACATATTCATTTTGAATCCTCTTCATCTCGGACCAGAAAAGTAAAATGAAATATTTGTACATTTAACTTTTTGGTTATACTGCAAATTCGTCTTAAAGTCTTGTGCATGTAGATTCTGCCACACAGTGAGATTATGGCGGGACAGTGTTCCCCTTTCACATGTCGAGAGTTATGTGGCAAAGACAGCTCCTTTTTATTCCATAGATTTGATGAACATGTATTCCATGTAGACTTGGGGTTGCTTGTCTAGAATGATTTATTGCCCATATATATGGGACAGTTTGGAATGACAGTTTTTGTTTGAGTCATTTTTATAAATCAGTATGTTTCCCCATCTTCATTTATTTGTTTATTTATTAAGTCCTAAAAAAGTATGTATTCTGACAATCCCAAGCTATTCCCATTTTCAGATAACACCAAAGCAGAAGATTAGGATTAAGCTTAGATCGTACTTTGTGCCTCTGATAGAGGATTCTTGCAAGCAGATAATGGATGCTGCAAGGAACACAAATGCAAAGACTATGGGTCCTGTGCCCTTACCAACCAAAAAGCGGATCTACTGTGTTCTGAAATCACCCCATGTCCACAAGGATGCAAGGTTCCATTTTGAGATCCGTACCCACCAGCGACTTATTGACATTCTTTACCCAACAGCCCAAACAATTGATTCCTTGATGCAACTTGACCTTCCTGCTGGAGTCGATGTGGAGGTCAAGCTATGAAGAAGCAGCGGGCCACTCAGGTATCTATCAGCTTCTCTTGTTTGAACAAACATGTGTGACAGATATTAAGTTCTTAATTTGGAATGTAGGTGTATAAGTTATAACTTGTGACTAATAAGAAGCTCTTTTACATTGCCTCTTTTTATTATATATCGATTCCAAAAACACCTTTTCTTTTGTGTTCATGCATTGGACAAGAATTGATCTCGTCTTTCTTTTTCACTTTGCTAGACTATTTCTGGCAAGTTTGAAATTTGTGCACATGATCTGTTTTTGGTCTCTTTTTGTGGTTACAAGCTTAGATCCCTATATCTAATGCTGTGGTGTTGTTTTACGTACTCATTCTGCCAGAATTGGCGTGCATGGTCTTCCTATACTATTTAACTACTGCTGCATCGGCTAATATCTCACAATTTACTTTTATCTGTTTCATTTATTTTCTGCACCAATTCCCCTTGATTATTGTTTTCATTTTTTGCTTGTTTTCAAAATATCCAAACTTCAGAAGGACCAAAACACTAATCACTGCAATTCATATCTTTAATGCTTGACATCCTACTGATGTCCTAGTTAACCCAGCAAATGTATGTTATGTAATATATGTAGCTTTCGTCTATATTCTCCTTGTTCTTAGCACTTTCTTTGGCTTATAGAGCTGCTTTTCCATGTTAGGTGCTGTTTTCCAAGTAAAAGCATTTGAAGGAAGATTCAATGGTTCACAATCATTTGTGGAGGGTGGCAAACCTTGGACGTTTTCTGATAGTTTGACCCTTCACTAAAATTGCTGTGTTTTGGCTATGTTGTAAGCAGTGTTATGGGATAACTGAACTGCTGATTTTGGATTTGGGAATGAAATGTAGAGATTGGCAGTAGTTTATATCTATCCTTGCATATGTTCAGTTTCACTTTATAGACATGTTTGAAGTTCATAAGCCACATGTACTAAAAAAACAAAAAGAACTTCATAAGCCACCGTAAACTGTAATGTCAGTAGTAAATTATAATCTTGAGTGTCTCTGTGGTAGCCTCTTTGATAAACCTTCTCACATGTATAAAATTAGATTCATTACCAGTTACTTCAGCATTTTGATCATCTTTTTGGTATAGATGGTATACAATTCATGAACTTGATCTAGGAAGGTGGAATTCTATATCAAACTGCACAATCTAAAAACTCAACCCACTCCCAGCCAGTTGCAGTCCAGATGAATACCCTTTTGATAATTCCATGTCCAGTTGACAGATCTTTATATTCATCTCCAGTCCCAGATGAATACCCTTTCAATTTTTCACTCATATTACTTTAGAAAGTGCAGTGTGAATCACCTTGAGATTAAACTGAGCTTGTGATTAGGCTTTGAGCAATATTTGTTGGTGTTCTCAACAAAGATGAAGAATTTGCGGAAGCAGTGTGTTTAGATAAAATTGCATATGGCTGCATCAACTATTCCTATTCTTTCTTTGCCTTAACACGGCAGGAACACATGAGCATATTTGCCTTAGAATTCTAAACATTTACGAGTTACTTTATAATCACAACAGTTCTTGTTAGATGTAAAACAACAATACATGACATTTTGCAACTAAAAAGAGAAGTACTACACCGCTTTCATCATCCAATTAAAGGAAAAACAGAAGATTTTGTTCATTTGATAAGAAAATTCATAAAAGAATAAGAATAATAATGTGAAACATATTACAACATACAACTAACAAAACCTCTACTACAATAGGAGCACACAAATACGTGTCCCTAAATGTGAAAAGATCCTCTTCACTACATTCAACTCGTATTGCCCACTCTTCCAGCAAAGGTCCCATGCTTTGTAGCATGCTGCAAATCCCTCCTCCACAGGAAGTCTTACAGCAGTATGCAATTCAAAAGCACGAGTCATTCCACATGACTTTAAGCCATAAGAGCATCCAACAATTCCCCAAGCTCCGCCTATATTGGCCATAACACCTTTGATTCAACCGCTATGACGAATCAAGCAAAGCAATAGTGACACGAGGGGAACAATCATAACACAGAAAAACCTGAATCACTATCCACACTAGTTAGAAAGTGAGATGTTACTATCAGGAACAATTTGATAAATCATAACCTCATCAAAGCAGCAGAAATTTTAATTTTACAGGGAGCTTAAAGAGTGACTGACGGAGCGATTCAGCAGATTAATCCATCATTTCCATGTCAAAATTTTGAAAATTGCACACCCCAACCACTTTGAATGTAAAGAATGATTCCCAATCTCCAGATAAGATATAGATATCACTAGCATCAGATGTTTCTCATCATTTCAGACTTACCCTGCCACATTTCCATTTGTCTGAAACAGGAAAGAAGATATGGCAGAGGAAAAATGATATTTTCAGCAAAAACCAAACTGAACTTTATCACTGATCAAAGGGACCTTTGGTGCAAGAAATATATGCAGAGACCAGCAAACTTTAAAACCTAAAAATACCAGCAACAGAGAGATTTTATGTCAGAAGATTTGATCGTCAAATTCACTTTATCATACAGTGAAGCATCAATCGGTAGTGAATAAGGGAACTCCGAGATAACACAGGAGCAGAACCAAGAGGAAAGCCAAATAGGTGGATCATATCATGTTAACACAAGTCTGGTGCAAATATGTTTATTGGGATGCCACCCAGGACCCTCAATCCCTTCCCTCCTTCTCTTACGCAGTGCAATCCTGTTGTCACCCCAACTTTGACAGCAGTTTCCAACCACTTCCAAACAGAAAGGAGACCACTTGCATCTCCACTGAAGAACAGCCCTCCAACTCCTATCTCAATAACCTGAACTTTTTGCTTTCCAAAAAATACAGCCCTCTGACAAAACGACGGCAGATCATATAAGCGGATAGAACTGTCACTAAGAGAACAAAATAACACTGGATAATCTTGCGCATCGTGCATCCCAAATAGAGCAACAATACCGTGTTCAAAACTGTGAGCGTACATGACTTCCAAATTCAAGTTGTCGGTTTCAGCCATATGCCGCACCTTAACGGTGCAGTCCAAGGAGCAGGAGATCAGAAACTGGTCCCAGCAAACAAGAGAGGTGACGACATCAGAATGTCCACACAATGTTGCAACACATTCTAAAGTTTCGAGATCCCACACCTTTATGGTATGGTCTACCGAGCCTGAGTAGAGCTTAGTGGTGTTGGATCCGATTACAAAACAAACCACAGAAGCGGCGTGGCCAGTAAGAGATGCAACAAGTTGAAATTGACCATGTTTAGCATTCCACACAAAAATAACACCTTTGTCAGTCCCGGCAAAAAGCATTTCGTTTTCAAATACCAGAGCGCAAACCTGGCCCAGAGCAGGTCCATCTAGACTAAACTCGGCATTGGTTTCAATTTTCCATGCCCTGACAACATTATCAGTACCGCAGAAAACCCATGGACCATTAGTAATCAAAGCCCCAACAGGACAACCAAGATCAACCACCCACTTACAGTGACCGGAATTACAATCCCAAATTCTCACAGTCCCGTCTTTGCTAGAACTATAAAGCTCGTCGGTCCTCTCGAGAAGCGCGATACTCGTAATAGCCTTTTCATGCCCTTGCAGATTCACCGCCAATGTAACTGCCTCCCGTCCAAAACCTGCCATTTTCACAGCAAACAAACAACAAAAAACAGAAATTCTATTTAATCTACAAAAAACAACACTAACAGAATTGAAAACGCAAACCACAAAACCACAACACTATCGAAAGATTCAGAAACTAATAATAATACAAGCAGTCAGAAATAGAATCAGAATCAGAATCAGAATCAGAATCTATAAAAAAACAACACTAACAGAATAGAAAACAACGGAAATCCCAAAACCATCAGATCCAGAGACACAAAATCATATAATCTGAGTTAAGTATTAAGATAGGATAATTTGAGTTATTTCCACATTTATCTTATTGTTGCTTCAATTGTAGATTTGGTGTTTAAATTTTACGTCTGTCCTATAAATTTTGTTGGTGATATTTAGATGTTGCCCAACTTTTTGTTGTTTCAGACTCAAGACCTTGATAGTATCTCTAAAAACACTCAAGTTGGCAGGTGTTCATGGAGCTGCAGTCGAGATTTGGTGGGGAGTCATAGAAGGTTTCTCTCCCCTGGTATACGACTGGTCTCTATATGAACAGCTATTTAAGCTGATTTCTGAGTCGGGGTTGAAGGTGCATGTTCTGTTGTCTTTCAATCAAATATAAACTCTTTTTCTAGCAGAAATGTGGGTGTATGTCTTCCGCTTTGGATCATGCAGGTTTGTTACTTTTGTATTCCTGTTACATGCTAGTCCTTGCAAAATTCTGCCAAGTATTTGTACTTAGTTTTCTGGAGACCTGAACTGAAGAGGTGCAATTAAGCTAGGGGTTGTTCAGCTTCCTCCGTTTTGTGGCCGGACTGCCCGTCAATGTTGTATGATTTTATGACCAGCTTTGTTAAGAAATTTCAATCACATATTGGAAGTGGGATAGAGGAAATTTGTGTCGGTCTCAATCCTTCTAGCGAACTTAGGTAATGTGACTGTTACCTTAGAACTACTAGTATGGGGTGAAATAAGTTGCCCAGAAAAGTATGCCTTTTATCCTACTTTTCATTCTTTTGTTTTCTTTTGTTCTTACACCAGTTTTTGTTTCTGAAACTTGTAAATTTTAATGACAAGAGGTGTTTCCTTCCTCTGAGTAAAATTTAAGGGAGCATTACATTACATGGTTTGTTGACTAAAAGTAATCACATTTTTTTTCTATTTTGTTTAAAAAGTTTATGTGTGTGTGTGCGCACATAAAATTTACTTGTGGAATTTCTAGAAAATTATTTCTTAGGAAGGCTGATATGAATGATGATTTGCTGCTCAACTATGGTGTGCAGTTTATTTGAAAGTTGTGAGTCTTGGTCTGATTCTGTTATATCAAAGCATGTTTTGTCTGGAGGCTTATTCACACAAATTCTTAGCGTTGAATGATTCTAGAGCTTACTTTGTTGATGTGTTTAGAGGCTAGATGTTATGAGGTCATTGTAAATTTTATTGTGTAGTTGATTTAGGCAAAGTTGAATTTTGTATCTGGACTCCTTGTTTCTTGAGCGTCGTTGACAGTTCATGATTTGTATCTAATAGCGCATCCGTTCCCTAATGAAAATAGGAGGAGCAAGCACTATTTGAGCACCTCTTATTATTATTTGAGTAATAGGAGGTGCAGTGCAGTGTTTTCGTGCAGCGGTAGGAAAAAATAGCACCTCATATTACTATTCATTGATTTTTTTTAAAAAAAAAATTCATGACTCGAAAAGAAGGTGTGATTTTATTACTTGAAAATGTAACGTACATAATGAAAATACATAATTTAAAGTACATGATTAGAAATGAAATTACATAATGGAAATACATAATTTAAAGTACATAACTAGAAATGAAAGTACATAATAGAAATACATAACTATGGAAAAAGTGGGCGATAGCAATTTGAAAAATTTTCCTCACTAGCATCTCCTTCATCGACATCAAGTTGCTTAAAAATTGCCGCTTTCCTCTTTGAAAAATACCTCTTTGATTTTGGGGTCATAGTCTCCGTATCCATTGCCATAATCCTTGATTCTTCCGCTAAGGCCCTCAAATTGAAGTCTTTCTCTTTAAGGCTAAGTTGTTTTTCGTATAAAGCAAGCTCCATAGCATCACTTGCTTGTTGCGCGGCTAGCCAAGATTTTTGATTTTCCACAATGTTTTTCAAAGCCTCATCCCTTACCTCATTTGAAGAAGTCGAGGCGATCTTTTTTCCCTTTCTTTTAGCTTCCTTGGCCGCCTTCACTCCCATTGGTCTAACCGGACTTGAGGAAGCTTCAAGGTTGCTTTGTGGTGTTGCAATGACTTCATCCTCAGCCACATCGATTGTGGGAGGCATTGAGCTAACGACCGGAGTAGAGGCGGCGGAGTTGGCATATGAAGAAGGTGGAGTACTAGTTTGAACTTCTCTAAAATAAGGATGGTTCTTCACCACTTCCCAACAATCAAACCGCGTAAACTCTTTCTTCTTTTGTGCCACATAACATGATTGAGCTTTTCTTATCTAATAACAATAACAAATTTATGTCACAATAATATCTAATAAATAGAGATGACAACATTTATTTAAATAAACATACATAAATTTAGGGAAATGATAACATTATAAACTCTTACCTCATCTTGCAAATTTGAGCCGGATTGTGAATTCCTTCGTGCATAAGCAAGAGCGGCACCCCAAGCTTTCAAAGTCGGCTTCAACTTAGTAAAACGAGAAGAAACCGCGATTTGGCTCCTATGCTCCGGCCTTGACTCATGAGGCGCAATCTCCCAATTTTCATGAAAATCGGTATGTATTTTTTCCCATAATTTATCAGACTTTTGCATGTTGCCGGTGATAGGACAAACGCTAATACGACAATAAGAAATGCACAATTGCAAATCTTCGGAAGCAAGCCAATTGGACATTTTTCTAGCAAAAAATAGAAAGGAATGAGAGAGGAGATGGAAGGAGTGGATAAATTAGTTGTGCACAAATTGATGTGAGATGTGAATGAAGTTGATGTAGTATTTATAGAAAAATTGTAGGGTGTTATTTGCAATTTTGGGGATTTTTTTTATAATTTTTTCGGATTTTTTGCAACATTTTTTCCCCAAAAATTCGAAGGCCGTTGCCTTCAAATCTGGGACGTTGGATCTAAAATCAAATCGAATCAAACGGCCCAGATCAATCTGCCCGTTGGATCCGATTTGGTGTGTCGATATTGACACGTGGCGCGCTGTGATTGGGCGAGCCGGATCTGTTCTCTCTCGCTCTCTCGACTTCTCTCCCTCGCTCTCTCGACTTCTCTCCTCGCTCTCTCCACTTCTCTCTGTTCTCCCTCGCTCTCTCAGACAAGGCGGCGCAACTCCAGAAGAACGACAAGGCGGCGACTTTGGGGGATCTGGGAGGAGGCCGTGGTGGTTGTGGGAGGGTTGGTTTGATAGCAATTGCAGACTGCTCATGCAATTGGGTTGGTTTTGATGCCGCCGGAGCCATTATCGTGGGATCAGAAGAAAAGGAGAGGAAGCACGAGCGGTCGGAGTCGCTTGGGCTGGTTGGATCGGAAGAAAAGGAGAGGAAAGGTGGCCGTCGTCGTCACCCACGTGTGTGGGCTCCACCGGGACTGCTCGAGCAGCAGCTCGAGCAAGAACTGCTCGTGCTCGCGCTCGACCTCCTCGTCAACGATCGGTCGCCGGCCTCCACCTCCCCCGCTGCACGCTCGATTCTCGCTTGCTCGTGCTGTTTTCCGGCTGGCCCACCCGAAATCCACGCTGCTCGTGCTCAAATCCTCCCACGCTGCTGATGCTCTAATTTATTCTGCACCAAAACCTTGGTGGTCCAGTGGTGTCTTGGTTATTTTTTGGACCTTCTACTAGACTGGAACTCTTGTCCACAAGGCATTGTGTCATATCTGATTTGTCCTAATTGTACTGACCCAAGTAAGCGTTTGTTTTATCTTGGTCAACATCTTTAAACTTGATATATAACTTTTTTGTACTCCATGATTGGTGTTGTACTAACATAAGCATATATTTCTTAAATCAGGAGTTAGAACACATGTAAATGCTGCTGCTAGTAAGAATATATTTCAGTTTGTTTGGGGCATTGATCGATATTTATCTCCCGTTGGGAAAACTATGATTTCATGGTTTCTATGTACTATAAACCAATTTTGCAATGTAAATATGATGGGCAAAGATAACTTTGATGCATAGATGTATGTAATTTCTGTGATTATGTGTCGATTTTGATGGACATGACCAAACAGGGCCAGATCAACCTAGTTTCGATTTTGAATAGCATATACATCGTCAACAGAATACTTTAAAATTCCAATACAAAACCAGATTAGAAGAAAGATGGAATCCATTGGGTACTAGCTAGGGGGAGGGTCTGGGATGTTACTTTGTTTGCCAGAAGTAATTAGGGGCAGGGATCTGTCTATTAGGGACTGTTTGGACTTGGATTAGAGAGCGTGCAAAGAAGGGGATGATGAAAGTAGTGTTAAAAGAGGTACTTCCTAGAACAGAAATTGGAAATTTCTGCAAGATGTGTTGGTACCCATTTTGGCTTTCAAATTTCTTCAAGTTTAAGAAGCTACGTTGTGAACAAATCATGTTAACGAACTCTCGGACAAAGACAGTGTTCCTTGGTTGCGCAGAACAAGCTACTTTTTTACTACTCTCTAGCTATGTTAAACAACCGTCCTTATAGCCTGGCAGCTTGATCAAATAACATTTCAATGCTCATGCAACGAACTATCGAGTATCGACTATGATATCGATCGGATGCTGTCTTCTCCTAATGGCAGATCCTAGAGTATTATCAGAAGCTGAATCCCATAGTATTATTATCAGATGCTAAATTTGTAGTAAATGTTCAACTGTACGTTATCATATCATGTTGCTCATTCCATTGGATCATGAAGCCAGATTGTGCATCATTCCATGCCAATGATGCCATAGGAAAATACAAAAGAAACTTGATATTTTGCCCTTTAATAATGGGAAAGCCAAAGGCATTCGTTGCCCTACCATATAGAAATATGGAATCGTCAGGTACCATTCATCTGCAACTAGCTCTCTAGTAAATGTGAAGGCTCGCATATCTCATAGAATATGCCTCTTCGTAAGGGCTGCTTTCTTTAATCTTTATGACGACATTGTCACCTTCACTGGTTGGTTTATGTGCAAACCAATTCATCATTGTTCGTTTACAGTAGTGTATTACTGTACATGTACTGACACATGCATCTTGTAGACTACTATCATTTTGTAATATGTTGAGATATATATTCCACATCAGGAATATGAGACCTTGTTTGTGAGTTTATAAGAGTTTGGGCTACTCTCTCTATTGCCAATTGGTTTTGGAGTTGAACCTCAGAATACTTTACTTAGTATCAGAGCAGGTTCAATCCTTTGAACTTGCTTTGTATCCTTTGAATCCTGAATCTCGAAGAACACCCAAACCTCCATCACAAACCGCTGCGTACCACCACTACCACCATTGAAATCGAACCATCTTGAAACCCTAAAAACCCAATCTTGAAAAAAATCCGAATTCCTCAATGGCAGGACCTGTAATTGAAGGCGAACAATCAGATCCCCAGAAGGCAATTATGACAGAGCATCAACCATTCTCACAAATCATCCATCACCACTACACCACCCAACAAGACAACTCGACGTTCCCAACTAGTGTTGTCTTGAATGAGTCCAACTACACCATATGGGCTCCCCTCATGAAGATGCGCATTGGAGCACGGGAAAATGTTGGTTATCTGACTGGAGCAAAGGCTGAACCCGCCATGAATTCTGCAGAATATGAAGCTTGGGCCACAGACAATGAAAAAGTGAAAAGTTGGCTCATTGACTCTATGAAGTCTTCTCTTATGAACCTGTATATTCGTCTTCCTACTGCAAAAGATATTTGGGAAGTTGTAGAGCAAACCTTTTATGATGACTCTGATGAAACCCGGATTTTTGAATTGAACAAGAAGTGCTTCGAAGCAAAGCAGAATGGACAGCCTATTCCTACCTACTACAATGAATTGGTGGCTATGTTCCAGGAGATTGATCAAAGGGTAGCCTCTCAGAATGATAATGTTGCAGCTGTAGTTCAAGAGACTTCAGCAATGTCCCGGTTGCGTGTTCACATGTTTCTGAGTGGACTTGACTCGGAGTATAATCAGGTGTGCGGAGAGATCTTGCGAAAGGAACCAAAATTCTCCTTGGAGCAGAGCTATGCTTACATTCGCAAGGTACAGTCAGAGAAACAGGCTATGGGGCGTTCTGTACCTACCGAATCCTCGGTTATGGCTGTTCAACGCAAGCAGGGTCCTCCTCCACGCCGCCCCTTAAGTAAACTAAGTCCTTTTGCAAACAGAAAGTGCATGCATTGTGGAGAAATAGGTCACACCAAGGAGCGATGCTATGAAGTGATTGGTTACCCCGATTGGTGAGACTTCACCAAGAAACCACGAAAGAATCTGGGCAAGGCTGTCATTGCTACTACAGAGGAAGAGCATCTAGAAAATGCCTCCACTAATGTAGCGCAGTCAGGACATTCTAACTCGGCGGATTCTTGGTTATGGTGTTAGAAGGGGAAATTTATACTACCTGGAGCTAGCAGAGAATGAAGTCGATGAACATCTTAGAAATAATATTTTTGCTCTCATTGTTAACATCTACAGTTGTAGCGGACCAATCCAATGTCTTTGATATGACGAGCTCAAAATACGGTGGAAAGCCCGACTCCGATATCACAAAGGCGTGGACTGATGCATGTGAATCAGGGTCGACAAGTACGGTCCTAGTTCCAATCGGAACATACAAGTTATTGCAACAAATAAAGTTTTGAAGGTCCATGCAATGCTCATATTCAATTTCAGCTCCAAGGAACGTTGCAGGCTCCAGAAGATCGGAGCCAACTCGATGACTCTTGGGTTTACTTTGAGAAAATTAACAAGCTCACATTGTCCGGCGGTGGAACTTTCGACGGAAAAAGAGAGCTTTCTTGGAAGGAGGACAAACATTTTGACTCAACTCCGGTTGATGTTAGGTTCAAAACAGTCAACAATTCAGTTATTAGCGATATCACATTTATGGACAGTGCAAAATTCCACATTAGTGTTCATGCCTCCAGCAACATTACATTTCAACGGGTCACCATCACAGCACCCGAAGACAGTCCCAACACTGATGGAATCCACATCTCCGGGGGTTCGAGCAAGGTTACAGTCTCTAACTCTCACATTGCAACCGGTGACGGTTGTGTTTCAATTGGTGCTGGCTCAACCGAAATCCTTGTGTCTAACATTACTTGCGGACCAGGTCATGGGATAAGCATTGGTAGTCTAGGAAAGTATCAGGATGAACAACCAGTGGTCAATGTCACGGTCAAAAACTGCACATTAACCGGCACAACCAACGGCGCGAGAATCAAGACATGGCCCGATTCTCCTGCAGAAAGCGTTGCTAAAGATATACTCTACCAAGACATCATCATGGTGAATGTGAAGAACCCTATCCTCATCAACCAATACTACTGCGACAAAGGCAAAAAGTGTAAGCAAATGATTCCATCCAAAGTCCAAATCAGTGACGTGAGCTTTAAGAATATCAAGGGCTCGTCTTTGTCTCCGGTAGCCGTCAAGCTCAACTGTAGTCATACTATGCCGTGTTTGAATGTGGAGCTGTCCGATATTGATCTCACGTATACTGGAGACGACAAAGACGAAATCACGTCTGAGTGTAGTAATGTCAAGCCGAGAATTTCCGTATTGAAAGAACCTTGCCCGACACGTCGAAATGAGGAGAATTGAATACTGATCAACTAGTTGAAGATGTACATGCAAGACCAGTCTCTTCTCCTACATCAACGATCTCTCCTGGCTTGTCATCACCTGCGGATGCAATCAAGGAGGAGAAGTCGGTCAAAGCAATGGAGGTCAAGATGGATGCTCTCAAGAAGAATGGTACTTGGGATTTGGTTCCATTTGAAAAAAAACTGTTGGTTGTAGATGAGTTTATACTGTGAAACACAATGCAGATGGCAGCAATCTGAGAGAGCTGGAACTTGAATCTAGTGATTCTGAAGACAACTGTGATGAAGATGATTCTGAATTTGAGAATGAGGTTGAAGCAATTTTCCTAAGAGCTGTGCATGAAAATATAGAACGAGAGAATGTGATCCTGGAAGTGAACGGAATGCGATTGTCATTCAACAAGCAAACTGCAAATTGTGCAAGAGCTGTATTTTACTCCATGATGAAATTGGCATTGGAAGCTCCACATGAATCGGCAAGCGAATTGGTACAAGCTGCTTCCAAGATAATTTCAGAATGGAAACACATGCTCAAGTATTACCTATTAGGCATAGATGATGAGATAGAAGTGATTATGAAGTTTGAAGAAATGTGTTTGGAGTCTACCAAGGTAGTTTCGTCCAAACATTTCTTTCTGTGTAATTAGTTTCCTTCTAGGATTACAACTATTCTTATATATAAATAGGACCCTAGAGGCATAGTTTTAGTTGTGGTGTGATGTAGATCGTTAAGAGTTCTGAACTTGGGAGCTGAAAGCTATGGTAGATCATAGTAGATCTGTCCTGACTATCTTGACAACCTGAATTTGTTTTGAATCTGATTTGTTCACCGTAATTGAATTAACCCTGAATTGAAGTATTCTTTTCTACTTGGTATCAGAGCGGGTTGCCCACGTACACGTGTGAAGCCCAAAGGCCACACGAACTCCATGACCACCCAAGTTGTTGTCCACGTGTTAGGCTTAAAGATTCGCCACACGTGCGGGCGCGTGTTGAGATATATATCCCACATCGGGAATATGAGACCTTGCGAGTGGGTTTATAAGGGTTTGGGCTACTCTCTCTATTACCAATTAGTTTTGAAGTTAAACCTCATGATACTTTATCATGATATTTCAACGGTTGGATTCCATGGACTGTAACATGAAATTGATAAGTAGTTAGTACGTCTGTGACTAATATACAAGGACAGGTTTATCCTATATCTTTTGATGCAGAACTGCAGAAGAGAAGGATGACTTGAAGAGTGAGAGTAGCAGTAGTATTATAGTCATGAGAAGGATCTAGGACTTTGAGGTTGAAGAGACTTTTTTTTTTGAACAGGGAGGTTGAAGAGACTTGAAGAGGACGACAGGAGTTCGTGACGTGAGGGATGAAGCAGCGCCCTTCTTCAAATTCGATTTGAGTTCTGGATATTAAGAAGCAAGCAAATCTTTGACCAAACAGCAGCCAGCCGTCGCATCCAATCTGTCTATCTGATTATGTCGTTAATTATGTAACCCGTTACGTATGCTCCAATTATTGTACCTTTGATTATGTGTCCCTGATCAACTAATATAAGATCACTTGCTAATAAAACAACCTCTGAATCTTGACCAACATTTCCGTCAAGTTGTGGTAAAGTTTATATCACAATTCACAAGATGATTAAGAGTGTGACTATAGGTCTCTTGACTCTCTTCATTTTTCGAATGCAAATATAAAACCCGTTTGATAAGTTGCTTTTGAAAAAAAAATGAATGCAATGCTTTCGTATATAAGAATTTGAAAAAGAAACGCAAGGCCAATCATGGCTAGTCTAAATATGCTAGAGTTTATGCTCGACTAGTTTTTTCTTTAGAGCTTCATAGAGAGTTCAAGCTTCCACTTTTTTATGTTTTTATGTTTTTCACGAGTTTATCCTTACCCCAAACTCGTGATATTTGCAATGTAATACCTACTAACATGTCGAAGCACACTAGTTGTTTGATTCTTTTAGTTAGATCTTATTTTTCGTAGATTTTTATCTGAGCTCATTCACAATGAAATACCGCTCTTAAACACTTATAGGAGTCTATCAAAAGCTAGAACTAAATCCTCTATCTCCGAAAACTAATTACCAAAAATTAAAATATTTCACGATCTTAGTATTTGTAGACCCAAGTATCGTAATATGCATTCAGAAATGCAAAAAAGGATCAACGGATCCATCAAAACTAGAAATGAACCATATCCAAATTCCTAAAAGAGGAAGAAATCCAACAAATTTCCAAAAAGCCAAAAATGAAAATTTGAAGAGTATTTCTTAAATCATTTCACAAAAACAAAAAACAGTAATCAAATTGCACTATGAAAAAGATGATAACAAATTATTCTGATATGGACATTTTTCAAACAATAGGGTTCTAATGAGGCTCTTTGTTGATGACTAGTTGAAGAATTATTCATTTCACTTATTTTTCTATTGCATATTCACTTCTCGACCGTCTAGTCTGGATTGTTCATTGATTTGATATATTTTGATTCCTTAATGATCACCAATTTAACTAAAAATTTATCATAATAATCTACTTATATAAACATATATAAAAATATAATTAAAAAATATATAATAAATAATTAAAAAAAGAAAATCTTCAATTTATTCTGGATAAAAAGGTCCACTACCATGTATAGAATAGAATATAATCTTATGAATATTGCAAAGCCATACACTAATGAGCTGAAATGATGTCGATGATGGAAGACCATAAAGAAATGGACCCACTATCGATCATGTTCTGCTCTTCCCCTTCCACGCAACGCCCACACAATCCACTTACAGAAATCTAATTTCTCCAATTTTCCCTTCCAGCCCAACAACTCCATGAAAGGTTTTCTCATCCCTCGATCCCTATATAATGCCCCTCTCGTCTTGTCAACCCCAAAACTCAATCTCAACTTCCTCTACCTCTTGAATCCCATGGCTGCTTGCATCGACACTTGCCAACCCAAAAACAACAACAACCACCAAATCTCTCAAGAAAAAGAAAACCAATACAATTTCTTCAACTTCTGCCGCGTACCCATCTCCTCCCAAAACCGCACAAAAACCACCCAAACTCGCAGAGTCGCTGATGATGGGGATGAAGAAAAGACAGATTATTTGTGGGTCAAAATGCTAGAAGAGGCTCGTTCTGATATTGACGAGGAGCCCATTTTGTCTAGCTACTATTATGCTTCAATATTGTGTCACACAAGTATTGAAAGCGCCTTGGCGAATCATTTGGCTGTCAAGTTGAGCAATCCTAGTCTTTCCTGCAGTACCCTTGTGGATATTTTCATGGGGGTGTTTCTAGAAGACGCGGAAGTAATCAGGGCTGTCAAGGATGATTTGAGAGCAGTGAAGGAGAGGGACCCAGCTTGCATTAGTTATGCTCAGTGCTTCTTGAATTTCAAGGGGTTTCTGGCTTGCCAGGCGCATAGAGTGGCGCACAGGCTTTGGTTAGAGGGGAGGAAGGTGTTGGCTTTGTTGATTCAGAACAGGGTTTCCGAGGTTTTCGCTGTGGATATTCATCCCGGGGCCAAAATCGGCCATGGGTTATTGCTGGATCATGCTACTGGTGTTGTGGTGGGGGAGACGGCTGTGATTGGGAACAATGTCTCCATTTTGCACAATGTGACCTTGGGAGGGACTGGGAAGGCTTGTGGTGATAGGCATCCCAAGATTGGGGATGGGGTGCTTATAGGGGCAGGGACTTGTATTTTGGGGAACATTAGGATTGGGGAGGGAGCTAAGATTGGGGCTTGTTCTGTGGTGCTGAAAGATGTGCCAGCAAGAACTACCGCGGTTGGGAACCCTGCTAGGTTGATTGGAGGGAAGGAAAATCCAAAGAAGCTGGACAAGATGGCTAGCTTTACTATGGATCATACTTCCCACATAACTGAGTGGTCTGATTATGTTATTTAGAGAGGGATTAGTTGGTCTTTGTAACCTACCTGGGGCTTATTGTTTGTGGTGTAAGTGAGAATCCAAGTTCTCCTAATGGCAAACAGAGGGACTTAATGTGTTGAAGCAGCTGGTTCGCCCTAATGTATAAGTATGAGATTATCTTGTTATCCATTGTGGCCTGTGATCGTTGGGAGAACTGAGGTTCTCCTATTGGCCCTGTGATTTTATGTACTTTATTTGTATCATTTCAAGATGTTTAGACCTTGTTTGGTATAAATATGAAGTTTATGAAGTAGTTTATGTGCTTGCTCTGGCTGACTCATCTTCCCTTTTAGAATTATAGTTATATCTCTTGACACAATTGTTTCTAAACTACTAACTATGCACATTAACCTTTGTTTGCAAAGACTGAAACTTGATACTACTGAAGCGTGTTTTCTTACTTCTAAGAGATAATATTGGGTTAATCATGTAAGCTTTCTTTCTTTTTTTTTGAAAGGATTTCAACAAGCTGTTGATGATGGAAATTGTTGGAATTTGAATATAATACATTGGTGCACCATAACAGGACTGATGGGCAAGTTTAATTAAAGAACTAACACAGAGAGTAAGATTGAGTGATCAAATGTTTACAGAAAGTTAAACTTTGTCAGCTCAAGTTGGGCACCCTGTTGGGTTGATTGCAAGGACAGAGAACTCAGTTAAGCTCAACATGATTCCTAGTGTCACTATGGACCATCCCTTCCTATATCTGAGTTGTCTATTTTTTTTGTAAACTCAGGTTGGAAACCCAGATAGGTTTTTTGGAAGTAAAGATAAATTTATTAAGCTTACCAGCCTAGCTTCACTTTGGACCTTAATTATGTTTTTAGTAGTCTGCTTGATGTTTAGCGGTTGGGCCTTTTCAATTCATGTTTTAGCTATTTGGGGTGTTTTATCTCTGCTTTAAGGCGAAAACCCAGATTCACCTATTGGCAGACCTGGGGGAGTGCTGTGGGGATTTGTATCAGCTGTCTGTGCTGGTATATGCAATGACATGGTTAATGTCCCAATTAAGAATACGAAATTGGGTTCCTTTCTTGGCCATGCTATCAAATTAGTATGCTCAAATCAATCTCTGCTATAATTAAGGATTTGTGAAGTACTAGCTTCTACCAGTTGCAGTTGATTTTTTTAGGTTCCCAGCCTTAGTTTCTATTACATATATGGAATCATATGTTTCTAAGGTGAGGTCTGTTGGTCAATGTATCTGACACAATGTGGTTTCAATATAATTATTAATGCATTATTAGATAGAAGCCGTTCATATTCCAATGCTCCTATTTGCAAATACTGAATGTGTTTATAGAGGAACATGTATGTATCCTGGATCCAAAGAGATAACCCAAAAGAATGGCCTTGCCATTCTACTAGGATTTCTATTTGTAGATTCCCCAATGTTCAGAGAATATGGATGATGGCATGGTCTGAGTTCAAGTATTCAGGCGTCTAATTAGATGAAGGGGACTGCATTCACACTATTTATGGTTGGTGAACAGTGATTTAGTTGGTTAAACTGTTTAAAAGACAATTTTGATGTTATGATTCAAACCTGATAGATATATATATAAGGGTGTGAGTTATTAATAAAAAGTGTTTTTTTAAACGCTACTCCAATCCACTCCTATTTTGTAAGACAAATTTGGGAGCGTGAACTTGCATTCTAAAATATCAGTGTGGATTGTAAATCTTAACAGTAAAATAACGATGAAGTGATGCCCTAAAATGTGGTATTTCATTGGAAAGTTTACAATAAGAGACCAAACATTGCTCTGGAATGTGCTCCAAGTTGCAAAAATTACTTGAACATGAGACAAGATGGAATGCAGAGAGAGAATATATGTCTAGCTACTTGATTATTTGATTTACAAATCCAGATATGTCTAGTGATCGAGCTTGTATATTAATGAGAATCAAGCCCTTTCAAGGTAAGCATCAATGCCAATGACACTTTAATTGCATGTTCTGCATATATTTTTGGATCAGGTGCATTTGAATTTGCCTTCTCGGTCCATTTCACTATGTTCCCACCTTTACAAGCTTTGGTAACTTGCATCTTTGCCTTGAAACTCTTACAGACCTTAAAAACATCTCCTTCAAGGATAACAAATGTAATTGACGTATCTCCATCATCTAAGGCTTGGATTTTTATTTTTGCTGCAATTAAACCCCCTCCTATACCAGATCAAACAGTAAGAACATTTACATTTAGTTTACGCTTGATCGAGGAACAGATCTCGATCTGGACATACTAAATAATTGCCTGCTTGATACCTCATATGCAAGGTTTCAACAAGTACGCACGTATGTAATGCAGATATTTGAATTTATGTAATGCAGATATTTGCCTGCTTAATTCATTCAATGATGAGTTAAAAAATGCAGTTGTAATGAGTAATGCTAAGAGTATATCCAATAGTGTTAGTTATTTGTATAGCTAAAAATAGGTGAAAATAATATTTAGCTATCTAATTTAGAAGTTGTACTCCAGCAAGGATAGCTATTGTTTAGTTAAGTTAAATTTTAAATAGGAGATGGTTTAGCTAGAACTAATTTCTCTCTCCTCAGCTAAAAATTTAAAGACTGAGTGGTGCATTCTAAAGAATGCTTATAAATATTTTGATTGTAAGTTTGCAGAGCTAATTTATAATGACAGACTTTGGTGGACAGAGCTCAAGTAAGGTTACTTCCTAAAAGATTAATTATTTAGTGAACTCCAACCTGACATAATGTAAAATGCTCTAACTCAACATTTTTCCCTACCGCTCTTATCAATGAATATAGTACCCATAGTATAGGGAGGCACACTCGGCCAATCTACAGATAACTGAAAAAGAAACTGAGTTCTTTATCATAATGGTTATGACATAATCTGCTTCTCCTTCTCTTTTGTAGTCTTTGTTAGTTGCTTTCTAAGACACTAAAAGAACCATGTTGAAAGCAGGCATACAAATATACTGAACGGATAAACACTTGAAGAAGAGCCTGTAAAGGACTACATACTCTGCACATACATTATTGTAACATATCTACATTCAGATATCGATACAAATACAGATAGAAATATAGAAACTGAGATGTTGTAAATCTTGGATAGTTCACTCACTTGTGGATGATTGCTGGTATTTTCATGGTGACACCCACTATTTGTACAATCTCAGTAGTTAGCTACTTCACTGTACTTATCACCCTCTGATCCAGACGCGTTGACATCGACCCAAACTTCATTCACACGCCCAATAAACTTGAATGGAGAGTTATACTGTGCAATCGAGTAAGCAGAACTACTTTCTTTTGAGGTACAGTTTGCCCACGGAGACCTGCTAAGGCTGGTGGCGAGTTTCTGTGCTTCTTGCACAATGTTAGTATCTCTTGCAAATCCTGAGAATTTCCTGACTGCGATGTAACGACTGTCCCATGTATAAGGTTTCAAGTTGAGTTCCGGGAGTGGTGTGGGTGGGGAAGCTTGATATTTCACTGGCAAAAAGAATCTCACAAAGTATGCGGATGAGTGCAGAGGTCCAGCTCCAGGGACTATGCTTGTCAGCACAGGCACCGTCATTGCAATTCGGGAGGAATTCAAATTGGCACCTTGGAGGTACTGGAACAGCCTGCGAGTTAATAAAACAAATATATAAATTAGTATTTTCAAAGTGATAGTTCCATTTTTTTTAAAATGGTAGTCGAGTGAACTACCACTCCGAGCCGCTAGAGGGGTTAAGGTTAGAGCTCTCCCCATGGTATTCTTTACCATGCAGATGATCGAACCAGTGACCTCCTTACTACCAGGAGTATCAATGTGACATTCGCCCAACATGGTGGACCTAGCCCCGACCACTAGACCAAGCCCACATGGGTATTTTCAAAGTGATAGTTAACAGTGTTACAAAAGGTGTATCAAGGAAAGCGAAGTTCACACAAATCAGTGAAGCAGGTAAAATACACAGAGGGTCAGAAAACATGTACACCCTCCGCAACCATTAGTACACATAAATATTCGTCTTCCCTCCTATTAGCATCTCTCTGATTTTTCCTTTCTTTTACACAAGCATATTACTGCTCCACAAAATCTAATAGATCCACTACTTTCAAAGAACTGAACTGAATTTTGCACTCTATAAACATCTTCTCGTCCCAAAGTTTATCAGATTAACTAACAATCAATCATATACCCAAAATTACATGGTGGGCAATCTGAGTTGTTCTATCCAACCTGTGGAAGCCATTTCTGGTGGCCTTTTCAAAGGAGATGTCTTTAGCAGGAGCAGACATCCACGCGCCGTCTCGGTACTTTCTGATCTCGAAATCCGATTCCGAGTGCACCACCGAGTACTGCGGCGACTCAATCGCCTCCAGACACGTCAGCATCGCCGCCACTAAAAACAGGGCCACTATCGGATTCTTCATCATCTCCGTAGCTCACGAAACCTCCCAGCTCCTAATTTCACATCCCCTTATTTATTTGACAAATTTACCCTACTTTTTGGTTAATAGTGAAAAGTAAAAGGAGTTTTCACACGGTGGTTCATTTTGTAATTTACATCAATTAGATGGTTATTTTGAAACGGATACCCAAGCGCGGGAAAATGCTCCCTATCCCTCCTTATTAGGTCGAGACTGGTCTCAGTGTGCTGCCGCTTTTCAGATCGCGAAGCCCAACTTCCACTGAAAACCTAAAACCATGAGCGGCTATGAGAGCCGGAAACGCGACCGGAGAGACGCGTGGAACTCGAAGAAGCAGCAGAAGCTCGCTCGCACCGCCGACGAAGATCTCGAGTCAAGGCTCGGTTTCGATCTGTTCTCCGAAGGCGAAACTCGGCTCGGGTGGTTACTCACTTTCGCTTCCGTAAGTTCAATTTTCAGTTTCTCTCTTCCATTTCTGGCCATGTCTTTGCTTCAATTGCTTTTGTTTATTTTGGTTGGTCAGGAAACTTCGGATAATTTGGTAAATTGCGATTCCGATGTGTAATTAGTAGGATTTTATTGAAATTTCAATTTTTCTGAATAGGTTACTGAGGGATTGTTTTTCGTGTTGATAATCGGATAGTGTGGATGAACTAGTGTTCTATTCAGTTTCAATACAACAAGGAAAATGCAGTTTGAACAATTGAAATTTTCTGATTAGGATTGTTTTCTTGTGCGTTGCAGTCATCTGTCGAAGATCAAGAAACCCGTAAGGTGTATAGCTGTGTTGATTTATATTTCGTTACACAGGTAAAATACTCCAAAAACAGGTTTTTAACACATTTAGATTTGTTTTATGGTATTTTTGATTGTCTCCGCAGTAGTTATAACTAGTTTACTTGCAGGATGGCTCCGCTTTCAAGTCAAAGTACAAGTTTCGGCCTTATTTCTATGCTGCCACAAAGGTGCCTGTCAATTTCTTAATATGCTGTTTCTGAAAAAAAAATCTGTCTCTGGCATTGTTTTTACAAAGTTAATTTATTTACAGGAGAAAATGGAAATGGATGTTGAAGCATATTTGAAACGGCGTTATGAAAGTCGTATTGCTGATATCGAGATAGTGGGGAAAGAAGACCTTGATCTTGTAAGCTACTTATATCACCGGCTTAATATGGTTATACCTTATTTCATTTGAAAATGCTGACCGTACTGAGTTGTATACATATGTTTAATCAAAGCCCTGTTGAGCCTCAAAACATGCTTTCTCTAGATCCAACAGCCGAGAAAACATTTTCTCAGTTGCTTAGTCAAACATGTCTATCTAGAAATATTATGTGCATATAAAGTTTCTGCATTTTCTTGTAAATTTTTTATTTATTTTGTTTCGTTTTGTTTATTGGCTCGCTATAGATTGTTGGCCCATTTTTCTCCATTAAAGTTTTTTTCCTTATGATGCTGACATGCTCTTGACTAATTATTCATTACTACACATCTTTCTCCGGTTAATGTCCATGTTTTCATTAATCTCAATTTAAGGGGTTCATGATGACAGGAGTGTGCCTCTATTTGATATGCACTGCTTGCCTATTTTTGAGCAACTTCACTTGAGGGTGGAGCTGCCTTATCACTGTATGTTAAATTCGTTCGATTTGCCTCAAGTATTTGGCTTGACTGACCTTCCATTGTATTTGAGTTTTTTATTTTCATTGAAGAAAATGTAAGGACAACAGAGAAATAGGTGGCCCTTGACCATTAGTGTACTTATGTCATAGTCTAGCATTAGTATATTTATAATGACCTAACCTGCAGAGCTGACATGCATACTATATTGTAAAACGAAACTGTAACAAAGGATTTTTCATCACCATCACATATGTTCTCTGTACCTCGTGATAAAGCTGTGAAAAGTCTGCTTTTCCTTAATTCACAACCTGTTATTTTTTGAGATAATTATGAAAGCACAATGCGAATGGGCATGTGACTTCTGTTCAATGTTCCAATAGCCATGTTGTTTAATATCATAATAAATGTAGTAGGTTTACTTAGATCAATTATTCATTTCTTCTATATATTCTAATATTTATAATCATTATGATTCTTCCGGTAATTACTCATTCAGTTACATATTTCTCCCAGTGTATGCATTTCTCATATATTTTCTGATAATAGAAAGATTATGATGCTTACTTATTCACTCTTGGACAGAAAAACCATTTGTCTGGCCTACAAAAGTCCTATTTGAAGTTATCATTTGATAGCGTTCAACAATTAATGAATATCAAGAGTGACCTATTGCAAGTCATTGAAAGAAACCGCACAAAGTTTGATGCTGCCGAAGCTTATGAGTCAATACTGCTAGGAAATCAGTAAGCTTTCTTTGTCTTGATTCTTGTTTCTTTTGGATGTTGAGCTCCACTGTTCAGCTTCAAAAGTAGAGTACAAAGTCCATTTTGTTAAAAGATGCTTCAGTTTGTATAATTGTATTTCGTGGCTTGCTGTTGCATTGTATTTGTAACCTGGAATTCCTGATTCTGTTTTGGTGATTGATTTGTAGAGAACAAAGGCCACAAGATTTCCTAGATTGTATTGTTGATCTTCGTGAATATGATGTTCCCTACCATGTTCGCTTTGCTATTGACAATGGTAATTTATCATTACATCCCTATACTCTCTAGAGTCTTTTTACTTTTTGTGTTTTCTATTGTTTTTGATAACCAACAGTTGAAGTTCATCCCCTTTCAAAATGTCTTTTACACAGACGTGCGATGTGGCCAGTGGTATAATGTTAGTGTATCCAGTACGGGTGTTATACTTGAGAGGAGGACAGATCTTCTGCAGCATGCCGAAGTTCATGTTTGTGCATTCGATATTGAGACAACTAAGCTACCTTTAAAATTTCCAGATGCTGAATATGATTTAGTAATGATGATTTCATACATGGTTGATGGACAAGGGTTCCTGATTATTAATAGAGAGGTCAGATTTGGCCTATGTAATTCTTGAATATTTCTATTCTTAATACATTAGGCATTTTATTTTTGTTTCCTGTGGCCAAATAAGACTCGTTTGTTATTAAAACTTGTCACTGATCCATTTATATTTTATTGCTCCAGTTTTTGGTTCTTGATTTTTCAGTATTTCGGACATTTTTTGGGTCACATACATAAGTAAGATCAAGGTTTAGGAAGGGAAGGACACAAAATGTTTCAGCATTTTCAATTAAGGAGAAGATCTGATAGACATAAAATGAAATAAGGGAAGGGAAGGACACAAAATGTTTCAGTTAAGTAAGATTCCACGAAGTTCTTGTCTTTCAGATCTTCTCCTTTATTGTCATGTTTTCTTAGTTCCTTTTTCTTCTTTTCTTTTTCTTTTCGTATTGGTTTTCAAGTTTCTTGTTATTTTTTTAAATTTCTGTGAGCAACTGGGTAAGGGGTAGGCATCATTAAATACTGCTAGTTAATTGTCTTATGAAGTAAGAACTTCATATGATTTTACATTTCCTATCAGCAAGGAAAATTTAAATGTGTTTTTTTACATTGACAGGCTTAATGTATATTTTTTTATATCTTCAGTGTGTTGGAGCTGATATAGAGTATCTGGAGTACACCCCAAAAGAAGAATTTGTAGGCCATTTCAAGGTGACAAATGTGGAAAACGAGGTAGCAAATAGACCATCCCTGCCCCACCCTAAAACTGATACTTTAATTAGTTTAATTATGTAACAAGTCTATTAGATTGGTAAAACTTGTCAACTTTGGAAATGATATTGTCATTGTTGTAGAGAGAGCTGTTAAGACAGTGGTTTGCCCATATGCGGGAGGTGAAGCCTGGAATTTATGTCACATACAATGGTGATTTTTTCGATTGGCCTTTCCTGGAAACCAGAGCTGCATATCATGGGTTGAAAATGAATGAAGTATGTTTCTAACTTCGTGAGTTTCATTTACTTAAGTCTAGAATTTAGCTTGTAACTTTACTATAACTACCAGGAAGACCAGAACTTCAATGCTTTCATCTTGAAGGCGTCTGGAAGCTGCTTATAATCTAATTCCATGTATATACGTATCATGTCATCTGTTCATTAATGTTTACAAAAGGGATTCTGACTGTTACAGTAAATTACACTCTCGCCATTGATCTAATGTTGGCCATGTGAACCAATTAAAAAAAATTATGAACAAGTCTGTCAGACTGATTATCTTTATAATGCATGTGTCTGAACTTTATATTAATCTTTCTGCTCATTGCTTTTAACCATGATCATGTGCAATGTATTAAATTATCTCCTTAATGATGTTATTTATCTTTCTGCATCTTCAGTTTTACGTCATATCATAATTACATTATAAAATAAATAATTGAGTCATCACTCAACATTACGTTAGGTTTTATTTCTACAAAATATCAAAGCAATTTGTGTTTCTTGGTTCGTACCCATTCATTTTTGTGCAACACAATGTGCTTGTTGGACATTGCTTTTATCTGTCTAAATTGCAGCACATAATAATACATCTTATACCTGCATGGTCTCGGAGATTTCTTCTAATTAGTTTTCCATTAAGTGTTGCTCTTCTCTTACTTCCTTCTTCTCTCTTGCTGCAGGAAGTTGGATTTTTGTGTGACAAGAATCAGGGGGAATGTAGATCTAAATTTGCTTGTCATCTTGATTGCTTTGCTTGGGTCAAACGTGATAGTTATCTACCCCAAGGGAGCCAGGGCCTTAAAGTAAGATTTTCCAGTTTGAGTTTATTTTTCCTACATCTAGTTTAACTGGTGTTTCTTGTAAAATAATTTACTTTATTTTACTTTATTCATTTACTTTATAAAATAATTTTATTTCCCCACCTACAGCTTCTCATGGCCAACCTGGTCAATTGTAATGTTTGTTTATTGCTGCTTCACAATAGGTGGAGCAGTTAGTTCATGTTGCATATTAATTAATCAAGGTCATTGGTGACTGCTTGGGCTGAAGTCCCTTAATGCCATCCTTTTACTGGATAATATGAAGAGCAAGAGGTTAAAAGATAACAAGTTTACCTTTTGCCATTATGGAATGCTCAAATCTTTTCCCTACTAGTATGCTGACAACTCCACCATGAAAGACAATGAACTTCAGGCAAACAATTTTTGTTCTAACAAGGTAATATGTACAAAGGGCGGGTAAGGAATCCACACTGAAAAAGAACCAGAAAACATAAAGTCAGTACACGGAATAACATTTATTTGATTTTTTCAAACACCAATATAAAAATTATGGTGTATAGGGTGTGTGGGTTCATAACTTCACATTTAGTTATGCTTGTAGTTGAATCAAACTTTCCGACAATGCCTGGAATGAAGAGAGAAATATGTGAGAGCTGTTGGTAACAAATAGGTTTAGGGTTTTATAATTTGTCACCCTTTAACTCAAAAACATATTTATATAGCGTTGGCATAAGCAGGATATTGTAGGATTGCGAACTTTGGAATAATGTAGCACAAACATAATAAATATGCTAATAGATGTTTATGCCAGTCAAAAAGTACTTGTTTCAATATTTTTTCTTGTAAAATTGAATCATCCATATTTTGTAATCTTATTTCAGGCTGTTACAAAGGCAAAGTTGGGTTATGATCCAATAGAAGTGAATCCTGAGGATATGGTCCGCTTTGCAAAAGAAGAACCTCAGGTCTGAATGATGAAAATTATAATTATGTTTGTATGAATCTCATCTGCATGGAATATGTGAAATTGAAAATGTATGATTATCGGTACTGAAAATTTGATATATGCACTGAAAACCACATGAACTACTACAGATTTTTTTACTACAACCTGCATGCATTTGTTCTCTAAGGGGATGGAAGAGGATTATCTGTGATTCACATTTCATTAGGTGGAAGTACATTACTTTCGTTTCAACATCCTTCTCCTTTGTCTATTTTAGATATTGTCTGTTCAGTTGGCATACAAGAGAAACTACATTGATTGAGATTATCATGTGAACCATGCTTAATCTATTTTATGCAGAATATGGTATATTTTTACATCCAACTATCTCCATTTACATTGATAGATTGAATTACAAATATCAGATTAGGTGTTTAAGTTCAATACTAACATTCATATGTAATGACAAAATGTTTAACTTCAATACTAAACCTTTGGAATACCTATGTAGCTTGATTAATCTATGACCATCAACAGCTCCACCTTTTTGAATTAAATTTACATGTCATTATTTGTATGGAATTGATCTTAGGTTCTGGGTGTTATATTATGAAGTTCAGTGAAGCTTGACTACAAATGTAATGGTACTGTGGTGCGATACAGAACCAGCTTGAGTTGTTCCTTTGTGATTAAACACATTTCACTTTTTCATTCATAGGCATCTTTCCCATCCAATATATGTTAGTGCGCGGCATATATTCTAAACTGAGGATCCATTTAGTTTTGTACTGTAATTTTTCCTGAACATTCGGATAACTTTTTCTATTTGGTCATGTTACAGAGGATGGCATCCTATTCGGTTTCTGATGCTGTTGCAACCTATTATTTGTACATGACTTATGTTCATCCATTTATATTCTCTCTTGCAACTATTATTCCAATGTCTCCGGATGAGGTTTTGCGCAAGGGTAGTGGAACCCTTTGTGAAATGCTTTTAATGGTTGAGGTAGGTTGTTTTGCAATAATCTGCTGATGCTTCTTTTCAAGCAATTTCGATTACTACCCAAAATTAATCCTTCATTTTGAGATGCTGATTCTTTTTTATTCCACAATTGATTATGCATTTTATGCAGGCATACAAGGCAAATGTCATCTGCCCTAACAAACACCAATCTGACCCGGAAAAGTTCTATAAAAATCACCTTTTGGAAAGTGAGACTTACATAGGTGGCCATGTGGAATGCCTTGAAAGTGGTGTTTTCAGATCAGATCTTCCAACTAGTTTTAGGCTTGATGCAGCTGCTTATGAGGTATGCCAAAAATTCATTCTTCATGATAATCCTTCTTTATACCATGTACTTTTTTCTATTATTGGTTTACCATCTTTGTGAACCTTTCAGTTAATGTGGACTGGTTTTTCTGACTCAGTTCTGTACAAAGAGTAACCATGTATAAAGAGACACACACACATACAAATAGTAAGTTGTATGTAGGTGGTCTATGAAATTTTTTTTATTTGATCCAAATCATCATCATAGTTTGTCAGCAGAGGCATGGTGCAATCTAGTTATGTGACAAAGTATTTGTAATAAAAGCCTTAATTTGAGAACTATTCGGTCTATAATCAATTGAATTTTAACTAATTACTCACAAAATATCAGGTATTGAAGTTTGAGACTATTTTGCTTCTATAGATATCTCTGTAGGGTATTTTTCTTAAATTTGATTAATTGCTATCTGTTATATCTCTGACAGTTATATTATTGTCCCTTCTGGAGCTATTATGCTACTCCACTGGAGTTGCCAAATAACGATATATAATTTGAACTTCTGGAGTTTTGATCCCCAGCAATTGATCAACAACCTTGATCGAGATCTTCAATATGCTATCAGAGTAGAGGGAAGGATGGACTTGGAATCTGTGTCCAATTATGATGAAGTGAAGAGTTCTATTCTGGAAAAGGTGCTGATCATTTTTCCATTCACTACTATGTTTTATTTATTATCTAAGCTGGTAGTCGGATACATTACAAGTATATTTGTTTTTTACATTTATTTATCTGATATATCTTGCTCTCAAAGCTGGTTTTCCTGTAGTTGAAACTCTTCTGATTGTAATAGTCTCAAAAGCTTTCCTATTTTATTCATTAGAGTTGTAAGTTTGTCGCATTGTTCTTCAGTACGTACTGCTTCTCAGTAACAACTCCCTTTCTTCAACTGCAGCTTATGAGGTTGCGAGATGAACCAATACGAGAAGAATGCCCACTTATTTATCACCTGGATGTAGCTGCTATGTATCCCAACATTATTCTAACAAACAGGCTTCAGGTGTGCTGGCTAATAAGTACTCTCATCTGTGCAGATGACAGCTGCATATGATTCATGTATTTCATTTTTCTGTGAGCTTAAATTAAAATATGCCATGCATGTTGTAGCAAAGTTTTTGTTAAAAGGAGTTGTCCTCGTTGGCAAATATTGCTTCTGGTGATCTTGTTTATTTTAGAAGCATGTCAATAGTTTTGCTATAGTCCAGCTGTCATGAACTGATGATCATTCTGATACTGTCAGCATGAATATGTTCATTTGCATTCTTAGATTGTTGTTCTCTCTATTTTAGTTATTTGAAGATTTTCCATAATTTATGTTGGTGTTTGTTTATTTCCAGCCCCCATCAATAGTTACAGATGAGGTCTGCACTGCTTGTGATTTCAATCGTCCAGGAAAAACATGTCTACGAAAGCTGGAATGGGTTTGGCGTGGAGAAATATTCATGGCAAAAAGAAGGTATTTTATAACCAGTTAATTCTGATTTTCTTCTTTCCCATCTTTGTATACTTTGTTGGGGTTTCAGTGGCCTCATTAGTGTTTATGTACGAATATGTTGAACAATTTCAGTGACTATTATCATCTGAAGAAGCAAATTGAGTCTGAGTCTGTTGACGGTGCCACTTCCAAACAGTCAAGATCTTTTCTTGAATTGCCTAAAATGGAACAACAAACAAAGCTCAAAGAGCGTCTAAAGAAATATTGCCAGAAGGTAGATTTTTTAAAGACTGTTTAAAATGTTTTCTTAAGTACTACCCAAACTAATTCTGTCTCTTTGATAGGCGTATAAACGAGTAGTGGACAAGCCAGTCACTGAACTCCGGGAAGCAGGGATTTGCATGCGGGAAAATTCATTCTATGTTGACACAGTCCGCAGGTGAGCATTAAAAGTTTGGTTGTTGAAATTTTTCTTAGCTGGATATTAAAAAGGAAGTCACTTTTTGATTTTTCTTATCTGGATATTAAAAAGGAAGTCACTTTTTTGTTTTAAGAAGTTTAATATATATGCAAAGTAACAACCAAGAGGAAATGACTTACATTCATGTACTCGGCTAATATGAATTTTCTATCATAAATGTCTTCTGTCGAGTACCAGCTTATGCCTTTTATTTTTTTTGTCTGATCCCTATGTTTTTTCTTTTCATCTACTTCAAGCTTTCGAGATAGACGGTACGAATATAAGGGGCTTAATAAGGTTTGGAAGGGCAAGTTGTCTGAAGCAAAGGCTAGTAAAAATTCTATAAAGATCCAGGAAGCACAAGTATGAAACCCGTTTATGAACTCTCACAACATCTTGACATTTACTTTCTTAACCCACTGTACTGCTGTTGACGAGTATGCTCATTTGTTTTGCCAGAATATGGTGGTGCTTTATGATTCCCTACAACTTGCACATAAGTGTATACTTAACTCCTTTTATGGATATGTCATGCGCAAGTGAGTTGAACTGAAATCACACTATTATTGATTCTGTTACTAATATGACTTTAATACTCTTTTACAATTCAGTGTGCTTTTACATTGTAATCCAGGGGTGCAAGGTGGTATTCAATGGAAATGGCTGGAGTAGTTACATATACTGGAGCTAAAATTATACAGAATGCTAGGTTACTAGTTGAAAAAATTGGAAAACCTCTTGAGTTAGATACAGATGGTATCTGGTGTGTGCTTCCTGGATCATTTCCAGAGAACTTTACACTCAAAACAAAGTATGGTTTTTCTTTTAATATTTCACTCTGTTTTTTTGTATACAGTTTACAATAGTGGCAGCTACCATGGCGTTATTGATGTTATGATTTCTTTTGTCTGAAAAATTGATTTTTACATGGCCAACAAATGCTGTGCAATTAATTTGATTCATGCCATTGGGGATTAGTTATCTCACTATCTCATATTCATCTGTTATGGTTAAACAGAGACTTTAAGAAGAAGCTGACTATCTCATATCCATGTGTCATGCTTAACGTTGATGTGGCGAGAAACAATACAAATGATCAATACCAGGTGAGTATGATTTTTTTTCCTAACATTGTCATACAGTGTTAGACTTCTTTGTAAATTACAATTTGATTTAGCTTTTTTATGATATTGTATTTACCAGTCCAAGTTCTTACCACCATATTTATCAGACTCTTACAGATCCGATTGAGAAAACTTATGCAACCCATAGTGAATGTTCAATTGAATTTGAAGTTGATGGACCATACAAGGTAACACAGGCTAGTTTCATTTTTACTTATTTCCAACTCTTTTTAATGTAATTGTAAACTAATCTAGTGTTTCATGCAGGCAATGATTATTCCTGCTTCTAAGGAAGAAGGAATTCTAATTAAGAAGCGCTATGCTGTCTTTAATGACGATGGGACACTTGCTGAACTTAAAGGTTTTGAGATCAAACGTAGAGGTGAGCTGAAGCTCATCAAAGTTTTCCAGGTATCTTTTTTACTTGTAACAGCAGGACAACAGGGAAAATAAAAAATAAAATGAAAACAAAGAAAATGACATTGTTATGTAGAGATTAGCGAAGTCTTTAACTGAGCCATACAGGAGATCCTCATGTGTTATCTAGTTATTATCCAACTGACTCCTTGGTGGTTGTTGCACTTGTGGATGGAAACTTAAATAATAACAAAGAAATTTGATGCGTCATGTGCTTATGCTTCCATTATTTATTTTTGTTGATTTAGTTTAAATGTAAAGTCAAGAAAATACGTGTCTCGTAATGTGTTTGATACCCATTTCTGTAGGCTGAGCTTTTCGATAAGTTCCTTCACGGTTCTACATTAGAGGAATGTTATTCAGCTGTTGCTTCTGTTGCCAACCGCTGGCTTGATCTTCTTGATGTATGTGATGATTTCCTGGCTTATATTATCGAAATTGATTTCTTTAAATGCCCCTTATGTTCCTTGAGGGACTCTTCTGTTACATTTGTATAAATAAAGGATGTTACTTGACATTGGAAGTTCTTCAAAAGTTTCATTGTTTTTTGTTCCTCCTTTCAGAATCAAGGAAAGGATATTGCAGACAGTGAGTTGCTTGATTATATATCAGAATCAAGCACCATGAGCAAGTCTTTGGCGGATTATGGAAGCCAAAAGTCATGTGCTGTGACCACTGCACGGCGTCTTGCTGATTTTCTCGGTGATACAATGGTCAAAGATAAAGGACTGCGTTGTCAGTATATAGTTGCATGTGAACCAAAGGTACATAAGTATTGGATTAATCATCGCCATGAAATTTAAAGTAACTAGTTATGCATTACTGTTTTTTTAAAGAAGTGTTTAAGGCCAAAAATATCTGGAAAAAAATAAGAACACAGCGAAAAGATAGAGCAACTGAATCACATCATCATATGTCATCCCTAACTTCCTTACAGTTTCTATGGTTATTTCTGAGAAATTAATCTTTAATCGGATATAAGTGGTAGGATACTGTACAATGTTCATGTTTATCATCTTGGGTTATCTTGGGTTAACATCTCATCCTTCCAATAGAACTCTTGACTATCAAAGGCTCTATGGTCTTTCCTTTTTAATGTTTTCCACTGCGGTTAGTTGAGGTTTCCCTGTTTTCTAAAACCATAGAAAAAAACGGTATTGGAGACTGATGAACCAACTAAAGCTCAAAGTTTTGTCTAGTTGGCGGAATTTCAATTAGTAATTGCATTGTGCTTCATTAACTCCTATTGGTGCATTTTGTTCCACAATTGGGCTAGAATGTTGATCACATTATATTTGGACCACTCCTATTTCAATTCCCTATCTGTGAGTTTTCTAATGGACTTTAATTTGAGTGGACTGTAATAAACCTGTAAGTTGGTTCTGCTCAGTTGAAGTGCTTCTCCGTTCTTTCATGTACTGAATCTGATCTCATGTTATTCTTACTCGGTTTTCATCATTAGAAGCTCCACTTCTTTCTTTTTTATTTGGTTTTCTGTGCTGTAATGGTCTTGCTGTGTTGTCTTAGATAGGATCACTCTAGTAACAAAAAGGAAAATCGTATCACCAGTCTAGTGGTTCTGCTCAGTTGAAGTGCTTCTCCATTCTTTCATTTACTGAATCTGATCTCATGTTATTCTTACTCGGTTTCCATCATTAGAAGCTCCACTTTCTTTTTTATTTGGTTTTCTGTGCTGTAATGGTCTTGCTGTGTTGTCTTAGATAGGATCACTCTAGTAACTAAAAAAGGAAAATCGTATCACCAGTCTAGTGGTTTTTGAATTTCATCTCAACTCGGATCATGCAACTCTGACCTTCCTTTTTTTGGATATTAATGAGTAGGGAGCACCTGTCAGTGAGCGTGCTGTTCCAGTTGCAATATTTGAAACAGATGCTGGTAAAGTTCTGCTGTTATTTCTTTCTTTTATTTTTTTTCTTATTTATTTATCTAATTGTTATTTATTGAATTTCAACTTCATCAGAAATTATGAAGTTTTACGTACGAAAGTGGTGCAAGGTCTCGGATATTGACATCAGATCCATTATAGACTGGTCCTATTACAAACAACGTCTAGGTTCAGCAATTCAGAAAATCGTCACCATTCCTGCTGCAATGCAAAAGGTAGAGTTCTCATTATTCTTCCATTGTCATCTCTCTCTCTCTCTCCATCCATTTCTGTACACAACTTTTTGAATTCTCTTTAGGGTAGTTCATCCTGATTAAATTCTCTGTACACAACTTGAAATCAACTAAATTTTCTTCAGGTTGCAAATCCTGTCCCTAGGGTAGTTCATCCTGACTGGCTACATAAGAAGGTTCGTGAGAAGGAAGATAAATTTCGACAACGGAAATTGGTTGATATGTTCAGGTCAGTCAATAAGGATCAGTTGGTGGAAAATAATGATGCTATTGGCTCAAATCACGTGGCAGATGAAGATATGGTTGATGATTTAGAAGACTTCAAAAGCAAAAGCAGTACCATAAGCAGACCAAGACCGATTGTTCACTGTTATGAAGTTAATAAAAAGAAAAAATCTGTCAAGGCAAATGGTGAAAGAGATCAATGTCAACAACAAACAAATCAAACAGAAATTCATCATCAAGAGCAAATAGCTGTCACTTGGGAAGAAATTGACAAAAATGTAGATTATCAAGGATGGCTTGCAATGAAGAAAAGAAGATGGAAAGATACTCTTGACAAGAGGAAGAAACAACGGTAATTTATTCTCTTTATCATTACTTAAGTACTCTTGAGTGCAGATTGACATGGAACAATCTTTCAGTGGGCAGCCACCAAAAGGATATGTAGTTTCAGGGGATGTCCACCAAATATTGGTGTACTTAAATTCATAATAAGGTAATAACTTTTGGGCGGGAGCATAACTTCTGGGCGCGAAGCTGTAGAGTTGCCAGGGAAAGTTGCCAGTGCTGGTGTGAGGCTAAGCGACTTCCCTGTGCGGGGGCATAACTTCTGCCATATGGGGTTGTGTTATGGAGATTTTTTTTCTTTTTTAAAGGTTAATGTTGGACTCCATGAAATGGAGGTCAGGAGAATATGAAGGTCCCTATATCTTTTATCAATATGGAGAAGCTTGAACAGTTTTTGATTTCCCAATTACGAGGAGGGATTTGCAACTTCTGCTAACATATGAATATACTCCCAAAATCCATTGGTAATCAGAAACTATGATTTCAAGAATGATCTCCTTTTAAAGTAACTTTAAACATCTTCAACTACTCAGATCTCCCCATTGAAAACACTCTTGCAAGCTTTTTTCCTTTTTTCTTTTTTTTTTCATTTGTGTAGATTGCACTTATGTGACCTTGGATCAGTTATATGGATTTGATTAACTAATTCTTAGGCATTGTCATCCCATGGACAGATTGAATAATGCAAGGTCTGCTCATAATGGTAATGACAAGCTCCTTCGTGGTGAGAGAAACCTCAAAGGAGCTCAGGGTAAAATAGGTGTGAATTCATATTTTAGGAGTCATGAAGAAGCCCTAACTCGCTGCCATTGGCAGGTAAGGTCTTTCTACTTCAGCTTTTGCATATTGCTGAAATCCCTTACTACTGTATGATTTCTTGACTTCTACTTTATGATTCAGATATTACAACTAGTTCCGAGTTCTGAGACTGGCCAAATTTTGGCTTGGGTTGTTGTTGAAGGAATGATGCTTAAGATTCCTCTAAATGGTCCAAGAAATTTTTACATCAATTCTACATCACCTATAAAAGAAGAATTGAAAAAAGAATTACCAGGGAAGTATGTCAACAAGACTCTTCCGCATGGAAGACATAGCTATTACCTATATGAGGTACTACTGGTGTTCTTTTTTCTCAAACAATAATGTGGTTCATAACCATTTTTCGTGTCCGAGAGGCTTAAGTTTCAACATGTATCTTGTGTACGGTTGACAACAGGTTTCCGTAGATGAGAAGATGTATAGGACAGTGTGGAAAAAGCTTGTGTCTCTTATTGCTGATCCAGATATTGAGGTCATTACATACTCTTCACTATAAACCCATCCGTGCTACTGCATTTAACCATTTGTTAAGATTTCTCTTCTGCAATTCTCAGTCTATTCTTGTTGGCAATCAAATGAAAACATGGTTATATATTATAGCAAGGTTTTATAGTGATTTAGTTTGATTCAAATTCATTTCTTTGTTCAGGGAATATATGAGACAAAGGTGCCTTCAGAGTTTAATGTAATCACACAGATTGGTTGTGTCTGTAAACTAGATAAAAAAGCTCAGGGAGATGCCAAAAATGGCTGGAGCATTAGTGCACTGGACATGAAGAATTCAACAGAGTGCTCTTATCTGGCCCAATCCATCGCTTTCTTTTACTTGTATCACAGGTATTTTATTGTTTTAGAATATGGAGGCCCGGATCAACCATATAGATGAAGTTTGTTTCTCTTTTTACACAACTCTGTTGTGTACATTTGATATCATTCATGTGGTCGATGTGAGTTATTACCCTTTTGCAATACACATATACCTAGGAAAGTTAGGGTTGTGTTTCATTTTAGGTTTATATGCTTATTGCAAGTTAAAAATCCTTTTGAACGTTATATATTATGATATTTTCAGAAAAATGAAGCTATTGCTGTGTTTGACTTTATCCACTTGAAAGCATGTGGCTGGTATAATTGTACGTATATATAATGTCACTCGCAAAAATTTATTTGATGCGTAATTGTAGTAAATTAGCAGCTGTAATTTGGTCTTTCACACAGGTAGAATTTGAAGATTTTGGAAAACTTCAATTAACTGTTAATTCCACTAGTGTTTCTTAATTTTATAATGGGAAATATGATTATTACCTTTTATGTCAAATCATCATTCATTTTCTTTTTCAAGACTCCTTTATGTATTATACTTCATCTATTCACATGAAAACATACAGTACTTATGATGTTATGTCATTAATGTCAGCATCGCCGAAGGATCTGAAGGGCGTGCAATATTTGTTGCTTATTTTCCTGCATCAAGAACAATAAATGTTGTGGTGGTGAATCCTTATCAAAATAAGGATTTGTCACCATCTTTTCTTGAGAAACAATTCAGGGAAGCTTGTCAGGCATTATCACTTCAGCTGCCTCCTAGAAACGGAATATTTATCAAGGTAATCTAGTCAATGTCTTTGGGTGAAGGATTTCCTGGTCGTTTCTTACATTTGGTGGACATTATCTTTGTTCTAATTTATTTAATGTCATTGTACTAATTTTAGGTAGACTACGTTGGATTTGTAAAGGATGCTGAAAAGATTTTGCAGCAAGCAATTAATGACCACAGGTTTGACTACACATTCGTTGTTCCCTAAAATGGCAAAGTCATAATTTTATCTCCAAGTTAACAGCCATGTATCTAAGTTTCTATCAGAGTCATAATTACAGCTTCCACAGAATATATCTATCTTAAAGTAACTGCATGTTGCCAAGTAAGATTCCTGAAATCTATTTTGAGTTGCTGTGAGGAGTTCACCAAATCAGTTAACTTTATTTCCAAATTCTATCACTTTGATGTTAGAAATTATTCTAACCTCCAGAGAATGTCTTTTTTAAGTTTTATTCACATATTGTGAGAATATTTATTCATTATCTTCACCAACTATTTCAAAAGTTCCACTTTGAGCCTTAGCAGTGTGATGTTTGTGTGGATATGTTATAAATAATGTTGCACAATAATGCTCGTCTATGTGTTTGGATGTTGGTTAATCACATATATGAGTTTTATGTCTTACAGACATGAACATCATGGACCTGCAATTGCTGTTATTGAATGCCCAAATGCTCAATTAATCAAGTCAGGTATACGAGCTCTTGATGATTTTCCATGTGTGAGCATTCCGTGTAATGCTCGAGATAGTCAATATCAGGTAGTTTATTAAGGTCTTACAGGTCTTCACTCTGCACATGTTTGTCTTTTACTTTGCATCTAATTGAATGTATCTTTCTGCTTCTTACAGGTTCTTGGGTGGCAGCAAGTGGCTGCAAAAATTGGCATGCAACGGTGTGCTGCATCATCTCCGTGGTTGATTGATAGAATTTCTCTCTCAAGATATGCACACGTAATAATTATTTCTTTTCATACCAGCAATAATGTCCTGTATTTATTTTGCAGTTAATGATAATACAATTTGTCTAATTTATGGGGCAGGTGCCATTGGGAAATTTTGAAGTTGACTCCCTTATGCATACAGCTGATATCTTCTTCTCAAGAGCATTACGTGATAGCCAGCAGGTTTTGCTATGACCCAATATCTTGCATATTATTTTTTATGTTTTCAGAAACTGATGGTTGCCTAGAACTGATGCTCTTTAGCGTTATGTAAGAGTCCCAATCAAGTTTTATGGAGTGTAGTGTAATCATGATGAATAGAAGACAAATGGTTTAGTTAGCTTGATATATATATTCGTGATACATTCCGAACAACTTAATCTTTTTGGATCCAGTATGTAAGGGGTTTGTGCTGTAGTGTGACGTAGTCATGACATGACTCATGACTGATATCCAAAATAAGAAAAATTGTTGAAATCTGTGTTGTTAGTTAGCTTGATTATTGATCCATTCCCAAACTGCTTAATCTTCTGGGATCCAGTATGTAAGGAGGTTCTGGATTTGATATCTTCTATCCACATTGCCCACTTTTGCTAGACGAGGGCGGGTGGTGGACTACTGGTACTGGACTTGAGGAAGCCTGTTAGCTTGATATAGATTATTCCCCGGTAGCATGTGTTTGTTTTGTCTCCAATAATATCCATCACTTGTTAGTGAAAGGTTTGGGATATATATGTAATGCAATGTCTTTAACTGTTTAGTTGGTTTGTAACTTTTTGTCACCTTTGTCTTTATGAATGTGATTTATACAGGTACTTTGGGTATCTGATGATGGTATTCCAGATCTTGGAGGCATTAATGAAGAAAGCGGATTTTTTGCAGATGAGGTTAGTCTCAAACTGACATATAGATGTCAGTATGTGCAAACATTTAGGTAGTAACAGGAACTATTGATTTTGTCTCCTATTGATCAACTAGAATGTAGGTTCATAATGCAATTAATTCATAGTTTCATACTATTCTTTTCAGTAATTACTGGCTTTATGAAACAGGTCCATCAACCATTTGTAATTACTAGACCTGGAGCTTATAGAAAGGTCACTGTGGAGCTAAAGGTTCTGAAACATTTTCAACCACATGTTTTCCAGTTTTCTTTTTATTTCAGATGTATTCAAATTGTGTCATGATTTTATGTAGATACATCATCTAGCTGTAGATGCTCTTCTGAAAAGCAACCAAGTAAATGAAATGGAAGGAGGTGCTTTGCTAGGATTTGAAACAGACATGAACTCCGGATCACAGACTTTTAATATGCACGCTGCCTTTGATGAAGCTTCTTCATCTGCACCTGCATTCCGAGTTCTGAAACAGATGATCCACCGGTGTCTTGCAGATGCAAATACATCTGGAAATGTGTATGCTGATGCATTGCTGCAACATCTGTATCGATGGCTTTGCAGGTAGCTATCTCTTGTTTAATATGCATCCTGTTATTTTCATGGACCATGACTTTGACTCACATACTTACCTGTTCGTTATTTATGCAGCCCCCAGTCTAAGCTGCATGATCCAGTACTTCAACACCTACTTGACAAGGTAAATGCTGTGTTTCAACACTGGTTCTGCAGACATGCAGATTAAGCAGTCTTTGTACAATTCTTATTCTTTGTGAAGTGCACTAATTAGTTTTCTCTATTGTTGTGGATTCTTTTGTTGTTAATTTCACTAGGTCATGAAAAAGGTGCTCTTGATTTTATTGGCTGAGTTCCGCAAAATGGGTGCAAATATCATATTTGCAAATTTCTACAAGGTTATTATAGACACAGGAAAATTTGATATATCAGCAGCCAAAGCTTATTGTGATAGCGTGCTTAAAACTCTCCAGAAAAGGTTAGTATTTAATACATCCTTGCAAATTCCCGCAAATGATATTATGATAGTTTTCTTGTTGTAATTGCATTTCTTTCATCTGCAGAGAACTATTTGAGTGGATTGAACTTGAACCATTGCACTTCTGGCATTCTTTGCTGTTCATGGATCAGGTTGATTATTGCTCTCTTCTCTGACTTTTATTTTTTTAAGTTATAATTGAAATGGAAGTAAAATGAATAACTGTGATAACTAGAACAGGTGTATTTGAAATATAGGCTTGAGCATCTTATTTGAATTTGAAATAGGGAATTTGTATTCATCTAAGAATATCAATTATTTGAGGGCATGCTGATTGCTTTTGTGGTATGCTATGAGAGAGCTTTACTATAGCTAGCTTTATCCATAGTTTCCTAGATAGCTACCATAGAGATGTTGGTCTAGCGGTCAGACAATTGGTTTGCTCCCAAGAGGTCTGGGGTTCGACCCTCTCCCATGGTACCCACCTAGCAATTGCTAGTGTTTCCAGTTTCCCAAATGTTGTGGGGTCAGGCCGGAAGCCTAGGGATTAGTCGGGTCAATGATCCGGATACCCTAGTTACAAAAAAATAGTTTCCTAGATAGCTTATTATATACATTTAATGATTCAAGTAATAACTGATACATTCCAACCTTTTTGTAATCATTACCTTTCTTCATCATTAACTTTATCTGAGCTGCTGTATTTTTCCATGGTAGTATAATTATGGTGGAATTCCGGTTAGAGCTGATGAGAGCGTATATGGTGGATCTCAAGTGGATATCGTGTCGAGCTGGAACATTGCTGAATACTTACCCAAGAAAATTCAGGTTAGTCACTGAGGATAAATGCTTCGATGTGTGATAAAGAAACATATTAGTTCACTCCTGCTATAGGTGTTGTTTTAAGCAGTAAACCCATGAGTTCATAGAACTAATATACCCTTCAGGCACTTTTAATGTTTCGTTTATCTTCTGGCTTTTTGCAGGACCATTTTATTTTTATTGTTTCCCAGTTTCTGTATATTCCCTGGAATTATGCACAGAAGCAGTCAGCCGTTACAGCAACTTTACAGGATGGCAGCAGTTGCACACCATCGATTACGGTTGCAGCTGCTGAGACTTTGGAATCTAACATGACCGATTTTCTTAAGGGACAGGTTAATAATATTTGCAAAAGATAGTACAGCTTTCTGGCTTCTTGTTTGATGTTTGTTCTGGGTCTTTTCTAAATGGTTCTGGTTTATGCTCAACAGATCAGGTCGTACTTTACTGAAAAGCTTCTGGGAATTGTTCGTGATACAATACTTCATATGAAGGAACTGAACAAGTCTGAGAATGACTATCGGACATCTCCTGGGCTGCAACTTGTTGGTAATACCCACAAGGGAGATGTGGCGCTTGAGTTCGTTAAGAATGTCTGTGGTGTTTTGCTCATTGATCAAAATGTTGAGCATGACGTTATGGTATATACTTATCTGAACTGAAGATTACCAAAAGAGTAGTGTTATATTTGTACCTGTCAATTGATTAATATTTTGTTCCTGTGCCCTGATTCTACAGGTTATGAAAAGTAATCTATTAAAATATATGCATGTGAGGGAGTCTGCTCCTGAAGCTCAGTTTTGCGATCCCTGCCCTTCCTTGTTCTTACGAAATGTCATTTGCAGGTACAACAGTTAATTTCCCAATACATAAAAAATAGGTTAAAATTCAGTTTACTACCTTGAACTTTGGGGTTAAAATCAGTTCAGTCTCTTTTTTAAAAAATCCATCTTTTTAGCACCCTTTAACTTTGAAATGTCTACATCTTGGTCCAAATTTTCATCTTGGGCTCCAAATATGACGTAAGATGTTAATGTCAAGTCGGCAAGGAGGCTCTACATATTAGTGTTAGCTCTCAATATATATGAAAATGACCAAAATAACTCGTACCGGTCATAAGGGAAAACGGTAATAAGGGTTATTTTTGATCGTTTCATACATTTTGAGAGCATATACTAGTATGTACGGCCTCCTTATCAGCTCCACATCAGCAGTTGATATCATATTTGGAATCTAACATGAAAATTTGGACAAAGTTGTAGACATTTAAAAGTTAACGGTACTAAAATGATGGATTTTTAAAAAGATAGACTGAACTGATTGTAACCATAAAGTTCAGGATAGTAAACTGAATTTTATCCTAAAAAATATTTCACTTTTAGAAAGTTTTATGATAGGAATTGCGTGGAAATAATATCGTAAGAAGTAAAATGTAATGTCCTGAATGGGTGACATTTTTCTGAGGAAGGCATCTGATTATATGGAGGTTCATAAATCTGTCCTTGGAAGAGCTCTTTCCCAGTTTTGTTTCTGACCTATAAAAGCTACTCGTCATTGTGTCAATTTCCGCTCCTTCATTGCTCGCACACACATACATTGTTCAGGACAGTTAAAGGTGAAACATTTAGTAGTGGAGAGCGTTAAATATCTTGTCAAAGGAAGGATTTTTTGGGGTCACAGAAAGATTTATGTTCGTATTACATTTTGTCATTTGAATCAGAAATCCAAGAGGTTAACTGTACTTTTCAAGGTTCAGTAATTGGGGGTGGTTTTTCTTTCAACAATTCAAAGTTTACATCTTCATCTTTACAGTCGTAAATTTTACGTTTTGGCGTGACCTATGTGAACATTCCTGATCTACGTTTGTTTATCCACTAATTCAAATGTCTTAAATGAGGTGCTTTCGCAAGCTATCATCATTTTTCAGTCTGAAATTTCAACTTGCCTACTCATTCTTTCTTTTTCTTAATTGACAGCTACTGCAATGACTGTAGAGACTTGGACATCTGCCGTGATTCAGCTCTACTAGGTGGGGAGTGGCGTTGTGCTGTGCCTCAATGCGGGCAGCCTTATGACAGAGAACTGATGGAGAATACACTTCTTCAGATTGTACAGCAGAGAGAGCGTCTCTACCACCTACAAGACCTGGTGTGTCTCCGGTGTAACCAAGTGAAAGCTGCACATTTAGCAGAACAATGTGGATGTGCTGGCTCTTTTAGCTGCAAGGAAGACGCAGCTGACTTTTGCGAAAAGATGCAGTTAATCTTGAAAATTGCAATCTATCAGAAATTTCAACTACTACAAGAGTGCACTGAGTGGGTTTTAGAAGTTGTGAAAGAATGATCGGCTCTCTTCGATTCATTTAAGTGGGCAGCCATAGTTATGTTCTGTGTGACCGTGAAGATGACCACATTCAGTGAAGTTTAAACCCAAGCAGGTCAAATTCCAAAAATTTTGTCCTTGTTAATTCCTTTACTTGTACTGTTGTACATGATAGGCCCCAATGATGCCCCCGCGCCACCCTCTTCCGAGTTGTGTAAGATCTGTAAATATTGTAAATAATGCTATAAACGAAAGGCTTTCTGTTCAATCTTGAAATAGCATTTGTGGAGTGTTACTTGAATTCAATTTCATTGCTTCTGAAACTCAGCGGAGATGCAGCTTTGGCAAACCTGAACTTAGTCCACCTAGAAATGAGAAAATGTCCAATGTCATGGCATTTTGAGGACTCGGTGACAATGGTTCTGGTGGAGGAACCAGATAGGAAACCGTTAACAATTCTGAAAATTTACTTTAAACATCTTTTTTATTTTTGTTGTTGGAAACCAAATAGAGGCTAAGACCATCACGTCTTGACATGCTTCCTTGTGTTTTTTCTAGATCGGTAAACGGATCGGATCTGGACTGCATCGATCTAGATTTAGATCCTGATTTGTAATAGAAACAAAATAAATAAATAAACATAATAAATAAAATAAATAACTTTAACCGATAAAGATGATTAAAATTTATCCGTTAAAGTTAAATAAATAAATAAATAAAATAAAATAACTATAGTTGATGAAAATATTTAAAAGTTGTCGGTTAAAGTACCGTAAAAATTTTCAAAATTTCTGCAAAAAAATTTGTTTTTTTTTTCTATATCTTTTATCTCTCTCCCTCCTCTTCATCTCTCTCCCTCCTCCTAGTCCTTCTCCATCTCCTTCTCCTCTGGCGGCAACTCCTGCGGGGACAACTCCACCTCCTCAATCGTAGCTTCTCCTCCTCAAGCTCCTCCACTGCAGCTCCTTCTCCTCCTCCAAACACCTCCGGACAGTGGTGTGGTGGCAGAACAACGAAAAAGAACAAAACAAATTAATCGAAAGTAAAATAAATAAAAAAGAAATTAAAAAAAATTACTTTTTAAACTTTAGGCGACGAAATTCAAACTTTAACAAACGAGTTTCACACTTTAGGCAACAAAATTTCGTCGGCTAAAGTTTACTTGGTCAACCATTTTGACCAATAAGGGACGTTTCTGTAGACGAAATTTTGTAGCTTAAAGTCTAAAATTTCGTCGCCTAAAATATAGATTTTGGGCGACGAAATGTTTCGTCGTCGGCTAAAGTTTGGACTTTAGGCAACGACTCACATTTATTTATTCGGCTAAAGTTTTATCGAAGATCTTTTACCGACGACTTCTTAACTTTAGCTGACAAAATTACGTAACATGTCAGCTAAGGTTGATATTCTGGTAGTGAGTTCATACGCAAAGACTCGCACCCATGTACCAAGGTTGTGCCATATCTTGCAATTCAAATAGTCAATAGTACCTCCCATTCTACTTTGGTGGCTCTAATCCAAATAATACCCCGAATTTTATTAAATTGGAAAGTCTACATAGAATAAATATATTACTTTTTTTGTATAATTATTCTCTTTAATAATTGTCATTATGTAAGAGGAGATACGGATCATTCAATAACTCATCATAATATAATGAGGTCAAGTGAGAAAATTAGGAGAGCCACAATTTAATATTTTATACCATTCTGCAATGCATAGTCGAAACATTTGACATATTTTAAAACGAAAATGCTATTGAGTCTTATTAACGTAAAACAGTGTCGTCTGTCTTGGCATGTTGGTTAGCTTGCCTGACAAGTATCAGAAATTGAAGTAGAAAAAATAAAGTTTAAGGTGCAAGTGTTATTGAACGACTTGTTATCATTTATCTCGCCTCTCGAAGTTAAGTGTCTGGACTCTATCTCTCATGTAGGTAGTGAAAGGGTTTACACACAGATGCAGTTTGATACAAAAAATCACAAAAGAAGCAGGAAAGGTTCTTGTTGAGAGTAGAGAGATTTCTATGACACCTTCTGGGGATTATATTTTTCACTCTCCAGCATATAATAAACACCACAGAATGCTTGATTGGTCTATAAAATGCGACACATATCAATGAACCTAAACGTATCCATCGTAATTATACAGTTCCTAAACATGTTCCCAATATGAAGCATTGTCTTGTACGCAAAGAAGCCCAATATGAAGCATCTCATTACTTCAGATGAGAAATATGAATCACCCAACACTTCATCTGCTAACTCCACTCCCCTACCTTCAAACCACAAGTTCCAAGCCTGAAAAAAAATCATAGTGTTTGCTATAAGCCTATAACTGTGTTGAGAGTTGAGAGTTGAGACCAGTACTTAGCAATCTGCAAGTGTCAGAAAAAATAATAGCTTTATGAAAGAAATTATGCTCAAAATTCACATTACTACATTAGTATTTGGAGAATGAACTTACATAGGGTAGAAATCCTAGTTGCTCATCATGAATACAGAAGTTGGAATTCTTCTTGCTGCTAATGATCTCCAATACCAGGACCCCAAAGCTATACACATCAGATTTTTCGGAAAATATTCCACCCATGGCATACTCCGGAGACATATAACCACTGTACAGGAAACTCATTAGCATGTAAGTGATAAAATTGGTGTTTCCTTTTTATCTTGAACAAAGTGGCAGCCAAGACAATATTTTAAAGGCCACGCAGTATAGTTTAACCAAGACAAGAAGAGGTGTGGCTAAGATTCCACCGTCGCAACTAAAACTCAAGAAAGGCTACCCCTGACCATTGAAACAGTCATTAATACATTATTTCTTCTCATAAAATGTCTGAGAATTGGAGACAAACGATTCTTACCACTAAGATTCTTACCGCGTTCCCACAACCTTCTGAGTCTTTTCTAGATTTTCTGCTCCCTCAACAATGCGTGCCAATCCAAAATCTGAAATTTTGGGGTTCATTTTCTCATCCAAAAGAATGTTGCTGACTTTAAGATCTCTATGTATTATCCTCAAACAAGAATCATGATGGAGATAAAGAAGCCCTTTAGCAACACCCTGAATAATTTCAAAGCGTGTTGCCCAATCAAGCACTGCTCTTTTCGTGCGATCTAATCAAATAGTCAGACTGCACCCATTAGAATGTAATACACAAGCTTGACATACTAGAAAGAGCTCAAAGATCACCAGTTTTATTGAATGAACAAGAAGATTAAAAATTGCAGCCAAACATAAGTGCAGGTGAGACGTACCAAATAGAAAAGTATCCAAGCTTTTGTTTGGCATGAACTCATAAATGAGTAACTTCTCGTCCTGTTTAATGCAGCATCTCATAATTCTAACAAGATTCTTATGCTGGAGATTGGAGATCAATAAAATCTCATTTCTGAACTCTTCTACGCCTTGGCCTGAGCTACTGGATAGTCTTTTTACTGCTATCTCCTTCCCTTCTTGTAGCTTACCCTACAAGATGTCCACAAATTAGTCATTGCATCTGTTGCCAGCCCACCTGAACGAATAACTCTCACTTCTCCAGGCAGTCAAGAAACCGCCCTTTTGAGATTTACTATGACCAATCCTTCTTAAAACTTGTGATACATTTTAGATTCTAGCGACGTAATTTCTTGATATAACATGGACTGAATATTTCAACGAAATTTAGGATGCTGTGCTAGGGCTGTTCTAAAATTGTGGAGCAGATGGTTGGGCTCCATAGCTTAGCTTGGTGTCTCTGGGAAGTTGTCTAGCAGATGGTGGGGCTGCATTGAAAGTGAGAGGCTTGATGTCATTCCAGGCAGCTCTTCGAGAAGACATTGAACCGCGGAATTACACCTACCTGTATGACCTTCTCTCATAGGAACAAACTGTAGTCTCTTGTAACCCAACAACCTGCTGAACTTGAAAGCTTCTCCATTAATTTGAATTCTAATCTTCACGTCCTGCTACAACTATTAGAGCTGAGAGTGGAAGATGAGATGCCCTCACCAAAGCATCTACAGCCATGCAGGAAAACGTTTATAAACATCATATAGTTTAAAAGCTGAAGTCGGATTCTTATTGTTATCCATTACTTCTGTCCTGCACATTGGAACAGTTCTTCCACTATCAGCAACTCGGAAATAATCTTAAGGATTAGGTTCTCTTAGAGATAAGGGGTCTCTGTATTTCAATCGGGAACAACGGAATTTTATCTCAACACTTCGAAGCCATAGTTTCTACAGCATGGAGTGCATGGGCAGCGTGTTGCTACAATCCTACGTTTCTCAAACCTCCACGCTCACTTTTGTTATGCACATTTAAGTTTAAATTTCGACTTTGTTTGGTCACTATTTCAGAAAGAACGCAGCTGCCTTTTCCCAAGAATTTCTTGATACTCCAACTTCAGTGCTGATATTTTGTATCAATATCAGACGTGGAATATCAATGGCTGAACAACTCAGAGTGATACGAAACTGTGATTTTCTCAATCCATGCCGGACTCAGACTATTCAGTATTACTTCTGTTCTCCCTAGTTCCTCTAGCTTACCATCCCCTTTCTTCACATAAACCATAGCCATGGAATCACCCCTTGATGTAATGTCAAAACCAATCAAGTTAGCTGCTGATAGCGATAACTGTAACACATGAAATCAGCCATTACATTCAGCTATTGTAGGAAGATATTTCATATTTCCTTATTTGTAGGAGACAATCCACCTTCTATAAGTCTGTAATTATGAGATGAATATGAATGTTTAACTTATTTCATTTCAATTTCCTTTAGTTTACTCCTACATCAATTTATGGATTCCGAACAGTCTCCGGCAGTTCGGCTTCTTGCCTAACTTGTTATACATATCAGTGTACACAACACATGGCCGGCTCATGCGCAGGGCAGGTACCAAGAACGTCATCCAAAACAAATACGTTTAAATATTAGTCACCAAGCATAATTGAGGTATATTTTTACCAAAATTACATATGCATCCTTCAAATATTTGTTGAAGGAAATTGGATTCATAAAGACATGCTCTTCTTAGTTCTTACTCCCCTTTCCTGTTCTCCATTCCCTGCTTCAACGACTCCAACCTTTTCCTGCGAAAAATAGATTCAAGTCAGATCGTCTACTAGGGAAGACACAAATTCCATGGTTCAAGCAGATTGTAAAGACAAATGGATGATAAAATCAATGCCTTGTTACATTATAATGCAGTATATGTACAAAAACCTACTTGGTGTCTGTAAGGCGACCATGCAAACTCCATCTCTGGCGAAATCCTTCTATGCCTTGAAGTCCGCTAGCAAGAATGAACCGTCTAGAGAAACAGGATAAAAGACATTTAAAAGATATCAACCGTCAAATACATAGGTGAGAAATAAGGTGCAAAGCAAGAATGGTTCTAGGCATGAAACAGAACAACCCACCCAAAGACTTCTGCTTGGGTTAAAAAACTAGCGTCATATCTGTGTGATGCATGTGTTAATGGTGAACAGACGAAAAACATGGAAGTTTTTTCAGTCACCACATTTTTCTCATTTTGTTTTATGTTTTTTCTTATAAGATCATCATTTTAAGTGATTTTTTAACATGAAGGTTAATTTAGGCAATCCATAATTTGGTGAAATAGTAATAGAGATTAGATAATTACTATATTAATTAAGAAAATGGAAAGGTAGGCAACTAAAGGTCAGGACTCAGGTTATTATCTCTCCACAGAACTTGCATAAGCTATAGCATGGGCAGACAACCAACAAAAACTCTTGGTTCAAAACAATTTTTATTCAGTCTATATACGAAGAAATTGCAGTGCAGAAAGGATAAGGAAAAAAACTAAAGTTAGAGAGCAATCAACAACAAAGACAACAACCACAGAGAGAACCAGAGGAACCAGAACTTCAAGAAGCTAAACAACAGGTGCACTGTAATTTCCACAACAGAAAGGAACAGTTGCAACAGAAACGTGCCAACAAAAGACAAAGGCTAACAAATACAAAAATCAGGACTCTAGAGAAAACTGGGAAGAAAATTCATTCCTTGAAGTGAAGGGAACTGCCCTCAAAATAAGGGCATTACTACTAATTTGCAGTAATTTTGTGATGCACTATTCTGCCGGCTCCTAAAACATGAATTGCCCTCAAAATAAGGGCATTACTACGTATAATTTGTAGTAATTTTGTGATGCACTATTCTGCCGGCTCCTAAAACATGATAGCATCAAGTAGTCGAAAAACACAACACAATTACTAAACTGAAATTTATCGGCCGATGAGTGAACAATAGCTACATTAAATCAGGCCTAATCTGGTGTTAAGGCCCAAGGACTTAAAGATGCCTTCATGCATGCAGTGTAAACATGGTAAAAGAAGATAGGATGCAATGAATTAATCCTATTTCAAGCAAAAGTCAAATGGGAAAACTAACTAATAAATACCACAGGAAAGGTTGAATGCTTGAACTAACATATGACAAGATGGTACAACAATCAAGTAAAGTGCTTTAGTACTTCATAGCTACTTCCACTACTTGTAACCATTTCAAAACATACCTATCTAATGATGTGACCTCTTTTTCAAGCTGGGTAGCTCTTTCCTTTGCATCATTTAAAGGCATTGACAACCCCAACTTCTTCTCACTGTCTAGAAGTCGTTTCCTCAGTTCACGATCCTTCAATATGATGCAAACAAAAGTAAAGCATCAGACTCTACATCCATACAAGACATAAATATTGAAGAGAGGCATAAGACGAAATCCATAGTAAAGATCTCACTCTTCTTTCAGCACACTGTTTATACATAGCCAGCTCATCCTGACAAAATGGCTCAATATCATTGATTTGAAGACCTGCAGCATAACGACTTCAATCAAAGCATGTCCCACTAGAAAATTTTTGTCCACTCTAACAAGAAACTCAACTATACTGAGCGCAAGGTTCTTTAAACTACAAGCTACTACATGATCAAGCAAACCTTTCTGATAATTCTCAAATAGTTAGAAATCTAGTCAAGGTTTATAATTGTTATTATTATATGGTTTCAGCAACTATGGATTTATAACTTTGGGGTTGTTTCCGACAATTATGGACTTCCACATGGTTATTTCAAAAAGTTAGCAAAGAGAGGCATATGCAGTCTATGATCATTTGAAATAGTTTCTCCTGCATTAAAAAAATGCACACCCACATATAAATAGAATGCACGGAAATGAGTCAAATTCATTATAACAATAAAAATACTGAGCTTACATAGAAATAGATTCTTCAAAATCCCATCACACAAATCAACACCTTCTAGCACATGAGAAGCAATTTCTGGTGGAATTATTGGTGATGGAGGGCCCGTCATTAGATCATCTCCCACCAAAATGGTTTCCTCCATTGTTGGTTGTGAATCAACTGAAGCCCAGAAATGGTAGGTAGCATCAATATCTTGATTACAAATCATTTACAAATCAAACAATATGTCCCTTGGCCTAAATAGTTTCTGACATCCTCATGAACAGTGAAAAATGGGAGAGAAGTTGGGATTGGATAGCAACAGGTTGAGGTGTAATAACAAAGGAGGTTGTCACATATTATGGAGGCCACAATTGAAATAAGATAGTTGAAACTTGAAACTACAAAAAATCTTCATAATTCAGAAATTAAATATTTTGGAACCCTCCCAAAAAAATCATGACTGCCTAACTAATTATCAATAGATTAATTTATGGAAGAACACCATTTAGATGTACTCCAGGAGTCCCCATCTTTTTTCTTCTTTTTGTTGATTATTTTTGCAACCTATTAGAACAAAATCATTTAGCACCAATTAACTCATAGAAACTGAAGTAACATAGTGCTAGAGTACAAGGTAATGCTATTGAAATCAAGATAATTGTAAAGATGGTGAGACAATTCGGTGGACACAAGATCATTACAGAAGTAGACTCAATGCCAACTTTCATCAACACAGACACACACAAAGTAAACGTTATGAAAAAGATCAACAAGACGATACTAATAAACATTAAAACACTTGACTTTGCACATACCATCCATGGTTGCTTTCTTGTTAACCTTCCAAGATCAAAAGCAGTGATACCGAATGCAGACTTCACTACTGACGGACAGAACAACCTGCATATCATTAATGCAAAACAAAAATAAGATGAATAAAACAACGGATACAGGTTTCCTATCATATGAGGCCTTATCCGAACCCGCCTAGCTGTACAAACATTTCACCTTAACAACATGGGCGTTGCAAAAAGACCAAGTCTGAAGCAAAATTAGTTTCATAGATTTCAGAGGCATGCAGAATATTAACAATCAACGTTCTACGAAACTACACTAGAGCTAGACTAGGATCAAAGTAACGGAGCAGTTCAGCTTGGAGGTTTCCTTTGACGCATTTTATCAAACACCTGGTGGGCACCGTTTCAAACATCAGTTGTTTTACATTGAGCTCTTCTAATGGACTAATAACTACTCATAAGACATACTCATTGAACAGCGTTGGACAAAGTAACAGACAGAACTCAACAAAATACAAGAAATTTCTGACCAAAGTGAGAGGGTTTGAAAAAAAAGATAAAAATGTGGGAAATACTTTGAGATAAACCATGGTCTTACCCTGGGTTTATTGGGTAAGAGTGTTTTACCGTGGTTCTTACCTGCGATATGAGTTATGAGTAAAACTAGAGGGAAGGAGAGTGCTTGGCTTCGGTTTTGTGAGGACAGCTGATCATAATGTAAGACGGTAACTGGTGAGGGGCTTCGTTTAGTGAGGACCGCTGATCAACAGATTCATTCGCATCCCGGATAAAAATGGTGTTTACGTGGGGGAATGATACTTCAACTTTATTATTTTATATAAATAAAAATGACTCATTATCATTCTTATTCACCGTTATTCTTATTCACTCTCATTCTCATTCACTTAAAAATGATAACTGATGGGTATAGAGCTTAAGTAAAATGAGATTTTGAGACTGTTCCTCTTCTAGCAAACAAAAAGAGTGTTTTTCTTTTGAATAAAAGAATGCTGACTATAAACTGAGTTACCATTTCATCTTATTTAGGTATAGTTCCTCCAATAATAGATATCTTTTACAAGTTGGGGTCCTAACTAAGGACCCGAAGAATTCTCATAGGGTTTGCATCTCTTGCAACCCAGTATATTCCCATTAGATCAAAATCACAAAGTTCATTGGTTCGGAAAAGTGTTTTTTTTGTGTTTTGGTTTGTAATTGTTTAAATAGGATTAACATTGCTAACACGAAAGATATTTAAAATAAATAAGAGACTCGACAACATTTGATCTAGTAGCATGCGTTTTTGCTTTACAAAGGGTACATAATGTGTTGGACTAACAAGAATTCATAAGTAGATTTATCACTATTTTAAAGAGCATCATCCATTATCAAGATTTTATATTCAAAATTTCTATTTTATTTTTATGTAAATGGGTTTGGAACCCACCTAGATGTGGGGTGTGGGAGCTGGAAATAATTTCTCTAAATATTTAAAACAAAGTAAATGCGTATTTATGGCGATGGAGTAATGACAGTGGTAAATGCAACATGAAGTGGAGACTTAATTCCGACAATGATGGCGACAGTAAAATAACACCAACACAACGATAAATAAACGGTAAATACAGCAATAAGCTAGTTCATAACTACGTTAATAAATGTATTAGCAGTTTCGACATTAAAAGGGAGTCATAATCACAACAAAGAAGAAGAGGCATGAATGCAAACGTTATTACAAAGTTCGTGTGACTATTCACCTAGGTAACATGTACCTATATAAAGACAAGCAGAACCTTAAGGTAAGGGATCTCATTTTGATCTAAATTACTATACTCATTTCCAATAAACATTGACTTGAGCGTTAGATGGTCTTTTGCAAGTACTCCCACCAGGTCCAAGGCATTAGGCAACTCTTGCCACAAGTTATATTTATTGGTGAGTCTATCTACTTCCGAAAGTTTTCTCCTCTAGCAGAGGCTCATCCCCATGGCCGGTATTTAAATTTTTTTGGTTCGAAACACGTAGTGTGGTTGTATAAAATGCACACATAGTAGCTACGTACTCTTTTTACTGACTAATATTGTGTATGCCAGTTATTTTTGAAACCTAACTTATTGATAATGTATATACATGTTATTGTTTCGAAACCTAACACTTAAATTCAGATTGATCATATAACTAGAGTAGTAGAGAAAAGTTTCAGAGTTGCTTCAGTTTGGCAAAGATAATCATCATTTTCCAGAGCCTTCAAATACTTTTCGCAATTTCGCATAGCCTCACAAATTAATCAACTATTTGTCTCTCTTTCCAACTCATTATCTAAATCTAAACCCCTATGCAAAACCAGTAATATCTCAATTTTTACTGCATACTAACAATACAGATAACCTTCCCCGTAGCATCGCGGGGGCGACTTATCTAGTCAATTCACATTTATGAGAACATCGAGCTCCACAAGACCAAGGTGGTGAAGATACTATATTACAACACTCAACAGTCACTTCACTGCATTACCTAATTGATAGAATTCGAGTTCCAAATGGAAAAATTACACATATCTAAAGTTTGAACTTGTCCATCACGGATTTTTAGGACATGAATCCCAACATCAAGAGACTGGACAAAATGCTCCGATACACAAACGAAAAAGTTGTTTTGCTTCGGATTTCAGAGTATGTCAACTGTAAAAGAATTCTATATTAGCGCCTATATTCATCTCCGCAGTCACCAATAACTCGAAGGAGATTCTTCCCTTTCTTTGTGACTTCTCCGATGCTGCTTATATCATCCTCATCAAGAGCAAGAGAAAACACAGCATTAGAGTCTTGGATATGTTCTGACAATCCAAGCCTAACACCTATCATCGATCCTGCCACACCTCGCTGCAATATTTACAACCCAATGATAGAAAATTAAGCATCTTGTGACATTGATAATAATTAACTTTTGATGAATGAAAATGATCCTATAAGTTCTTATGTAGCAGTAGAATTGACTGTACCTGATCTAGTATGTATTTCACAGCAACATTGGGGATTGTGACACCATGTTTAGAAGCAATTCTTTTGAGCGTCTGAAGAAGAGTTTGAAAAAGACTCCATCCTCCCCAGGCATCAACCATCTGCCACACAAAGATCCTAACAGATAAGGATCACATGGACAACATAGAAATTCTACGAATTACAATTTTATAGAAGGTTCCACTTATTACTTCCACCAGCATCTTAGCATTCTTCAAAAGTTCCAAAAATATGACTCTTGGAAATGACACTTATACTGTGCTTAACATGCATTTCTTCTTCCATTCATCTTCTTTCTTATTTACTAACATCAGTGTAACTCTGGGTACATCCTAATACAGTTACTAAGTGGCTATTTATCAACACCAATGTGTTCAAGACTCCATACCCGTTTGTACTTTTGGAGAGAGGGAGTGTTTAACGGAGGCCCAGCAAACGGAATGGACAAGTTCGTGTCAAGGAACTTTTCAGATAACAGACCACCCATAACTGTCCCATACCTACAAAGGAATCTATTACTTCATAAGGAGTACCAGAAATGCTTGAAAGCCTATTAACAGCTATAAAATGTACATTGACAAGAATAAAAAATCTGACATCCATCAAAGGATCACCTTTCAGTACATGTAAATTCTTTCCAAGAATGGTAATGACATGATAATTTCAGAAATTGTTCAGAAGAAAATAAAAGAGAATGGAAAGATTATATTAATTATGAATTTATGACCAGTATAGTAGTGAATGATGTTACCCAGTAAAGGGAAATATTGTATTAATTATGACCACACCCCGTATTTGTATCCATGCAACATAGGGTATATATGGCTAGCTAATACTATTTATGACCGGTATACTAGTGAATGATGGTACCCTGCATTGTGTGCGAGTGTGTCTGTGTGTGAATGATGTCACCCTGCATTGTGTGTGTGAGAGAGAGAGAGAGAGAGAGAGAGAGAGAGAGAGAGACGTTATAAGTTTGACTCCTGTAAGCTCACAAAGCTCTGCCATTTGTTGTTGAGGACGCATGTCAACAATTGAATGTTGGACCTAATTGCATTGCAATAGCAAGAGATAAGGAGATGTCAGGCATATTTCCATGAGAATTAGCACTAGGGGAAAAAACATACCTGGTTGCTTACAACAGGAATCTCATTTTCAAGGATTATCTGTAGTCTCTCAGTATCAAAATTTGTCAAGGCTACGGTCTTTATTTTACCTGTGAAGCAGTAGCTCAAGTAATGCAATCAAACCTTGGAACGCAGGTTTAACATCTTAACTATAAGTTACAAAGACTTTCTACTAACCTTCTTCTTTCAGATCTGTAAGGTGTTTAAGTGCATCAAGGTAACCTGAATTTGCGTAGTCCCACCTATCTCAAGCAGAAAGAGGCATTAACTTTCAGAAGTCATTCACATCATAATAATTTTAGATGAATATAGAAGAATAATATTTTATTCCCTGCTTCAAGAGCTCAACAATTCACACAATAGCAAGCAAGAAGCCTCTAGTGTGCATGATTTGGTTCTTATTAATTATGGAGCTACATAGTTACTTGAATTACATAAATTTTAAAGTTGATGGTATTGTCATGAACCGCAGGCCTAGCGAACTTTAACTCATGTATTTATCAAAACGAGAAACAAAGAGAAAAGGATCATTGAACAATTAATGATGCAACTCAAGAATACGGTTCTTTTGAGATACTAAAATCTAGTTGATGCACAACAAATTGACGTTTACAAAAAATCATCTGGGTCACCGCAAATCAAGTGCAAAGTAGTATTGACTCAAAAAGTCACTGTTATTACAATGGAGTGCCTAAACAAATACTGTAACTTTTCGTTTCCTTAAAAATCTAGTGCAGTAAACTGATATGGATCAATCCAAAACTTGTTCAAGATTCATACTTTGATTCCAATAAAACAATAATCCTTTAAAGATGAAAATTTGAGGAACAAAAATTATGATGATTTCTGAATACGTGGAAAACCCACACAAGAATGGCTGCCGATAAATCTTGCAATAATTAAATAATTCGTACCAATGAAACTGAAGCATGTCCAAGGAAGCCACGTCCATTCTCTTTCTTGAAACATTTATACTGTCGTTCACAAAACTGCGTGTCATCTTGACTGGTGGTGGCACCCATTTCGTGAGACTGCATCATAGTGTTGGAAAAAAAACTGTAAAATTGTACTCTCACCCAGGTATAATAGAGAATGTTCATAACCCCATATTCTAAGCAGACAGAGTCAAAACATGAAAGCTCTATGCAATCATTGAGAACTCCAAAAACTAGTCAGTAAGTAGTCTTACACTCAATTAAGTGGACGAAGCTTACCCTCTAACCTTCTCCAAAAATTCTGGTGGTCGCTCCTGACGAACACGATTGATAAAGATGCCATAGAGATCCTCAGCTGGTCCATCTTCAAAATCCACAGACCAATCAATATTAAGTACTATTCAACTCTAGGATGTAAATTCACTTGAACAAAAATGATAAGGCAACAGCAGTGATGAACATATGCAATAGATTAGTGCATAGAATAAACTATCCAGTTAATGTCCATACTAGCTACTAGCTTGGTTTGAAATGACAGGTTTTAACCTTACTACTACTAGTGTAATGGTATATGATTTCCCAACACACAAATGCAACACAAAACCTTTATGTAAATGTGTAACATGTGAAACCCATGCATCTAAGCACGGACACCATCAATTACTGAAAATGGAATGCCATACATATATCTGCCATATCAAATGTAGCGAGTCCAGCATCAGCATATTTAAGCATAGCATCAACTGCATTGTCTCTATCAATTTGACCCCAGCCCCCGCTGGTCTGCCACATCCCATTCACAACACGACATATGTCTAATGAATCCCTCCCATTCTTAACCACAACTCGTCGGTTATCTTCAGTTACAACACACTCGATAGGCCTCAAACTGTGTCTCCAGATACTCTTTGTATTTGCTTTCGTGATTGAACCAAAAGTGAATTTGGTTATGGAGTGATGGCCCAACAACTCTGCCATCCCAAATGAAAAATGAACAATGCAAACAAACACAACGCCCCCTTCTTCCTTGTATGCTACACATTTTATCTTATCTGTTCTCTTTCAGATGGACACAACCTCAGTTGTCCACCATTGATTTTTCGTTTGTACTATTAGTCTTGCAGGGCAATATTGTAAAACAACAAATGTTTTAAGAGTAAAACCTAAAAATGAGAAAGAGAAAATTACAGTGGTCGGCCATGTCGAAGGTGGAGAGGCCGGCGTCGGCGTAGCGGAGCATGGCCTCGACGGCGTCGTCTCGGTCGATACGACCCCAGGCTCCGCTGGTCTGCCACATGCCGTTGAGTACACGGCATATATCCAACGAATCGTTGCCGTTCCTCACAGTGACTCGGTTGGTCTCGCTGCTGGTGGTACTAACCTGAGTTGCCTTGCCACACCTGACCGAGCTGGACTTGCGTGAGTCGCGCCGAGTTGGTGATGGGGATTTGAACGACGTCGGATTGGGTAGGAGATTGTGTAAATGCAGAGTTGCCATTTGAACCAATTGGAAAGGAATTGAATTATGTCGTATTGATTCAGTTCAACTCAAGATGGAGCGATATTGCAAAGAATACAAACTGTACCCACCACTGTTAATGTTGAAGTAAAGCTAAATATGAACCAAAAGAAATTCATTCATTTCCTGCATATAAATCCAACGCAAGTATGAGGTACCAAAACAAAACATCCAAAATCTGAGATTTTAAAATGAGAAGATAATAATTGTCTCAAAAAAAACAAAAAAAACAAATAATGAAATCAAATGGAACAGAAAATGCATGCAGCTTTTCAATATTTATGTAAACCTGCTTGATTTAGTGCTTTCTTCCACTGGTTATTGATGACATTAATTAAGCAATTATTGATTTCCTCTCATTTGTGATATTTGTTGTGTCACTCTTTGAAGCATATGAGCATGTAGGTTGAACTTCTGTGTCAATGATTCGAAGAATCTCATACAATGGCCTGATAAATTTTATGGACGTACTGCTGCCATGTTATACTAAAATTTAGCGTTTATAATATTTTAGAATATATATATTGATTTTTATCCTCTTGTCTTCTTTATAGTTCTGTTTGTTACATTTTGAGTCCAAGCTAGTGTTGCTTACATTTTGAGCTACTACCATAACCACTACCAGCAGATAATCTAGAGCCCGAATTATATGTCACTCTCCTGGTGAAAACATGGCTAGTACCACCAAGATCAGATAGGCGCCCGGCTGCTGTATCATGTGCCTCTACATTAAAGGCAACCATCATTACCTATTGAAATGTCTGATATGATACTATTGGCATCTGTCTTGAATATATGCCACCAAGACCCTTGAAAAAATTATAAATATTCTCCTCGTATGTCCTCACCAAGTTTAACACATAGAACGCTAGCTTCCTGAAGCATTGCTCAAATGCCATAACTATTATATCATCATCCTTCCTCAGATTTAGAAACTTCTCCCTCATTTGGTTGATATGAGCCTGACTGATATAACGCTCCTTAAAAAGAGTTGTAAACTGATCAAAGGACATCTGCTGAACAGGATTGTCCATGCCTCTACTCAAATCAAGCCACCAATACCATGCTTCATTCTCTAAGAACTAGACAGCTATATTCACCTTCTTTTCTTCAGGACATGTTGCCTGAACAAACTTTTTCTCCATGCCCTCCAACAATTAAGAGCATCCACAAGCTCATTAGCATGGCTAAATGTCTTGGCCTCATTCCTATATGTCTTCTCATAATTGATGTCAGAAGAAAAAGTAGTGAGTCACCGGAAAAACTGCTCTAAAGCACCATTTGTAGGCGCTTCCACATTCCCTCTCAATGGAAAATTTTGAGGGTTATGAGGATTCTCCCTACGGGCTCAGCCGCGTCCAAGGTGCATAGTTACTTGAGAATAAAATTTTTAGTACCATCTATAAAAACAGTACTAGGACAACTGCTACAAATACTCAATGAATACCGAACATCTTAAGCATAACATGCTAATGGATCTGTCACGGTCAAACCATCACTCTATAGATACTAAGTATCACTAAGCATATGCAGTAGTATGAATGAATCAAATAACTTAATGCTTTGATACCAACTGTCAAAACCCACCACAGATTTTCCCACTAAAACCTTGTGGGGTCCACTTTAAAAGGAAATTTTGCCAACAATTTCGGCATAACCTCCTTTGAAAATGGGTAACTCTAACCTGACAACCACCAAAAACACTTCTATGATCACAACAACCATCCTCAACTCATGAAGTCATCTTACTCCCATAAATAAAACATCTGCCTCTACACATAAATAAATATCTTATAATTAACTTCTCAAATCTCAAACCAAATACAACAATCAGAGTAATATTTCTCAAAGTAGACTAAGATGGGGTTATAAGCACCTATCACACCACCAAATATAATACAACTTATCCCATGGACATCAGAGCTCTAACCGGTAGGAAGTGAGAAAAATACACATGTAGGTATATCAGATTCCTACTAGAGAAAAAATGAAAGTTGTGGTAACTATGTCTCGCATTTTAGGATAAACAAGCTGAATTCTGCAGACTGGACATTTTGAAACAAATGGTTTCAGGGGAAAAACATTTAAAAACGTTAGCTTGAGTGGACAAAAAATAATAATCAAATATGGGTACTGAAGTTCTGAAATATGAAAATAAATAATAATGCTCTCCTTTATAAATTTATGAAAGCATTTATGCATGTCACACTTGGAAATCACTAAATAAACAATTTAAGGATAAAATTTCATGTCAATAAAAAAAAGGAAAAGAAGTTTCACCATAACGATAAGCCTCACAGACTAGGGTCGGAACCTACTATGGCTCTTGTTGCGCTCAGCTCACCTTCAGGTGAGCGCCACGAATAAATAAGAGTGTCACACACTATGTGTCCAACTCATCTTGAGATGAGGGCCACTATAAAGACAAGCTAGCAATAATAATGTGTATAACGACCCTTCATGGTGAACTAAAAACACAAGAAAAATCATAGAAAACACTTCCCTAAAATAATATCTCAAAGACATTAGGTACAGTTCCCCGACCGTATTAGATAATATAAATTTACCTTAACCAAAGAAATTTTCAAAATAAATAAAGTCTCTTGTCCTATAACACAAGTTGGACAAAAACTGATGAAATATCTGAAATATTTAGAAGAGCCCACGGGAATGGAATAATCCACCTTTCCCAGCCCAACGACTCAATAAATTATTTAAACTCAAGTAGCATATATTTTTAAGAAACATTTTGGTGCATGCATGACTTTAAAATTAAAAGTTCACTCACAGTATACGGCTATGCCTATCGTTGATCAGTAAACTTCTTAGCACTAGTCTCCTCATATCCTATTTCAAGGGGATATATAAATATTAAGTTTCCAACTCTAAAAACCATAATTAATTAAATGGTCCGATAATAAAAGTGAGCGTACAACTCGTTCATTCTTGTCCAAATTCTCACTTCTCAACAACCTCACTCCCGGTCTTTAACACTAGTTTAATAGTCTTTACAACAACTTCCTAATGCGTTCCTGACAAATAATCCAAAGACCAATTACTAATTTTATCTCCGTACAAAATACTAATCCTTAAAACTCCAAAACCAAGCCAAAACTCTTCCAAAAATGATCATCAACACACCAATAGACTCCTCTCATTTTCTTCTATGGTCGACCGATAGAAAATTTGACACCTCCAATCACAACTAAAATTTGACAGAATCTTCTGCTCAACATTCTTAACAACTTTCCAGAAGAAGTCGAAGGTCAATTCTAAGCCTAAACAGCTCAATCAAAATTTAAAAATCTCCAATTTCAAAACCCTAAAACCTTCAATTCGACAATTCTCCTCACAAATTCTAAAGGAATGTTGTACTAATGAAATCCTACAAAACCATATAAGGAACTCACCAATTGGTGGCATGAGGAAAGAGAAATCCGGTAAAAACTGAACCCGAACAGTTAAAACTTTATTGCTCAATTTCTTCCACACGGCTGCGCTAAGGCTTCGGCTACTTGCCCAGACAGGAAATGGAGGAAGAAAGCTTCAATTTGATACCAAGACCATTGTCTAACTCCGCCTGAAGGCGGCTACCGGCGTTGCCAAAACTCGGCAGGGAAGGGAGAGAGAAATCGTGACGGAAGAGACAGAGAGAAAAAAAAATTTGAATTCTGATTTTACCACTTACCATTTTGATAAGTTTCATTTTTATACCATTTTTTTAAATAGTAACTTTTGTTTTTTGACTATAACTTCCTCATACTAACTCCAATTAAAACGCATAGCGTGTCTACGAACTCGTTTTAACGGCCCCTACGATAACCCTTAAGAAAATTCCCTAAAATAATGTTCCGATGAAAAGTCAACTCTAGGACCCTTTACTGTAAAATGGTTACTATAAATGACAAAAGACCATCGTAACATAAAAGTAAACAACCAAAAAATAATTTAAGAACCGAGATGTGACATTCTCTCTTTTTCATTCCGAAATATAGAGTTACACTACCATCATAAACAGCATAGCCGACGAACCAAAAAAACAGGACGACAAAATTTTTTTCGTCGGCTATGTTAAATTTTCGTCGGTTAAAGTAAATTCTAGCCGACGAAAATTTAATTTTGTCGGCTAAACTATTTTTTTCGTCGGCTATAGTTTACAGACTATAGCCAACGAAATTATAAAAGTTTAGCTGACGAATTATATAATTTCGTCGGCTAAAATTTCTTATATTTACAGATTTAGACAACATCTATTTTGGGAAAAAACGGAAGAAAAAGTTTGGGTGTTGTCGAAATCTGTCCAAAATTAGTTTATGGAGCTATATATAGGTACGTACGTATATGTGTATATATCTTGATTTTGAGTTGATTTAAGAGTTTTATTTGAATTATATAATATTGATTTTGAGTTTTATTTGAGTTGAATTAATGGATTTTGAGTGTGATTGAGTTGATCGATTATGATTTGATAATATATATGAAGTTATTGTTAATAAGTAGTAGATATATTGATTATGATTTTGTGATGATCGATGTTGATATATAATATTGTTATGCATGTAATTAGTAATTAGTATATATATGTATATACATGTGTTAATTATTAATTTGTTATTAATTAATTGTTGTAGAATACTAAATGATTTGAAATTTTATATATGAAATTAATTAATTAGAATTATACATATATATATTTGTTATCTTTTCATGATATAGATAAGAGTTGGATTTCGCTTCCAAAATGAGACAAAAGATATGGTAAAGGAGTTTTTAGTTTTATTGAATATGCGCTGGCTCATGCTAACGAGGATACAATTTTCTATTACTCGTGCACGAAATGTCAGTGTCACAACGATATGCATCGATTTGTGATTGACAAAGTATGACAGCACCTAAAGAGTAATGAGTTTTGGGATAAGTACACATGTTGGATATATCATGGTGAAACATCATCAGGGGGTCCTTATGATCATGAGATATTTTCTGAGAAGGGCAGTACATCTAACGATCCAACAACAACCTTTATCAACGATATGTTTCCTTATGAGAGCGGTGTATGCACTCAAGGACAGTCTATGCCTGAGCCGGTGCAGCCTTTCCCTAGAGTTGTCAACACTGCTGGTATTGACAAGTACAACAAACTACTTGTTTTCCAATAGACCCCTGTATGCCTCGGTTCTCAGAAGACGGTTCTTGGAAATGTGATGGACGTAATGAAGATTAAAGTTGAGACAAAATTGACCGTGAAGGTTGTTGATGTTATCTATAGTACACTGCTTCAATACTACCCCACGGTCATCGTCTTCCTACCACTCATCATAAGGTCTGATGTATCTTGAAAGATCTTGGGCTTTCCTACATCAAGATCCATGCATGCAGATATTGTTGCGTTCTCTTCTGGGGTAAAGATCTAGAAGGGAATGACCTTGGTGGCCTTGACGCATGTCTGGTATGTCACACTGACAGGTATTAGCTAACTCCTACAGGTAATAGGAAACATGTGAAGGTTCTTTGGTATTTCCTGTTGAGGGATAGGCTGGAGCGGTTGTACATGTCATCACACAAGGCCAAAGCTATGAGATGACACGCTGATAGAGAATTGCATGACGAAGATACCTTTATACACCCTACTGACGGGGAGGCTTGAAAGCATATAGATAGGAAGTTTCCTCATTTTGCATCAGAGGTCCGAAATGTGGGCTCTCATCTGACGGGTTCAATCATTTTGAGAACATGAGTCTTCAATACAGTGTATGGCCGATGATTTTGGTACCGTACAACCTTCCTCCATGGATGTACATGAAGAAGGAATACAATATATTGAGTTTGTTGATTCCGAGGCCCGGTTATCCAGAGAAGTATCTCGATGTGCATTTGAGACCCTAGATTGAAGAGTTTAAGTTTTTTTGGAACGTTGGTCATCCCACTTATGACAAGTACATGCACGAGATATTTCATATGCATGCCATGATTTTCCTGCCCTTGGAATGTTGTCGGGTAACATTGTTAGGGGATAAAAGACTTGTCCAGAGTGCTTTAGCGATGAGGGAGCAGCAGTCATTGCAACAAGATATGCAAATTAGGTCACCATACTTTTCTTCCATATGATCACGAATGGCGGTTCGATGACAAGACATTTGATGGGACCGTAGAAAACGCTGTGCCTCCTAGAAGATGGACGGGGAAAGAAATTTTAGCAGTGCTTAATGAGTACGATTTTGGGCAGCTCAGCAATCATCCTAATATTGTGGCGGCAATACCTGAAAGACCCGACAAGTACAAATTATGGACACATAAGAGCATATTCTGAAAACTCTCATACTGGAGTAAGTTGTTGATCAGACACTACCTAGATGTGATGCACATAGAAAAAAAATTATGTGCGACAGTGTGATGGGCACAGTGCTGAACTTGAAGGGGAAGATGAAAGACAGTCCGAAGACATGCATTGATCTTATGAAGCTTGACCAGAAGAACGTAATTTTCAGGTGGATGAGTTGTGTGAAGTATCCTTCAGGCTATTCAGGAAATATAGCCCGATGTGTGAACTTCCGGGACAATAAGATGCACGGGTTGAAGAGTCATGACTGTCATATCATGCTACAACGTTTCTTCCCTGTTATCATTCGACCGCTCCATCCCCATCAGGTGATAGAGTCATTAGTAGCGTTGACAAGATTCTTCCAGAAGTTATGCACACGGGAAGTGGAAAATCTGATCTCTGGGAAATGCAAGAGGACATTATTTATATCATATGTAAATTTGAGGGGATATTTCTCTTAAATTTTTTTGACATTATGCCTCCCTTGATGATCCATCTTCCCGCGCAATTGTTGCTTACTGGTCATATACACTACCCTAGAAATACCAATATATAATGCAGGACGAAGAGATGTATGAAGCCATGTCCCGGATCGATATTTCGGATCTGAGGGTTGAGGTGAGGATCATGGGCACAACATTCCCATCATGAGGAAACAACTTCGACTGCCGGGGTCTAGAAAATAAGGGCGAGGGCAAAGATTTAAAAAAGGCAGCCTCGACCAGCAGCAAGACGACTCAGCTAGAGGCGGAAGTTCAGATGCTACGGGAACAACAAGCCGCCCAGACAGCCTATACTACCTCCTTACAGCAGTATAATGTCATGATATATACCACCCAGCAGGCACAACAACAGATGTTTCAGTGCTTGCAAGAGTTTTCAGTTGCCCAGCTTCAGAGACTTCCGGCTATACCCCTACGTCTATACCCCTATCTCAGTCGCCGCAATCTAAATTTAGATGATTTAGATTTTGTATAGTTAAATAATTATATAGTTTTATATGTTTATGAACAATTTATAAATATTTTAATGAAAAACGTGTTGTCACCATTGATGGTGTTGTTGGTTATAAGAATTTGTTTTGGTGTAATTTGCAGGTTGCTTGGAATGGTAATTTAGAAATTTCGGGTTTTTTTGCTGGAACGGACTTATAACCGACAAAATTTGCCATAATTCGTCCGCTATAGTATTTTTATTTATTTTTATCAAGGTATAGTCGACGAAATAAATATTTCGTCGGCTATAGTAGTATTTAGCCGACGAAATTTACTATAATTCGTCGGCTATATTATTTTTATTTTTCAACGTTTAGCCGACGAATTTATAGTAAATTTCGTCAGCTATAGTTGTATTTAGCCAACGAAAGTAATTATATTTCGTCGGCTATAGTTTTTTTTTATTAAATACTTTAGCCGACGAATATATTAAACGTTTCGTCGGCCAAAGTCTCATACTATTGTCGACGAAACATAGCTTTTCGGCTTTAATCATAACATTTAGCCGATAAAAAATATAAAAAAATTCATCGGCTAAAGTGTACGACTATAGCCAGCGACTACTTCGACTTTCGTCAGCTAAAGTCATAGCCGACGAGTTATTGCCGACGACATCTTAGCCGACGAATTTAGTTAACAGACCGACGAAAAAATTTTCGTCGACCAAACTACTGATCCTAGTAGTGTTAGTATGATTCTTATTCACCCCTAAATTAGACTTAGTTTCTGTTTTAACCATACAACTTTATCAAAATCCCACCCATGTCAAAATCCTACAACTTAAAACACCAATTTTCAGAGGGTATTATTTTAATTGAGTGGGAATGAATCATACTTCTATTTCTCATTGCAGATATCAAGTAAACAAAGGAATTTGAATGACTCCTCTCTCTTATTCACCCTTAATCCTATTTATCCTCAATCTCATTTACCTTAAGGCCAAGTTTATTAACTTGGAATGAAAAATTTCGACACAGTAGATTACAAGCTTACTTAATCAACTATATCTATAGTAGATTACAAGCTTACTTAATCAACTATATCTATATAAGAGTAGTGGGATCTGATTGCCCTGCTGACATGTCAACAAGAACACAAGATGTTGCTTAGAGATCAAGACCACCGAATGGCGGTCTTCAACTCTTCGACGTGCAAGTTAGTATTGATATTGACATAGTTACTGTATATAAATAGTACATATGTAGTTAATGAGGAGAGTCTGGTGGTGAGGATGCCTCCCCTTGCTTTTCGGTGTGAGACTAGTGTGGTTCTGATGGTCACATTGTTGTCCTAAGAGGTGATATTGGTGTCGCTCGTACGGCCGCGTCCCAACTCGGTTTGGGTAACAGGTTGCTCCTATTTGTAGTTGTTATTGCTGCCTTGCTGTTGCTGGTCTTAACTGCTGCGGGTTTGGTGGTTGTGGTCTAAGTGCTGCTGAAGTGCGCCAATTAGGCTATGTGCCAACAAAAAATATTATGAATCGGTATCGACTTGAATCGGTATGAAAATATTTTATTTTTATTCAATTGTTTACTTTCCATAAGAAATCACTATAGGAATCGGTATTAAAATTAATTTGATTACTAAAATATCCCTATAAAAAATGAAGCTATAATATTAATAATTTTATTGTTTTTTATTGATGAGGTTCCTAACAATATTAGCAATTTACGGACAATGGTGATCATATACATATGATGTCGTAGTTGATTTATTTTATGTTGATAGCATTATATATTGGTATTTCTAGGGTTGAGTAATTGAGAAATATTAAAATTAATTGTGAAAGTATTTTGAGAAGAAAAGTTGATTCCATGAGTTTGATTCACTACTCACCTCCCCTTTTAGGTATCAAATTAAGGGTTTTATCAAGAATCAATTCCTGATGAGCATGTGAGACTCACACATATTTCAATACCTTGTTATACTAAAAAACGCTGGAATTCTCTTGTTGTAGAATCAATTCCTCCACTATCAATTCCATTTTATATTAGTAAAAATGCACTAAATCTCATTCATGTTTAACAAAGGCCCCTAGAGCCCTAGAACCTCACTCCTAAAAGGCCAAAGGGATAAGAGAATGGGCAAAAGCTAGGCTACTCTCGTTGTACGGTACAACAGGAAGAACTGTTAATGGAAGGGTAGTTATGTAATTTAGGCCATCACAGTAATTATTACTACGAGATTGAAAGACAGCAGATATTCAATTAATGTAGCGGGTTTCCTCTTTGTCTTCTCCTCTCTTAACCTCTCCTCAGTCGAAGACTGATTAATACAGGTTCAACCGTACATCAAACACCACACCATAAACCGTTTATTTCAATATCACATCACATCACTCCTCTAAACTAATATTGCATAGCATTGGTTGGTTCAGCAAATGGGTGTAGAGAGAGAATCGAACCAACAAATTTGATGGGTTTCTGACGGTTTCTCTATAATTTCCAGCGGCTTGATCATCGTGTTCTACATGCTAGTATTCATGATTTTTTTTATTTCGATTCAAGTTGAAAGAGTTGTCATTTTAGGTGATTTTGGCCACCGCCGAGACCAGGCGCGGATCCAGCCCTTTTTAGGATATGCTCAAGCATCCCAAAATCTCATTGAAAAGAAAAAAAATATGGTGTACTATTCTCTTCACTCAGGTGAGTTACCCGTTTGCTGGTGGTCGACTTACACACTGGAGCTATGTTTTTCTGTTGCAGTTGCCTTTATTTATGCAATTTTTCCTTCATGAGTTTCTTCCCGATCTTTCTTCTGTTTTTTTTCTCTTATTCGGTTAGTCTTCTTTTGGTTTGTTTATTTAGTTTTCTAGTCATTGTTTAAATATTATAAATCACTACTCATAAATTGAGTAATTTATTGTGCTGTTTGTACTCTAAGTTTTGGATTTGTTAAAAAAAACAAATATCTCCATTATTAAAATTCTGGATCTGTCACTGTCCAAACCACTGCTTATGGTGGTTTGGCTCTTCCGGGTTGATTTCCGACCATAATGTTTGTATATGCATGGGCGAAATATATCTTTTTATTTTAGACCATAATAATTGTCTCATTCATATCCTTTTGAGGGCCTTCGACGATGGCCACCGCCTCGTCATCGGATTTTGTCAAGAAATCGTGGGTCAAGCCAAATCATTTTTGACTGAGAATACGTGTGACCCGATGGGAGGACTGGATTGGGATTGTGATTCTGGGGGCTTGTTTAATGATTGTGATATGGACTGAACGAGTTGGAGACAGTCCGAGCAGGGGCGGAACCACTTGACAGGCTAGTACGGCTATAGCCCAGACGAGAATTACTAAAATATATATCACATATGTACATCTTCTTACACAATTCTAAGTTCAGCTCGGTTGGTTGGGTGTTTTGACTAGTTTTGTTCCCTTCACGAGTTTAATACTCAGTGAAGTACATTTTCTTTGCAATTTCTCCAAATTCTTCTCCCCATTTTAGGCTTTTGTTTCTAGTTTTCTCTTTTTTTTGGTTATATATTTTTCTTTTCTTTTACACATTTTCCTTCCTTTTTCTCTACTTCTACAAAAATTTAGTGTTTCTTAAAAGATTTTTATTGTTTTTTCCTCCCCCATTTTGTTCTCCTTTTTTTCCTAGTTAAGTCTCCTTAATAGGCAGCATTTTTACAAAAAAAAATTGTAAAATATGTATTAAACTAGCCCAACCAACTATTACATCCCGGTTCCGCCGCTGAGTCCGAGGAACTGATAATTAAATGAGTAGTACATCTGTGTCGTGCGTTGTAAATCATATGGAGATGTATATGGAATTGGGTTGGAATTTATTTTCAGATTCGTGACTGTGTCTGGAGAACTGGCTGAAATGGTGGTAATCAGTGAGGTACGGCGGCGTAGTCGGAGAATGATCCAGATTATAGCCGAGATTGAGTGGGTTGAGCAAAAGTAATGGAAATATTTGACATGATGGAGGTTGGCAGTTGACCACGCACATATGCTTGCAACCGAGACCAAATATATGCTTTGAGGTTGGACAAATATATCAAAAGCTGAAGTTGCCCAGAATTTAAGGAATATATGCATGCATAGAAGCCATGTTTAAATGATCCAATGCAGCATATACATCGACTAAGACTTCAATATTGTTTTCTTTATGTTCTATGTGTTTGACGTGTGTATATATATATATAGAGAATGAAACATCAAATACATTATGACCCATATATAATTTGCTCAGGTAAAGCCTGCGCGCGGCTAACTCGCTGCATTGCAACTCAACCTCAGACTTGCGCCTTTCCAGATTTAACTAAGTGCTACTTGCGACTGATTAAATTGGCTAAAACATCAGATGTGTGTGTATATATATATATATATATATATATATATATATATATATATAATTTGTTTCAGATGCGGACGTCCGTATCGGATTTTCGCTGTTTCTCCATCATTCCAGCGCAGACGACTTTGTTTCTTTTCCCCGATGTGATCTTAGACCTCCCCTAATGGTGTTAGAATAAAGAAAGTCGGAGAGATCGAGAAGAAGAAAAGGCGTCACCGGCGTTGGAATGGTAGAGAAACAGTGAAAATCCAGATGAAAAACAAATACGGACGTCGGCACCTAAAATGGACTATATATATATATATAGTTTTTCTTACGTAAGGATTGTTAACCAAGCTATAGAATTTACTCTAGACTTCATAGAGTTACTGCTGCTTTGTAAACAATTTGTTCTCTCTTGTTTTTATTCTCTTTTGATTTTTTACTGTCAGATATTTGTATTAATAGGAGTGGGATACAACTGTCATTGTTTGTTGGTAATAGACTAACTCTCAGTGTATAAATAGCTGATCGGTTGCTTTGTAATCAAGTTTCTTGATTTCTAATCAAATATAGAGCTCTAATTCTTGGTTTCTCTCTTCTCTTTGCTTCTGTTTCGAAAACCCTAGGACTCTTGCAGCTATTGATGCCATGGCTATCAAGGATGTCCTTACTTTGAGTTCGGTAAGGATTTCTTGAATTGACCAACTTTTAGATCATATTTTCTCATCTTAACCGTTCATAATCTAGATATATATGTATCGATCATTTCTGTAAAATTTCAGCTCATCTTTGTATAACCATGTTCATTCAATTAATCTCTACTCTTTGTACCTCGTCTCTCTTCTCTCTCTCTCTCTCATCCATCAGACCACATCTTCTCTCTCTCCCCCAATTCAAATCTCAGATCCACAACCATGACAACTACCACACACATCTCAGGGTCATGCTCGGCTGCTCATGTCACTGGGCTAGCTTCACCAGATATGAGGCTCTGCGTGGATGTTGGGTCGAGACTAGAGCGGCGCGCAAGATTGTTGGGTTGCAGACTTGACTCTAGAATTTCTAAAATTGGGTCTACGTGTGATCTGGGTCTGGAGCGGTCTGGGTTGTCTGAAAGGCGCGTTGAGCTCAAAGTTGGCTAGGCCTGCTTGTCCGGTTAGAGCTGGTGTGGTGAGCATGACAGAGAACACCGACGAGATGAGGAGACATGTTGGGTGGGTGCCCAAATCAAAAAAATATTGGGTGCCCATGTCAAACTCGATTGGGCTGAGAGTGAGCACTGGTGGAGCTCCAGGATCGAGATGGGGCACAGTGTAGAAAAAATTAGGGTTTATGTTTTTACCAATTCTAGGGTTTTTTGGGGTTACTAGATATGAATGTTGTTGTTTATGATGTGCATTGATGTTTACTAACCGCAGAAGTAAGTTTACTACTCATAGTAAACTTGGTTTTGGTGTTTTAAGTCTGATTTTTGGGAACAAAAGTAAGTTTACTAGGTGTAGTAAACTTGGTTTTGGTGTTTTGAGTTTGGTTTTTTGGGAACAGAAGTAAGTTTACTAGAGTTAGTAAATTTGAAATTGAATGTTTACTATGGTCAGTAATTCCGGCCACATGATTCTGGTCATCGGAGTTTAGCAATCGACGATCGGATTCTGGCGATCGGTGACTAAAATCTGATGACCGGTGACCAGTCAACCCTAATTTTGTAGTGAATAGATATTTTCTCTAAAAAAATTCTATGGGCTACAGCCCAGAGAGGTTAAAAAGATGTGTCCCTGCTTGCTAGTGTATATTATGCTGACACTACAAGAAAAATGGTTTTTGTAGAAAAGTGTCGTAAAAGAGCATTTTTGTGGTAGTGTAACTCTGTTGCATTCAAGACTTCCAGTTTCTTGGCTTTCCTATTATGGTAACGGCAAATGTACGTTAGCTTAAGGCAATAAGGCTTACGTTAATATAGCTAGTTATGGTAGGATCGATCATATATATATATATATATATATATATATATATATATATATATATATTGACTGTCCATGTGAGACTGCACAAGTGGAATTCAAAGTAAAGAACACATTAGGCTTACTGGAAGCAATATGATATGGTGCAAGATCGAGTTTGAAGCAAATGCTCTTCATAAAACCACTATAAAAGGAGAGGCTAACATCAATAGCAGTCACAAGTCTCACAACAACAGTAGCAAATACAAGCAGCACCAAATGGCTCATCCATCTATGGTGCGCCTGGGTGCGGTCTTGCTCATTTTGTTGTTCGCTGTTCTTTTAGCTGAGGGAGCTCCTCAACCAAAGGCCAAGAAAGTCAAGTGCCAAGACAAGAAGTTCTACAAGTGTTACCACAAAGATCTCTATTGCCCTAAAGCTTGCCTCCGCACTTGTGTTGTTGATTGTAAGAAATGCAAAGCTGTTTGTAAAGCCCCTCCTCCGCCACCACCACCTCCTCCACCGCCACCACCGAAACATAAGCGGCGCCACCCACCCCCTCCTCCCCCAAAACACCACTCACCACCTCCCCCTCCCAAGACTTATCCTTCACCACCACCTGCCCCTTCAGTTGTACCATCTCCCCCTCCTCCAACTACAACTACTCCACCTCCGGCACCTACTGTTTCCACCCCGCCATCACCACCATTGCCTCCTGCTACTACACCATCACCACCGCCATCCCCTGTTCCTACCCCGTCACCACCTTTGTCTACACCATCATCACCGCCACCCCCTACTCCTACTCCTACTCCATCACCGCCACCGCCCTCTACTTCTACACCACCTTCGTTGTATCCGCCTCCACCACCACCTTCATCAGAGGCCGCAGGTGAAAAGAGAGTCAAATGCAAGAACAAAAACTACCCTCATTGTTATGGTCTAGAGATGAGTTGTCCTAGTGGGTGCCCTGAGCAATGTGAAGTTGACTGCGTCACATGCAGTCCCGTATGTAGTAAGTTCACAAAATCTGTATATTTATTCTACAAATCGATAGTCGAATCGATTAACTTTTCCTACTGTTTGCTACAATTTGTGTTTTTTTTTGAATTACAATATGCATGAATATACGTAGGATGCTAACATCAGCTAGCTACCATATGGGATCCAAACTTGGTATCATCTTGTTTCATGCATATTTCATAGTTCACAATCTGCACAAAGTCAAGTCATTAATTCTAGCTACTCATAGATATTCGATTAAATTCTAGATCGATAATCAAAAACTAATAGACTCGATCATTAGCACATTGTTTTGTGTGCATTAGTTGTTCATTCGTTAACTTTTAACACTAAAATGTGTGTCATATGCAGATTGCAACAAACCAGGTGCTGTGTGCCAAGACCCCAGATTCGTTGGTGGTGACGGTATAACCTTCTATTTCCATGGCAAGCGAGACCAAGACTTCTGCCTCGTATCTGATTCCAACATCCACATCAACGCCCACTTCATCGGCAAAAGAGACCAAAACATGAGAAGGGACTTCACTTGGGTCCAATCTCTAGGTATCCGCTTTGACAACCGCAAGCTCTTCATAGGTGCCAAACGGACATCCACCTGGGATGACTCTGTCGACCGCCTAGCCATAGTCATTGACGACGAAACCATCAGCCTTCCTGACAATGAAGGCGCATACTGGCAATCACAAGGGCTCAGGATCACAAGGAGCAAGAACACAAATGCTGTAGAAATTGAAGCCGATGGGAACTTCAAGATCAAAGCAGCAGTGGTGCCGATAACGGAGAAAGAGTCAGTGATACACAAGTACGGGATTACAAAAGAGGATTGCTTTGCTCATCTTGACTTGAGCTTCAAGTTTTATGCCCTCAGTGGGGAAGTTAATGGCGTGCTGGGACAGACATATAGTGAGAACTATGTGAGCAGGGTTAAGATGGGTGTCGTGATGCCTGTTTTGGGTGGTGATAGAGAATTTTCATCGTCTAGCATCTTTGCCACAGATTGTGCTGTCGCTAGGTTTAGCGGTGAATTTAGTGAAAAGTCTAAGTACGCTAGTACTATGAATTGTGCTAGTGGGATGGATGGTCGTGGAGTTGTTTGCAAGAGGTGATTAATTACGGATCTTCTCTATTGTAAAATAAGGGGTCAGATAAGTATTTGGCTCTTGAAATTTCATCAATGTAAAACATTGATGATTGATAAATAACATTGGCCGATTTGTTGCTTGATTATTTACTATTCTCTTACCATAAGATTAATCGATTTCTTTTCAATATTTCTAATATTTATTATTTATATTTTGGTTGACTCTATTAAGTCATTTGATCTTTGAATGATTTTAAGACATTCCAAGTTGTTTCATACACAAGTTGAAATTGTTCAATCATGATGTATTCAAAGAAAAAAAACAGAATTTGATGAATGCTGCTTTGGGTATAGAGACTGGAGCACATTGATCTCTCTTTTTGCTGCTTCTGTTGGCAAATTTAACTATTGGTGCCTTCAGAACTCAGAAGTAACAAAAAAAGTTGTTGGCCATGATGCCAAGCTTTTGTGAATAGGATTCTGGCTTGATGATGATCAAGATGCTTTCAATAAGTGTATCTTCGCCTGCTGTACCTCGCCGTGAAGCCTTCGATCATATAAGCTCATCAATATCTTGATATCTTCACCCAAAGCTTTGCTTGAACCCTTTGCTTTCCTTGGTGTTAAACACATCTGTATGAAACACATCGAAAATATGTACTGTTATACATGCTTTACTACTTTGTAATGAGTTCGTTCAGTGAACTAAAATGAAGTGCAGCAGTGCCCCAGAAATTACACGTACCTTCAGGCACGAAGTAACTTGAATGCAATGGCTTCATTCGAGCCAAATTTACCTTGTTGGGTGTGTGACCAAGGGAGTGAAAGAAAAGAGATGGAAATCCAAGATGCCACTGATCGATGACTCAAGTATCTACAAAGGATTAAGGAGTTCGGACATGAAATTTGACATTATGAGATATCACTTGACACACCCACGGCCTGATCTCAATGCTTTAGTGGACAGATTTTCGGTATTTGTGGAAGATAAACTCCAACACGAGGAACTAGAGACCACTAGGAGTTCATGCAAGCATGACTCTTTTCTTGAGGTAATAATGTTTGATCATGATGTAGAACATATGACAATGGAGATTGAAGAACAAATTGATCGTGACAAGTCCAAACCTCGTATGCTTCAAATTTGGTGTTCGGTGTTCGATTAACTATTATAATTTCTTTCTGGAAGTGGAACGGCCGTACTAACCAAACTCGTCGCTTTACCATGACCTATGAGCTTTTTAGGTTATCCGAGTCCGTTTAGGACTTTAAAAGGCAGATCGATTTACTATTTTCAGATATATATATATATATATATATATATATATTTAATAGTTTATTTTGGATTTAGATTTTATTTAATCTTTGAGCTATCACGCTTGGTTGTTAGTTGTCTTAGAGTTTGTTTACTCATTTATACAGACTTTTTATCAATTGTAGTCATTATTCCTTTTATTAATACAATTTGAATTTATCTCATTCTCTCGTGATTCAAGAACATCTCATGGATTCGAGAGTTAGGTTTATGGATTCAGGTCTAATCGTTGATGGATTCCAACACTAATATAGTTCCACTGCATTAGATCTACGCACTCGTATGACTATTTTTTGATCGTCTTAACACATAGAATATGCTGAACCATAAGCCTAAAGGTAATTAGTCCATCTAACCACAATTACAAGAATTCATAGAAAGTTCACAAGGACAACTCTGGTGTTTGGCCACCTCCTCAGGAAGATGTAAAGTCTATAGGTCTCATCATATTTTTTAAGGGTTTCAGATCTATGAGAATTTCATAGACTAGCTGTCGATATTGTCAGTGGCGTAGCTAGGAATTACAAATGAGTGGGACACATTAATAAATAATAAAAATAATAATATTTAAAATTAATTTCTATCTATTAGAATGATAATTTTCCTCGACAATATTTCATATTTTAAAATCGTTGTATAATACTCTCATCTTTTATATAAGTAAAAATGTCTTTCTCGATATATGAAATCAAACAATCATTCATAAACTAGTCACCTATTCGACTCCGTAGCATTTCAACATTTTGAATGCAATGAAAATAAGCTTTGGAACTCTCTTGATATAAACTAAAGTAATCTATCATACTTGACTATATATATATATATATATATATATATATATATATATATAGATGCAGTATATTTGTTAACAATTTCTACATTGGATATGGATTTCTTTTGCTACAATGAATGATATTAAATATGTAATCTATTACTAAAAGAAAACAAAAAACTTAGTTAATATTTATAAAACAAAAAAACAAGACAATAAAAAATAACCAAAGGAAAAAAGAATTGTTATCGAAAAAATAGAAAATGATTGACCAAGACCACGTGAATAGTTATCTAAAAACAATGATGACAAATACCACGTAAATAGTATATTCTGATCCCAAATAATATATATAGATAATAATTTAATATTAAAATACTGAGTTCTAAAAATAAGATACATTTACAAGTTTTTTTTGCAAAATATTAAATGGAGCACGGACTCCACCAGTATTGAATGTGCCTTCACCTCTGGATGTTGTCTCCTTGCCATGCATGATTGGTTATTGGGAAATTTGAGGTTGGTTTGGATCATTCTTGTTTCAACTGATGAAAACTAGAGTCTAAATACGTACTAATTAAAGTTTGGATGATGGCTTGGTCTGAACTCACCTATTTCGGACAAGCCTTTGATTATCAGAAATGATTAGAAGTTGAGTAGTATACATTGCTGCACTCTACGAGAAAGCCCAATAGCTTCCTTATTTTATTGATATTCTTAATTTTGAAGAATTTTTAGCTGTATTTAGGTCCAACAGATTCTCTATCTCATTCCCGAAAATAAAGATAAAGTAGAAACAAAGTCTTCATTTCTCAAATTTGCAGCAATGTCTTCCTTTCTCAAAAATTAATTCTCCACATTCTTCAATGAGACACCAAAATGTTATACTAAATGACGTGGCACTCGCCACCTCATTAAATTTTCCTACAAAAGGTTGATGATATGAATATAACACAAAAAATATGATAAAAATTGTAAATAGCTAAATTACTTCTTCAATTTTGATAAAAAATACTTCTTCAATCAAAGAAAAATCTCATATCTTCTTCCTTGAGCGGAGTAAGAGCAACAATGTGATTTCCTTGCTGATTCTGATTTTTTAAAATATAACCATAGGTTTTTCATTGATAGACAAAAGTCAGAATGACATCATACAAGATTCCTGAAAAAGAGGACAATCAAGCATGAGACTAGCAGAGACAAGGCCAAAAAAATCCTATAATCTATGAGAAACATAAATTATAAGACATTATTCTAAAAACAAAGTAAAGAAAAAATACATTTAAAAAAGCCCCTAGGGTTGGAGCCCAGATCTAGGTACAAAGACCTAGAACCAAGCCTAAACCTTAGCTGCATTCCTTCCATCTCGCTTGCTGCGGCAACAAAACCCAACATCGTCTCCACCATGGCAAAGGTGACAATGGAATCCCCAAAACATGTTGACCCAAGAAGCCCACCATGGCTACTCGGCCCAATTCCAGCAGCTCTCGGCCCAACAGTCTTATGCCCAACATCTCTCCACCCGGTCAAACTTTTGCTGGGTCAAACCTAGTTTGAAAACTAGGTTTTGTCAACGGAAAAAAAAGACGCAGCAGGGCAACCCGTTTCACCTCCTACCCGGCCTTCTTCGGCAACCCAACCTTGTCCCGCAGCCCAAAACCACGGATCAAAATCTGCCTCACTGAGAACAAGCTCCAATCAACCACGATCTAAGGAAACCAATCCTCTTACTGCAGCCACCGATGTAGAACCTTGCAAGTCGTCAGCCGCAGCCCCGACCCCAACCACCTACAAAACAAACAAGCCGTCGTTGCCTTCAAAAGCATTGCCAACCTCAACCACAACACGATCAAAAGCCTCCCTCCGAATCGCTGAAGCTGCTCGAAGATCCGCCCTCGCCGCCTATGATGATCTAGACTGCCCCTCCTGCCAGATCAAGGCCGCCCCGTCGCCTTGCTCGATCAGTGACTCTCCTAGGAAACCCTAGCAGAGAGAAAGCCGACTGTAAAACTTCGCCTTCTGCCAGGACTAAGCCCCTGGTCACCCTTTCCGCCCGTCTGGCAGCAAATCGAAACACACCGACGAGGCTAGACGCCAAACATCGGGTGGAGGCACCACCGGACAAGCCCCACGAAAACCCTAACCTTGTTCGCTCCTCCTCTCTGTTTACGGTAACCGCAATGGCACCCCCTCTAATCGTATGTTATTGTTATTTCCACACCTTTGCTGATTCTGATGGAGCCAAGAAAGAATGATAAACTCTGATGAGTTTAATAGATGAATCAATTGCCAAAAGTTGTTTTATCCCTCTCATAGCTCGACTATCTTTTCACAGTTTATTCTTCTAAATTTGAAAGCAAAATGATTGATTCAATCAATCTACAGAATTGAGCAACAACAAAATATTAATCTACATTGTTTGTCCAGTAGATATCCAAAATTTCATATAGAAATTCAAGTCACGGTTTTCATTGAGATGCTAGCCTTATCAATCATTAGAAAGCGCCTAAGTCCCCAAGCCAACCATATCTACAAGGTTTAGTTTAGGTTAGAACGACCATGGCTGTGCAATACAACAGGTTTGGATTTCTTAGAGAGAGAGAGAGAACAAAAAAAGCCTTTTCTTGATTTAATTCTTTAAATAAAAGAGTTAGTAAATAATTTGTGTCTAACAAATTTGTAATGAAAAAATTAGTAAGAGAATTCATGCTGGCAACCTTCCAAATGGAGCAGATGAGTTGGCACCAGCCACATCATTTGGTATACGATTTTGGTATAAATATTTTGGTGTCTGTAGCACTACTCTAAAATTAATTATTGATTCATTAAAAAAGTAAGCAGCATGTCTAAGTTTTCCAGCTCCTCTTGTACAAAGTCTAGGACTTAAAAGTTGGAAGTATGAAAAGGAGTGGAGGTGGAAAAGAACTCGTTGCCTTAGGGATTAAGACTTGAAAGAACATGACCAGACCACATGAAAATATGACCTAAAGGTTTCTAGCTAATTGCAAGAGCATCCAAGAAAATGAGAAAATAATGCAGCCAGACCCATGAGCTAAGGTGCAAAGTAAAGTTTTTGTTTCTTAGGAGCAGGCTAGGATGAGCTTCCAGATGAATCCCCAATGCCAGAGCCTGGTTTCCTGAGTTGAAAATGTAATTCTGGTAAGCAGTTCTGAGATAAAATTCCCATTGGAATTGAGGAACTTTGGTTGCAGATGGCCTTTTCCCCACCTCTATGAAACCGCCAACATGAATGGCAAATATTTTGTCACTTTTTTTAGTTATATTGTGATAGCATAATTCCATTATATTACTATATAATTGATTGGATTCATCATATATAAGAATGGATTCTCCACTTGAAATTCTACTTCTCATAAAATTTTATGATTAATTTCCTTATTTATCAGTTAAAACTGGTTTTCTTTAATGCAAAGGGTTTACCAGAAGTAGGGTTATGCTGGTTAATTTTATTTTCGCTATTTTGGATTCTCATTGTTCAAGGTCATCCAATAAGACTAGTGGTGGTCTGACTAGTCTCTATCTAATTAATATAGCAGTAGCCATCTGAGTTTTTGCCATATATTGAATTACAACTACCTCACACATGTTTCTTCTGATTACATGTAACTTTGGAATCGTAGAAGCAGAAATGGGAAGAACTCACTTAAAGTTGGTACTAGTTTCTTTCTAGAGCAGCAAGTTAAGAAAAGACAATGGAGAAAATAAAGGACCATGCAGTGCTCTAGAGACCAATTTATTCCTTGGCCTCATGGATTCACTACCAGAACCATCAATGTTACAATAGGAAGCAAAAAAACAATTAGGATATGATTACCAAAAGAACTGATGGATCCACCCCTTGAAGTTACCTTGTTTTCTGCAGAAAACATTGGAAACAAACACATCAACATTTATGACATTATTGATTAAAAATGCTCATAACAACACACACACACAAAAAGTGGCATTCCATGTATCTTTGTTATTTTAGGGACTTACTACACTCCTTTGGGTGACATATGCATCTCAATGCTGCACCACAATTGCCATTAACCTTTTGACACTCATTGCAGATATTGGGTATGTTGTCAGGCACCTCAAAACCAATGCTAGCCACCAAGTCACGTTCTTCATACTTCTCACCTGAAGATTTTCTATTGACCCTGCTGTAACATGAGCAGTTCAAATCACTTGGATTAAGTTCCATGTCAAGCTTTCTGAGATCATCAACTAGTAAACAAGAAGTTGAAGAAATCCCTTCAAGTTCTCCAATCTTTGAAGAAGCTCCATATGCATGTAAGCATGTCGAAGTGTGGAAAAGTGGTGGTGATGAAGGTTTTGAGTTTGAGCAGTTGTAGAGTAAAAGTGAGTTGGATCGAGAAGTAAAGCCAGCTGAGAGAATATTTGGGGAGGCATAGTTGAGTGAAGAAGAACAAGAAGGATGGGAGATGTTCAGAGTTTCACATACGTGGTAGGGCTTCTGAGATTTGCATATGATCATTTGGTTTATTGGGGACAATGAAGTGGTAAAGTTCAGTTCATCACAAATGGTGGTTGAAAATTTTTGAGCAATTGAAGTTGTCAACAAGAAATTGAATATCCAAGAAAAACGGTGTAAGAGCCATAGCTTCTTGAATCTCAACATTTTGAAATAAGCAGCATAGCTGGAATGTTTTGCTTCACATTACAATTAAAAGGAAGCAGATCAGGAAAGAGATAGCACAGAATCTACTTTTACTTTCTGTCTATGGACCTTTGGCATCTTAACTAGGATATGTTTTTCCCTTTGCAATTTCACTTTTACACTCCAAAGTGGAATAAGACTTTTGTCCACCATTTTGATTCTGCCTGATCTTCTTTGTTCATCTGGTAATAGTTTATGATTTCTGATTGATCATCAACACCCTATGTTCTGTAACTGTTAAAATGCAGTTTCAAAGCATCACTTTTTTTCTGCATTATGGCTTGAAATTCACCTAGTCAACAGAAATCAAACTTCTTTTTTCATTATGCATGACACCACAGTGATTCAGTAGAATTTTATCTGTGTAAAAGTTTTCCTTGTTTAATTTGATTGCTTTTGTATCACTTCGTTTTGAATGTTTGGACCTTTATCAGATGTTATTTCAGAAGATTGATAATGTGGCAGGCATAGTTGATAATTGTTGACATGGGGCCTTTCAACCTTTTGCTGATCAAAGTTGTTCCTTATTTCTTGAACTATGACAACACAAAGCAACAAAGTCAAAAAGTAAACTAAATCCAACAAGTAGGCTAATTGTTCAATAACATTAGGCCCTAGTAGGCTAATTGTTCAATAACATTAGGCCCTAATATATTTCCGCACAAGTTTAAATGACATAATTGAAAACTACCATAATTTTATAAAGCGCAAACCACAATACAGACACAAGCAGATGCAACAGCTAGCATACATCACATATAGTTCCATTTTCATGGTTATTGAGCTAGTTATTTTGATTTAAACTTCAGCTTTAACTTCTGGTGCTGGTGGAGGTGGTGGTGGTGGTGGTGGTGCAGGCTTGACAAGAGTAGCTGGGAAATCAAGCAACACAATCTTTTCTATAACAGTAGAAAATGTAGCAGAAAATTCTGCATGTTTAGGGTGGCTGAGAAACACACTGTAATCTTCCTTCTTGTCAAAAGTCATCAAGATGGCATGAGTAAAACCTTGTGTAAGCATCTCCTGGCTCTCCAAGTCCTGTCCCCTGAATGCACACACCACCAAGGATCATGCTACATGAAAATTCAAGGAGTATCAAGTTTTAGATAGGTTTATCCCAGCTGGTACAGCCACATAAGCCTTTGGGGTACTAAATCTGGTTCCTATTAGTTCATGTTACAAGATAAAGTTCTCCTGAATTCATTGTGTTAACATGTTGAGGCATATTGCAGTAGATGTGCAGGTATACTTGATCGAAGTGTATGATCAAGTCCAAGTAAGTATGAGAAAACTGAGATCTAACCGATGAAGACTTACCATTCATAGGACTTAACAGCATCAATCTCAGAAACCAACTTCTCCAGCCCTGTGAGAATCTCCTTCACCACCACATCTTCCTTGAACTTAACTATCACCAAGTGTTTGAACTCTCCCATATTGGCAATATTACTGAAGGTAGCAAAATGAGTTTCCAAAGCTCTCAATTTATAATCCACATTACACAAATACAGGAGTTCATGTTTGCGTGCCAACTTCTACAGTCATATCTGTCCAGACACTGTCACACCCTATGACCCATTTCATCTCTATGTTATGAAAAAGGGATTGGGGTTTCTCCTTACAAGGACAGCCTCTCTGTCCAATTATGACTAAAGAAAGTGCTAGGCTCGCAAATATGTTCACAAAACTTGAAGGTGATGAGGTTTAGAATGACCCAGATTTGATTGGGGAACCTTTAAAATTACAATTAAAAGAATCTGCTGTAGTGCTGTATAGAGAATAACAGCCTTTGACATTAGAACAATGGCTAAAAAGTGAAATATGGAGTATACGGCTGAAAAGTTAAAACTGGTCTATGTAGAATATTTTGTAAATATTTATTTTTTTGTAGCTATACGTTATATTATTCTTATTAGTTTTATAATTATCTCTATATATGCCATTTTATTTGAAAGAGAATAATACATCAAAATATTTAAAATCATATCAAATTATTCTTTTCTACTTGGCATCAGAACCACAAACCTGAATTTTGTATTCATATTCCGCTGGGTACTGTAATCATGCCAAAATCTCAAATCTCGAATTTCAAATTCCTTATATGAAGCGAGTAAGCAAACAGCGAATCCATGAGTATTTGAACCTGAGTGTTCGAGAAAAAGCAGAATATTTGATGGAAGAACGGGGGATCCTTTTAAACAACCTGTTATAATAGGAAAGCCTTATATCTTGAAATTAATTCAACAAGTTGATGATAAAATACACGGACGTTCCAGCGGGGGAAGAGTTTTTATTGAAGCCGAAAGGTATCCTAAAGGAATGGTAGCACCACAATCCACCTAGACACGGCCATCATTCACGGGGTTTTTTAAAACCACCAGTGAGATATACACGAAATACGTGTAGAATCATCATTAGGACCATCATACTTGCCGACCATCGATGAACTGATCGGATTAACCAACCAAAGTTCGCTTCAATCATTATATATTGAACAGAAGCAAAAGCCGGGAATCAAAAACTCGTTAATTTGAAGAAGCATTTTGAATTATTTGATTTATTAGATCTTGAATTTAAATGAACTTTTTTCGTTTTCAACAATTCATGAAAGAATGAATTAAGGAAAAACCTATGAATATACCAGCTACATTTCTTGTCAAGATGAATATTACATGATCCAACATTATTTCGCTTTGATCTGCATTCTTTCTTGGTATATCCAGATAATAAGTAGGAGCATAAACTGAAACTTTCTGGAGCTACAAAGATAGTTATTAGATCGTTAGCATTTAGGGAGTCGGTCTGATTCTATCTATGTTCGTTCCGTTTGAAGAAAGAACGAACAGAGATTTGAATCCCAAATTTCAAATCTCTAATCACAGCAAATTGAATTTATTTTTCATGGCATATCAAATCAACAACCACAACGTCATTCCACCATATCACAAACCAAATTTATATGCAAATTCAAAATGTCCGCTCTATGGATATTTCGGTCATAGCAGGCAACGGTTTTATGAAACAATTGGGTACCCAAATTGGTGGGATTTCACCAAGACACCCCCAAAAAATCAAGCAAAAATTGTCATAGCCACTATAGAGGAAGAACAATTGTCTAATGCTTCTAATGTCGCACAATCAAGTATGACCGGTAAAGTATCTATGAATACGGGTACGAAATCTCACTCACACATGTACATAATCTCACTCACAGAGATACAGAATCTCAATCATATGAGTACATATTCTTACTACTGGGATCGAATCGGATCGGATCCTACTCGAAGCACTCCTCCACGAATAAGAGTCTCCAGGTTGGATGCGTTTCTGGGATCTGCGTGCCCCCTGGTTAGAACCTCTAAGGGGTCCCAATGGTTTGGACTTGAGTAGGCTGAAAAAAGACATACAGCCTTGGCAAGAGCAGCATTCTACGGAATATATGACTCATGCTCCTTTAGGTTCTTTAAATTCCGTGGGTGGCGTAGCTACCGAGATCAATGTAGTCAATTATAGCGACGCAGGATTTGTTCCGAGAAAGGTCGGAATTTCAAATCCCAAATTTCAAATCTCTAATCACAGCAAATTGAATTTATTTTTCATGGCATATCAAATCAACAACCACACCATCATTCCACCATATCACAAACCAAATTTATATGAAAACTCAAAATGTCCGCTCTGTGGATATTTCGGTCATAGCAAGCAACGATTTTATGAAATAATTGGGTACCCAAATTGGTGGGATTTCACCAAGACACCACGAAAGAATCAAGCAAAAATTGTCATAGTCACTATAGAGGAAGAGCAATCGTCTAATGGTTCCAATGTCGCACAATCAAGTATGACCGGAAAAGTATCTATGAATAGTTTCTGGATTATTGATAACGGAACAAGTGATCACATGACTAAAGATTATACCTTCTTGCAAAAAATACAATATTCCTCTCAAAATAGTGTTTCTATCGCCGATGGTACTCCAACTCTAGTTATCGGAGAATGTTATGTTGTCCTATCAGACATGTTACCTCTTGATTCTGTATTATTGTCACTTTATTGTCATACAATCTCCTCTCAGTTAGCCAAATCATTCAAGCATTATCATGTACTGTTACTTTCTACCCTTCTTTCTGCGTATTTCAGGATATTCTAACTCGACGGATTTTGGGTTATGGAGTAAGGAAGGGGAAAATGTACAACATGTATCTGACAGATACATGAGAAAAACAAAAGAATTTTTTAGGTCAAGCTAATCAGGTCAATGGAACTGAGAATGCTAAGAAAAATATGTGGCTTTGGAATTATCGGTTGGACCTCCTAAATTTCAATTATCTGAAGAAATTGCAACCACAATTATTTTTAGGTGTCGACCATTCAAATTTTCGATGCAACATATACGAACTGGCCAAGAGCCAACGTATTTCATATTCCCCAAGCCTGCATAGAAGTCTTGTTCCATTCATGAAGATTCATTCCGATGTTTGGGGCATGCAAAAATTTCTACTCACAGTGGCTATCGGTGTTTTGTAACGTTTATTGATGATTGTACTCGTATGACTTAGGTATCTCTACTGATTAACAAGAGTAATGTCTATTCTCGGTTCACATAATTTCATTAGATGGTGTCTACATAATATCAATAGGCTATTCGAGTCTTCCAGTCTGACAATGGTGGAGAGTATGTTAATAGTCATATGCAAGAGTTTATGTAGTCCCATGAAATTCGACATCAGACTTCAAATTCTTACACTCCTCAGTAAAATGGATTAGCAGAATGAAAAAATCGACAATTGCTTGAAGTTGTTCATGCTTCTTTATTTGGCATGAATGTACCTCTTGAATATTGGAGAGAAGTTGTGAGGTATGCTGCATAACTCATTAATCGTACTCCTTCTTAGGTAACTGAATTTCAAAACCCTCTGTAGCAGCTTCATAATCTACTTTCAGTTCCGTCGTTGTCAAATTTGGAACCTCGTGTATTTGAATGTGTCGTTTATGTTCATATTCCAAAGCAACAACAAAGCAAACTTGATCCACGTGTCAAACGGTGTATCTTTATTAGGTATGTCAATTTTAAAAAAGGCTACAGATGTTATGATCCACTCACAGACATCATCCATGTATCTCTTGACAATTCTTTTCGTGAATCAGAGTCTTATTATTTAGGGAGAGCTTCTGAGCATTCCCTTCAAGTGGAGAGAAGTCGTGAAAAGAATTCTTGAAATTTATTTGAACTCGAAGAATTTGAAGAATTAGAAACCTTGAAGTTAAGATTTGGAATTGAAATACATAAAAACAATAAAGAAAACCATAACAGAGCGAGTGATAATGCAAGGCTTGACACAAACACAACACCAGCCGTGGTCTCAGGTGTTGACTCAAGCCAGTCAGCTACTACAAACGAGCCGACCTTAGCTCCAAATTGTGACATAAGGACCACAGGCGAGCCAAGCCGACCAATCAGCTGACCCATTACTGACATGTGACACTGGTCCTACATATCAAAATAAATCAGCCTCTTCCTCTAGTCCCACAAACTTGTGAAATAATTATCTCATAATTGAAGGTTCTGCTTTATCCGACAATATTCTCCTTTCTACACCATTAACTGAAGAATCTGCTGTAAATATCTCTTCTCAGATACCTTTAAATTCAAATCAATTATTTGGGGTAGATAATATGAGATGTAGGAAATCACAAAGGGTTACAAAGTGTATTCAGAAGAAACAATATGAACCAAATATTAAAGCCAAAACCAAATATCCTATAGTAAATTACATATCTAACCATAGGTTGGCAGAATCACATGCACTTGTCATTAATCAATTATCTAGTGTTTCTATTCCTAATACTGGACATGATGCAATGGCAGACCCAAAGTGGACTCAAGCGATGAATAAAGAACTAGAAGCTTTGCAAAAGAACTCGACATGAGATGTCGTTGGGTAATTACGGTGAAACTCAAAGCTGATGGGAGCATTGATAGGTATAAAGCCAGATTAGTTGTCAAATGATACACTCAGCGTTATGGGATCGATTATGAAGAAACGTTTGCACCCGTAACAAAGATCAACACTGTTCGAATCTTGATTTCACCTGCAGCAACTAAATATTTGTCTCTACGATAGTTTGATGTGAAGAATGATTTCCACATTGGAAACTTGGAGGAAGAGGTGTATATGGATATGCCCCCAGGAGTCAAATGTAGACTTTGCGATGCTGGAAAAGTTTGTAAGCTAAAGAAGTCGTTGTATGGCTTGAAAAAGAGTCCTAGGGCGTGGTTTGGTAGATTCTTCAAATCAATCTTTGGATATAGAGAAAACAATTCATACCACACTTTATTTATCAAGCGTAATCAGGGCAAGATCACCGCTCTGATTGTCTATGTTGATGATATGATTGTCACATGAGATGACCTAAAGGAGATGGAGGCTTTACAGAAGTATCTGTCGAAGGAATTTAAGATGAAGGACCTTGGACAACTGAAGTATTTTCTTAGAATTAAAGTTGCAAGATCAAAAAGGAGATTTCTTTATCCCAGCGTAAATATGTACTTGATTTATTAGCTGGGACTGAAATCCTTGACTGCAAACTTGTTGAAATACCGATTGAGATGAATCACAACCTCACTATCTATCGAGATCAAATTCCAGGTGACAAAGGAAGATACCAACATCTAGTATGAAGACTTATTTATCTTTCTCATACTAGACCTGATATTGCTTATGTTGTGAGTGTGGTTAGTTCATTTATGCATTGTCCTAGTGAAGAACATATGGATGCAGTGTATCGTATCTTGAAGTACCTAAAGGTGGCATCAGGCAAAAGAATATTATTTGAGAAAAAAGGAGAATTTGATGTTGTTAGATACACTGATACAGATTGGGCTGGTGATAAGACTGACAGACTGTCTACATACAGGTATTTTACATTTGTTGGAGGAAATCTTGTGACTTGACGAAGTAAAAAGCAAAAAGTTGTTACCAGGTCAAGTGCAAAAGCAAAGTTTCGAGGTATGACACATGAAGTTTGTGGGATGTTATAGATTCGTAATGTGTTGAAAGAATTGGGTTTCAAACTCAAAAAACCTATGGACTTGCATTGTGATAACAAGTCTGACTGGACCACCACCACCTCCACCAGCACTACTCATAATCCTGTTCAGTATGACTGGACAAAGCATATCGACATTTCATTAAGGAAAACTTAGACAAGAAAATCATTTGTTTCCCTTTCGTGTATACAGAAGACCAATTAGCAGATGTTCTTACGAAATGAGTGTCAAGGAAAATATTTGACAATTCGGTTGGCAAGTTGAACATGATAGATATCTATGCACCAACTTGAGTGAGAATGTAGAATATTCTGTAAATATTTATTTTCCTTGTAGGTGTAGGTTAAATTATTCTTATTAGCATTATAATTGTATCTCGATATATATCCTCTTATTTAAAGGAGAATAATACATCAAAGTATTCAAAACCATATCAAATTATTTTTTTCTACTCTCTATAGGTAAGGAAACTGAAGCTCCTACCCCTTATGTCACATTGAATGCTTATCTGTCCATGAATATTATTTTGATCTAAATGATTTATTATCTCCCTAACTTTTCTTCATACTTTAATCTTCAAAAATTATTTTTCAATCATAGTCGTAGCATATAACATTTTCAGGAAAAAAAATATAATCATGTGGAGGACCATGTGAGAATCTAACTTGGTCCTCCTTGATTAATTAAGTTTTGACATGTGAATTTATTACAACTAAATTATAAAATAATATTTTTATATTTTATGAAATGATTATCAGGTCTTTTGTGAGTTTGAACTAGGGTTTAGGGTATAGGATTTCAGGGATATGGTTTAGGGTATATGATTTAGAGTTTTAGTTTATGATTTAAAAATCAACAGCCTAAAATTGTCTTTGACAAAATCATCAAAATGTTAAAGGATATATGAGAGCTGAATATCGTAGTGTATTATTCATCAAATGAGAGACCCCTTATATAGGGGTTTACATGAAGCCTAGTATGGAAACGTACTATATGTACTATGTGTAGTACATGTACTATGTGTAGTACAACAATACATATATGGTATGTACTACATGTTTCCTATTACATCTAAGGCCCACGGGCTAAGCCCATATACACGGCATAAGACCAAGTGCACACACGCACATGTCATATTTCCTACAACACTCCCCCTTGTGCCGCGCGTCGATATGCCGGATGATGCTTACAATGTTGCCTCATTAAAACCTTGCCAAGTAACAAAAACCCTGTGGGAAAACTAAACCTTGGTCGAAGGAAAAAGAGTACAACGCACCAACTACTCCATTGAGAACTCGCCATGTGATGCTCCCCCTGATGTGTACTTCAATCGGATTTTCCTGATGAATGGTGCATTCCAACATGCTTCTCAAGAGTAGATATGAGCCAAGACTTAAACAAGTCTGCCATGATCAACCACAAATTGGGATCAATGGTCTTAGCGGTGCATGCAATGTTACCTCGTTAAAAACTTTGTCAAGCAAAAACCCAGTGGGACAAAAAGCTGTGACTAAGGGAAAAAGAGTGTAACATGGTTGACACAAACAACCACACATTTCACATTTGATCATGACATGTTTATGCTAGACTTTCTTTCAAATCTGCATCTCCCCCTGATCTCAAGATCATTCATAGGGCGCTTCCGGATCCTTAGTGACCACGAAGCTGTTTTGATAATTTGACATATGTATGCTCTTTCAACATGTCTCAAATGTGTCATTACTCAGTGCCAGCAGCTATGTGCACGGTGCCTAGCAGCTATATGCACAGCGCTCGGCAGCAGGTGCACAGGTGCACGTATAGTGTCTGGCAGCAGTGCATGTGTGCACAGACAGTACACCGGCAGCGCCCCGGCAGCGCACAGGCAGCGCGCCATATGTCCGGCAACTCGGCCATTAAACCAACCGGTGCCTAGATCATGATTCCGCTTCCGATGCATCTCGATTCATGCATGGCTAGCGATGGCATAGGCAACAACCTTTCTCTCATGCCATAGGGATTGAATATGCCAGATACTCTTAGAGTATTCAAGTGATGTCATATGCCATATCATTGGCATTGGCGTGGGCGCAAAGCTACTTAGCTTTATAACGAATGAAGGTGAGATCAAGTCTTTCTTTTGATTAAACGGATCACTCTCTCTTGGAGTAAAGACATTGACTAATCATGGGAGCATATGAAGGTTCCACTCTTCTTCAGAGGACCTAAGCCGATTGATGGAAATACATCATCAATACACAATCGATCGACTTCAATACGAGATTGTGTCTTTCCCAAGATACTTTTCATTCCAACATCGGATATCCAGCATATACTGCGATCATCCGGAATCAATACGCAATGGCATTATTCATCATATCCCATCCGAAATCAAGGAGTCATGTACTATGCGTTCAAAACACTTGACCAACGCAAGCTCCACTTGATTTGGCTTATGAAGTCTATTTAAGATCTTCATGCATATCTCTGATCCCATAGAGACGTCACTATAATCATAATCATAGGGCTGCATGTACAGTTATTGGGGAACTACCAAACTGACAAGGTAGTGGAGTGCAATAACATCCATTACGAGAGTATATCTCATCGTAGTCGATCCCAGTGCGTGTTTATGAGAAACCTTGCGTCATAAGGGAGTCTGAGACTCTTGTTCTCACTATGCTAACTCACAAAGGTTTACTTGATAGGGTTTACACTTGCGGTGTCGGCAACACCTGCCCAATGACCTATCCCTTTGTCCGGGTCGCATCTTCCCATTTTAGGTCAATACACTTTGTCGACATATCAACAAACGTGTGGTTCGATAAACTCATCATCCCACGTCCCCATGTACACTAGTGTAGTCATTGTAGAGATCTCTTTCTATGAATTGGATTTTGACGTTGAGGCGTCCCCCAACGATAGTCACAATTCAGACTAACATGAGACGGAGTGAGTATCACTGATCAATGGACCAGTAGTGCCAAACTCGCTTTCTCTCTCAGTGCGAGTGTATATCGAACCCAAGGGCCTCAACCTAACTTTCAGGGAGCCACAAGGCCTAGGACACCATGTTGCCACATTATGGTGCCCTCACATCACCACACAAGGTGACGGCGTCAAGACCACCTCAATATGGTCGAGCCACGACATCAAGACCACCTTAATTTGGTCGAGCGGTAAGGTAATGCCCCTCTTGGTAGGACATCATTCCTTACAGACATATGCAGCTGATCTCGTCACTATAGTTCTTTTGGGGATCATGTTGAGACTTAGTGGTGACCAACCACGACATTCACGTCGTTTCCACTTGAACCCTGGTGTTCGTATCTCCCCCTAACGGCGGGAATACAGTCTCAAAGTGACAATCCGCAGTGTAGCGGTTAAGGAGATCGTCTGTCAAGGAGCTTAAGGTGGAGAGCAATAAATTGACTCCTATCCAACCTTAGAACATATTCATCTCATGCGACACATCATCATTGGGCACTGTGGCAGTCCAATTTGGCACATTGTGTGCTAGGATTGACACGTAGTTGTAATCCTTAAACTCGGCGGGATAGTAATGGATCTCCAAGCCTTGAGTTCCACAATCACAACATACAATCATGGCGTATTTCGTTGTTATCGGGGGAATGGACGCCCAAGAATATCAAACAATTCTGGGTTGCATATCTCACCCGGTATGACCAAATGTCATAGCTTGTCTGAGTCAATTGTACCAAATATACTTATTGGCGACACCTTAGGACTCATGCTCTTCTCCATGATGCTCTGAATCGGCACTCATGAGAATTATACACAAAAGTCATGGTCATTCTCATCACGGTAATCGTTGGTGTGTATGTTCATAACATACTTCAATGTTCGATTGCCTCTCTCACAATAAGGAGGGCATTTGTGACTTGGATCATCGAGCCAAAGGCATCAAGAATTGATTCAACCATGTCATAAAATGATGGTGAAGATCCAATCAAACTTAGTCACAAAAAGGGATTCACAATCTGCGAAGAGTATGCAGTTTTCGTGCAGTATGACCTATACTCACTAAAACGGCCATAACTCTCTCGTCTGGATGGATATGAACGAACCGCTTGAACCATTAAAAACTAGATTCACATAGTTTTCCAATGATATAAAGTGCGTGTTCCAGTTCATCCGGAGTTGATCTGGGGGCTCTGACGAAGTTAAGGGACACTAGGATACAGTCTGCTATGACCTGTACGCACTTAAACTATCATAACTCTTTCATCGGGATAGGTATGAACGAGCCGCTTAAACCACTGGAAATTAGACTCATGTAGCTTTCCAATGATATAAAATTCGGCATCTAGTTCATCTGGAGCCGTTCATAAAACTCTGACAAAGTTACGATACAGTAGTTTCAACTTACTGTGGTCGCAGATTTTGACATGATGAAGCTTTCAACTTTAAAGTGGCATCGCAGGAGTTATCCTCGACCCAAAAGTAAAGCGTACATATGGCATTACAAGTCTTCAACATCCATGAAGGATGATATTTGGTAACAGCAACATGGGGGGATCCAAAATCAAGGGAGTAGGTAACCTTTGCCGAGGTTAACCACGTCATTCGATGATGGAAAATCTGCTGTTAGGTGAAGACTAAACCACGAACATCGGCACACCGTCATAAGGCTGTGCATGATCATGTCATAGTGTGAATACACTTATCGAATCAACGATTTCATCGAGGTCTCATTTCGTTTGGAGAAAATCAAAGAGCCCTTCATGACGTCAAATGTCAGAGGCATCTATTTGACGTTCCGTACGCCCTTTTGTACGTTTATTTGTATGCATTCATTCTTTTGCACAGGATTGTGTGGGTAGTCCCACCGTCTGCAAGGCACTCAATTTCTTCACATAACATACCTATCGAACAAGGTAGATACGTGAGAAAAAGACATAAACACCGAAGGCAACAATGGAAGGCAACCTTGTGCATTGCAGAATTCCTGGCAGCATGACCTTTGCTCACTCAAACAAGCATAACTCCTTCGTTAGAATGGATATGAATGAACCGCGAAAATTGCTGGAAACTAGACAAACGTAGCTTTCCAGTGATATATGGTTTGCGTTCTAGTTCATCCGGAGCTGTTCAGAAAGCTCTTCGGGAGTTGCTGTTCAGAAAGTGGTAGATTCACTGTTTTTGTTTTTGGTTGCCCGCATTTGCAGCTTGCACGTATGCCAATGCACCTACACATATGTCATTGCATTAAGCACTTGACAACATTTGATAGTGCATGAGGAGCCACACATATGTCGGTGCATCGAGCACTCGACAACATTCGGTGGCTGCACAACCGCTGGCGCCCATGGCGCACGGTATGGGGCAGTGGGGGGGAGCTCGGCAGCATATCTCAAGTGTACAGCATGAGGTGCACAGAGCTTCCGCAGCTGCTGCATAGAGCTTGGCCCTGGTGCTCAGTGCTCGACAGTCGGTGTCCTGTGCACGTCCTCGAGTGTTCTGTGCTATGTAGCTCACTTAGTGCTTATCCGTGATGTAAGTGCACAACCATTGGTGATCAGTGCACGGTTCCTTGTGTTTAATGCTAACATATGGTGCTTAGTGCTCAACACCTAATGCACAGTGCACGATAGTTCATGTGTAGAGCACAAAGCAACAAACACATAACTATTCGACATCTGACACATAAGTGGTGGCATTCCTCACACAACATGAAGCAATTGACACACAGGGGCGGCAACTGACACACAATATTGGCAAAAACAATCAAGGGGCAGTAGGTAGCATATAGGGTTAGCAACAGACACATTGGGCGGCAACAGGCGCTTGACTATCGACAACTGGCAGCCAGGTGCACATGGGCTCGGCAGCGTACACGGCAGCTCGGCAACTATGTCGGCAGCTTGTGTAGCGCTCAGTAGCTCCTAGGCAGCGCTCAATAGCTGCATGCCTTTAGCATAAAACAGTGTTGCTCAGCTTCTAATCTCCATTCGAGACCTAGAGCGGCATTTAAGGGTCAATATGTAAGTGAGCGGCAAATTTCCTCGCTCATGCATACAAAACCAAACTATGGAGACTCGAGAGTGGTCATCTCACTTTATAGGTTGGAGGTGCAGCGTAGGAAGCAATGGCTAAATCTCGAGCAAAATCTATGTGATGCTCGGCAGCTGGGTGCTTAGTGGTTGGAAACTAGCACTCGACAGCTATGCAGCACTGGTCCTCTATAGCTAGGCACTAGGCGCACTACAGCTAGAAACTGGGCAGCCTGTGCTCTGCAGCGTGGCGGTGGTGCTCTACAGCTAAACGCTGGGCATCCTACACCGGTTGCTAATTCTCCTACCATATTCTCAACGAGACTTCTACCCGGAGAAATGTGCTAACATTGATCAAACACAACGCGGGTTCAATGAATGAGATGATTCTCTAATTCTGAATTCTCTTTAATAGCATAACACAAACCAACGTTGGATACCTCACAACGTAGACCTAAAAACATCTTCGTTGCATGGTGCACGCAACTAGTGCTTGTCACTCGGCAGCTAGTGCTCGACAGTGCTCGGCAGCTGCCCTAGGCAGCGCTCAGTAACAATTGGCAGTCAGCGCTCGACAGTGCATAGCAATTAGTGTGTAAGGCTTCGGTAGCTGGTAGCCATGTGCACATATAGTGCCTGGCAGCAACGCACGTGTGCACATTCAGTGCCCGGCAGTAGGGCGTGGCAGCGCCTAGGCAGGTGCACATACAGTGCCTGGCAGCAGTGCACACGTGTTGGCAGCCGCGTGCATGTGCCAAGGCCCAGCCTCGGCAGTAGTGCTCGGCAGGTGCACAGTAGGTGCACGTGTGGTGCCCGGTGGCAACGTGCGCGTGCACAGGGCCAATCCCCGGCAGCAGCGCTCGACATCAGCCAAACCGGTGCACATATGGTGCCTGACATCAGTGCACGTGCACAGGGTCGATCCCCGGCAGCAGTGCACGTCAGTGCACAGAAGGTGCGCATATGGTGCCTGACAGCAGTGCACACGTGCACAGGTGCAAGTCCTGGCAACAGCGTGCATGTGCCAAGGCCCAGCCTCGGCAACAATGCTCTGCAGGTGCACGCGACAGCACAACGGTCAGTAAGTACACGCGGCAGCATAGCGGTCAGTAGGTGCGCGCGCCAGAGCACATCACTCGGCAGCAGCGCACGTGTGCTAGGGCACAGCGCTCGACAGCTGTGCACGCGCCAGAGCACAGTGCTCGGCAGCAGCGTACAGCGAGCAGCATGCGGGCCTAGCGGTGCCGGTAGCCAAATGCACATATGTTTTAGGATTTTCCATAATAACCTGCAAAGACAAACGTCCCAAGCATAGAATGGGGATACAGAAGGGAGGAACGGATTTTGTCCTCCCCGAGGTTATTGAACTTTGAAATTACTCAAAATTAAAGCTTACTTGCTAGTCTGCCAAATAGACTGCATTTATATAAGCTGCTCCATGCTTCCATGCTCAAATCCATGCGCGTTCGGCGATTGTTCATGCAATTCCATTATGAATTGTCGCGCGGGGAGACCGTGTGCACATGAAAAATATATGGTTAGTTAAACTTGCTATAAAACAGTAGCAAAAGTATTGAAAACATCAACCATATGGAGGATTCATAAAGAAAATAGGAATACAACCCGTGTGCACAGGGGGTGCGCGCGGTGCCCAGGGGGTGCGCAGCGGTGCACAGGAGGTGCGCAGCAGTTGTGCGCGGTGGTGCGCGCTGGTGCCCAGTGGTGCCCAGGAGGTGCGCAGCAGTGGGCACTCGGGTGTGGCCGCTTCGCTCTAAGGTTATAGCGTCGTGCTGATAACGTGTTAAAGGATATATGAGAGCTGAATATCGTAGTGTATTATTCATCAAATGAGAGGCCCCTTATATAGGGGTTTACATGAAGCCTAGTATGGAAACGTACTATATATACTATGTGTAGTACATGTACTATGTGTAGTACATGTACTATGTGTAGTACAACAATACATATATGGTATGTACTACATGTTTCCTATTACATCTAAGGCCCATGGGCTAAGCCCATATACACGGCATAAGACCAAGTGCACACACGCACATGTCATATTTCTTACAACACAAAATAGTTTTTTATTATCAAAAATCACATGTCAAACACTAAATGAAATAGAGGACCACGTTAGACGTCCTTCCGAAAGTCTGAAAAATTCAGTGCAACACCGATCACGTCCAAGAAAATAAAATTCATTTCTAACATGTACTAGCTAATCTGCTAATGCGCTCTTACTGCTTTAACAAGTAGTACGTATAATATTTCTGTTTTTTTATTAAAGTAGAGGGAGGAAACATTACACAACAACTCGCCTATGAGGAACTAAGAGTTATCGCTTAGTCCTAAACTACAAACTTACTTAAAGCTGCCATTGACACAAACAAAACAAACTAAGTACTGATCTGAAGTGGAGAATTTATACCAATGGTGTGACCTGGTTGAAATAGCGACAGTAATTCCCATAGCTTGATGAAACTGTGTGTAAAAACCCACAAGTCAGCAACCTCGGCGCTCCACCGCACAGAGGAGGATTAGTGCAGATGAATAATGGAAAAAGGTAGGGGTCCTCTGTTCCATTAGGGGTCCTCTGTTCCATTATGCCCATCTTATTGAAGTTGCAGCAGTACACTGTGCTGGCTTTTCTCCATGTCCTGGCCATGTGATCCAGGGAACATTATTATTTGTTCCCTTGCCCATGGATGATATGTCACGTACTCATCTTTAAGGAATCTATCTTAGCTAGGGTCGCCATACTTTTATAAAATGTGACACTTGCCACGAAAAAGTGATTTAGCTCTACAAATCCAGCACAGTATCATAGAAAATGAAAACAAAAGAACAAGCTAGTAAAACACTTGTGCGTAAGATTGAGATTAACGCATACATGTTACATGTATGGTTTTCATACGATAGCGCACCTAATTAGTAAAATGTCGATTGACATGTTTAGCATGTCTCAATAAAATTGTTTTGATTATTCTGACCAAAGAAATAATATATGGAACCAAGATGGATTAGTGTGAATTGTTCATTGTTGGGAAGTGGTTGTCCTCATTTTGCTGGTGAGACATTACAGATCTGATAACGTACCAAACATGATTCCATCAATCGTCTCTTTCAAGAACATAGTCCCGCACAGTTGTATTTTCTTTTACTGGAGTGGGTTGAGTTCAGGAATCACATGGAGAGTAATAACACTTAAAATTATTGGAGTCCTGCATCACTTTTCATTCTTGCAAATTGATTATGGCAACCAATGTTTGATCATAGTTCATAGACAGGTATATGTGGTCTCAGAATCACAACCTATGCTTGTCCAATCGAAAGTGTCAATTGGTCTCTGGTTTTGAGACTTCACTCTATAGTTTCATCTTAACTCAATACATTCAAGAATATGTTTCTTTCAGTTTAGTACTTCAAAGATTACGAGCATATGATCGGCCGGTGTGTTCCTACGCTTAGTGGGAGTCAGCTAAGCATCTTCATGATCATTGTGAAGAGCATCAGAAGGCCCAGAAAAGCTGTTGTGCATTTGGTTTTTGATTTCAATGGCATTATATAACACACAAAAAGTGGAGTAGAAAGTGATTGAGGCAGCCCTCGTGCAGGTTATAAAAAGTGAAGGTAGGGAAGTGAGGGTGGTCCATGAATTTCATGATGAAAATCATGTAGCTGCTTTAGCGTAATCGTACAACACCAACTGCTCCGTCGTCAACCACCGACACTGGCGTGAAAAGCCTTCCATGATAGACCTGTACGACTACTAAAACCAAATTTCACTTCCCCCTTTGGGTAAATTTTGGAGTGAGGAACATGGGAAATTGAAATGAAACATGATTGCCATGCAAATGTATTATTGAGACTTGAGAGTGAGGTGGTGCAACTTTAAGTGTGCAAGCCACCTCCACCTCTCCCTCTCTCATTCCTCAGCTTTGAACTATAAAATATTTCCATTTGGACTGTATAAGCCATTCTAGTTCTTCGAAATCAAATATTGGAAAGGTACAAGTCCATCTAGTCCCAATACCTCTCCATTGAAGCTAAACGGGTTGGAGGATAACTCTTCTGGATTCTTGATGTGGCGGAGACACCCACCTGTTGTATGTATGAGACGGATTGTCCTTTTGATTACACACCGTGATCTGCTCTATTTGTGCATCTAGTCCCTTTGTTTTGTTTCAAATTGCAAACAAACATAATGGACGATTTATGTTCCACTGCATCAATAGTTCCCTTTCCGTTGCACAGGCAAAGTGGCATGTATACAGATCATCAACATCACAGCTAAACTTTGCACAACTTTTCATTTGATAAAAATTGATGATCTCTAACTACTGTTGCTGCTCGAAGGACAAATATTCTCGCGACTTTTTGAGCCGAGAAATTCGTTTCCAATGTCCACGGCCCCGCCTGTGTTGTTCCCACTCATGTGCTCCTCGAAGGATCTTGTCACCACATGCCTAGAAAAATGAAATGTCAGTCACAAACCAATCGCCAAATTGAACTACAAGTGCATACAAACACCACAAAAAGAAATTACTCGGGGACAAAAATATATATATTGAGGAACCAAAAACAGTGCATTCAGTAGTTTAACCACTTCTAAATTCTGACCTTGCATGTATACTGAGTCCACAGGTCCCTTTGTATCATATTCATTTCAGCGCTATTCGGGGTATCCGAATCAGGAACCAAAGTTGCATTCTGATTAAGGAAAGATTTAATCAATTCAACAGCTGGTCCAACCACCTCTGCAGCCCATGTATCATCTGATTTACCTACAACATGTTTTACGAAAAATGCGCATCAACATACAAAAGGGATAACAATGATCAAGTCACATGAACAAGCAAAACAAATTAGGAATACAAGTCGCCAAAATGCCCTACATAGAATGGACTTGGTTGCATCAAGGGAATGTATGTTCCATCCAAACAACGTACCCAGTCGATTTATCCTTCGTTTCTGTAAAAAAATAAGAAAAAATAAATTAAACTCCTATTAGTTGAAAACTTGTTCAACACTGCAAATATTCAGAATATTCTGATATTCTTGTCAAAAAAACACTGCAAATATTCAGAATATCTTCACTTTAAAGGGTCATTGGGTATGCAAGCGTACTTTGTACCTCTCTCTTTGTTAAGGCTGTCCTGCATTACTGAGGGTGGGCTTAAGCTAATCTAAACTTCGGCTAAGTTGGGTGCTGTGGACTTAAGTTTGTTTCTACTTCACTTTCTTCCATCTGACAGAAGAGGAAACACATGCATGTTCTTCTCATCCCCATGTTGCTCAACACAATAATACAGAACATATGTATGTCTGTATATCATCTCATTCTTCTGCAATTCAGCTATTGTAGGATTCCAACTTGGTCAATGAATATTGCAGATTTGGGTATTGCTTGTGAGCCTTTTGAAATCCAATTACTTAAAACCAATAATCAATTTTCAATATCCAAATCAAACCCTCTGATAGTTAAATCTCTTACGAGTCCTGAAGTACCTCATTTTGCTCCTGCATAACCAAGTCACTACTCATTGACTACAATACCCATATTTGCACATTCCATAACCACATTAATTTTCATAAACTGCAATACCCAAATTTTGCAAAACAATGAAATTCTGCTACTCAATTTGGTTCAACTGAAATTGGAGAAAATGGGAACTTTCATTTTATTTATCTAACATCAAGAGTCAATCTTGAAGACTCGCCTTTTCTATGATGCAGCAAACAGTTTCATAATCAAAACGGAATACTTAGATGCAGGTAAGAGAAATTCAACAGTGATGGCGGAGACTAAGAAGACCCACGAGTAATGAGAGAGGAAGAAGAGTGATGAGTGGTGAGAGTTGATGAGCAGCTATTAGAGGGAGGGACAAAGAAAAAATGGATAGACAACGCTCTTAGCTAAGGAACCCTTTTTAGCATTGTTAGTGTAGGCAACCTAGCAAATGCATTTTAAAAATAAATAAACTAATTAATTAATTTAAACAGGGACTTATTAGAACCAGTTATTCTAGATTTCTAGTATCAGGTCATACAAAAAATCACCCCAAACTTCCTTAAATTCCATTTTATCAAGTACCAGTTAACACCATGTACCAAACGGACCGTTACAGAACAAAGCTTATCCCACTATAGAGTGGTCAGCAAAATTTGGGGGATAGAAGGAACTTAATCAAGAGGAAAGTCTTTTCAAGTGCAAGAGATAATCTATATGGGTCAAAATATCAGTTTAGGAATTATCATATTCTCAATACATTAACCATATAAAGCTTCATCATACTGAACAGGTATTCAGTACAGGAATTTTGACCAGACAAATGTTTCAAGTATCAGAATCAGATAAATATATATTTGCAAAAAAAAAGAACTAACCTGACGACGAACTAGTCTTCTGGTGTTCAGTTTTACTTTCTCAATAGCTTCTTTTAGCACAGCTTTGGGTTGATTGCTAGTCGAGGAATTCAAGATGAACCTCATGTTCTCTTTCAACAACGTATCACCCAGGTCTAGTAACTTGAAGGACATTGACCCATCTATCAAATGATTTCCTTCATCACTAGCTTCAGTTATGTACAGATTCAAAAAGCTTTCAAACTCCCTAACCCCAATGGCCTGCCGGACACCTCGAGTATAATCAGCATTCCGAGTAAAAATTTCATACACTTCATCAAGGAGTCCAGCATCTATCATGGAATCTACTCTCTGATCCACAAATCGGTCCAGCACAGGAAGAGAAGCATCCATGCATAAAAAACAACAATTGTATCTGAAGTTATCAACTCGACCCCAGTTCTGTCCAGCAGCATAAAAGAATCAATGTTATATTTGGTTTCATCTACCACTATAACCAAATTTTTTATATTTTAATCTTTGTAAAACAAAATCAAGATGACTAAATCACAACTCACTGACACTATAACTAATGAACTGACTGCCAAACATTGACATTCAATGCATTAGTCCTCTATAAGAGGAAACTGTGTATGCTCAAGCAGACCATAAAGAAATGTCTATGTCAAACGGAAAACATATGCAGCCAATCGTGAAGATGGACAGTTCCAATTATAATAGAACCTCCAGATTAGAATCATGACGTTGAGTAAACAGTCAAACATAGAATATCACATTGTTATACATAATATTAGAAATCTTAAAAAAGGAAGATTACGAACTTTGGAAGCCTTGCCCTGAAGAATTTTGCTAGGGAGAACACCATGGTGTGCATACATACTAAGGTACTGATTAATCTGCAAAACAATCAACAGCTCATAAGATTATAGCCACCAGAATACCTGCACCACATAAGAATTAATTGTGCAAAAAGCTTATGACATTTTTTGCAATACTCGTTCATCCAACTACCAGAGAGCAGTCGTCCCCTAATTAAAATGATATTATATGCATTAATTAGCTAGTTACTCAAGAAGATACTGCTACTCTCAGCACTCAACACCTAGGAAGGAGAAATCTTTGCTCATTGTCATTCAAAAGTTATCAACTTGAGAAATGTTTGTGCCCTAATTAAGTGCCGATCCAAATCCAGGCATCTCTACAGCCCTATTGGCACATCTATTTGGCAAATTCCTCATATGAGACAATCGGCAACTGGAGTCACCCTAAAGCTAAAGACATGATATTAGATGTAGATTTGACTATTAAATTGTGTATAATTATATTCTACGGCTGTATGTATGGCGTCCACATGATATGAATTTCCTAAAATCAGGCAATCAAAATCTATCTTGTACTTATGACCGTTGATTGTCACCAGTACTAAGTCAGGATAATGCTAAGAAGAAAAAAAAGAATTTGTGTCCCGAAACAGCTGAGCCTGATGTCTCGGGCATACTTTTAGAAATAAGAAAAGGCTAAAGCACAAAAATCTGAATTTATATATTTAACAGGAAAACACTAGTTAGTTAATGTGTACAAAACCTACTTTTCTGTGATTATTTGGATGGATTCTGTTTGCTGCAATTGGATCAATGACTTTAAGATCCTCATAACTATAACTGGAATTGTCTACTTCAAACGCCTGCTCAGTCTGTTGTTGTCCAGCTCCTGGTTGGAAAAGGAGAACAATCCTGAGTAAAGTTGTGTATAAAAAGAGATGTCTCAAAAGTGTGACAGAAATTCCAACAGTAAAATAAGTTGCTTTACCCGGATGGTCGCCTAAAAATCTTTCATCCATATCTTCTACCGTGTCATCAAGAAGGAATGGACTAACAAGAGCCTGAATGAAGTTATCAAAATAAACTTGAAAGGAGAACCAAAAGAATTAAAATTAAAATACCCAAAGGATATATATATATATATATATATATATATATATAAATGTTGAGTGGGAGGAAAATAAAAACAATTAAACCTACGTATCAAAATCAATATAAAGGTAATGTCACCACTGATCTTCACCAAACAGGAAATTTACCAGTTTACTAGACATGGATACAAGTATAAACACCTCCATTATTTGGAGGTTACTATACAGACAATTTACCCCGATAGGTTGCTAAATCAGTTTTCACTTCTTATCTTATTTAAAAGTAAAACAAGACACTTCTTCGACACCTAATCTAAAGCAAGTTCCTGGCTTATATTATGAAACAAGTACCTGGACCTAATCAACAGAATGTATCAGCTCAACGAAGAACCTCACCCACCACAAACACTTCATGCACAGCCTTGACTGGGACATCACCATCAAGACCCTGAAATCCGTGTTTGGAGAAGGTAAAACAACATTGTTGGGTGAAAGAAATGGAGGTATTGTGCTTTGTGTGAAAGTATGGGGTCCCAAGTACGATGTTGCAGGACAATGTTTTGGTTCGGTTTAAATCAAAGTAGTCTCAAACACCTTTTTTATCTCCTCAAACAATTTTCCGACATTTACAACTGACGAGACCGAAAGTGATCTTTACAGAAAATGAACAAAGAAAGAACAAAAGCATATCACTTCCAACAAGCCCATTACGGAACAGAACTTTCTAGTTACCGCCCAAGGGTTATACACAAGTATGATACATGCATTACTTATGGAGAAGAATAGAACATATGTGGGCAGCAGCTAAAGGTCTAATGGCATGATGAAGAAAATTCAATATTGCAAGCCCCACTAATCTGCTGGATGATAATGGCCTACTTGAGATCTTGCACAACAAGGCAAGCCAGAGGCTCATTTCTTTCCAATTTCATTTTTTATTAGGGATATTTACAAATATTTTACTATTTTTGTTTGTTCTTTTACATGATAAATGCCTCGGAATATACTTCTACAGTCAACAGTGGATGTAACTAAAAAAAGGTTCACATCCAACCAGTATGTGGAAGTATCTGGATTTACGAATATTCATGAATGAGATGGTGCAATCATGTCCAGGCCAGTCAACTGAAAATATTGACTAACAAAACCATCAAGAGCATGGTCCCTCACGAATAGATATAACAAACATCAACTTATCTACTACTAAATGTCATAATCAAACAGCCTCCTACCTGAATATAATAGTTTGTACCCCCAACTATGACCGGAAGGCAGTTACGAGACAAGATATCATCAATTAGCTGCAAAACCCAATATACTGCGTTAGCCTAAAATATAAACAGATCGCAATATAACAGTGTGTGGACATTCCTGACATGGACGTAGAATATAAAGAATGATGGAATGAGACAGAGTCTAAAATGGTACAAAGAATGGAAAACATGCAAGCTGTTTCAAATGATCAATTACATAGACGGTCCGATAGACTCCGTATCCTCAAGTAGTTTTCTTACGAAAAATTAACAAAATTTATGGAAAAGCAATTGCTATGTCAAAGAAAATGTACTTCATGAACTTAACCAAGTACGATTGCTAGAGGTATAGCAAATGGCCCCACCTGACAATTGCTCTAACACCTAATGCGATCTTCACTTTGCAACACCACCACTTTTAACAATCCTATATATGACCCAACACTAATGTCAATAGCTTTATATGCTCAGGCCTGATCAGTCCCATACATACAGAGTCCTATAAATGCAGAAGCACCCAACCCATGAAGTGTAATAAATCAAACCATAATCAGATGATGGAAAATAAATAACCTTTGAGCACTATTCACCAAGCCTTAACCTCACAGGGACAACCATCAAGAACAACTTGAAAGATTCTCTCTCCCTCCCTATCAACCTTGGCTTGAAATAAATAACACAGAGAATACTGAAGCCAAGATCCCACATACCTCCAGCAAAAAACACGGACCAAAAGGAGAAGAGACACCATCACTCTATGCTTCTTATCTTGCAGGTCTATCTTTCTAATAAATGTCATCTAACACTGCCGCTTTAAGAGCTTATGAGAACAGTTTGAATATGACAATTGACTTCCTAGATAGTACTCCTGAACGGAGGCTCATATCCCAGTACTTTTTTACCTGTCAAATTTTGGCCTCTCCTATCTACACTCATAACCATCAATTTTCTAGTATAACGTCCAACATCAAACCATTGTGAAAATGTTAAACCTCAGTTTCCTAGCATCCCATTTTTATCGAAATTTCATAAGCAGGTCAGAGTGAAAACAGACAGCAACAAAAACAATGACAGAAATCAATTAAACACAAAAACGCATTCTCTACCGTATGAAACTAAAACTGGGCATTTTCGGCTACTTACAGGAATGGCAGAGCCCCTGAAATCCTTAGCAGTAAACTCCACATTGGGGCTTACAGTCCCCAGAAGATGATGAGGCACTCCTATACCAAAACAAATTTCCACAATGAAGACCCAATTAAAAAAATTGAAAAAAAATGAGGATGGGGGAAGAGAGCAGGGACCGTTTTGATCGTGGAGAGGGACCTTGTTGGTGAGAACGTCGAGACCGTCGTAGACCTGCATTGAATCGGCGTTGATCACCTCGACAGGAAAATGGGATGCCAAGTCAATGGCGAGCTTGGACTTTCCGGAACCTGTGGGTCCCATTATCACCACCACCTTCATGGGTGGCTTCTCTTCTTCTCCTCTTTCAGTAACGCCGTCCATGCTTTTCAGAGATTGTGGTCGGCGGAGATTGAGGCCATCTCCAGTAACATGCTTTTCACAAATATTATTGTTTATTTATAGACTGGTAAACCATCTTTAATAAAAAAAAAGTCAAATTTAGATATTTTATCATTTTATGAGTTCACGTTATATTTCAAATAAATCTAACTTCATCTTTACCAAATTTATATTTTAATTTTATTATTACATTATTTAAATTTTCACCAAATTTATATTTTAATTTTATTATTACATTATTTAAATTTAGACGAAGACAAATATTTGAAAAAAAAAAACTTGTGGTATTATTCTGTGGTTCTTGACAAACATGATTTGGTTGAGCCATTAGTTTCTATAAACTAGGGTTAGGAATTCAAAACTGATATCCTGATATTGAACCTGACCCGTCCTGATCAGGACAGGTTCGGATCGGCATATAATCTTAAAATTTTGTTGTCTCGAATCTTGAATCAGAGTAAACGGGTCGAATCGGGATAAGCCAAACTAAATGTCGTCTCGTCCCGAATTCAAAAAGTTTGATTTCTAATAGAAATGTAGCATTTAGAACTAAAAATTACATGTTTTCAGGATCGGGATTGGTCCCGACCCGTCCGGTACCAAATTTTAGGATCAGAATTGAGATTGGGATCACTATTTTAACTTCAGGATGGGTCAAATCCTGACATGTCTCTTACCGATACCAGCCCTACTATAAAAAATTACCACTAACTACATTTTTAAGTTTGTATTTACCGGCAAAAAGTTTTGTATCAAATTTTCCCATCAACAGGCTACAATGACGGAGTTCGTTAACCTCGCCATTTCCCCTAAAATCCTCTCTCTCTCTCTCACTCCAACCCCAGCGTCAATCCCATCAATTCTCAGAGCTCCGACATCGCAAATGATTCACCGATCTATTATGCCTTACGCCTTCAATCAATAGTGACAGTAGAGTTCTCGTTCATGCTTTGTCACCGATTTGTTTCTGCTAGAAAATATGTCAAATATTACAAATATATAATAACATAAATTCATTATAATTAAATAAATAATTATAACTAAAACTCATAATACAAACATGATGATGAACACCAATATTACCAACTCGGATTCAAAGATAAGAGGATGTTGAAGGAAGTCGAGTCGTGTGTCTCACACACTTTCCTTAAGACAAATTATGACTCCTCTTAGGTGCAAAGGTTTTATGACACTTGTCTCCTAGGATACAACGACTGCTTGTCCCTTGAAGCTGCACTGCTACTAAGGACACTGAACAAACTTGAAGTACCTTCGTCTATTATCAGAACACAACTTAGAGAGGGAGAGAGAGAGAAAACTCAAGTAAGGAGAGATGCTTTGAGTTGGTGTGTTTAGAATGAGGGATGGAGTCACCTATTTATATTGGTGGGATTGGAGGAAATTTTAATGCCATGAATAAGGTTACAACCTTTCATTAGCCCACTACCATGTCATTGATTCATGTTGTTACAAAAACCAAAAGACAAGGAAGTTGAAAGATCAACCATTACATGTATTACTTTGGTGACTATTTTCATTCACTTTTAACTATCAAAATCATTACAAAAAATCTTGTATTTCTATCATTTTTCCAACAATTCCCCACATGAATGAAATAGGCGACCAAAGACTCGATAGACTTGGTGATAGATATCTACGGTTGAAACCTGCTTGGATAGGTAGGTTTTACCCTTTAAACCTTCCTTTGTGAAAGTATGCTGACTTTACTAACTAGACAGTAGACGTGCTGTCTTTGAACTGTTCGTCATTTGTGTAAATGATAACATACTTCACACAGGAATCTTCCTGGTACTTACAGTTCTCACTTTTATGTCCATTTTGGCCCTGAACACGCGCTTGGGTCTGTAAGAGTTTGATAGGAATTGTGCCCTTAAACAATTCCCTTAGAAACGGCCCTACTTCTCTCGTACATAGGTGATTTCTTAAGAGTAACCCGTATTACTCCGCTCAGATCTCCAACGCATAAGAATCATTAAAAGCTTTCGCTTAACCTCATTCCTTACGTGCATCATTGTTTTCATCATAGGAATGTACATGAGGAAAATCCCCACAGTGATCCAACATGGTCTCTACAGTTTGGTTGTCCCTTTTGAACCTAGATCTTGGGATCTTCAGTCAGCTGGGTTGGGTATCCACTGCAAAGATTTTTAATTCATAGGCTTTAGTCTCATTCCCCTCGATGATTTATCAACTAGCTATCTGCTTAACCCTTTGGTTAGCGGATCCGCAATATTATCCTTTGACCTCACATAGTCAATAAAGATAACTCCAGTAGATAGTAGTTGTTTAATGGTATTCGACGAATATGTCTTGACTTACCATTGTACATCGTGTTATGTGCCCTGCCAATTGCAGATTGACTATCACAATATATGCATATTGTAGGCACAGGTTTTGTCCATTTTGGAATATCCTCTATGAATTGGCGTAGCCCTTCTGCCTCTTCCCCATATTTGTCTAATGCGACAAATTCAGACTCCATCGTGGATCTAGTTATAATTGTCCGTTTAGAGGATTTTCAGAAAACTGTTGCACCTCCCAATGTGAACACATACCCACTAGTGGATTTTGAATCTTTCATGTCAGAAATCCAATTTGCATCACTGTATCCTTCTAGGACAGCTGGATAATTGGTATAATGCAGTCCATAGTTTCTCGTATACCTTAAGTACTTTAGTACCCTCACAATTGCTTGTCAATGCATAGCTTAAGGATTACTTGTGTACCTGCTCAGCTTGTTCACAGCATAAGCTATGTCAGGTCTTGTATAACTTGTTAGGTACATTAGACTTTCAATGACTCTAGAGTACTCTAACTGAGAGACACTCTCTTATTTATTCTTTGAGAGTTGTAGAGTCATATCCACAGGAGTTCTGGCAGCTCCAGAATTATCCTTATCGATTTTTTCAAAGATATTGTCCACATAATGAGATTGACTCAATACAAGCCCATTTGATGTTCGTTTGATTTTAATCCCCAATATGACATCAACATGACCCATATCTTTCATATCAAATCTGGAATTTAACATATCCTTAGTGAACTTGATCATCTTTTCATTGCTTCCAACGATAAGCATGTCATCAACATATAGACACAGAATGACATATCCATTTTCTATATCTTTGACATAAACACACTTATCACATTCATTGATCTTGAAACCACTGGTGATCATAGCGTTGTCAAATTTCCCATGTCACTACTTTGGGGCTTTTTTAAGCCATACAATGACTTTACCAATTTGCACACTTTCCTTTCTTGACCAGGCGCAGAGAAACCCTCAGGTTGCTCCATATAAATTTCCTATTCGACATCTCCATTAAGGAAAGCGGTCTTTACATCCATTTGATAAACTTCAAGATTTCGCAATACGGCAATTGCAATTATCATTTTGATAGATGTTATTCTCGTCACAGGTGAATAAGTGTCGAAATAATCAAGACCTTCCTTTTGCTTATAGCCTTTAATTACAAGTCTTGCCTTATACTTGTCTATTGACCCATCTGCTTTCAATTTCCTTTTGAAAATCTATTTGAAACTTAAAGGTTTACAACCTGGTGGAAGATTCACCAGTTCCCAAGTGTGATTTTGCAAAATACAGTCAATTTCACTCTTGATAGCTTCTTTCCACAAAGGACTATCAGTGGAGTTCACTGCCTCTTTAAAGGTATGAGGTTCACCTTTAAGCATATATGTCAAAAAATCTGACCTAAAAGATTTTTCTATCCTTGCTCTCTTACTTTGTATGGGTTCAACATCAGACTCAGTGTCTTGATGTTGACTGCTTTCATTAGCAGCTTGGCTAGTTCCAGTACCAGCCTCACGTATTCGTTTCGAAGAACTCGATTCCCCTCTAGACTTACATGAAACACATTTTTAAAGAATGATGCATTTCTCGATTTCATTACCGTGCCCTCATGAATATTAGAAATTTCTGATTTATGCACAAGGAAGCGATAAGCCGTACTGTTATGTGCATATCCAATGAAAATGCAATCAACTATTCTAGGTCCATTTTTCACTTTTTTAGATTTAGGGACTACCACTTTAGCCAAACATCATCACACTCGCAAGTAATCATAGGATTATTTTCTTCATTTCCATAGTTCATATGGAGTTTTCTTGTTTCTTTTTGGGAACCTTATTTAAAATGTAGTTAGCCAACAAAATAACGTCTCCCCACATGTTGGGTGGTAAACCAGAACTTTGTAGCATTGCATTCATCATTTCAATCAATGTACGATTCTTTCGTTCAGCAACACCGTTTGATTGTGGATAGTAAGGTGTGGTTCTTTCATGAATAATCTCATGCTGAGCACAAAATTCAGCAAATGGCGATTCATATTCACCTCCTCGATCACTTCTTAAAACTTTTATTTTCTTATCGAGTTGATTTTCCACCTCACTCTTATAGAGAACAACCTTCTCTATTGCCTCATCTTTGCTCTTCAGCAAATACACATAGCAGTATTTCATGCTATCATCGATAAATGTAATGAAATATTGGTTACCATCTCTTGACTGTGTTGGTTTTAAAACACATACACCACTATGGATTAAATCAAGAGGTTCATTGTTTCTTTCAACGCTTTTGAAAGATGATCTCGTTAGTTTTGCCTCTACACAAATCTCACACTTATGTTTCGCATCAATTTGGAATTTTGGTAAGTGTTCTATGTTAATTAGTCTTTACAAAGTACCATAATTAACATGTCCTAGTCTACCATGTCACAAATTGGAAGACTCAAACATATAAGTGGAAGTACTAGCTTCATTCATATTTTTGACAATAGTCATTACATTCAATTTGAACATTCCACCACTCATATAACCCTTACCCACATATATTCCACCCTTAGACAAACAACTTTGTCAGACTCGATCACAATGCGGAAACCATGAGTGTTCAGCAGTGCACCAGAGATAAGGTTCTTGCGAATATCAGGAACATGCACAACATTGTTCAAAGTTAGCTCCTTTTCAGAGGTCATCTTTAGAACCACCTTGCCCTTGCCCTCAACGACAAATGTGGCCGAGTTCTCCATATACATTATCTCCCCATTAGTGCTGGGTTCAAATTTAGAGAACATCTTCTTATCAGCACATACATGGGGAGTTGCTCCAGTGTCGAGCAACCATACATTTGGGTTTGAGCTCACCATGTTCACCTCAGACACAACAGCAGAGAGGTTCATGTCAAAGACATCCCTTATGACTTCTTCATTCATGTTGGCTTCCTTATTCTTCTTCTTCTTCTTTGGCTTGTTGCATTCAACAGCTCTGTGACCAGTCTTGTCACAATTGAAGCACTTGCCTTCAAAACTAGACTTCTTGAAAATGTCCCCTCTTGGTTCGAGCTTGGACCCTTGATTTTTGAACTTCTTGGTCTTGGAGCTTTGACCATGTTCTATAACATTTGCCTTAGCAGAGTAGCCACTAACCCATGTCTTCTTTTCATAGCCTCGGTTGTCTTCTTCAATGTGAAGCCTGACCTTCTGATCTTTCAAGCTCATTTCCTTTCGCTTGAGCTTCAAATAATTCTTGAAGTCTTTTCCAAACTGGTGGCAATTTCTCAATAACACATGTCACTTGAAAGCTTTCTCCAAACTTTATCCCTTCAGCGTAAATCTCATGTAGGATCAACTGGATTTTTGAGAATTGACTCATCACAGTTTTGGACTCCACCATCTTATAATCAAGGAAGCGGCCTACAATAAATTTCTTGGCACCGGCATCCTCAGTTTTATATCTCTTCTCAAGGGATTCCCACAGCTCCTTAGCTGTTTCTATGCTAATGTGCATATTGTACAAAGAGTCAGCTAAGCAATTCATGATATAGTTTCTACACAGATAGTCACGACTATTCCATGCATTCACAGCTGCAATTTTGTTTCATCATCTTGCTCGTTTTCTTTGAGCTCAGGAGCTTTCTCAGTCAGGAACCTTGCCAGATTCAGAGTGATCAAATAAAACATCATCTTTTGTTGCCACATCTTGAAGTGCAGCCCATTGAACTTCTCAGGTTTCTCACCATGAGACATCGACACAGGTACATGAGCAGCAGCAACAGCAGGAATGATTGACACTTGGATTTAAGAGCTACTCTCGTCAACAGACTTCTCAGAATTAAATTCCATTTTTTTTCTGAAAATGTTAACAATACATGTTAATATTGATTCATATCAATAATATTCGCAATTAATAACACAAAATAAAGGCAACATCAATATTAATTTGGCTACTCCTCAATCCGTTCGGTAATTCCAGTCAGACACGATCAGGTAAGAAGAAGAAGCTTGTTAGAAAATATGTCAAATATTACAAATATATAATAATATAAATTCATTATAATTAAATAAATAATTATAACTAAAACTCATAATACAAACATGATGATGAACACCAATGTTACTAACTCGGATTCAAGGATAGGAGGATGTTGAAGGAAGTCGAGTCGTGTGTCTCATACACTTTTCTTAAGACAAATTATGCCTCCTCTTAGGTGCAAAGGTTTGATAGCACTTGTCTCCCAGGACACAACGACTGCTTGTCCCTTGAAGCTGCAATGCTATTAAGAACATTTAACGAACTTGAAGTACCTTCTTCTATCATCAGAACACAACTTAGAGAGGGAGAGAGAGAACTCAAATAAGGATCGATGCTTTGAGTTGGTGTGTTTAGAATGAGAGATGGAGTCACATATTTATATTGGTGGGATTGGAGGAAAACTTAAATGTCATGAATAAGGTTACAACCTTTCATTAGTCCACTACCATGTCATTGATTCATGTTGTTACAAAAACTAAAAGACAAGGAAGTTGAAAGATCAACAATTACATGCATTACTTTGGTGACTATTTTCATTCACCTTTAACTATCAAAATGAGTACAAAAAACCTTTTATTTCTATCATTTTTCTAACACTTTCTGGCCGAATTGGGGAACAAAGGTGGCGATAGAGACAATGATGATCTCTAGTTAGATTTCAATTTGGGGCTTAGGTTTGCGAATTTCAATTTTTGGTGAGATAAGAAATTGTTAATTTTCGTTTAGCATAATCTATGGCCATTAAAACCAAGCCATTTGGTTGTATATGATGAGAGGAAGATAGATGAATCTAGATGATGAGATCAACGATAAATTGATAGTAGAGGTATAGAAGAAGAGAGAGCAGTACTAGTTCTGATTGGCTTGCTAAGAATCGTGGTATATAAAAGTTGTTGAGGAAAATTGTGAACTTGTGATGCAAACATAGAAGGATTGGTCAGAAAGTGGTATTTGTGAGTTGATGTTTAAACCATCTTCAAATTTGGGGGTTTTGAGTTTTTTTTTCCGGTTTAAAGGTTGAGTTTCTCATTAAAGCTTGAGATAGAGGTTGAATTGCACAATCATGAATACCTATTTGGCCAATGAGGTCCGGTTCACTCATCTAGACTTGTTTAAGAAATGGATGTGATTCAGTTTAGTTCATTTGTGTATAGAGTTGATTCTTCAGTTTAGTTCAGCTTAACCCCACAATTTGGAACTAAAGTTCTGATAGGTATCCCAAAATGTTATGCTTTTGTTGTCTATAAAAATTGAGATCCATGTAGAATGTTTACCATGAGATCTATGTGGAATTGTAGATTGAACTTGGGGAAACAAGAATTTTTGTAAGTTGTAATTGTACTTATGTTCAGTATACTACTGTTTTCAGTGCTCTTATTGTATGACCCCTCCTCAAAATTTCCCTTTTTACCAGGACCTGTCGGGTTACAGAGGGTTGTAACCGCATTTTTAGCTTTCCGTGAATTAATATTCGAGTTTAATATTGAGATATTCTCGATTCTGGGGGAAAATAGAATTAATATCTCGAGGGGGTAGATTATATTAATACGAGTCCTCCGGTATGTCCGGAATATTTTCCGGAGCTACGAGCTGTTTAATATGAATTTATTCAGTTTACGGAATAAGTGAATGATATTTATCTTATCATAAAAATGTGACTTTACCATAAGTCAAGAATTTAGAGAAACTTCCATCGGGAAAGTTGTAGGGGGGCGTTAATACGAACTCGTTGGTATGTCCTACGCTTTAATCGGAGTTCTTATGTGGAAGTTATTAAGGATAATGTGTTGTTACTGTACGTAAATAGTAAATAGCAAAATATCTATTTACTGTTTATGGTAACTTTTTATAATTTAATCTGGGTCATCAGATCAATCAGAGATTTAATCTGGGCCGTAGGATTTTTGTATTTAAAAGGGGGGTTGACCGGAGGGGGGAGACCGACACTTTCTCTCTCCTTCTCTCTCATTCTCTCTCTTTCTCTCTCTCTCTCCTCCACAGAGATCGCCCTAGTCTCGCCATGTCGCCGCGCGTCTCGTTTCACCACCGCCACCACCTTTCGACTCCTCCCTCCCTTCTCATCATAGCCTAGTTATCCAAAACCCCATGCGGTGGAAATCAGTGAAGATCAGAGGAAGTGATGGCGAGCAGTTTTCCAGCGAGAACTCGTCGTTAAGGCGCGTGACCGGTAAGGTTTTTCTCTTCTCTATTTCTTCTTCCTTTCTTGCCCCTAATTCTTTGAATCGAGACCTAATGTCGAAAACTCTTTTCTCCTGTTTCCCTTGGGTTTCAGATTCCTGTCTCTGACGAGGGGTTCTCGAACTTCAAATGGCTGGGATTTGGCCGGAGTAAGAAATGGTAAAAACTCTAGGTTTTTACCGTGGTAGATTTGGTAATTTACCATTTATTGTGGGTGTGAAAAGTCAGGATTACCTTGACTATTTGAGATAATTACAAGGATGTCATTAAGACTGAAATCCTAGAAATGCCCTTGGCAGATTTGTATAATTACAAGACTGCCACAGAGGCCAAAAAGATAATACTGCCCCTAATAGTTTTAGTTAATTACAGGGCTACCCTAAGGTTGAAATTCCAAAAATGCCCCTGGCAGCTTAGCATAATTACCAAGCTACCATTAGGGCTGGCTACGGTCCACTTCGGTTTGGTTTATACCCCAAACCGCGAACCAAACCAATGTTATATTTTGGTCCCGTTCGGTTTGGTTTTTTAGTAGTCAAGAGGCCAAACCGCAAACCAAACCACACCTACGGTTCGGTGCGGTTCGGTTTTTTTCGGTTTTTTTTTCAAATTGATAATTTTTCTTCTTCTTATTATGATTATAGTGAAAAATGGTTATGGTTCACAAAGTTGCACATTTATTTACAAACTACTAAACAAATTATACAACATTAGTATGCATAATGTGATTCCGATGACTAAAAGTCAAAAATTAAAATTCGACCGTTAGATATGATCATTATGTCGAAAGATGTCTGTGGAAAAAAATTCAACTGGATCCGACAAAGTTAAGGGCTCGATCGAAACGGTCAACCCTGATCTATCGTCACTTATCACACGGAAACACTCATATCTACATCTATATTACGTATTTTTGTCAAACCTTCTACACGAAAAACACTCATGTAGATGAGACGCAACCGCCCATATAAAAATTTTGGGACATTTACCTTCCGACGATAGGGCTCCCCATAGGGAATAATAAAGGTAAATAGGGTTGACCGCTATCATCGGCACCGAGACGTTACCCGAATTACGTGATTTTTTAACCGGAACTTTATTTCATCATTCCGAACACATCTTATTTCACGAGTTTTTTGATAATTTTGCTTCTATGTAGAGTTGGTTCATAAAGTTGTGCATTTGCTTAAAACCTAATAAACAAGTTATACAACATTAGTATGCATATTGTGATTCCGATGACTAAAAGTCAAAAATTAAAATTCGACCGTCAGATATGATCATTATGATGAAAGATTTATGTGGAAAAAAATTCAACTGGATCCGACAAAGTTAAGGGCTCGATCGGAACGGTCAACCCTGATCCATCGTCACTTATCACACGAAAACACTCATATCTACCTCTATATTACGTATTTTTGTCAAACCTTCTACACGAAAAACACTCACATAGATGAGACGCAACCGCTCATATAAAAATTTTGGGACATTCACCTTCCGACAATAGGGCTCCCCATAGGGAATAATAAAGGTAAATAGGGTTGACCGCTACCATCGGCACCGAGACGTTACCCGAATTACGTGATTTTTTAACCGGAACTTTATTTCATCATTCCGAACACATCTTATTTCATGAGTTTTTTGATAATTTTGCTTCTATGTAGAGTTGGTTCATAAAGTTGTGCATTTGCTTAAAACCTAATAAACAAGTTATACAACATTAGTATGCATATTGTGATTCCGATGACTAAAAGTCAAAAATTAAAATTCGACCGTCAGATATGATCATTATGACGAAAGATTTATGTGGAAAAAAATTCAACTGGATCCGACAAAGTTAAGGGCTCGATCGGAACGGTCAACCCTGATCCATCGTCACTTATCACACGGAAACACTCATATCTAGCTCTATATTACGTATTTTTGTCAAACCTTCTACACGAAAAACACTCACATAGATGAGACGCAACCGCCCATATAAAAATTTTGGGACATTCACCTTCCGACAATAGGGCTCCCCATAGGGAATAATAAAGGTAAATAGGGTTGACCGCTACAATCGGCACCGAGACGTTACCCGAATTACGTGATTTTTTAACCGGAAATTTATTTCATTATTCCGAACACATCTTATTTCACGAGTTTTTTGATAATTTTGCTTCTATGTAGAGTTGGTTCATAAAGTTGTGCATTTGCTTAAAACCTAATAAACAAGTTATACAACATTAGTATGCATATTGTGATTCCGATGACTAAAAGTCAAAAATTAAAATTCGACCGTCAGATATGATCATTATGACAAAAGATGTATGTGGAAAAAAATTCAATTGGATCCGAGAAAGTTAAGGGCTTGATCGAAACGGTCAACCCTGATCCATCGTCACTTATCACACGGAAAACTCATATTTACCTCTATATTACGTATTTTTGTCAAACCTTCTACACGAAAAACACTCACGTAGATGAGACGCAATCGCCCATATAAAAATTTTGAGACATTTACCTTCCGACGATAGGGCTCCTCAAAGGGAATAATTGTAAATAGGGTTGACCGCTACTATCGGCACCGAGACATTGCCCGAATTACATGATTTTTAAACCATAGCCGTATTTCACCATTCCTAACACATCTTATATTACGAGATTTTGGATAAATTTTCCTTCCTACTACATAATTAAAGTCTTTTTCCTTCCTACTACATAATTAAAGTCATTTTAATTCATGAGTTTATTTATTTATTTATTTATTTTCGGTTTTTCGGTCTGGTCCGGTTTCTACGGACCCCAAACCGGAAACCGGACCATACATACCCGGTTCGGTCCAGTTTTTGTTTTTCGGTTCGATTTTTCTTCGGTTCGGTTTTTTTCGGTTTCGGTTCGGTTTTTAGTTCGGATTTTTTCGGTTTTCGGTTTCGTATGGCCACCCCTAGCTACCATTGAGGCTGAATTGATAATATTACCCCTAGCGGTTTAAGTTATTTACATGGGTGCCAGTATGGTTAATGTAACACCCCGTCCTGAAATTTACCTTTTTATCGGGATTAGGCGAGTTACAGAGAATTGTAACCGCACTGTTAATTTTCCCCGAAATAATATTCGAGTTTAATATCGTGATATTCTCGATTCTGGGAGAAAATAGAATTAATGTCCCGAGGGGTAGATTATGTTAATACGAGTTCTCCTGTATGTCCGGAAGATTTTCCGGAGCTACGAGTTGTTAGTTATGAATTTATCCAATTTACTGAAGTAACAAATGTTAAATTACTCTACTGTAGAAAAAAATGACTTTGCGTTAAGTCGAGAATTTGAGGAAGTTTCCTTTAGAAAAGATGTAGAGGACGTTAATACGAACTCATGGGTATGTCCTATGAATTAATCGGAGTTCGTATGCGAAAGTTATGCGGGATAATGTGTTGTTACTGTGCGGTAAAAGTAAATAGCAAAATATCTCTATACTGTTCACGGTAACTATTTATTGGCAAATCTGGACCGTTGGATTCGTGAGATCAAATCTGGGCCGCTGATTTTTGTTTATATATAGGGTTGACCGGATCATTCTCTCTCCACCCTCAATCTCTCTCTCTCTCTGGAGACCGCCCAGGCCAACCTCGTCAACGCGCGTGCTGTCTCACCGCCTCCGCAACCACGTTCGCCAAGCTCCGGCGATCACTTCCTGATCGCCAGTCAAGCCAGCGCCGCCGTGGTGATGTCCAGCAGAGAAGAGGGAGGTGGAGAACTGTCTCTCTGGCTCGAGGCAGAACCAGGCGAGAGGGGGCAAGCGGCATCCTGTCAGCACCATGAGTTGCCCAGAAACGTGGAGGAGGGAGGAAGAGCTCTACGGAGCTCCACCGGAGGAGAATCACTGAAAATTTTAGACGCATTGGTTTAGGGTAAGAAAAGCTCGACTTTCTCTCGTATTGTGGTGTTGTTGGATAGTCTAGGTTGTATAGAAGTTGGATTTGTAGTTGTTAGAAGCTGGTTTGGCCGGAAAACCCTGGTTTCAGGCGAACCAGCTAATAGGAGATACAAAGGGTAAAAACCCTGGTTTTTACCTCGGTAGAACTTCCTTTTACTGTTTTATCGTGTTGGGAAAAGTCAGAACTGCCTCTGATGGTTTGGAAAAATTACAGGGGTGCCCTCAAGGCTGAAATTCTAGAAATACCCCTGGTAGTTTGAGATAATTATCGGACTGCCACTAGGGCTGAAATTCCAAAAATATCCCTGTCAGATTTGTATATTTATAGGGCTGCCACTAGGGGTAAAAAGACGTTACTGCCCTCATTAGTTTTAGATAATTACAAAGATGCCAGTGAGGCTGACATTCTTAAAATGCCCCTGATAGTTCAGTTTATTTACTAAACTGCCATTGAGGCCAAAAAGACAATACTGCCCCCGACAGCTTAACATATATACCAAACTGCCATTGAGGTGGAATTGACTTTATTGCCCTTGACAATTAGGATAATTACAAGGGTACCCTCCAGTTGACATTACAGTTATGCCCATGAAAGATTTGTTATTTACGTGGATGCCACTATGCTTTATATTTATATTTATGTGTGATTGTTGTTTATAATCGTGTGATTTCCTTTATTATCTGTCTTGCTGTGTATGAATGTTATTGATACGAATGGTGGAATGTTCGGGTTAATCCCGAGGGTTAATTGGTCGGTGGATACCGCATTTGAGAGGTTAACTCAGGATACGCGTTAGGTGTATGCTATCCTCATTTATAAAGCGACCGATAAATAGAATAGCGGAATTCGCCCGGTTAGGGTGTTAATTAAAATAAGTGCTACGTGTGGCTTGATCCCTGAGGACAGGGTACGTAGGCAGCCTGACCGGGATTCGGGTGCAGTCACAAATATTATTAGAACCCCAAGGTTCTTTAAATGGGCAATTTGAGATTCAAAAGCGGGAATCGGGATAACCACCGGTTATGAGGTCTATTCCGGTACCGTTTGGACTGATTGATTTTGGTTTGGAAAGAGGGTTATCCTTGCTCAAGGGAGATTTCGATTAAATCTCTATTGGGTTAGGTCTCGCACGTCCTAATCTAGGTTTAGGAGGGTAAACTTGGGCCGGAGTGCGACAGTTAATTTGATCATTATAGCCTTGGTGGATTTATATTTTTATTTACGTGGTTGCCGGTATTTTGTATCTATGTGTTTGGATGTGGTATGCAAGTATGGTTGTTATAGATATGTATGGTGGAATGTTCGGGATAATCCCGATAGTTAGCTGGGTTATGGATACCTCAGCGGAGAGGTTAAACTCCGGATATGCAATAGGCGTTTGCCATCCATATTAATAGTTTATCGACCGATAAATAAAAAAGCGGAATTGCCCGGTTAGGGCATTAATAAAAAAATAAGAGCTACGTGTGGCTTAATCCCTGAGTATAGGATACGTAGGCTGCCTGACCGGGATTCGGGTGCAGTCACAAATAATATTTAGACCCTAGGTCCTCTTAAGTAATTAGGCTGAAATCCAAATGCGAAAATCGGGATAACCTTCGGTTGTGAGGTCTATTCCAGTATAGTTTGGACTGTTGAAATTGGTTTGGGAAAAAGGGTTATCCCTTTTCAAGGGGGATTACGAGTAAATCTCTCTTAGGATGAGTCCCGCACGTCCTATCACGGGTTTAGGGAGGTAAACTCGGGCCGGGACGTGACACATATTTTCATATTAATGTGCAGTATCTACTGATGTTCAATACTCTTATATTTCTATAATAACGAATGTATATATGTTGTTTAGTACCCTTATATATCCATATTAACGAATGTATATATGATGTTGAGTGACTCAGTGTTATGTATTTTCATATAAACGAATGTAGAATGTAGATACAGTGTTTGTTAATAGTACTGAGGATCAGCATTTATATCGCAATACTGTTGACATTAAGTAACAAAGTTTGTAATCCTACTGAAGGTGAGTAAATACTAAAAAATGAAGGTCAATAACTATTTATATACAATAATGTTATTGACATTTAGTAATGTTGTCAAAAAATAAATATATGATGGTACTGAGGGTCAGTATTCATCTATTTACATGTCACAAAGCTACTGATATTAAGTAATATTGTCAAAAATATATAAGGTAAAACGGTTCCTTAATCTTACTAAGAGTCAGTACTCTTATCGTAATTCTACTGACACTCAGTAATAGTACAAAAATATGAAGGGGCAATTTTGTCATTTACTATTTAACAGAATCTATTAGTTAAAATAGATAGAAAAAGAGTTTTGAGTAAAAATATAAGTTTTGCTTTTTATTGGTAATTATGATCTTAAAAGTGTATCTATCGGTAATTACCTCTAGTTTCTATCTGAAAAAGTGAATGCATGGAAAAGGAACGAATGAAGAAGATGGGGTAATGAATCAGGTGTGGGTTGTGTGGATTCAAGAAAGTTTGTGAAGTTCCTTTTAGCCATCTAATTTGTTTCATCTAAATCTAACGATCATAAGCCATTTGTCTCTTTTAACCCTGCGGGACTGCAGAATTAGGGTTGAGAAAATCTTACCGTTGGAGAACTGTTGGACAGAAATATGATGACCCACATGTATGAACGAATATCATGTTGTCATTTGGTATTTTTTTAGTCTGGTAGAGCCCACGATTTGGTCTGGATTGGGCAAACTATAGGGCTAAATTTGACCCTTTCATTGGCCGTCTGGCCCGATTATAACTGGCCCTTTTGCATTTTATTGTTGGAGCATATTAGACCCAAAATATAAGATTTAGCCCTTCGGTTTGAGAGGGCCTGAGTTTTTGGTTGCGAGGGAGAAGATCAGCGATGGATCGGCCCAAATTAAAATAAGAGAAACGTGATACAAGCCGTTAGATGTGATTATACACGTGTCACCTTGTTGTTCAAAGCTTCGATAGGTTAGACTTCAGAGTGTCCTTATAAAGGGTGGAGAGAGAGAGAACCCGAGGCCGCCACCGCCGGGAGAAAGTCGAAAGGTAAACAAGTTGCTCTGATTTCTCTTCAGATTTTTAATAAATGGGTGTTTCGAGCCACCGCCCTATTTGGCGGCGATGCATAGCCTTTACGCTCCCTAGATATATTCCGTAAGCTTTAGGGTTTACGGGGTTTTCAATTTTTATCGATGATAGGAAATTTGAGATGACTCATGATGTCTGCATTTCTTATTTACATGAATATGAAACAAGTTTGGGGAAATGCTAGTGCCGTGACACTGGAGTTGCGTGATTGTGTGGCTAGGATGTTTTGGTTGTTAGGGTTTATCACTTTGAGTTTTCAATGTTTGGGAGTCAAATTTTCTGTGGGAAGTTCACGGAGTGAGAGATATAATGCTAATCAGATAAAGGAAATTCCTTTTGGTGTTTCTATATTCTTTGTTTTATTTTGTTTTGGTGTTGATGGTTAATTTTTCTAATTTGTAGATTCTTGTAGAGGCCTGCTTGTGATTGATACAAAGCCCTGTAACCATGGTTTGTCTCTTGTCTCTTTCTCTCTGTTATGTTTATCTTATTTGTTTACTCTGAAATTTCATATTGTTTGTTATTTGTGGAATTCAGCCGCAGGGAGATTATATAGATCTTCACAGGAAGCGATATGGGTACAGACCTGATCACTTTGAGCGCAAGCGCAAGAAGGAAGCTCGTCAAGTCCACAAGCGCTCTGAAATAGCGCAAAAGGTCAATTCTATTTATTCTCCCATTTGACCTTAGAAATCAAATGTAAATAATATTTCATTCTCTTATTATGTTTCTTACTAAATTTTGTAATAGAACAGGCTCTGGGTATCAAGGGCAAGTTGTTTTCCAAGATGCGCTATGCCGAAAAGGCTCTGATGAAGAAAACGTGAGTTCTGTTTATTTGTTTATAGTCTAAGTTAACTGAGCTTTGTTTGTTTCCTCATAGTTCGGCTCTATGGACTGCTCTCTTGTACAATTTTTTAGCCAACATCTCTTAAAACGCTGTAGCTCATAGTATTCTATTATCAGATAATATGTTTAGCTTATAATTAATGGGTATGAGATTCTTCTTTTGTGGTTATTGATATTATTTCTTTTTCCCACCCATGGATTCTTCTTGACTCAGAAGTATTATATGTGAGTGTGTATATATTCATGTAGCAATAATTGATTGACCATTATAGATTTTGTTATGTGTTAATACACAATATGTAGTTGTGATGATATGTACAAGTTTATACTACACTTATTAGGTAGTTTGTCATTGTTGGCAGCTCACAATGTAGGGTGTGTTGATTGTTTATTAAACTACTCATTATATTGCCTGTATTTGACAATTATATATTGTTGGTGAATGTTGACAGACTGAAAATGCATGAGGAGTCATCGACTAGGCACAAGGTTGATGAGGATGTTCATGAAGGAGCTGTTCCAGCATATCTGTTGGATCGTGACAATACGACACGGGCAAAGGTACGGTTGAACAACTATTAAATAGAATTATTAAGAAGCTTTTCATCATTGCTACCTGACTTGATGCTGTTAACAGACTCTTAGCAATTCCATCAAGCAAAAACGGAAAGAGAAAGCTGGGAAATGGGAAGTCCCTCTGCCTAAGGTAACACAATGTTGCAACTTTCGGACCTATACTCTACATTGTGTGAATGCATAATTTTCTGACTGAGCTGTATCTTTTCCAGGTGAGGCCTGTGGCTGAAGATGAGATGTTTAAAGTGCTTAGAACAGGCAAACGCAAGAGTAAGAACTTCACATCTCTGTCCATATGCAAGTTTGAAGTTAGCTTCCCATTGATAGAGTTTGAAGTGAATTGGTGGTTTATAATCAGTCATTATTTAGGCTTATGATTTTGTATTTTCTAGACGACCAGATAAAATTGTTCTTATATACATATATATTTGATGTAGTGGTTTTTGCTTTATTCTTGGTAGCTTACATTTTGGTTTCTTTGTGCAGCTAAGCAATGGAAGCGGATGATCACAAAAGCAACATTTGTGGGACCAGGTTTTACAAGGAAACCTCCCAAATATGAGCGATTTATCCGGCCCAGTGGTTTGCGATTCACCAAAGCTCATGTGACACACCCTGAACTCAAATGCACTTTTAACCTCGAGATCATTGGTGTGAAGAAAAACCCTAATGGTCAAATGTACACCTCTCTTGGTGTCTTGACCAAGGGAACCATCATTGAGGTACCTATAATTTCAAGCTTTGTGTCAATTCATGACTTGATAATTTCAATATCACGATGTCTCAAGCTGTTTTTCTGTGTCATTTCTAAATTCAGGTGAATGTAAGTGAACTTGGTCTAGTCACACCTAATGGGAAAGTGGTATGGGGTGAGTTCAAAACCTCCATGTACTTGGCATTCTGCTCTTTTAAATGAGGTTACTTCTAGATTTTGAACTTGTGTGGTTGTACTCATCTTTGCTGGTGAATGCAGGGAAATATGCTCAGGTGACGAATAATCCAGAGAATGATGGATGCGTAAATGCGGTTCTGCTTGTCTAATAGGATTAACTGTCAAGCCTTGAAGGGCTTCTGATCGTGCATCGCACGTTTGTACCTTAACATGCAGTAGCCAACTATCCCTCGCCTCAAATGTTGGGAACCAAAACTATGACTAAGGTGATGTGTGGATTGCACAATTTTGGCTTTCAAGAATTGAACTATTATTGCATATTTTCGGTTTATAGACATCTTTGTTCAACTCCATTTCCAAACTATTATCAGTCCTTGATCATTGTGTATTGAAGCGGTTATCGATCACTGTAATACAATAAGCTTTGATCATCCCTGAATGCCAAACCGGTGCTTTTGATATTTTCTTCAAAGTTTCTTAAAACTCTAAAGAACACAAGCTTCCCAGCAGGTATTCATTTGTGGCTGTATGTAAAACGTGAGGTTTGGCAATTGCCTAACCTTGGCTTAAGTTGGATCTGCTACTGGGCCTCATTGAGGTGCAGAATGCTCAGGTAGTTTTTTAGGGCAGATAAGGTAATGGTGTAGCTCATTCTTAGAGCAGATAAGCTAATGGTGTAGCTCATTCTCTTGCTCAGGTAGTTTTAATCTTGATTTCTTTCGAGTCTACTCGATCTCTTTCTGATTGCAATGATCTCTAATCAATGAATCTGTCATTCATTCCACTAGGAAAAAATAAAAATAAATTAAAGGTAGTCGGAGATATTTTCGTAAACGTACACATACCATTATTCATGGTGTCACACACCACAAGTGATATAAGATGATATATGATTATGAGGTGAACAAGATAAGAAATCTTCCTTCCCAAGTCATGCTTTCATTAGCACAGAGATACAGAACTCTACCAAATTTAGAAGTACATGGTGGAAGAAACCTGTGTTCATGAATTCACAGCCAATGAAATATACAAACGAAAAATCACAAAACTGCAAGAAAAACAAAATAAGAGCAACACATTTCAATACATGATTAGCACACAGTTCATCTTAACGCAGAGTTTCGACATGCTTGTTCAACTCCTCCAGCTTCTTCATCCTCAGTCTCTCACTTTCACCCACAAGCTGAAACAAATCATGAATGTGGAAAATGGTTTTAAAAATTTGAAGTAATTAAGGAACATAGTCTAGTGTAGAGATCACCTGAACAAGATTTGAGTATTTCAATATTTATGAAGCTCTTTCTGAAAATTAAGTAATTTACCTCCATCAATCTGGAAAGTAGCTGAGCTTTTTCTCTGTTCTTCTCGTTCAAAGCCTCGACTGCTTCCTTGTATTCCTTTTCCTGTGACCAGCATACAAAACCATCAGACGACTTGGGAAAGTTAACAGAAACAAGATACAAAATAATAGCTGGAATAATCATAGAAACTTAATATTTGAGGCATTTACTGCCTATACCAAATAATTACTATAGGGCCAAATGATTATGATCAAGAATTATAATCATAAAGAGTAATACGCTAGTAGTATGATCATAAAGAATTGCAACAGTATATAAAAGAGAAGTATCACCTTCCTCTGGCAGCTCTGTCCCAACGGCTTTAAATCTTTGTTAACTAAATCTATCCTCTTCCGAATATTTGCAACTTCCTTTCTCATGGGATCTGTCAGTGCTTCAAGCTCCTGAAAGATTGATTATATTTTAAGTAACCTCAATATAACTTCACTGAGACTTGAGAAGGTTGGAATGAACAATATATAAGTAACCTGATATCATTTGTACCAGTTGGAATCTAAAACTTCTTTTCTTCCCAATATCAAATTATGGCATGGACATCCTAAGATTTCTAGCTATAACTTACAATTCTTCACTTGCTATAACTTCCATCAACTCTAGCTTGTATTATTCTCCACGTTCCAAATTGCTTTAAAATTAAGGTTATGTAAGTTATAAATTTAGTGGCAATATATTGCAGTTTACTTACTTCACGGATCTCAGTTAAGCGCCTACTTGCTTGTTCAGCTCGTCCCAACTGAGCCTGAACCTTGTCTCTCACCTCCAACTTCTTCCTCTCAATCTCTTCCTCCTTGACAAGAAAAATAGCCAATGCAGACCTTGACATCTCTTCTTCCTTGTCATCAACCGGACTACCAGGATAACTAACAATGGCGCCGGAGTTCTTATTGACACGCTGCACCTGCAATTGCTGCTGCTCCCGTAACTGTTTCGGCGTTGCCATTGCTTCCTCTTCAACCTCTATTGTCTCCCTTGAATCACTCTCTTATTGATCCCTCTCTGTTGTAGGTGGTTATAAGAAAGGCTAGCTTTAAAGGCATCAAAGCCATCAACACAGCTTTGCTTTACAACAAAAATTATATTACAATATGAGTTTGAATGACCAAAATACCTAGCAACTTGCTTTACAATTTTTAAAGTTAATAGTAGTTTTTAGCTTTGTTGAATGTAACAGAACTCACTCAAACCCCTCTATCCTCTTTCCATCTTTACTCAAAAGCCTACTTGATAACACATCAATTTACATTCTTTGTAGCAGTTATTGTTAATACATCAGTACTTACTGTTCTTACGTACCTACAGGCTACAGATTTTTTTTTAATTATCAATAAAATATCAAGATGGATGTGTCTGCTTTGGTAAGGTAGCTATTTTCTGAAGTTGGTATATTGGCAAATTCAGGTGACCAATCCCAGCTCTTATTCCTTCATGTACAAAACTACATAGTTATTATTATTACTGCACTCTTCACTTGGTGTACATACGAAGAAATACCAAGTACAGTGTATAATCTTGCAGGAGTACAGGTACCAGTTTTTCACAATGATTCTAAAATGAGTTTCACTGCTGTTAGACATGATTTGAATATATAAGTGATTTGGTTGACAGATAGGTCTGATAGAGTATGGTGATCAATCTTTTTCTGTCACAAAAGGCCGGGTGCTTGGGGTGGAAGTTTTGTGTATTGAGGAGTAGAAGCCTTAGGGGACAAGACAGATTAGGAGAGACTCAAAACTCAAAAGCAGTACTAACAGCTGCCTGTCACAAATAATTGTGTGTCGATTCTTTTGTAGTCTTTCTACGTAATGACTATTGGAGAATACATGCTACCTTTACTTAAAATGTGTCGAGTCGATTAGTCGAATAAACGCGACATATGCTGAAGTACATCACTGTGATTGTTAGTTTGTTACTAGAATTTCTGTTCTTGTTCAAAATTGATAGGCAGATGTAAGGATTTGGGATCATGTATATATATATATATATGTGTGTGTGTGTGTACGAGTAAAGTAGTCGTTTCTGCAATGTATGTACTACGAGGTACATGTCATGTAAGCTGAACAAGCTTTCCAACCAGATAAACTCTTCGGGGAAATGATTAAGCCCTTCTTCGTTTGCATCCCAGACACATGGAAATATGATTGCCATTGTTACATCCCCCTTCATTTTGCAGTTTTAAGAAAGTTGGCATTTGGTTTCACAATGATTCAGCACAAGAATTTGATACTGTGTATTTTTGTGTTTGATATGAAGAATCTCAAGTGATCGACTATGACCGTGTACCAGGGGCGGACGCAGGATTATTTTTAAGTGGGAGCAATTTTGATTTTGTTCAATACAAACTATATGGGGGCAAATTAACTCAATTTCTTCATGATATGCACTTAAATTAATGCTGTATTTGGCCATCAGTTTTTCAAGAAATGATAATCAAGTGGGGGCAGTAGCCACCAGAAACTTGTATGTGCGTCTGCCACTGCTGTGTACCCTTGTTTACATTATGCATCTTATATTCGGCTTACAAACTTCATATGTATTAACTTTGAAATTTGGATTCGGTATTACTAGCAATCGGGTAAGGATTTTTAAGAAATTTGGGCACAATCGGGCAGCATTTCATTGAAAAAAAATAGAATCGAGGAAGATATTAGGGATTGGGTCGGTTTGTGTCATTTGGTAGTGTCGTGTCAAGAAACTATATTAATATCAGTTATCTTTTGTTATCAATGTCATGAGGATGTTGTCTGTGTATATATGTTTGCACTTTTGACATATAGTGTTTGAAATGGTTGGTTTTTCTTGAGGTTGATCGTAAGGGTATATCGAGGCTTCGGGATTAGGTTAGGTTATAGTTGAACCTATTCAGTTTTTGTCTATTGTAATCGCTAGTGTTTCTGGTAGGGAGTCGAGTGAGGAATTTTTTTCCACCACCGATATCTTTCATGGTTGTATAATTGTTTTCTATTTAATGAAATTCTAGATATTTTTCTCAAACAAAAACAGTGAGCCTTCTTCAAAGTGAATACGGCAGCAATTGAAGTATAAACTAGCTCGAGATGGATTGGGTTTTGGTTAGTATAAGAGCATCTCCAGCAGTATTGCTAAATCATTTTTTTTGAAATTTATCAACTTTTGGGATAAATAAGAGCTCCAACAGAATGCCTAAAACATTGTTAAATCCTAAAATTGATAACTTTATCAACAAGAGCATCTCAAGCAGAATTTGATAAATTTATCATCAAGAGCATCTCCAGCAGAATGCTTATTTCAAAATATTTTTAAAATTTGTTAACTTTTATGATAAATAAGAGCTCCAGCAAAATGGCTAAAACATTGCTAAATCTTAAAGTTGCTAAACGAAATTGATAAATTTATCAACTCAGTGAAAAATTGCTAAAGAGAAACCTATGTTTTCCCTCCTCTTTTTAATTCACGTGTTAGTTTATGACTCATTAAAAATATTACGTAACTTACACTTAGCAATAACTACTGGAGTCGTATACTTATATCAATTGCTAAATCTCTTAACTATTGCTAAACTTAACAATAATTTTAGTTACTCTACTGGAGATGCTCTTAGTTAAAAATTGCCAGTGAGAAATCTAAGTCTTCCCCTCTTTTTTCTTCACGTGTTAGTTTATTATTAATTAAAAATATTTATCAACTTACATTTAACAATAAGTGCCAGAGCGAAATGCTTATATTAATTGTTAAATCTTATATATAAATATAACTAAATTTAATATTAATTTTACGTACATGCTCTAATTTGCTTGAGGTGGATTCAATAGCGGCCGGAATGCAATTCTTCGAGGAGGGTCGGGGTGAATCATAATTGGTCAAACAAGACAAGCAAGTTCATCAAAATTTAAGATAAACGAAGGCATTTTCCCATGTTTTCTTCCAAAAAAAACTTCATGGATCAATTCACACATGGCTTGCGGATCAAACACACCATTACATGCACTAATCAAACCGTTGGAGCTCGTCAATAAATACTTAGAGTGAAACCTTCCTATCACAATTTGAAAATATCAGTAACTTGAATGTCGGTGTATATTTTGTAGGTACTCCACACCTCTCTCAATTCCGAATATCAAAAAGTCCATATTCGATCACAAATCCTTGGCTTCGCTCTAGTTAAAAGAAATATGTAGAAAGAAGGGGGTCGTTTTCTGACGAAAAATAAAGATTGGAGAACCGTTTGATCGTGACAAATTATTTACGAATATCTAAATTCGTTAGGCTTCCAGAAGACTGTTTAATTATTTTTGAGTTTTATTTTTATTATTTTGTTTTGTTTTATTTTAACAGTTTGTTTTGGATTTGAATTTTGTTTAATCCTTAGGCCTTTAGGCTTTGATGTTAGTCGCTCTAGGGTTTCTTTACTCCTATATAAGGAGTCTCTATCAGTTGTATTTGATAACCTTGATTTATAAAAAAAAACCTTTTGAGTTTATCTCAATTCTTGGTGGATTCCAGAACCTCTCGTGGATTCGAGATCAAAAACAGATTGGTGGATTCCAATCTCCTATCCCTTTATTTTCCGCTGCATCAATTGGTAATCAGAGTGGTGGATTCCTGGTGAGTGATCTATCGATCGATTCAGAAGCAAAAAAACATTATCAAAAAAAAAACAGCGCCGCTGACTCTACCCGGCGGACGAAGGCGTCCTTCGTCCTTTCTGCTGCTATTCTCTGATCCGGTGATAGCGCCACCCCAACCTGGCGCCTCCCCCAGCCCAAGAATAACATCCTCGGCTCCATCTCGGGCAAAATTCTGCTCGACCTCTCCAGCCCGACGTTTCCATCGAGAACCTGCATCTGCGTCGCCACTCAAATCGGCGCCTCCCTAGCCCAAGGTTGTCTTGCCTGGGCTCCGCCTCTGGCCACAGCTCCGCGCCCCTCAGACGAAAACCCAGAAAAACTGGGTTTTTCTGCAGTCGACCCAGTTTCTCGACCCGACCCGGTATCTCAACCCGACCCGAAATGATATCCAACCCGACCGAGTAGCCGATCCGACCCGGTAGCCATCAACCTGACCCGGTAATCGTTAACCCGACCCGGTAACCGTCGACCCGACCCGGTAACCATCGACCCGACCTGGTAGGCATAGACCCGATTTGGCCCTTAGCTGGTCCGGCCCGGCCCGTCGAAAAAAAAACAGAAGAAAGTAAGAAGAAGAAGAAGAAGAAGAAGAAGAAAGAGAAGAAAAAGAAAAAAAGAAAAGCTAGCATGGAACGTTGGATATTTACCTTACCGGATTACAACGACTTCAGAACAACGTGTTTCATCAAAAACAAGGTATGATCAACAATAATTGATAGTGATTTGCATGAGAATTTGGTTGCCAGCAAGGTTATTCATTCCCTTCAATTACCGACAATGAAGTTGAGCAATCCATTTTGGATTGATGATAGTGCACAGGTGACAGAGGTTTATAAAGTTCCCATCTCTATAGGAGAATTTTATAACGATGAGATTACTTGTCATGTCATTGATAAGGATGATAGTGATGTGTTTTTTGGAAAACCATGGGATGAAAGCGTAAACGGAAGTTATTGTAAAGACGGAACGTATTTATTCATGAAGGAGTTGAACAAGATTACAATCAAGCCTGCAAAGCCTGAAGTGTGTGAAAAGAACCAATGGTCATTCAAGAAGACAATTTTGGGAATCATGAAGACTTCTCATAAGTTGCATTTGACAAACTCATCTATGGTGTTGGATTTATGATTGTGTCTTCAGAGTTTGCAGAGTCTCCGGCTTCTACACCACATGTTCAATTATTGGATTTATTATTGAGTTTGTTTTCTACAAATTATTCTTCTTTATTATGGAGAACCGTTTGATCGTGGCAAATTATTTACGAATATCTAAATTCGTTAGGCTTCCAGAAGACTGTTTAATTATTTTTGAGTTTTATTTTCATTATTTTGTTTTGTTTTATTTTAATATTTTGTTTTGGATTTTGTTTAATCCTTGGGCCTTTAGGCTTTGATGTTAGTCGTCCGAGGGTTTCTTTACTCCTATATAAGGAGTCTCTATCAGTTGTATTTGATAACCTTGATTTTATAAAAAAAAACCCTTTGATTTTATCTCAATTCCTGGTGGATTCCAGAACCTCTCGCGGATTCGAGATCAAAAATAGATTGGTGGATTCCAATCTCCTATCCCTTTATTTTCCGTTGTGCAGTTGAACTTGTGTTTTTGAACTCTAGGAATCTCCTATCCTTTTATTCCAACCTCCCTTTATTTCTAGGAAGCCTAACAAATTTAGATATTCGTAAATAATTTTCCAACTCATGCAACGATCAAACGGTTCTCCAATCTTTATTTTTCGTCAGAAAGCGACCCCTTTCGTTCTACATCAGCAAATCTTGTATTAATCTTTAATTACCCTTCACCACCAACACAAAAATGAGAATTTACTACATACTATGTCTTTGTGATGACGTCATCACCCGTTACTGTTCTTAGGAACAGTGATGAGCCTCGGTTTAGGCTAGTGTTTTTCCAAGATGGAAGAACATGGATTTGGGTAATTGGTTTTCAGTTTGTATTTTCTGTTTTTTTGAAGATTTTTCAAATCGATCGAACCCATATGCGCTTAGTTTTTGTGTGATTTTCTGAATCACAATTATTATCTTCATGTCAAATTCTCAATTGTTAACTCAGATACCGTTTGAGTCTTCTCTTTTTCTTATTGGGTGTGTTTCTTCATACAGTTTTATGGGTCAGTTATTAAGACTGATACCTAACTCTCAGGCATGTCTTTATCGCGGTGGAGGTGACACCAAGTCTCAAATTCTGTGCTTTCTGATTTCAGCCACATTTGGCACCTGGAAGGGAAACGACCTTTTGATTTCCAGAAGTACATAAGTAGATCACCGGAAGATGACTTTTTAGTTATTGTTGAGATAAGGTTAGTGATTTTAAGTTAAATCGTACAAGGCTATTTGGTTTGATAATTGTTTTACAATCTTAACTTCAGTTCATTGGTGCATGCAGTCCAATTATATGCTTCTCTGCAGTGTTGTTCCTGTTGTCTATTGCATATGGTAAATACATGAACATATAGCTCTATCCCTAGATGTTGATATATGTGTGTTACTGCACAATCCCAAGTTACTGATGGAGAATTGTTTCCTGACTTTCTCTTTTAAATAAGATGACATTCATATTATCTCATCAATTCAGGCATACATAGTCAGTGATCAGAATAGATGCATATGTCTTGGGTGGTGCAACCAGGTTTGTCAATATTACTACAAAAAAAGAAAATTTGGTATATGTTCGACATGGGAGATGAACAAAAATGTAGTCTTTGTTACTGTTTAGATCAAGATGTTGACATTCAGTTCCTTTGAAAAATATTGGCAATATTTGGTTTTCTAGATTTTTGAAATACAGATGGTCTTATAATGTTTTGGCCAGTGCTTATGCATCTGTATGTGTACAGAAAGTGTAGGTTAATTAGTTTCCAAGGAAAAAAAGAACCCATATGTTGAGCCAGTCACACTTGAAACAATTGCAATTTTCCCCAAACATAATAGATTATTGCCCGTCATAGAGTGGAGCAATGGAAGACGATGTTTCTTTTGTGAAGGTGTCTGAGGGTTTAGGTGTTGGTTTTCTGAGCTCAAAGTTTCAGCCTCCTATGCTAAAACATGGGAATTTGAGGCACGCATGTCTGCCGTATTTGCTGAGGATCAACATCTATGCATCAGAGCTGTATTTCCTCGGGAAACATATTACCCATTTATGTGCCGCCTCAATTTTCTATCACTAATTATAGGTATATGACTTCTCTTTCTTTAGTTTGTTTCAACACTTCTACCAACAATTTATTCTCATTAAGATGCCTTCTTGCATATATGAAATCAGAGGATTAATAGAAGATCATCTTAGAAATGCAATCCCCACTCACAAAAGAACAAGATAAGATCTTTGAGATTTTATGAATGAAACCCAGCTCAAGTTAAAGTAAAAGAAGTTCTTATTATACAAAATTATGTGATGCTCAGAAAAGAAATTTGACTTGCGGATCCGAATCAAACATCAGCAGAACCTATTTCAAATCGAGGAGTACAAAACATATTCATCCAAGTATACCTTGGAAGATACCATAGTGATATGTGCAAAATTTATGCAGCACTCAAGAGTTGTCTCCAAATAGTATTATGCATTCAAAAAACATTCATTTTGTTTATGTTATTATAGCTTCTATTCACATGTTCAAATGTATATTATAATATTTTATATTGTTTATACATGATTTTATTTTTCTATAAATACAAAATAGGGATAGCTTTCTCTTTCGTTCCATATAGTTTAAAACATGTATTTTATCAATATGAAATTGTTCTAGACATTTTTTTGTTATTATATTCTTTGAATTATGAATCATCAGCATTTTGAGATCAAAAACACAGAAATAACTTTTATATTTCAAGCCTGATACTTTTAGAACATTATTTTCATTTTACCTTTACATTTAGTCATAATAATAGTTTTGGTTTTCGGTTAATAATGTGATAGATTATTGAGACTCATTAATTGATTTACTTATGAGGTGATTTGTTATTGGATAGTTATCTTAATTATGTCTTCAATTAGGTGTGGTATAACTCAAATAAAATGTCTATAATGGGTTAGACGTGACAAAACTTATGTCATCGATCTTTTAATATTTGGTTTATATTATTATCATAGTTTTAGACCACATTGTCGTTTACTATCTCAGCTTCATCTAACCATTATCATGTTTTAGAGCTCGGCATCAGATGTATATTGAAGGTTCAAATGTTGGGTGATCATTAGGATTTTCCATGCAATTGGAGTTTACCTTTTTCTTTCTTTGTCGTTTGAAGCATAGTAGCTCTATCATGAGTCATGGGTCATGGGTCATGGGTCATGGGTCATGGATAATTGATATATCTTATGGTAACTGCATCTCCAACTTTGAAACATTTGTGGTTACTTGGTTATTGGATAAATATTTTATAAACTTTAGTTCAACTTTTATTATTTTGATGCTCTAGCAAGGAATCTATTTTGATTCATAATGTGTATTTATTATTATAATTGTTTTTCGTGAGCAATGTTCCTATTATATTACATACATTCATTGGCATTACAAACAATGACAATATTGAGCAGACAGTAACATTTGCTGTAGTTAATATCATGCATTATGAAGGTATTGTGGAATGTGCAGCGGGGATTGAAACATGATTTCAATTTTGAACGAACTGGACAGAAAATAAAGAATAAAATATCATATTTTTGACGTTGTGTAAAAACCTTAAATTAGAGGAAAAACACAGCGGAGCACAAACTCAGAAAACGATCTCAACTAGATGAATTTGTGTAGAGTCTTACACCACTTGTAAACCCACTTCAATAAGCTTATCTCCAAATCATGAGAGAATTACACTCACACATATAACAAGTTCAACTCAACAAGGAATAGTTGAACTTGTGATCTCACGTAATATGACAGTGGAAATACAAAGAATACACTCTAAAGACGTTCCTCCATGTAGCCTGCGTCTTCTTTATATATCAATACTCTTGCGCCAATAACCCTATTTGATGTCCAAAAATGAATTCTAGTTAGTATCAAATCATATGATAAATCACAAGATATTATATATTAAAACATAGAATAATATTCTATATAAAATAAGATTTCTTTCTTTCACGCATCCAATGCAATTAGATCTATTCAAATTAGATCTTCATTCTTTATTAATCTCACAATAATCATATAATGATATCCTAACCAAGTTAGAACTCAAATATACAAATAAATCACATGTAGTAAAATTTCTTTTAACAAAAAGATATTTAACAATTAAAGTCTAATTTGTTTTGATATAGAAATGACAACACTTATCATACTAACAATCTCCTTCTTTGAAATTCCTATACAAAACCACATGTTAACACAGATAATCATGATATATGCAATCCTACGCTCAATAATAATGACAGTAACCATGCACTCAACAATATTGGCAATGTCTTCTTGCATCCAATATACTTCACATTACCTGAAACACTTTAACAAACAACCAAGTGAAAAACAAGAGAAATAAATACTCATATGAATATCAAAGATATCATTGACACATCATTTTAACATATTCCAAATAACATATTGCATGTACAATCAATTCTATCCATAGGAAGAACACTCTCCCTTTTAAATGAACATTCTAGGAATGACAAATGGTCACTCACCAAGGATTAAATCACATAGAATGAAAATGTGAATCACCTAAGTAATATACTCCAAGTATTAATATTCCCCCTAAGAGTGATCATGATATGAAAAATGTAAATATGAAATGCATACACATAATGAACTAGGTTGTATTCCATAAAACATCTGAATAGGAGAAGCAAAACATTCAACTAAGGTACAAAGCATAACTTTACACATAAAATAGATAAACTCTATTTTCATGCTCGACTCAATTGACACAACCCTGTAAGCAAGAAGCATAGATTGATCAATTATGTACCTTGTGTGAAAAAGTGAACATTTTTTGCCATGGGTGAGAAACAACTCAATGTTAAGACAATATCAATTCAAAACAGAACCTTATATCCATTATTTCTCCTTGTGTCGACACTTCATATTCTCCATTTCCCTTTTTGAATCTTTCACCAACTTTTATTTCTTACTTCATGACCCATGTAACGAGTAAAATGTCAGTAGCTCCCAAGCCAATTGGCTTTTGGGTACTAGATGTAACAAGGACACCCTAAGGGACATTCACTCGAATCAAGTCTATTAACCTTCATGGTGACCAAGCCATGTTTACTTTGGGAATAGCTCATATCGTTCATCACGACTAAGATATGTTTACTTTGGAAATAACTGGTCAATCTTCAGACCATTCCCATTTTTAGGTCACCCAGTACCTTATATTGTTTCTCAACCAAGACATGTTTACTTTAGAAATAGTCTGGTCTAGCTCCATATACTCACAAAAATTATTTTTTTCTTTCTCAGGAGCTGATAATCAAAACCACATTAGAACATTAAGTTATTCACATACCACCGCAACAAAAGAGAGTGTGTATGTGAAATTTTCCAAGGCAACAATGATTATTCTAACATGATTAAATATTGCAAGACCATGTCAACTAACATCAATCTTGCAAATAAGTTTATCAATCTTATACAGATAAAGACATGATAACTAACTTAGTAATCTTAGTTCAACTCACACTTTCATACTATTTAAGAAAGAACCCAACATGCAATCCTTATTTTTTGTTTTATGAATATCAATAAATAATTGCTGAAATCAGAATAACAAATGCATCTACATATACTACAATGATATCATACAGTATGAGTGCATGCAAAATGTATCACACTAAGGGAGAGTGGGAGACTATTAATATTTAGAGCACACACCAATGCAACATCTAGGAGATTCATCATCATGATTTGAATTACAAGGAGACAATGAATAAGTAGCATCATTTACTTTTGAAGAATCAAAATCATCAAACTGACCAGAAAAGCCACTAGGTTTACCCTTTTTCACAAGAACTAACACTCCTACTTACTCAATCTTCTTCATCGCACGAAGAATCTTAATAGTAGAGAATCTGAATTTCCCTTTCACATACCCCATGAAAAATGGCTAATTGTTTGATACCCAAAGTCCCTTCCTTCCCAAGCAGATGAAGGACACAGTTTCTTCTTCGAGCTTGATCTTTGAGTCTCATCATGAAATTTGAAAATCATAGATGTAGCCATGAAAACACAAAGCAAGAACAGTATAGGCTCACTCGTTTCGAAAAAAGCCACTACCTCATAACCAATATAGATCGACTTTCCATTTTGCTCCGGCTAAGATTCATTGTCACAGTCCAGAAACATATTCTTGTAAACAAAATGAAACTAGTCATATCTATGAATTGCTTGATTGCAGGCAAAATCTCCCTTAGGGTTGTCCCATAGTGGCATCCATAATCCATTGCTCATTCTCCTCCATATATATTTGTCTGTAAATTTCTACCTCCTTTATTTTACGTCTTTGAGTCGTTACTCCTGCGACAAAAACTCTAGAAAGCAAATCTTTGAGTAATATACCTCCTCAAGGTCGCAACTAACTTAAAATAAATATTCTAGATGAGTTTATTAAAGAAAAGAGACTGAGAATATTTCTTATCTATGAGAATGAACTTTTGCCTCTTTAGCGTTAGTGGCTGCATCATGACTTCAATATGTACAAAGGCTTGACCGATGCATCATAAGAGAGAAGGGGATAATTGGTCGAATCTGCATCATATATTATCCTTAAACCTAACACACAGACCTCACTAAGTATATCTAGTGACCCGCTCTGGTACCAATTGAAGGTACTGTGAAATGTGCAGCGGAGATTGAAACACGATTTCAATCTTTGATGAACTGGACAGAAAATAAAGGATAAAACACCAGATTTTTGACGCTGGGTAAAAACCTCAAATTAGAGGAAAAAACACAGCGGAGCACAAGCTCAAAAAACGATCTCAACTAGATGAATTTATGTAGTCTTACACCACTTGTAAACCCTATTCTAATACAAATTTCTATCTCTCTAGACAGACAACTTTCTTCTTTTTTCTTCAAGGAACTGTTCGTATCCTTGAGACTTCAATAATATTCTCTCTAAATCATGAGAGAATTACACGCACACATATAACAAGTTCAACTCAACAAAGAATAGTTGAACTTGTGACCTCACAGAATATGACAGCGGAACTACTATCTCTCATACGCTATGCGTGCAGAGATAGTCTCCAATGAATACGCTCCAAATGCATTCCTCCATGTAGCCTGCGTCTTCTTTATATATCAATACTCTTGCGCCAATAACCCTATTTGATGTCCAAAAATAAATTCTAGTTAGTATCAAATCATATGATAAATCACAAGATATTATATATTAAAACATAAAATTATATCCTATATAAAGTATGATTTCTTTCCTTCACGCAACCAATACAATTAAACATATTCAAAATAGATCTTCATTCCTTATTAATCACACAATAATCATATAATGATATCCTAACCAAGTTAGAACTCTAATATACAAATAAATCACCAGTAGTAAAAATTCTTTTAACAAAAAGATATTTAACAATTAAAGTTCAATTTATTTTGATATAAGAATAACAACACTTATCATACTAAGACATTACGAAACCGCCGCAACACACGAGCATCATCTAGTTTTAAAACTATAAACCAAATAGTACTATTCACTAGTAGAGCCAATCGAGCATCCTACTTTGAACATACAACCACCGAGTGAGTTTGAGGAAATTCTTGTATATATGGTCGTGTATGTACACGACATAATGTTAGCTATTCATAACAATTCATATGTGTTGATCACCCATGTATCAATATTATATTCTTTAATTTCAACCGTTTATATGTGTGTATTTAAGATACTCGAGTGAGTTTGAGGAAGAAGTCTTAAACTTTTTTTTCAAAATATAAAAGTCAAAATCCAAAAGATCAAATCAAAATCCACAATCCCAAAGTGGACAAGATCAAGCAAACAGGACGTGTCAATAGCCCAACCCCTTTCACGCAACCTCCATTCAACCTAATTTTCTCACGCCACCTCACCAGATCCACGAAACCCAGCCGCACCGGATCATAACTCCTCCACGCCCCAATAAACTAGAAAACAATCTCTACTCATTCCATTCCCTCTCTCAAATCCTCGGCGCTTCCGATTCTCCATCCCACCACCGCCGTCACCGTCACGCCCCCTTAAAACGCCGCCGTTTCATCCGCCTTCTCTCTCTTCTCTCATTCCTCCATTCTCTAAACACGATCAAACTCATACAAATTTCCAAGGGTTTTGAAATCCGCTTCGGAACTCCTCCATTCCTGTACGGCGTCGTTCCGGCGTGTCTTCTCTCCTTTTGCCGAAGATGAAGAAGCGGAGGTACGGCGACTTCGCGGCTCGGTCATTGACTAACGATCATCAGACGACGGCGGGAAACCGACGTCCGTACTCGGGTCGGGTTTCGGGTCCGGATCAGACGGAAAATCTTCAGGCACGGAGAGAGTGCTATGAAGACGACGGCGATACATATAGGCGGCCGCTGAAACCGCCGCAGACGCATTTGAGCGGCGACTTGCGTCAATGTGAATCACTGTCGATGAAGTTTCAGTGGAACAATCTGCTGGCCCAGAATCCGAATCTGAACACGGGTTCGAAGGTTCCTGTTCTGACCCGACCCGATTTTGATTATAGCAATAGATTGGATTATGAAATTGGTTATGGAGGGAGGGGTTTGGGTGTGGACCAATATGGGGGTTTTGCTCATGGTGGCTACACGTCACCATTGCCGAATTCGAATCTTGGCTTCCAAGAAAATGTGGTGGACCACCGACGTCCAATCTCATATAGGGCTCTGGAAGAGGAGGCTAACTTAGGTTCTGGAAATGGGTATTCATCAATGGCTGTGGAGGGGTTTCCCTGCGTTAGAGATGAGTATGATGGAAGCAGAGCAATGGCTGAGATGCTAATTGGTCATAGTGGATATGCTCAAGGTCACACGCCTAGATTCCATGAGTTGGTGGACTATGGAGGTTCATCAATTGCTAACGAGGGTTTATGCGGCGAATTCATCCAAACGGTCCATGGTGGATGTTCTCAAGGTCAAACAGTTAGACACGATGAGGTGGTAGACAATGAGGGTTTGTCGGAAGCTTTGACTGAGCGTTTTCGCTGCAGAAGCAGAGGAAGGGGCCATGGTGGATATTGTCAAGGTCTAACAGCGAGACGCATTGAGTTTGATGACAATGCAGGTCCATCAGAAGCTTTTACTGAGGCTTTTCGCAGCAGAAGCAGAGCAATGGCTGAGGGGCCTGTTGGCCATGTCGGATGTTCTCAAGGACTCACCCAAACACACAACCATGGGAGCTTACCAATTGCTTTGAATGAGAGTTTTCGTGCTTCAGATGAGTTTACCAAAAGCAGAGCGATGGCTGAGAGGCCTGTCGGCCATGTTGGATATTTTCAAGGTCAAACAACGAGACACAGTGAGTTAGTAGACAATGTAGGTGCTTTGGAAGCTTTGAATGAGGGTTCAATGGCTGAGGGGCCTGTTGGCCATGCTGGATGTTTTCAAGGACTCACTCCAAGACACAACCATGGGAGCTTACCAATTGCTTTGAATGAGAGTTTTCGTTCTTCAGATGAGTTTACCAAAAGCAGAGCGATGGCTGAGAGGCCTGTCGGCCATGTTGGATATTTTCAAGGTCAAACAACGAGACACAGTGAGTTAGTAGACAATGCTGAATACTCTCAACGACAGACACCAATACACAGCAATGGAAGTTCACCAATTGCTTTCAATGAGGGTTTTCGAGCTTCTGATGAGTTTACCAAAAGCAGAGCTATTGCTGAGGGTCCTATTGGCCATGGTGGATATTCCTGTGGCAGAAGCAGAGCTATGGCTGAGGTGCCTGTTAGCTGTGCTGGATATTCTCGAGGACATACACCAAGACACAACAATGGGAATTCACCAATTGCTTTGAATGAGGGTTTTCGCGGTGGAGATGAGGTTAACAAGAGCAGAGAAATGGCTGAGGGGCCTGTTGCCCATGGTGGATATTCTCATGATCAAACACCAAGAAAGAATGAGTCAGTGCACCCTAGGTGGGCTCAGCAGAGTCCAGAAGAGGAAATGAGTAGGGACCACAAGGGTCCTGGAATGAAAAGAAATGACAATGGTGACATGGATGCCTTGTTCCTTCTTGACTTACTCTATAAGAAGATGGCTAGTGTTGGAGAAGACCCAAGGTCTCCTAGTCATTTGAGGCCAACCGTTATGGATTCTGTTGTGCAGAGGGTTGGTGGTAGCAATGGCTCTTTTGGAGCAAGCACTCATGACAATTGCCAGTTGGAACTATATCATGATTATATGGAACAAACAAATATGTTTTCCAATCATCAATCTACAAGTGAACCATCAATCTCTCATGATGAGTTTTTGGGTTCTAACTCAAGAACAGAGGTATCTGGGAACAAATCGAACAATGAAATCCAGGGCTTCAGATTAGGAGTAGATGTTGGTCATGAAAGAGAGGTCGAGCCTTTATCATATGAAGGCAACATACAGACATCGGCCCTGCTTGATGAAGAACAAGGCTTGCTTGAGGCTTATGGTGGATGCCGACAGAGGTTGGCAGAAGCTGAAAGCCTGGCATCCATGACCCCTGTGAAAAGGTGGGCATTGAGAAAAGAAGCCATGAAGCAGCAACAATCCGGCAATCACTCAAAGTCTAAGTTCTTCCCTGATTTGAGCCCCTCTAGTAATGTACTGAACTCGAGCCATGAAGTCGACATATCATTGACTACAACTGAAGATATTCAACAATATGCTGCTACCTGTGGAAATGACCAATGGAGGGTGGAGCAAAATGTGATATGTGGAGATGATCAATGGAACATTGATCAAGGTGTGACCGAAAGGAACATTGCAGAAGGTTCCATTGACCAAGTTGTGACCTTTGGAGTGGATCAAAGGAGCATTGCACAAGGAGTGACCTCTGGAGAGGATCAATGTAACATTGATCGAGGCGTGATCTCCGGAGGGGATCAATGGAACAATGACCAAGGTGTGACAGCTTATGGCGAGCAACATTGGGGTGTGAATAATGGAAAGGACCAACGGAACAATGATCAAGGTGTGACAGCTTATGGTGAGCAACATTGGGGTGTGAATAATGGAAATAACCAACGGAACAATGACAAAGGCCTTACAACCTGTCGAGACCAACTGTGGCGCGTGAACTATGGAGAGGACTACTGGAGTGCTGAGCATATCAACAACCTGAATTCTGAACTGCCAGCATCTATGCAAGAACATTGCGGCGAACAATTGGAAGCTAGGATACATGTAAATGAGGGTTTGGGTCCTCTCAAATTATCAACAGGAAACATAAAGACTCGTTTAGGACCTCCCAGATTATCACCTAGAAACATAAAGACTCGTCTGGGACCACCTATGAAATCACCTGGCAGTGTGAAGATGCGTTTGGGGCCTTCTCCAAATGAGCCTCATCTCAAGATCTCAGGTTGCAAACCTCGAGAAAAATACAAATCTCGGATAATAAAAATAAATGGTTTCAGTGAAAGCATTCATCCTAAAGGGGATGGTTTTATAAAAGTTAAGACAGATGCTGGAAGCATTCATCCTCATGGGAAGACTCTTCCAAATGTTAAGAAAGGTGATTTTAGGGGAACCATTCGTCCTGAAGGGGATAGTCTTTCAAAAGTTAATGTGGAAACTGCAAGGAAAGAGCCCTCTGAAGACTCTACGGAGTTCAAGCAGCTGATAGATGACGCCTTTATTAAGTTCGTTAAAATTTTGATTGAGAACCCAACTCAAAGAAGACAAATCATGGAAGGAAGAGGAGGGAAGTGTTGTGTCTGTGCCAGGTCTGTCATCCAAGTCGTTATTTGTTTTTAAGTTTAAATTTCAACTCTAACTTAAAGCAATTTCATATCTGATAGAAATGCTTCTAGGTTTGATTTTTAAGTTACAGTTCTTCCTGAACAAGATATATAGCTAAACTTTGATTTTGAAGTCTGGGTTATCTTGGGGGCAATTTCCGAAATTGGATCTGTTTTGGAGGTTTTGACGTGAAACCTTTAAATGTCAAGTGGGGTTAAAGGGTTTGAACTTTGGGATGATGAGAGTAGATCTGTTTTGGAGGTTTTGACATGAAACCTTTAAATGTCAAGTGGGGTTAAAGGGTTTGAACTTTGGGATGATGAGAGTAGGTTCTGGGTATCTAGATTCCATGGCCTCTGGTGCGATGTAAACTGCCTTTGACAGCCCAAAAGACGATGTAAAAGGTTGGTGGAAAGTGAGAACAATGTAAAAAGAGAAACGGACATTATCTCTTCCCCTCAAAGTGCGAGATTTTAAATTTTAGCTGTCTGTGACCTCTTGGGGTAATCAAATTGTTGAGTATGCATCTGGAACCTGTTAGGAATGAGTTGGCATTTTCTTTGCTCGCATAATTGGTATTGAGTTCCCTGTAAGTGGATTGGAAACAAGGGAAAATGCTGTTAAATGGACAACGCCAACTGTTTGGCAATATAATTGACATGAGAGCATAGAAAACTCATATTCATTATGATGCCTGCATGAATAGTTTTCCTTTGTTTGGTGACTCTAGATATATGCGTTCATTTATTATCAGTCTGTTAGATTTCCCTCTCCCTTGCCTTCCATCTCTGTCTAGTGAATTTTTATCTATTCTCTGGTCCATGTATCATGAAGTTGAAGCACCTTGAACCTTGAACATTGGTAGTAGATATTGAGATATGATAGTAAAGGGTTTACCATCCCCTTTCAGTATTCTGAACTACCTTCATGTTAGAAATCCCTCTGCGGTAATCTCTCTCTCCCTCTTTGTTTTTGTTTGACTGGCAAGTCTTCATGTGTTCAGGTTCTATTGATCTTTGTGTTTTATCTAATATATCTGCCTGAGAAAATATTGGGGTAGCATTCTGATGGTAGTGAGTTACTGATATTGTAATGAAATACTGAAGATGGAACTGTGTTTGAATTAACTATTGTGGAAGAACTTTTGTTAGATTTTTTTTGTTGGGTTTGTTTGGTGGGTAAGCTGGGAAGGTTGTTTAATTATGATTTGGTGCTGTAACAGTAGTGCAAAATATATCTTGCTTTTAAAGGATTATATGTCTTTCATTACTATCTCAATAAATTATAAATTTGGAAGGTTGTAGAAAATGTAGAAGCATTGGTGTTTACTAAAGATCTTCAGCCCTAGTTCATCTTGTAGCTACATATGGAGAAAAAGGCATTAGGTCTTTAGAACTGTTGCCATAAAAAATTGTCATAACTTTAGTGTCTAAGTTACCCTCTCCCTTGTCTGCCACCTGGGATTTACTACTGTTTTGTTTCCTGTTACTAGAAACTTGCTGTTCCCACTATTTATAGGATTGGGATTCCTAAACATCTATGCATTCATTCTCTGCTTTTGTCATCGACTTCATAGGTCACCATTGACATAATCGATTAATGAATTGTTGCAATTTTGGAGGGGCCAGTGCTTGCCGGTGTTGCACTTTTTTGTTTCATTTCATGGAATTTCTATTTGAATGTGAAAAATAGATGGGTTATATAATCATATGGGTAACTGAAAGTTGGAAAGCTGAGTTGCACGTTTTGTCAGAAGTTTGCTGGCATGTGAATCCACTCTATTTTGTTTGATTTGCATTAAAGTTCAGTTTGATATGGAAATCTCTGTGGTCAGTGGTGATCTCTGTTTGAGAAACTTGAAATACAATACCAGTCATATTAAGCTGTATAAGATAAACACTATAGCACTTGTATATTTGACCAAAAGAACTTTTCAAATCATTTGAAAGTCTAGTTTGCTCACAAGGTTCAAGTACTTGTTTGGGTAATTACTCATGTGAGGGTCAATATTTTCTGAGATGTTCAACAATAGGAGTTCTGGTCATTGTTTTTACTTGGTGTATTATTTGCCGGAGTATAGCTGTAGCAATTGGACAATACAAATAACTTGGAGAAGCAGAAGTGAGTTGGGTGATTTCAGCTTAGAGAGCTCGTTTAAGAAAGCATGCTTGTTAATAGCTGAACTTCATGCATGAACCATAACATAAGTCCATGAGTCACTAGCTGCAGATTTGTTTCTAATTTGCAAATCATTAAGTTGGTGTTCATCTTTCACCCATTGTCCTGCTGCATAATATTACTGAATTAATATGGGTAGGCTTCAACAGAATTTCTTAGCTGCACTTTAGTCACAGGCTCCATGGTCTACGTAATCAATGAGGGTTTAATGGAAGCTGAACTTATACTACATGAGTCCCACCTAGGGATATATATCTCATTCACCTCATGTACTCCATCATAATGTTGCAATGACATAGTTGTCCTATGTAGTTGGTAGGCTTCATTGGAAGGCGTGAATGATCACTGAAATCTTTTTCCTGTTGTATCAGCAATAAAGAGTTTGTAGAAACGGCAACCATAGCAAGGCATGCCTTCAGCTCACCAAAGATTGGTTTCAGAGCAGAGCACTTGGGCTTTCATAAAGCACTTTGTGTGCTCTTGGGATGGGACAGTGCAGCAGTCTCGAATGGTAGGTGGGTTCAGCAGAAACTGCCAGATGAAAAAGCCTTGGCTCTGAAGGAGGACCTAGTTATCTGGCCTCCTGTTGTTGTCATACACAATAGTTCCTTGGCAAATGACAAGCCTGAAGGTGGAAGGCAGACGGTAAAGTTTGAAGGTATTGAGGACGTATTAACAGGCAAGTGTCATTTCATCACTAAGGATTTTTGTTTTTCACAGTAATGTTATGATTTTTTGGGATCTTATAGATTGACATTTCCACCTTTTTTTTAAAGTATTGTTTTTTTTGAAATTATTGTTTTTTTTGAAATTATTGTTTCTTCTTTTATTGATTTGTTCACAGCATCAAAATGATTTGCTAATACCAGTACAAGTGTACAACCTTCAGGAAGGGGGAATAATTTTCCAAATCTTAAAGTATTGATCATGGGCCTCATCTATTAGTTTTTCAATATGAATAAGTCTTGATGGTTGTCTGTAGGCTCTCTACTCGGGCGTTCTGTGCACTTGCGTCTTTACATTTCAAAAACCAATTTGATGCCTCTTTTAAACACTTTGGATAGTTGGTCATTCTGGTTGGCCACATGTTGGTATTTTTGTATAAAAGGTTTTTTCTATTTGCTTGATCTATTTTTGTTCTTTCTTGTTATGGTTAGTTTATTCCACTAAATTGCAGGGATGGGATTGGTTGGGGGGAAGACCAATGTGTACTGTGGGAAACCTGCTGATGGGAGTGTCATGGTGGTGAAGTTTAAGCCTACGTTTTCTGGTTTGCAAGAAGCAGAAAAGCTTCACAAGTTTTTTGCCGATAACAAACATGGGAAGGCTGAGTGGCGGGATACCAGTTCTGTTTGCCTCAGCAACAGCAGCAATGCAAAGCAAGATCTAGAGCCTGAAGAAGCAAATTGTCTCTATGGTTATTTAGGAAATGCAGAGGATTATGATTTACTTGACTTGCGAACCAAGAAACACTTTGGGGTGAAGAGCAGGAAACAAATCAAGGCTATTGCAAATGCCTGACTAAGAATGGGTCAATGACAGTAACTCGTGTTAGTATATGTTTTACTTCTAAGGAAAAGCCCTTCTGGGTTGATTGAATTTTGTAAATGTCAAGAATGTGGCTCAAGGAGTGAGCTGAGCTAGTATTACTTTTTGAATACTAGTAATACCAGTTGCTCAGCGGTAGACCACCAGTTACTCTGTTTTGTGAGCTTCTATTGTGGTGGGTTTCTGCTTATGTGAGGGGTGCTTAATTTCCTGTATGCATTTCTGTATGAAATTTTTGTCTCCAACATATCAAACCCTCAGAAGCGAAAGGAGAAGGCCAAGAGAAATTGTCGGTATAGTAGATCCTATCCTATTCATAATGGGGTATAGACCTTCGACACAGTGAGGCTTAATTTTCTTCTTGGAGTTCTAGCTCACCATGCTTCTAGTGAGGCTTAAAGTAACCTGGTTGAACTCATGCATGACTTTTCGTCTCCGCATTGCAAATGATGAGCATTCATCATTTGTGGAGGCTAACGTCGGCTGGTGATAGGCTGTTGCTGTCTTGCTTACACAAATAAGGACACAAGTATATTTGGTATTGGTGATAATCTTAAAAAGTTTCTTTTCATTTCCAAAATCAAGACATATAATGACTATAAGTTTCGAAATTTATAAGAGCAAGTTCTAATTGACCTCTATAGTCCATTTAAAAAACCGTTGCATGTAATCATAGGAAAGAATAATGAGGTTGCAAAATGATAGCCAAGAAAATCAGAATTATACCATTATACTCTCCAATGAAAAAGACACATAAAAAGGCTCAGAGTCTCACAATTAAGGGTTATATGAATTGAAACTTGTCCTAACATGTTCATTATGTAGTCTCAAGCCATATCTACTACAAGTACGTCTGTATCACATAAGACTCGATTAACCAAAGAATGTTATGCTCATCATCTCAATTTAATGATAATCTTAAGCCATGATTTCAGAAGATTAATTTAATCCCAAACTTGTTAAGGGCTCCTATAACAAAAAAACCAAAAGCAAAATAAAAACATAATTTTTTTTGAAAATGTGAACAGTAATTAATTAATTTTTTTATTTAAAAAATGAGCTGACAAGTTGCTACTCTCCCAACTTAAAATAAACATTGTTCCCAATGTGATGATCAATAGCAAAAGATAACAGACAAGTTATTAAAAGTAAGAGTGAGTAGGAAAGAGTGCACCTGAAAGAATAGACGTTTATGAGCAGGACCATGCAACTTGTTGGTGACCGAAACAGAAAATAAAACAAACTAACTGGAACATAATGTTACAATTTACAAGGAGTGGACTTAGAGTCCAGCACATCAATCTTCATAGACAAGATTTTCTAGAGAGATAGTTTCATCCTCTAGAACAATATTGTCCAAAAATGGTTTCAAACATATTACCATTTTTTGGATCCTCAACTTCAATAGCACCAAAAGAGAAAACTCTTTTAACCACAAAAGGACCTGTCCACCTAGAACGAAGTTTACCAGGAAACAAATGCAATCTAGAATTATACAAAAGAACTTTGTAACCAGGTTCAAAAGTTTTCCTCAGAATTTTCTTATCATGAAAAATTTTCATCCGTTCTTTGTAAATCCTAGAATTTTCATGCTTCATTTCGAATCTTTTCTAGCTTGCTGAGCTGAAGTTTCCTAAGAGAACTTGCATCATTTAGACCAAAGTTGAATGTCTTAATAGCCCAGTAAGCTTTGTGTTCCAATTTAACAGGTAAGTGATAAGGTTTTCCATATATTAATCTATAAGGGGACATGCCAATTGGGGATTTATAGGCTGTACGGTAAGCCTAAAGTGCATCATTTAATCTTAAAGACCAGTCTTTACGGTTTGGATTTACAATTTTTTCTAAAATTTGTTTAATCTCCCTATTAGCAAATTCAACCTGTCCACTAGTCTGTGGGTGATATGGGGTAGCTACCTTATGAGTAACTCTATATTTCTTCATCAAGGCCTCAAAAAGCTTATTACAGAAGTGTTTACCCCCATCACTGATAATAGCCCATGTTGTCCCATGTCTAGAGAAAATATTTTCTTTCAAAAATTTCAAAACAGTTTTATGTTCATTTTTCCGACAAGGAACTGTTTCAATCCATCTAGAAACATAATCAATACTAACCAAGATGCACAGATATCCAAATGATGCAAGAAACATAAAATCAATGCCCAACAATCAAATATCTTAATGACCAAAATAGGATTCAAAGACATCATATTTCTATGACTTATTGCTCCTAACTTTTGACAACACTCACATGTGCGACAATATGCATTAGTGTCCTTAAACAAAGTTGGCCAATAAAAACCACATTGCAAAATTTTAGCAGCTGTTTTCCTAACAGAAAAATAGCCACCACATGCTTCATCATGGCAAAAAGAAATCACATCATGCACTTCATTATTATGGACACATCTCCTATAAATCTGATCAGCACAATACTTAAATAAATAAGGATCGTCCCAAAAGAAACTTCGTACCTCCACCAGAAACTTTTTTCTATCTTGTGCATTCCAGTCCGAAGGGATTTTACCAGTAACAAGGTAATTAACAATATTAGCAAACCAAGGTAACTCAGATATAGCAAAAAGTTGCTCATCAGGAAAAGAATCATTAATAGGATGCATGGCTGGTTTTTCATCAAGAACCAATCGAGATAAATGATCTGCCACCACATTCTCTACTCCCTTCTTGTCTTTGATAGTGATGTCAAATTCTTGGAGTAGTAGGATCCACCGAATGAGTCTAGATTTTGCATCCTTCTTGGTGAGAAGATACTTCAAAGTTACATGGTCAGTAAAATCAACAATAGGGGATCAAACAAGGTAAGCACGAAATTTATCCAAGGCAAATACTACAGCAAAAAGCTCTTTCTCAGTTGCTGAATAATTCATTTGAGCACTACCTAGAGTTTTACTTGCATAGTGAATGACATAAGGTTTCTTATCTTTTCTTTGCCCCAAAACCGCCCATATTGCATAATCACTAGCATCACACATAATTTCAAAAGGCAAATTCCAATCAGGTGGTTGTACAATAGGAGCAGAAGTTAACATCTTAATTAACCTTTTAAAGGCAATTTGACAAGCATCAGTCTAAACAAATGAGGTATCCTTAGATAAAAGATTACACAAAGGTCTAGATATGGCACTGAAATCCTTTATAAATCTCCCGTAAAAACCAGCATGTCCTAAAAATGATCTAACATCTTTCACACTCTTTGGAACATGCAATTTAGCAATTAATTCAATTTTAGACTTGTCTACCTCAATTCTTTTAGCAGAAACAATGTGACCAAGAACAATTCCAGAAGAGACTATGAAATTACATTTTTCCCAGTTAAACACAAGATTTTTCTCTTCACATCTTATCCGCACTTTTTCAAGATTAGACAAGCATTCATCGAACGAATCACCAAAAACAGTTATATCATCTATAAAAACTTCAACATATTCTTCTACCATGTCACAAAAAATACTAATCATGCATCTTTGAAATGTGGCAGGAGCATTACACAAACCAAATGCCATTCAACGAAAAGCAAAAGTGCCAAAAGGACATGTAAAAGTAGTTTTCTCTTGATCATCAATGTCAATTTCAATCTGATAATAACCTGAGTAACCATCCAGAAAACAGTAAAACTCATGACATGCAACCCTTTCTAAAATTTGATCAATGAAGGGCAAGAGAAAATGATCTTTCCTAGTTTAAGAGTTAAGTTTCCTGTAATCTATGCACATGCACCAACTAGAAACAACCCTAGTAGGAACCAATTCATTTTTATCATTTTTCACCACAGTTATTCCAGATTTCTTAGGTACAACCTGTGTAGGACTAACCCATTTACTATCAGAAATCGGGTAAATAATGCCTGCATCCCATAGTTTCAAAACCTCAGTTTTAACAACTTATTTCATTGTTGGATTTAGTCTACGTTGTGGATGCCTAGATGGTTTAGCATCCTCTTCCAAAATAATTTTATGCGTACAAACAAGAGAGCTAATTTCCTTAATATCAGCAATAGACCAACCAATGACAGATTTATGAGCGTTCAAAACATTCAACAACTTACCTTCCTGCTCAAATGTAAGAGAATAAGATATTACCACAGGAAATGTGTCGTTCGGACCTAAAAAGGCATGTTTCAAACCTGCTGGAAGAGGTTTCAGCTCCACTTTTGGTATCTCAACACTTGATGGTTTGCTCTCAATTTGTGGTCGCAGCTCCTCAAACTTGGGTGTCCATCTATTTACTTCCTGGACCTGAAAAGAGTCGAAGCATGAACTTATTTCAACAATGTTATGAGAATTTGAATCATATGAATTTGGGAGAAAACTTTCTAATGCATCAACAACATTATCTCCTTCACAGGGGGTTCATTATCAATAATTCTTCCATTCTTAAGCGAAAGAGAGTCAGTATGTTCAAATATTTCAACTGAATTGACACGTTTGAGATTTGGTTCAGTACTGGAAGGAGACCCATGAAGGGTCGTTATATATATATATATATATATATATATATATATATATATATATATATATATATATATATTATCATTGCTAGCCATGCGGGCCCCCACTTTAGAAGTAAAGCGGGGCAATAGTAGTCTTATCAGGTTCTGACTCTAGCCTGAGAGGCTCATTGTCATAGTGGAATCTCTCTTCCATGAAGGGTCGTTTATTACTTAGTAGCCTCCGGAAGGCTTCGACCCTAGTCTAGAAGACTCTCCGTCATGATGAAACCTCTTCCCCAATTTTTAGCATTGATTTTTAAACCAATGAGATTGGCAAGTGATGTTTGGTTTTTCTCGAAAGGATTATTTGAGATTCTTTCCCAACGTGGCGTGCACATAAATTTTCTGGAAAATTAAAGGTAGAGCATAAATCGATTATTTTTTCGCGTTTGGATATTCTTTTGTCCACTCACTCTAACATCCTGATTTTAAATGTTTTCACTTGGGCCATTCGTTTTCAAATGCCCAGTGTTGTAGAGATGCTGAGAGGAGGTCGTGCGTACAGAAGACGAGACATAGACAACTAATCCGCTGACACTAGAAATTTTTCATTACCGGAATCAGTAGTTTGGCCGAGGAAAAATTTTCGTCGGCCAGTTAGCCAAATTCGTCGGCTAAGATCTTAGCCGACGAGTTGTCATCGGCTAAAATGTCGTCGGCAAAGACTCGTCGGCTATGACTTTAGCCGATGAAATAAAAGTCGTCGTCGGCTATAGTGTCACACTTAGCCGACAACATATTTTTCAATTATTCGTCGGCTAAAGTAAGACTTTGGCCGACGAAATACATTGTTGTCGGTCTCAACCTAAGACTTTGGCCGACGAACTGTAAATATTTCGTCGGCCAATTTAAAACACTTTAGCCGACGAAATGTACTATAAATCGTCGGCTAAATATTTTAAAAAATTAAAAATTAAAATAATATAGCCGACGAAATATAATACATTTTGTCAGGTTAAATACAACTATAGCCGACGAAATTTACCATATTTCATCGGCTAAACGTTGAAAAAAAAATAAAAAATACTATAGCCGACGAATTATGGTAAATTCAGATATCAGAAGCCAACACCACTCATATTCCCTGAACTGGAACTCAAGGGGGGTACTAGAACGTTCGTTCCCATGTGTAGTCCAGTGGGTCCGTAACTCGTTCTTCCACTCCTTGTACCTACAGATACGACAAAAAAATTATAAATATTATTAATTACACATAATTTTGTTTTTTCATTAACTTTCTAACGTACCTTCCCCCATGCACAACGTCTGCCCAGGTGTTCCTCAGGTGCTGGGGAACGTCAAACCACACCTGCATTAAAACGTTTATTAGTTTAGTTTTTCATAAATCCACAATGTAATAAATAATGTTAATTGTGAATTTTTTATATTTACCGACATTGCGTTGTGTAACAAATTAATATATATATATATATATATATAAATAGTACTATAGTATAGTACTACTTAATATATATATATATATAACAACTTCATATATATTATCAAATTAAAATCGATCAACTCATCAATCACACTTAAAATCCAATAATTCAATTCAAAATCAATATATATAACTCAAATAAAACTCTTATTAAATCAACCCAAAAACAAGATATATACATATATACGTACCTATATATAGCGCCACAAACTAATTTTGGACAGATTTCGACGACACCCAACAATTTCGCCAACCCCCAAACTTTTTCTCCCGTTTTTTTCACATGAGCTGCTGTCTAGATCTGGAAATATAAGGACTTTTAGCCGACGAAATTATATATGTCGTCGGCTAAACTTTAAAAATTTCGTCGGCTATAGTCTGTAAACTATAGCCGACGAAAAAATTATTTTAGCCGACCAAAAAACATTTCGTCGGCTAAAAATCAACTTTAGCTGACGAAAAATTAACTTTTTTCGTCGGCTATAATAGTTATTCTGGTAGTGAACATATAGGCTAAATTTGGAAATTTGAGGTGGGCTAATTCTGAATTTTTATTTTATTCAGAGTATAAGATCAGAAGTAGTATAGTTTTTGTAAATTTTGTTTTAAGAACAGAGGCTCACTTATCTATTATCCTTGTAATCAAGGGCGTAGGGAGAGAGGGGAGAGAGAGTGCAATTGCCCCCTCTCATATTTTTTATTGAATTAAATTTTAAATGTTTATTGTATAATTATACCATAATAATTTTTCTAATTAAGTTTAACAAATCATAATAATGTTGTTTATCTTTTATTAGTTTTAAATGCATGATTTTATCTTCTTTTTTTTAATTTTGTATCATATTCTTTTTTATATTTCTAGAAATTATGTCATACAATTAAAAAGTATAAATAAAGTAGAGCTAAAAATGACAATAATATACAAACCAATATGAAAGGTATGAAAACTCTAAACCGCGGGAAGAGATAAATTAAGTGATTTCGTGAAAATCATATTCACATAAACCCCATATGTCGACAATTCTGAATCAAGGTAAAAGTATCACCGACTAAAATTGCTATGAATTATTTGTAATCCAAATCAACTTAGAAATACGTATTAGTTATTTTAAATTTGTCTCTGTTAATTGCAACTTCTGACTACGTCACTACTTCTAATGTTTTGTGAACATGATTGCAGAGATTGCAATGGGAAATATTGTGAACCGAGTTTTGCACATTGCTAGGGAGGAGGATATTTCTCTCACTGCAGCTGCTATGACTGGGTTTAGCTTATCAATGTTAGTGATGATGTGTAATGCGTGTGATTCCACTGATCCTATTGTGTCATCTCCTCGAGCTACTACCATTTCTCAATATTGGCAACCCCTGCTCAGCCAGTTGCAAAGGTTAATGTGGATGGAGCCTGGAACAACTTGAGTCATGACAGTGGGATTAGAATCATCATTCGTGATCACAAAGGTTCTTCAATTGCAGGGGTGAGCCTTCATTCTAAGCACAACTCTGCCATTGAATCTGAGGCTGATGTAGTTGTCCATGGCCTCATGCTTGCTGCACACAGTAATCTAAGAAGAGTAACTATTGAAAGTGATTGTCAAGAAGTAATCCATGCTTTCAAAAATCCTTCTGCTGATTGCTGTTGGCAAATGTCCCCATATATCCAAAAATCTCTCCTTCTCTTGGCTTCTTTTGATGAAGTTGGGTGGAGTTGGATTCCTCGTTCGGCTAACCAAGCTGCAGATGCAGCGGCTAAGCTTGCAAAGAGGAGGTTGTGCTCTGAAGATTGGGTTGATAGATCCCCAACCTCCCTACTGATGGTGTTGCGAAGTGATGGACTCCCTGGCCCCCTTCTTCCTTTTAGTTTTAGCTTGCTGTTGTTGCTTTGTTTTTCCAGTATTCCTTCTTTGTACCGTTCAGTTGTTCTCTGGCCTTTGGTCTTTAATGAAAGTATCAGACCAAAAAAAATGTAGAGTCTTCAGTTTATACTTCTGATAATAAATGTATGTTATTTGTCTTTGGAAATTAGTCTGTTGCTTTTTGAGTCTTCCTATGGTCTATGGCAGTGGAATTGGACTTATTATTTCAAAGAAAGATTAGACTGCCTAATGACTTCTTGATATTTATTTTCTTCGCAGCTTTTGATATCTAGAAGCTGGAGGCTGAAGCATGATGATGCAGGACAAGATGTCACTGATGCAGTCAATGAGCTTATTGAGATATCGGCACTTACCATGAATACACAGAAGAGCACTTGGAGCACATTTCATTCAAGTATATTTTCTCCTAGTCTTGGCTATTAACTTTGCTCGACTGTTACTATTGTTTATTTTCTTCCAAATATAGAAGCTTTTGCAGTCATATCATCTCAATTTTTGCCCTGAAGATATACATACATATGTATACTAAAATTGTTTTAGAGTAGTGTTAATCCAAATTTGCTGAGAGATAATTGTATACTAATCTTATTCACAGAATGTAGTGGTTTTTTGTGACTAGATTCCGCGACCTTACTTTTTGTTTCTTTTTCTCCCACCCTCCTAGCTGTACTATTACTTGAGCCTATTTTATTTCTCAATCCATGTTTTTGTTTTTTCTTTGTTATGTTATGGGTAGTTTCTTCCAACTTAACTGCAGATATAGAATTTGTTATTGAAAAGACCAATATGTACTGTGGGACACCGCTGTTAGTGTTGATAGTATCATGGTGTGAAGTTTAAGCTTTACATTTCTGGTTTGGAAGAAGTAGAAAAGCTACACAAGTTGTAGACCAAAAAAGAAAAGATTCAAAAACAGGAGGATAAATTGTAGCATAAGACTTCATATGCCCTTTGATGAGCACAAGTAACCTTTGGTATCTGTAGACCTATTTTGAGAAACACATGGAAGTGTCTCATCTTCTTTGGAAGTTAAGGAATTTGATACCATAGGCAAAGACAAAGAAGAAGAGTAGTACCCAACCAACATGAGCAAGGACTACTGGTACAAGAAAGTCGTAGTCGTATCCTAGGTACTCCTTAAGGAATGCATCAACTGCCTTTGGTGCTGCACCCGGGATATCGAGTAAGCTCTTATTATCACCTACTTGAGATGTGAAAATGCCATAGATTGTCCAAGCCACTGGGGAACACCAGTAGTACCACCTCCACCATATTGGGATTAGCTGCAACATTAGAGCACGAACTATTTGGTTAATTTGAAATTGAAAATCGAAGCTTAGTCTTTTCATTTCGTCTTAGGACTGCATTTTCTTTACATATCTACTTCTAAATGAAGATTAGTAGTGCTAATGACGTACCGGTCTAGGAATAAGGAAACCAGAAAATAAGTTCCAGAAGCTGAGGAAGAAAGACATAACAATGGCAGCAATCTGGTGTCCAGGAGTTAGGGCAACCACCATCATTCCGTACATTGAAAAGTATGTGAAGCACATGAATATGAAGTAATAGAAATACAAGAACTTGGCCACCTTCCACTGGTATCCAATCATGGAATATAGCAGAAGTGCATAGATGAAGGTCTGTATTGCAACATAAATTGTTTCTATAGCCACCTGCAACTCCAAAAGAATTATGAGTAACGATTACAGAATAGAGGAATGACATAGAAGCATGCACCTATCTATTACCTGAGCAAAGGCGTAAGGCAACTCGGAATACATTCCTGCTGCTCGCTCACGGTAGAATACTGTTCTCTCAATTGCCACAACAGATTGCACCGCAGAAGCATTGGAGGCTCCGAGGAAAAGAACAGCAGCGTAAGTTGCTCCCAACAGGTTAATCAGGTCTTGTTGTTTGTGTCTGTGTACAATACATAGTGATTTAGCTACTTGTGAACTTCCATGTTTTATTTTCAGAGACATGAACATTGACATGAAAAAATGTAGCTATTGTTAAAAGACATGCACATACATCTTGTCTCCTTTTCCCCAAAAGATTACACCAAATAAGATACCAATAACAACTGTCATGAAAAACCGGATTGCATTGTAGTGCGAATTCCTCCAGTAAGACCAGTGTTGTTTCCAGAAGCAAGCCTTGCACTGAGTTAAGAAGCTTTGTGAGTAGCGGGTTGGGAAGTAAATATCCTTGGAACCTAGTTGTGGTGTGCTTAGCTCCCTAATGAGGTCTTGATTTCTCCTGAAAATTAATGAAACATGAAGAGAAGATTCACAACCCACAGCACACAATGGAGATGGTGAAGAGTTGCATATCTTTTCCTTACCTATAGAGGTCCGAATTGGCGTAAACTTCTGCAAAATCAATGTGGAGTTGAGTTTCAACTGCAGTGGAGCTGATTTCTAACATCCATGTGGCAGGATTGTACCCATCTCTAATTTTTTGAACCCCTTGAATACTCTACAAGAGATTTCCAATCATCAATGAAACTTGGATAAGTGTTCACCATCACCATGCTCGTTATAATCATTTGAAATAGGTCACATGAATCCTTGTTTTCCATTTCCTACTACAAGCAATATAACTGTTCGCAATCACGTTGGTCTTCTAGACTCACTGTCTTTATATTTTATTTGAACTAGTATTTCTCTGGCACAGATGCAAGTTTATAATCATTTGAAATAGGTCACATGAATCCTTGTTTTCCATTTCCTACTACAAGCAATATAACTGTTCGCAATCACGTTGGTCTTCTAGACTCACTGTCTTTATATTTTATTTGAACTAGTATTTCTCTGGCACAGATGCAAGTTACTAGTAAACAATTACCTATTCCTATATACTAACTTATAAATCTGGAATTCATTATTTAACCAGTCAAGCATATAAGGAAGAACTCACCTCAAAGTAGTCAACAAGTTTGTGAGAATGAGGACCTAGGGGTCCAGCATAAATAACTCTCCCTCCTCTTTTCATCAAAAGTAGCTGCATAATTACAGCAGCATGTTAAGATAGTTAGACAGCATAGAGTGATACAGATTGCAAGCAGAGCTGGTATAAAAGTTATTGAGCCAAGAGATGAAGCATACCTCATCGAAAGCTTCAAAGATATCTATGCTTGGTTGGTGGATAGTGCACACAACAGTTCGGCCAGTATCTACTGTGTTTCTTACAGCGCGCATAACAATTGCAGCAGCTCTAGCATCAAGGCCCGATGTAGGTTCATCCATACAGATTATGGAGGGATTGGCAACCAACTCTACAGCTATTGTGAGCCTCTTTCTCTGTTCAGTTGAAAGACCATCTACTCCTGGAAGTCCGACTAAAGCATTCCTCTGCGGGTTAAGCTCAACTAGTTCCATGACTTCTTCAACAAACATCTGTATGATAAATGATAAGTTTTGTGAAGCTCAATGTTGTCTAAATATTAATACTTAAACAGAAATATGTTCTCAGCTGGAAACTTGAAATTTTATTACAGTTAACAAGATATATTTGTACATAAAACAATATCATCGAAGTACCTTTCTTGTTTCCTTCTTTACGTCTGAAGCAAGACGCAACCATGCAGAATACAAAATAGATTCATAGACAGTCACATAAGGAGAATGGATGTCATTTTGTTCACAATAACCGCTAACTCGAGCAAATGTAGCTTGGTTTTTCGGGTAGCCAGAAATGCTTATGCTGCCTTCAATGTACCCACCAGTCTTTCTTCCAGATAAAACATCCATCAAGGTTGTCTTTCCAGCACCACTGATTCCTACTAAAGCTGTTAAGACACCTGGCCTGAAAGCACCACTGACATCTTGTAGCAGTTGTAATCTGCTCTCTTCAATCCCTTGACTCTTCATTTCCTGATGGTATGAGAAAGCACAAGTTGGATCTAAAGCTTACATCCGGCATTATAAGCCAGTAAACTCCAACTATAAGAGTTGAAAAAAAAACATAAATATTTCTTATAAAAACAACTTGATCTATGCATTTGGTTGCTTAATCTCCTAATTTATATAAATAGCATGGTTTATGGAATGAAGTCTTACAGAAGGCATATCCACATAGTAATTAACATGGTCAAAAGCAAGTGAAAGAGGCTGGAAGGGCAACACCATTCCTCTTCGAGTTTCACTGTTTGAAGAACTCATGCTTGAGCTTGTAGTCCCTCTGGTATTGCTCACCGGAGTATCAGTGCCTACATATAGAGATAGCAAATGATAAAATTTAGAACACGGTAACTAATAAGCTATTATGCACTAGTTAACACGTAACATATCCATCACTGTCATCATCACAATAAAATATCATGGACACCAAAGTAGGAGAACAAATAGCATAAGGCACACCAACCATCTGAATTGGTCAAGTGCTTCTTAGTATTGTGATCAGAGTGCTCATCTGAAATTACTGCTTTAGAATCAACAAGTGCTGAAAGAGTACAGGAAGAGCAGAATGAGTGGAGGGTTCCTAATTTAAAAGAACAGCAAATTACTAAATGAAATAGTGAGAAACATACGCTTCAAAAATGTCAGTGCAGCAATGAAAAGAACATTGAAAAGAAGAGAATATGCTAAGAGTGCTCCAATGCAAATCCAATACCAATATTCGTCTACAAACAGTCCTCTTTCCTTGAGGAGGGTCTTTCCAACTGTGGGTTGGCTAGAACCATTTACGGGCTGTGACACAAGAAGATGATACTTATGCAATAGCAAAGAAGAAAAAAGAGAGCCAACTGATTCAATAGTAATATGAAGGAGTTACTTCCTCTCAGCTTTAATGGGTCTGATAACTTACACTGCTCCACCTTTTATCAAGAAACTCATTGATGGCAATGGCATTTTGTCCATACATCATGGGAGAAATATAGTAGCCCCAAATCATCCATGGTTTAATGTCGTCTGCACAAATAAAAGTAGCATATGTTTCTGATATTTTCTAAAAGAATCATGAACAGATTACGATTATGTAAGTTTTGTTTTGGTTTAAGATGTGAACATGTTGGTCAACATATAAATATGTGGCAGATGTACTTAAAGTTCAAGTAAAGGAAACTCCCAAGTTCCAAAGAAGGAAATTACCTTTGGCAACTATAAAACCTCCAAGCACAAAGACGAGTAGCAAGGTAAAGGTTCCAATTGTTTGTGCAACAACTTCTGTTCTTCCTGCAGCCGCAATGAAACGGAAGAGAGAGAGAGCCATCTGATGAACTCCAAAGAAAGCCAGGAACTGTTTGAAAAACCTGAAAATAATATAAGTCATCAACAGGAACAGATAAATAAATAAATGCACCAAGACTACAGAAATTAGTACCTACCTACTTGCAGCAGGTGCAAAACCAATGGTGTAATAAGTAAGAATGATCCAAATGCCTGACTCCATTACTGAAATAGGAATTCTGAGGAGCCAAAGGGGCAAGCCAAAAGCCCACCCCGGATAGAACAATGCATCTCTCTGTTTATAGAACACAGGAAGCCTGAAAACTGTCATGGCAAGCTCTGCCATCCCATTAAACATGACATTGATGAGACTGAAAAACAATGCACCCCAAAACTTTGCTGCATCTTGTATTTGACCAGCTTTCATTTCTGTTCTTAGGAACACAGTCAATGCGATGATAGCCATGATTGTTATCTGGGTAGTCTTAAATATGTATACAAATGAATTGCGCTTCATCAGTAGCCATTCCCTTGAGAAGCATGCCTTGAAGAGTTCCCAATTAGAGATTCCATACTTTTCTCTCAACAAAGCACCAGGATGGGATCTAGACTTATCATAAGGGACTCTTAGCTCTTCAGAAAGCCTTTGGCTAATATAAAAGGAGTTGAAAGCTTGAGAAAACTCTGGTACGGTGATATATTTGTAAGGTTGATTCCTTTTAAACCAGTATTGTTCTTGATCCTTCTTGGACGTTACTTCTTGCAAAAAGTCTGCGACCCCTTTCCTCTGGGCGCACTGGAAGCCCATATGTTCAAAAAACTCAAGAACATTCTCACAGGAACCTTGATAGACGATTTGACCCTCTGAGAGTAGGATAATATCATCAAATAGGTCAAATGTTTCTGGTGCAGGCTGCAGGAGAGAAATGATCATTGTTACGTCCATAATATGAGCCATCTGCCCCATGTACCTGACAATTTGAAATGTGGTGGAACTATCCAATCCTGTTGATATTTCATCCATGAAAAAGGCTCTTGCTGGCCCAACCAACATTTCACCTACATCCAATGAAAATGATCATGAATCAATCCTCACTGACAGCTTAAACATAGAACAATCCCTCCTAAAAGTTAACATGTTTACTTGGATTAATTCAATGATGATACAACCTAAGTAGCATAACTGCATGCTATCTAAAAGAAACAGATATCGATAGGCGGCACCTAAACTGTCATATCCAAAAAAATGGAAGCTGTTTTGATTTTCGTTCTGTATACATGTTTGTAGTGTAAATGTGTGTGTGCGTCTGTGTGTCTGAGAGAGGAAGTCATCTAGAAATATTGTACATTATACAATTTGAAGCATTCAGTAACCACACATGTTGGTTAATATTTCATTGCTTTCTTATATGTTCCCTCTATAGATGACAATGTAAAAATTCCTTTTAGATTGATTCATACATACCAGTAGTTACACGCTTCTTCTGCCCTCCGGATATTCCCCGCCGCATGTCATCACCCACCATAGTATCAGCACAAATATCCAATCCAAGTATCTGTTAAAGAATCAGCAGTTGTTATGCTTGGCAAGCAAGAGATGAAAGAATTTATTGGTTTCTTGTCTGGCAAGCAAACCTTGAGAACATAATCTGTCATCAAACTACTTTTCTGGCCAGCCACTGCTGTGGCTTTCATGAATGCATCAATCTCAGGATCAGGCTGTATGCCTCTGTGTTTCTCACGCCTTGAAGCTTCTGCCAGCATTTCATACCTGCTTCCAACTCCCAGGCACCGTCCAGAGAAATCCAGAGTCTCGCGTACTGTCATCTCACCATAGTGAAGATCATGTTGGCTAATATATGCACTAGTTCTCTGAGGAACAAATTCGGAGAACTCATGACCACAATAGGTAACTTTTCCTGTTACCTGTTCACCCAAAGTACCAGCAAGGAGACATGAAATTGGAGATCTAGAAATGCAATCAGAGTAAGAGAGAGGGAAGTAAAGTAAGACAGACCCTTAAATCATCATCAAGTTTTCCAGAAAGTGCTTTTAGAAATGTTGTTTTTCCTGAGCCAGGAGGTCCAAGAAGTATAGTCATTCTGGAAAACAAAAAACAATAAATCAAATGTGAACTTCAGAACCATAGGTAAGAATAGATTTTACTTTGCAGATAGTATATGCGGAATTCGATCTTGAAAGCTTGTATACTGTCTATAGTGAAACAATACTATATGAAGATTTCAGATATGTTACCTTGCTGGTCTCGCTATTCCACTTACATCTTGTAGTATCTTCACTACCCTTTTCTTCGATGAAGAGAGCCTGCATAGTCCTAGAATCCCCTATAGAAATTGGAAACAACAAAGCAAAAAGAAATAATCACCTTTAGGAAGTAGATACATTGCATAAGGAAGAATCTGCAGCAACAACTCTTAAATTTTGAACTTCACATTATGCAATTTGAAGTTTTCTACCTACCAAGTACTAGAAGATACTTCTCTTTCCGAAATCTAATTTCATTTAAACTAACTAATTGTTCCATTCTTAGTGACTCAGGAATTTTGAGGTTAGAAATTGTACCTCTATTGCATTTAAGGTTGAATTGTACAGAGTTGGAAGTGCTCTGGTCCCAACATATGCATCTCCCTCTACTGATAATTGCTGGAATCTCACTTCAATCTTTGGAACCTCAATTCCCACCCTATTTTTAAAAACAAAACTAGGTAATGAATGTCAACAAGTCACTGAATCAAACCTCAAATACTTTTGAACTCTCTTCAGTGAAAGACGGTTGCCTACTGATCAATCTCTATGTATATATAAACGTGAAAAAATATTTGGGAAAATTCTAGTGGTGAGCCTAATGAGCAAACTGGGAGTTCCATACAGAATCACTCCTACATTGAATAGATCTATGTTTAATTATAAGGATCCAAGCAATTATCAACATAATTTCCTAGTATAGCTTAACCCATAGAATGAAATGAACACATCAGACATGAACACCCTAACCTGTCAGTCCTGTCCCTGAGGTTCCTGAGAAACTTCTCATTATCTTCCTCAATAACCTTTAGTATGCTATCCATCAGCTTCTTCTTATCATCAGCCCCAAGCTTTGTAACATCAACCTCATCATGCACCATCCTTCCATTGCTCATGACCTGCCTCAACATCCCTTTCTTCAACCTCTCATAAGTTGGCAGCCGCTCTATCGCAGCCCACCTCAGCTCTTTCTCCTCCTCTTCCTGCCTCCCACTCCTCGGGAATGCATCTGGCTGATCATTCCACATGTCTTTCATGCTTGTCGCCCTCCAGTTCATGCTACTTCCAGAACGCACCAAGCCTTCTCCTGCCAATGCTGCCGCCATTGCTGAATTTTCCTCAACCGAAAATTCAAATTCTTACTAGTAACTTGAGGGAATATCAAATGAGATCATGTTTTGTTGTATAGGGTGTTTGAAAATACATATTGGTAATGAATGAGTGACAATAAAAAGAACAAAGGGGAAGTATTCACTATTCAGAGTGTTTCTTCAGAAGAGGGCATTGTGTTTATATAGCAGTCTGATTTCTCTCGGTCTTTTTAATCCGAAGAGAGTCTATGCCCCGCATGATTCATATTCTTCACATTGCTGACAGAGAGAAATAGAAAGAGAAAGAGAAGGCGTACGGATGTGGATGAAGCATCTGGTATTTTCATATAGGAAGTATATTGGTTGTCATGGCCCCAAGGAATATGGTGCTTCCGCTTTAAAAACACTAAAGCTTGGATTGTATAAGCATGCAATTCATAGTTACATGCGTGAAGTTGCAGCAAAGCAATTAATTCTTTTCTCCCTTTATCTTTTTTCTTTTGGCATTCTAATTAGTACGTTCATGATCACACCAACTAGGTGCGTGGAAAATATCACATTTACATTCTGCAGTGGCTCAAAGCTAAGTTAGCACTTAGCAGTAAACAGTCGATCTGTCTATGGCTTCATTTTGGTCAACTCCAGAATGAATCAAATTTGATAGCTTTGCTTGGCAACCCAAAGTGGCCACACTCGTCAAAGCCATATGATACTTTCCTGATGAGGTGAATAAGATGGCGGGGTAAAAGAATGGAAAAAAACAAATGATCTTTTGTGTTTTTCCTTGGAAGTAATTTAGAGAGGTAACAAACACCAGCATTAGCAACTATATCTCCGATGAAACAACAGAAAAATTAGGGCTAGAAACTCACAATCACAAGTGACTTTCGGGGAAGACCATGAAGCTGACGGTACAGTAAACTCAAGTTCTATAGGCAACAAGGATCCAGTTACAAAACCTCACCATGCTCCAGCAGTTCAGCTATGGCTAGGATCCATCCTTTTGTTTACTCATGTCTCGTCCCTAGTATCCATTCAATTCAACAAGGCTTTGAACCTATTGGGAACTGGGAAGTATGAAAAATTGAGGAATAATTCAGTGACAAATTCAAAGAAAGTAGGAAACTTCTAGTATAGACTGTCACCTTATTCAAACACACTCTGTGCTTCATTAGGTACTATGCGAATTCCATCTTATCTGGCCATCCTTTGGATCCCAGTAAGCAAATTTTCTTGAGGCGTGACAACAAACACATAGGCACAGAATCGAGTGGACACCATTCATGGACGAAGAAACCTTTGTTATGAATAACACTACTACATTGTTTCAAAATAAAGGAGTTAAAACTACGATCTTCGCATGCTATATTTCAGTTCCATTTGCCAAAGTGTAAATCAACATTTACTTACATGTTCAAATACAGGAGATTCCAAGTTGGGGGATACATCGAGAAGAAACGTTAGTAACTGCCAAGAGCAGCAACTTTGAAGTTCCAAGTGGTTCAGATTATGAAATGTAGGCAGATAATGTAGTAAACCAATGTCTGGAACCTCCAAATTGAATATCAAAGACTCCCCAACACAAAATAGCATTTGCCATGTAAATTGCCTACCAAGTACCAACTACCAAGGAATTAAGAACATACTTACCCCAATATAGGCCTGAAACTTTCAGATATCTGACATTGGGAATTGCTTCAAAAAGTCGATGGATTCGATCAGCATAATCGAGGACGGACTGAGGTTGCTAGCAGCATGCGTCACTGCGATTTTATTCCTTGCTTTGCTTATGGATTTGGCATTCTTCAAAAAACCCCTTCAATATTTGGAGTATCAGCATCACTAAAGATTTTGTGGGAAAACAATTTATTCGTAGACGTTCAGTCAGGGCTGAAGGGCAACAAGAAAAGAGCTTCTTCATTGATTTGAAAATTATAGGATAACATACTCTAACATGTAGGTACTTGAGACTTGGAAAACAGTTTTGAGGTGGGAACAAACACCATGAAGGAAGTCGACAAATGATGTCTTCGTTTATTGATATATCCTTCGGTGGAGACTGTATTCTACTCTTTGCAATGAAAAGGGGTTGAAAATAAAACTTTTTCATCAAATCGGTGATTGGGTCACCTGGTGCGTCGTATACTAGGTTCATAACCGATGAATGCGTGGAAATTCTTGTGTACCGTAAGTAAATTATGTAATCTTACTCATTTATATATTAGAGCAACCGTGCATGTATGTTAAAGTTAATGATTTTAAATTACAATGCATAGTATATTTACACATCCTGTACTCAAGATTTTCCCATAAATTCAACATTGTAATTGAAGTTCTATACCTTTGTTTTTAAAGTCCCCCCCTAACAAACCGCCTGTGGACAATTAGCGGCTAGGCTCTCTGCCTAATTTGTTTGTTTGTTCTATTTTTTTCTGGTGGTGGATTGTTTTATTATCATGAATATGAGAATATAAGAGTTAAGGGTGTTTAAAATGTACGTTTATTGTTCATATTGCTAACTTTTAGAGGAAGTTGTACTAAATTTTAGATTTAAATTCTTTAATAAATGGGTCTCACAAGATTTATGTTGAATAATTCATCCATATTTGGTTATATCAAATATTATTATATAATTGGTGGGGAGCCATGACTCTCTGTTTCTCTTTGTGAAACCTCTCAAACCCTAGCAACTGTCATAGCCTAGGCCAATATCAATGGCGCCAATACCAAGAAGAACCTCATCCTCTGTATCTCCCCTTCCTTTGGAGGCAAGCCAACGTCGTAAAATAACGATTATTGTACCAAAAATCCCTTTTACGAAAGCAGTATACCATATCTTCCCTTCTAACACAGCTCATGATTTTGAAGCATGAGACCTTAAGACACAAAAAAAATTTTACTTTCACCATGCATCCATGGTGGCCAGTGCACAATTCTGGAAGTCGAGCCAGCCCAAAAAGAGCGTGCCTCTAAGCCTTTGAGTGGATCTTTTCTAAACTTGTGGTTCATCGGTGGTGATGGTGGTGGTGGTTTTTTCCAGGTTAAATGGTATCAGTGACAAATCTTTGATGCAGGTGATCTATTTGTTGCAGGTGTGATCAATGTTCTAAAAGGCTTTGCCTTGGACCACCTAGTCCCTACCTAGGCTCTAGGTTGCAACAAATAGTCTCGTTTTTCATCTAGGCCTTTTTAATAGGTTGTGGGCAATTAGGCGGCACCTAGCTCGCCTAAACTCTGTCGCTGCTAAGCTCTCACCTAATTTGTTTTCTTTTTGTGGCGCAGTTGTTATATTATGGGAAGCATGAGAGTATACGAGTTAATTGTGTGTTTAGAATTAGAAGTTTATACGTTTATTAGGGCTGGCTCCGGTCCACTTCGGTTCGGTTTATACCCCAAACCGCGAACCAAACCAATGTTATACTTCGGTTCGGTTCGGTTAGGTTTTTTACTATTCAAGAGGCCAAACCGCAAACCAAACCGCACCTACGGTTCGGTTTTTTTTTCGGTTTTTTTTTTCAAATTGATAATTTTTCATCTTATTATCATATAGTGAAAAATAGTTATAGTTCACAAAGTTGCACATTTATTTACAACCTAATAAACAAATTATACAACATCAGTATGCATATTGTGATTCCGATGACTAAAAGACAAAAATTAAAATTCGACCGTCAGATATGATCATTATGATGAAAGATGTCTGTGGAAAAAAATTCAACAAGATCCGAAAAAGTTAAGGGCTCGATCGAAACGGTCAACCCTGATCCATCGTCACTTATCACACGGAAACACTCATATCTACCTCTATATTACGTATTTTTGTAAAACCTTCTACATGAAAAACACTCACGTAGATGAGACGCAACCGCCCATATAAAAATTTTGGGACATTTACCTTCCAACGATAGGGCTCCCCATAGGGAATAATATAGGTAAATAGGGTTGACCGCTACAATCGGTACCGAGACCTTACCCGAATTACGTGATTTTTTAATCAGAGCTGTATTTCATTATTCCGAACACATCTTATTTCACGAGTTTTTTGATAATTTTGCTTCTATGTAGAGTTGGTTCATAAAGTTGTGCATTTGCTTAAAACCTAATAAACAAGTTATACAACATTAGTATGCATATTGTGATTCCGATGACTAAAAGTCAAAAATTAAAATTCGACCGGCAGATATGATCATTATGAAGAAAGATGTCTGTGGAAAAAAATTCAATTGGATCCGACAAAGTTAAGGGCTCGATCGAAACGGTCAACCCTGATCCATCGTTACTTATCACACGGAAACACTCATATCTACCTCTATATTACGTATTTTTGTCAAACCTTCTACATGAAAAACACTCATGTAGATGAGACGCAACCGCCCATATAAAAAATTTGGGACATTTACCTTCCAACGATAGGGCTCCCCCTAGGGAATAATAAAGGTAAATAGGGTTGACCGCTACAATCGGCACCGAGACGTTACCCGAATTACGTGATTTTTTAACCAGAGCTGTATTTCATCATTCCGAACACATCTTATTTCAGGACTTTTTTGATAATTTTTCTTTTATGTAGAGTTGGTTCATAAAGTTGTGCATTTGCTTAAAACCTAATAAACAAGTTATACAACATTAGTATGCATATTATGATTCCGATGACTAAAAGTCAAAAAAATAAATTCGACCGTCAGATATGATCATTATGAAGAAAGATGTCTGTGGAAAAAAATTCAACTGGATCCGACAAAGTTAAGGGCTCGATCGAAACGGTCAACCCTGATCCATCGTTACTTATCACACGGAAACACTCATATCTACCTCTATATTACGTATTTTTGTCAAACCTTCTACATGAAAAACACTCATGTAGATGAGACGCAACCGCCCATATAAAAAATTTGGGACATTTACCTTCCAACGATAGGGCTCTCCCTAGGGAATAATAAAGGTAAATAGGGTTGACCGTTACAATCGGCACCGAGACGTTACCCGAATTACATGCTTTTTTAACCAGAGCTGTATTTCATCATTCCAAACAGATCTTATTTCACGAGTCTTTTGATAATTTTGCTTCTATGTAGAGTTGATTCATAAAGTTGTGCATTTGTTTAAAACCTAATAAACAAGTTATACAACATTAGTATACATATTGTGATTCCTATGAGTAAAAGTCAAAAATTAAAATTCGACCGGCAGATATGATCATTATGAAGAAAGATGTCTATGGAAAAAAATTCAACTGGATCCGACAAAGTTAAGGGCTCGATCGAAACGGTCAACCCTGATCCATCGTCAGTTACCACACGGAAACACTCATATCTACCTCTATATTACATATTTTTGTCAAACCTTCTACATGAAAAACACTCACGTAGATGAGACGCAACCGCCCATATAAAAATTTTGGGACATTTACCTTCCAACGATAGGGCTCTCCCTAGGGAATAATAAAGGTAAATAGGGTTGACCGTTACAATCAGCACCGAGACGTTACCCGAATTACATGATTTTTTAACCAGAGCTGTATTTCATCATTCCGAACAGATCTTATTTCACGAGTTTTTTGATAATTTTGCTTCTATGTAGAGTTGGTTCATAAAGTTGTGCATTTGTTTAAAACCTAATAAACAAGTTATACAACATTAGTATGCATATTGTGATTCCTATGAGTAAAAGTCAAAAATTAAAATTCGACCGGCAGATATGATCATTATGAAGAAAGATGTCTATGGAAAAAAATTCAACTGGATCCGACAAAGTTAGGTGCTCGATCGAAACGGTCAACCCTGATCCATCGTCACTTATCACACGGAAATACTCATATCTACCTCTATATTACGTATTTTTGTCAAACCTTCTACATGAAAAACACTCACGTAGATGAGACGCAACCGCTCATATAAAAAATTTGGGACATTTACCTTCCAACGATAGGGCTCCCCCTAGGGAATAATAAAGGTAAATAGGGTTGACCGCTACAATCGGCACCGAGACGTTACCCGAATTACATGATTTTTTAACCAGAGCTGTATTTCATCATTCCGAACAGATCTTATTTCACGAGTTTTTTGATAATTTTTCTTTTATGTAGAGTTGGTTCATAAAGTTGTGCATTTGCTTAAAACCTAATAAACAAGTTATACAACATTAGTATGCATATTATGATTCCGATGACTAAAAGTCAAAAAAATAAATTCGACCGTCAGATATGATCATTATGAAGAAAGATGTCTGTGGAAAAAAATTCAATTGGATCCGACAAAGTTAAGGGCTCGATCGAAACGGTCAACCCTGATCCATCGTTACTTATCACACGGAAACACTCATATCTACCTCTATATTACGTATTTTTGTCAAACCTTCTACATGAAAAACACTCACGTAGATGAGACGCAACCGCCCATATAAAAAATTTGGGACATTTACCTTCCAACGATAGGGCTCCCCCTAGGGAAAAATAAAGGTAAATAGGGTTAACCGCTACAATCGGCACCGAGACGTTACCCGAATTACGTGATTTTTAAACCATAGCCGTATTTCACCATTCCTAACACATCTTATATTACGAGATTTTTGATAATTTTTCTTCCATAATTAAAGTCTTTTTCCTTCCTACTACATAATTAAAGTTATTTAAATTCATGAGTTTATTTATTTATTTATTTATTTATTTATTTTCCAGTTTTTCGGTCCGGTCCGGTTTCTACGGACCCCAAACCACAAACCGGACCATACATACCCGGTTCGGTCCGGTTTTTATTTTTCGGTTCGGTTCGTTTTTTTTCGGTTTTCGGTTTCGTATGGCCACCCCTAACGTTTATTGTAGTTTTTACTCACTTTTACAGGAAGTTATACTAAATTTTGAATATATTGTATTCTATAAATGGGTCTCACAACATTTATGTTGAATAATTTATCCATGTTTGATTGTTTTCAAATATTAGAGTACATATAATATATATATCTTTAATTAACAAATCTTTAAAAGAGAAAATCTCCTAGTCCCCGTCTAATCCCCGCCTAGGCTGTCCAAGCGCTAGGCTACGGGTTACCGCCCACCAACCACCTAGCACTTTTTAGAACATTAGGTGTGATGACAATTGACTTTGACATCATTCTGACAAGTTGGTGATGATGGTCTAGTTAAGGAAAAAAGAAATCCCGATGAAGATCTGGGGTGGGACTACTGCAACGACCGTGCAAATCGTCGTTGGTTGTGGGATGATATTCTGATGGATCGAAAATGGGATGACTAAGCCATTATGGAGGCTCAAGTCTGTTGGTTAGAGGCCAATGCTGAGGACCAATGTCAAAGGCTCAAATTTTTTGCTGGTTGGTTGTGTCACTACTGGATTTTTACACATAGTATCAGGACTCACCCCGGATTAACCCCTTTAACCCGAAGTAAATCCTGCAGGGTCCACCTCAAGAGAAATTTTTACCGAAACCCCCTTTGAAATGGACAACCCTTCTTACAAACCAACTAAACACCTCCACACAATATAAGTCAACCCCAACACCTGGAGCCATCATGCTCCCCAAATCGCATCTACACTTCACCAATCAATTCAACTAAACTAAGCTAGCTTAATCAAAGAAAATATACATGGAAGTAATACCTAAATACACATACTAGCGATCGATAGCAGATTATTTGACTATGTCTCGTCTTCTGTACGCAAGAGCTCCTTTCAGCAACCTTGAAACACTTGGCATTTAAAAACGAATGGAACATAGGAAAACATTTCAAAACTTGACGTTAGAGTGAACGAACAAAAAAATAATCAAGGGTGAGAAAATAGTCGATTAGAATGTTATCCCTTTTATTATTCCAAAAATCGTTTATGCATGTCTCGTTGGAAAAAATCTCAAATAAAACATTTTGAAATCAAAACATATCATGCCAATCTTATTGGCCTAAAAGTCAATATTAAAAATAGGGAAAGAGGTTTCACCATGATGAAGAGACTTCCAGACTAGGGTCGGAACATTTAAGGCTACTAAGTAATATGACAACCCTTCATGGTTAAGAGATTCCACCATGATGATGAGCCTCTCATGCCAGGGTCGGAACCTCTAGGGCTACTATTGCTAGCTAGCATTTTATATATATGACAACCTTTCATAGTGAAGAAAACAAAACAAATTTGAAAAGTCATTAAAGGCTCTTTCTCCAGTAATAAATTATGCATCTCATGCATAAGGTACGGTTCCCTAACCATCATCAAAACAATGGCCATAAAACAATCATTTCCAAATATAATCAGCATAAATTCAGCCGACATAACAAAGGAGCTGCCAAAAAGGGAGCAACCCACCTTCTCGGCCCCACCGACTCATTAAATCAATTAAATCATGTTGTTTATAAATTTTTGTAAATATTAGAGCATGCATGTCTTAAAATCAAAAGGTCCACTTACAGACTTAGGCCTTAGCCTGATGAAATCCGGATCCCTTCTCAAGCGATAACTCTTCATCTCCTATCCCACGAACAATATTAAATCTCAATCGCCAAACGAATAAGTATTTAAAATTGGTCATATAGATACCCTCAGCCAAAACTCTCAAACTTAGTCAACAAAAATCCCCAACCTTCGTCCATGGCTTAAGAGTTCTTAAAATATTTCTTAAACCTTAATCGCCAATAACCGATAACCGGAATAATATTTTATTATCCACCGATAATAGTAAACTAGAAAAATTTGAAAACCTAACCAAAATTCCTCCAAAAATTACCAAATCTAAACTATAGACTCCTCTGGATAAATGATGGACAGTGTCATAAGTGACACGTGTCGACTCGACATTGGACAAGACAACACAAATTCTGACAGCTAGATCATAGCCGAAACCCTGTGTTCCTAATACAAGACAGAAGAAATAGCATTCCAAGTTGTGATAGGAAAGCTAAAAAGCATATCCTAACATCCCACCCCCTACAAAAACACTTGTCCTCAAGTGACCAGTATTTGTTAACTAGCAGTCTTGGTTCTAGAAACTCCAAAATCATCAAAATTTAGAAACCTCTCCTTAATTATATCTGCATCCTCCCAAGTAGCTTCCTTTTCAGAAGTTCCAAACCACTGCATTAGCCATTCAACTCCAGCTCCAGCATTTTTCTCAAACATCCTCCTACTCAGTATGGCTGCATGCACCCATTTTGGATTATGTATATCCATAATTGGAGGCAGCTTGTTTGATATTGCAGCAGAGTTATCAATCTTCTCTTTAAGCAAAGACACATGAAAGACATTGTGATTTTGGCTGTTGCAGGCAGTTTCAACTTGTAAGCTACCTGTCCAATTCTTTCAGTAACTAGAAATGGACCAAAATACTTGGGAGAAAGCTTATGCCAAGCAACTGGGTTTGCTGAATGTTGTTTGTAGTGCTAAAGTTTAAGATATACAGAGTCACCTACAATAAACTCCCTTTCTGTATGCCTTTTGTCAAAGTATCCTTTCATTCTGGACTGTGCTACCTGCAAGTTCCTCTTAATGACTGCAAACAATTCATCTATGTTCTTGAGTGCAGTATCTACATGAGCTACAGTTGTTGACCCTGCAAGATAAGGTATGACTGATGGGGGTCGGTATTCATAAAGGGTTTGAAAGGGACTCATTTGCAAAGCTGAGTGGTATGCTGAATTGTACCACCATTCAGCCCAAGGAAGTGTTGTTACCCAAGTGTGTGGTTTTTCTCCTGCAACACACCTCAAGTACTGCTCCACTGTCCTATTCAAATTCTCAATTTGACCATCAGTTTGAGGGTGGTAAGCTGAGGACTTTGTCAACTGAATTCCTTGTAGCTTGAAGAAATTTTCCCTAAAAAGACTCATGGACACTGGATTCCTATCAGAAATAATATGTTCAGGCATGCCATGTTATACAAAAATTTCCTTCACAAACGGATGTGCCACTGAGGCTGCAGTATATGGGTGTGTCATTGGTATAAAGTGAGCAAATTTAGTAAATATGTCAATTACTACCCAAATTATCATCTTTCCTTATGAAACTGGTAAACCATCTATAAAATTAATGGACATACTAGCTCAAGCTTTCTTAAGGATTGGATTTGATTGTAGTAAACCATGTGGTAATATAGCCTCATAATGGTTAAGTTGACAAGTGTGACAAGCTGCAATGTAAGTTTGAATATCTGACAACATACCTGGCTATGCAAAGCTCCTTTTAATTTTGTGATAAGTCCATGTCCTACCAGCATGACCTCCCACAAACCCTTCATGAAATTCCTTAATAGCCTGCTCACTTTAATTCCCACTTCTTGGAACATGTGCCCTTTTTCTGTACATCAGATGTGAATCCTGCACAGCATAATGCTTCCTGCTACACCCTCCTATGGCCAACTCTTACATAATTTTCTGAGACTCAGCATCTCCTTCACAAGCTTGTTGGATTTCATTTAAAATGTATAAACTGGAGTAGAAACACCTGTTAGAACAGCTAACTCTAGTTGGCTAGACAAAATATTAGGAGCAGCATTGTTCTTTCCAACCTTGTACTGGATTAAATAGTTATACCCCATTAATTTAACAAGCCACTTTTGTTGAGTTAGGGATGTAATTTTCTGCTTCAAGAAATATTCAATAGTCTTGTGATCAGTGTAAATTTTAAAATGCTTCCCTAGTAAATAAGGTCTCCAATGTTGAACAACATACACCACTGCTAACATCTCCTTTTTATAACCTGATAATGTCAAATACTTCTAAGCCAAAGTCTTGCTTAAGAAAGCTATTGGATGTCCCTCTTGAGATAGCACAGCTCCAATTCCCTTATCTGAAGCATCACATTCTACCACAAACTCCTTTGAGAAATCAAGAATTGCTAAAACTAGAGTTGAAATTAGAGCTTGCTTCAAGTCTTCAAAAGCTTGTTCAGATGCAATTGTTCATTTGAAATTATCTTTTTTGAGCATATCAATGAGTGGTTTAGCAATGATGCCAAAATGCTTCACATATTTTTTATAATAACCAGCTAGTCCCAAAAATTCCCTAAGACCCGTCAAAGTAGCCGGTTTTTCCACTTCCTGATGCATTCAATTTTGGAGGGATCAACTGACACACGTGCAACACTGATGATATACCCTAAATAGTCCACTCTTGCCACACCAAAACTGCATTTACTTGTCTTGACCCTTAACTCATGCTGTTGTAGTCTTTCTAGTATCATCTCTAGGTGCTTGATATGTTCCTCCACAGTGCACTATAGATTAATATATCATCAAAAAACACAAAACCCTTTTTCTCAACAACTCCTTGAGAATGTCATTCATAGTGGACTGAAAGGTAACTAGACATTAGTCAATCCAAATGTTATTACTAAGAATTCATAATATCTTGAATGTGTTCTAAAGACAGTTTTCTTAATGTCTTCCTCCACCATTCTAATCTAATGATACCTAGATCTTAAGTCCAACTTGGTAAACACTGTAGCACCATGTATCTGATCCAAAAGTTCATCAACCACTGGTAAAGGGTACTTATCCTTAACTGTGGCTGAGTTGAGTGCCGTGTAGTCCACACAGATCCTCCATGAGCCATTTTTCTTCTTAACCAAGATGACTGGAGATGAGAAAGGTGATACACTTAGCATGATGACCCCATTGTCCAGCATTTCCTGCACTATTTTTCTATCTTATTTTTTTGAAAATGTAGATATCTATATGGTCTCACATTTATAGCTAGAGTATTAGACAACAACTCAATTCTATGGTTATTTTTCTTCACAGGTGGCAAGGTTGTATGGATTGTGAACACATCTGGATACTTGTTAAGAATTTTCTGAATTGCAGAATTATTTTTTTGCATTTCAGGTTGAATTACTGAGGAACTCTCCTGCACCGCCAATGAATATAACTGCACCATTACAACCTCTGTTTCCTTCTTCAGCAACCTGCTAATCACCTTGCAAGTTGCAACTGAATACTGAAGTTTGAGTTTTGGTTTCACCCTGGAGCACATATTTCACACTATCACTATAAAATTTGTCAGGACCCACCCCGGGTTAAAACCCCTTTAACCCAAAGTAAATCCTGCGGGGACCACCACAAAGGAACTTCTTACCGAAATCACCTTGAAATGGACAACCCTTCTTACCAACCAATTCAGCACTTCCAAGAATAATATGAAACACCTTAACTCCTGGAGTCATCATGCTCCCCAAGTCACAACTACACTTTACTATCCTATTCAACTATCTAAGTTGGGGTAATCAGAGCAGTCTACATGGAAGTTATACCTAAAACACTAAGTGAGCAACAGCGGATTAACTAGTTATGCCTCGACTTCGGTACGCGCGACCTCCTCTCAGGAACCCTGCAACACTGGGCATTTGAAAACGAATGGCCCAGAGAAAATCATTTAAAAACAATATTAGCTTGAGTAGATGAAAAATCAAATATAAAAAGGTAAAAATCTTTTCATGCTTTCCCTTTGATTTTCCCAAACTTCACATGCACACAGCCAATAAGAAATGAATAGACAAATCATTAAGAAAATCCCTTGGCTCAAATCCATAATTAAATGTGTGGGGTATTAACCTCATCAACGAGAAAACCGACCCGCTCTACCACGAGAGGGTCTATTGACCAGCTCATCGGAGAGGGTCCCATGACCCGCTCTATTCGGGAGGGTCCAACCGACCAGCTACCACCAAAGAGGGTCCTGACATGCTCTATCCGGGTGGGTCCTACTGACCAGCTACCACCGAAGAGGGTCGGACCAGCTACTATCCAGAGAGGGTACCAACTCCATCTGGAGATGGTCCATGCTAGCATGCAATACATATATCCATATCTTTTAAAATCCTTTTAAAAACCTTGTGGGAAAATAAATCGAAAACCAAGTCAAAACTCCGTGACTTTACCCCAAATACATTGGATTTAAAACATTTCCAGGAACCCGACACCGGTTCTCTGACTTTACTTTAAATTCGTTAAATCCAAGAGCCAAGTTTCCCCTTTTTAAATTTCATCCCCCTCCATAACCCAAAATGGTGATAACAATAAAATCATATCCCGGGAAAATCTTTTAAAATCACAGGAAAGGTAGGAACCTCTTTCCCGGCTCACTTATCTTTAAAAAGTATTAAATTCTCATTTTTCCAAAATCACCATAAAACATAAAATGGAGGAAATCATATATAAAGGAGAAACTAATTAAAGTCTATGACATGCATTATATTTAAAAATAAAGTCCATTCACAGACTGAGGCCTTAGCCTAAAAAAAACTTGAATTACACTCAAGCCAAGTCTCCACAACACGAGTCTCTTCGCGTCCTGTTCCATAATTAAAATTAATTTTCTAGACACAAGAATAATAATTAACTAGCATAAGCGTACACATTTAAAAGCGTACAACTCGCTCATCGGCTCCGCATTTCTCAAATTGTCAACTAAAAATCTCCGACCTTCACCAATAACTTAGGAGTCCTTAAAATAATTCTTAAACCTTATCCGGTAATAATCGATGGTCGGAATAATATTTAATTATCCGTCAATAATACTAAACTAGAAAATTTCAAAACCTAACCAAAACTCCTCCAAAAATTACCAAATTTAAACCATAGATTCCTCACAATATATACTATTTAATGGGCATGAAAAACTGCCCAAAAAGTGGAGGCACCGCCGCCAACGGCGGCCGCCGGCAGAAATTCAGGCCAAAATTCCGGCGAGCTCTGATTGCCACCAAATTTTACCAGTAGCTTCGTCTCGTCATTTGGAACAACTTTCTAGTTCAACTCGAAGGCCAATTCGGCCTCTAACTAGGTCAAAAACGTAATGAATAGTAAACCCGAAATAATTTCAATTCGAAACTTCAATCCTTCAATTCTCCCTATACACTTCGAATCAAGCTACCAAATTCTAGGGGATTATAGTACTCCTAAAACTCATCCTAAACATATAAAGAACTCAACAAATGGTGATCTAGAGAGGGAGGAATTCGATTTGGAACCTCTACTGTACACTCGGCCTTCAACAAAGAAATTCTTTCAAACCAATGTGAGATAGATCAAATGGCTTACCTAGGATGAAAGTAGACTTAGAGGCGGTCATTTTAAGACCGGTGTGGAGGCCTGAGGTGGTCGGGCGATGGCGCGGTTGCGGCTGGAACTTCCGGCAGTGTTTTCGGTCGGGGAGAGAGAAAACACGGGGAGAGAGAAAATGGCTGGGGTGAAACCCCGGTAACTCTTATATATTGACATTTTACCGCACAGTAACTTTATACTTTTGTTTATAACATTCCCATACGAACTACGATTTGAGCGTGCTACGTGTCCACGAACTCGTAACGACGCCCTCTACAACTTTCAAGAAGGAAGTTTTCCCAAATTCTTGACTTAACGAAAAGTCAACTTTATGATCATTGTACGGTTAAACGATCACTTTAAATGGTAAAAGACCAAAGTAACCAACAGTAAAATAATTCTAGGATCGGGATGTGACAATTCTCCCCACCTTATAAAAATTTCGTCCTCGAAATTTTTATACTCTAAGTCCAACACATTGGGGGATGGTACCACTTAAAATAATAATATTGTTCTCAAATATCAACTCCTTTCTAAGAACTTTTCTGAATCGCCTCACGAATAGAATTATCACAACCCTATACACCTGCCCTTTACGATCAACATCCTTACCGATCCTCCTTATAATCTAATTTTCAGTACTAGCCGGAAGGCTATTAACATAGGATGTAAGGAAATAAACTTATTCACGTAACAAGGACATACGTGGCACTAGGCATCCATTATAACTCTAAGGATACCCAACATATTCCTCGAACTCATGTAACCTTGTCACATGTCACATTTAACCAACGTAGCACTCTTTCCTACGTGGATGATAACCTCCAATACTCCCTCATTTTCTGACACCCGACCACTCTTCTCGGGTTAAAACTAAAGCATCTGAAGTCTTACCGTGGATCACAATGATTTTCTCTTGAATCATTGATCAACTGAATCACCGAATTTTTACTGTGCTCCATCCCATTTATGAGGTGGAATACTACACTGCCTATCACTGATCCACCAACTGTAATCCTCGTGAAAATCACCATTGTTTTTCACGAAAATATAAAAAATTCTGTCATGCGCTGAAAACATCCTTTGGCAACAATTCCCTGTTGCCTAAGCCAGATTATAACCACTCAAAGGCTTGTCCACGTCTTTCCACTCCCTGGAAACAGCTAACCCAAACGAGAACAAAGTTCGTTACCATCACCTGGTTCGAACCTCATGACGTCAAGCAACAACTCGTCATCAAACTACTCAATAACTCGACGTCAAAGTCAATCGTCAACACGCTATATCTCCAGTATTCACCCATACTTATAGCGATCAACTAACCCTCCAATCATACCGATTGAGGATTTCGTCCCCCGCAAACTGTAGGAACCCAAATTTCTAAATGATAAAAATACTTCGCATATAGAATTAAGGCTCACGATAATCCACGAAGAAATCCATAGCCAAATCGAATCACGTGAACTCTTTCTTCTTTCAAATATGTCACCAGATCCGATTCATATTTTTCGTCGTACGAGCCTGATCAATAACAATATTCTTACTGCACATAACCGCTAAAACGATCTCTCTTGTCTACATCAAACAATATCTTAAAGATATGAAACATGAAAACAGTGCTGCAACTGCTGCATCCAGAATATCTAATTCTGCAGACATAAGGACCCAAAAGATTTACTTCTCCAAGAAAGTCAAACGCAAAACTATGTTAAACTCTCCTTAACCGTCTGCTCTAATAAGACAAGTTAGGATCCCTCACTTCTCAAATAGGAACTACAACTCGTAAGACTCAGTTGATGTCTTAAATATAAGAACAATCAACTTATAAAGTCTCGAGTAGTTGATAATACACCTTGTCACTACGCTACTCTTGTCCATCACATAAAGGAGTTATATTAAACTTAAATGGGGCAATAGCGAGACATCAATCCACTCGATGAGATGTCATGAGTCTTATCGTTCTCTACGTTGAGCTTTGGGTGACGCACAACTGCGAAACCCAACGTAATTTAAAATCTTGATCTAGAGAAAACGTCAACAAGACCACAGTTCCAACATGATTGTCAACTTTACCAGTGTTACTGAGCCTGGACAACCACCGGCTTTCTTTTACTTCAAGTGACACTTTCTATAATCTCCAACGTCGTATCACTGACTGGAGGTCACAATTCTCATTCTATCTATGTTACTATTCATAAGTCAGTCCACTGACTAAGATTCGATGACAGATACTCGAATCATATACGCCGCCCAGGTGCCTCTACTTCCCGTAATAAAATTCTTGCATGGAATTCTACCGCACTGCACGTGCGACGAACACCAAATCACCTTTCATTAGACAAATAGTTTTCAAAAATCCGCATCACAATCTGAAATAGACTTTACCATTAAAAGAATTCCAGAGCCTTACCCGCTCAACAAGGATATTTCATTCACAGATGCCTCCACTACCAAATCGTCTGGCAATAACCGACAAAATCAGACATTTAACCTGATCGAACATCTACATAAAATTTAGTGCCACTGGTGCACACCCAAAGAAACCCCTGATCAAAGCATTGGAAATTAATTCCACACCGAACTTAGCCACTTTGATCACCAAGCATCAAGTCATCAAGGCACAATTCATCAAATGTCATCCCCGCACTGGACGCGTAAACACCACAGAGTCAACTCGCACAACTAGACAGTTACTAACAAAACTGCCCCCCATGCTCTGCAAGTTTACCATCCACCGCATCCTTTATTTGGTAAGATTCAAAATGCATAACCACTTACCACTCTAATGGAAAAGGTAAAATAACTGTGTGCACAGAAAATCAAATTACCACTTCAGATCCTAGATTACAAGATCCACTGCCACACGTTAACATCCCCTCAGATCATCACTTAATCTGAACGTGGCCTCAACACTCAACGATTTCTAATGGAGTGTTGCTCAACTTAGCAACATACCTTACCATGCTCAGCAATAATTATTACCAAACTTGGACTCGTAATACTTTTTGAGTCATCAAGGAAACCCTTTCCTTAACTTCACTGTATAACGCAGTCACTGAATTGCTGACAGTTTCACAAAATCACTACACTCGTGGCACCAAGATTTGTCGCTAGATTATAGTTCATAACAAATAAGGTCACCACTCAAATGACCCATGACAAAGGCAATGACAACAATTCTTCAATCCTCTTAGGATTTCATTAAATTACACCAAAATTTGATCTCACAGATTTTAATCCTCACTCCACAGTTTGAAATAGAGAATATTGCCCGTCACTGCAGTGGATGTAATTTATGAACCTTCAGACTCGTCTAAGGATACCTCCGATTACAATATTTGATTAAACCACAGCTAGTGAGTGCACAGATTCTCACGTCGACAAGCTCAGTTAATCACCTCCGATGAAACCAAGTGTCATAACAGACAACTTTGGTTACAGGTTGAAGCTTGAGCAACTACAATCATTCTCACTCCTACTCAATGATTCAGTAAACCTTGCCCCACTGCTGTCACTTCACCATTTCCGTTCATTTATCACAGAACACATCCGACCACCTACTAACGGCATTTAATAATTTCGCTAACCATCATAAAAGTCGGAGCGACTAACAATAACCCACTTCTGACCTGTACTTAAATGGTTAGGCCATCTACTTGACGTTTTGCACAAAACTTCTAACCAAACGTCCTTAACCTCCGTTCTCAAAATATGGGATTCTCATGATACATCCTCGAAATATATGAATGTATCATTTTGACCACACACAGCTGCATAAAATAATTATGCCTTACCAGCATGTGCTACCCAGATTTCAATTTATCACTTCCTTACAAAGGAGAGTAACACGTGCTCATATGGGGTATACCCATGTAAATCTTCACAGTGCCGTTTGCACAACGATTGGTTCCTACAACACAATAATACAAAGTCAATCAAGACTCGTATCACTATCTTTAGTGCTTCAAGCACTCTTGCTCCATAACTCGGTGGCTTGCTGCCACTTCTAACATGTTCCTTTAAATTTTGAAACCAATTACCTTTAATTATAACTAGTAACGCTCGCTCAATCTGAAAATCGAACTCTAACACAGCCAACCTGGAGACCCCTCCACAGGTGTACTAATTAAAATACTTTGACTACAGGTGGATAACTCACCTTATTGTTGACATGAGCCCCAAGATCTGGTGACACGATTTAATTTCTGCCTTCACGATATATGGCCTAATGACCATTGTCACCAACAATTCAAATCAAGCTTGGACTCACTAACAATTCAAATCTTTCTAGTACCCCAATCATAGGTGGCTGAAGCGTTTAAGAATCCACTCGTAGCTAATAGCAGCAATGCAAGCATCTAGGGTAGCCTCAACTATTAGTCTTAGTGGTTGTCCCAAAAACATCAAGTGACCGAACCAGTCTTCACTTCCTTAACATTCTCCAATAGTGTCACATCATGGATTCGTCACCAGGAACAAGTCCATTGATCACAAAATGACTACACTTAAATCCTTGAGTCATTCTACTTTTATATGTTCGTTGGTTTCCCTGAAGCAACTCTAAAGACGAACATTAGTAAAGTCTTGACAAGCGTCAAAGCTTAATGTTCATCTTCTCCAAATAATCGCGCTAAGCGACTTCAACTCCTTTTTTCAACGCAGGATGCAACTTCTTTCAAAAACTCTTACGACTCTTCACTTCTAAGAGTCCCTTAACTCGAACACCAAGGCCTCACCTTAGATTTCTACAACATCTCTGCCAACAAACATGACAGCCTTCTAGGCGTGAATTAACTGTTTCACCACTGAGCACTCACACAAAATGCTCAAACAACGTTATATAACGTGAGTTTCTAGCTCGATCCCCAACTCAAATCTCAATTACTCATTGGGGAACTCATAAAAATAAATACGTAACGAGCTTACCTTGTTCCTTACAGGAAATCTCTGTGAGGTCGGCGTACTGAGGCATAGTCTTGAAGATTCAAATATTTATAGAACCACTCGGTCCATAAATCAACCAGGAAGAACTAACTCATATCCTTAATAAACACTAAGCGTCCAAAGCATAAAATGCTAATGAATTCGCCGCGGTCGGATTATCACTCTATAGACACTTAGTGCTACCAAGTACATGAGGTAATAACAGGATACGATAACCTAAGGCTCTAATACCAACTGTCAGGACCCACCCCAGGTTAAAACCCCTTTAACCCGAAGTAAATCCTGCGGGGACCACCTCAAGGGAACTTCTTACAGAAACCCCCTTGAAATGGACAACCCTTCTTACCAACCAATTCAGCACTTCCAAGAATAATATGAAACACCCTAACTCCTGGAGTCATCATGCTCCCCAAGTCACAACTACGCTTTACTATCCTATTCAACTATCTAAGTTGGGGTAATCAGAGCAGTCTACATGGAAGTTATACCTAAAACACTAAGTGAGCAACATCGGATTAACTAGCTATGCCTCGACTTCGGTACGCGCGATCTCTTCTCAGGAACCCTGCAACACTGGGCATTTGAAAACGAATGGCCCAGGGGAAAACATTTAAAAACAAAATTAGCTTGAGTGGACGAAAAATCAAATATAAAAAGGTAAAAATCTTTTCATGCTTTCCCTTTGATTTTCCCAAACTTCACATGCACGTAACCAATAAGAAATGAATAGACAAATTATTAAGAAAATCCCTTGGCTCAAATCCATAATTAAATGTGTGGGGTATTAACCTCATCAACGAGAAAACCGACCCGCTCTACCACGAGAGGGTCTATTGACCAGCTCATCGGAGAGGGTCCCATGACCCGCTTTATTCGGGAGGGTCCAACCGACCAGCTACCACCGAAGAGGGTCCTGACCTGCTCTATCCAGGAGGGTCCTACTGACCAACTACTACCGAAGAGGGTCAGACCAGCTACTATCCATAGAGGGTACCAACTCCATCTGGAGAGGGTCTATGCTAGCATGCAATACATATATCCATATCCTTTAAAATCCTTTTAAAAACCTTGTGGGAAAATAAATCAAAAACCAAGTCAAAACTCCATGACTTTACCCCAAATACATTGGATTTAAAACATTTCCAGGAACCTGACACCGGTTCTCTGACTTTACTTTAAATTCGTTAAATCCAAGAACCAAGTTTCCTCTTTTTAAATTTCATCCCCCTCCATAACCCAAAATGGTGATAACAATAAAATCATATCCCGGAAAATCCTTTAAAATCACGGGAAAGGTAGGAACCTCTTCCCCGGCTCACTTATCTTTAAAAAGTATTAAATTCTCATTTTCCCAAAATCACCATAAAACATAAAATGGAGGAAATCATATATAAAAGAGAAACTAATTAAAGTCTATAGCATGCATTATATTTAAAAATAAAGTCCATTCACAGACTGAGGCCTTAGCCTGACGATAACCCGAATTCCACTCAAGCCAAGTCTCCACAACACGAGCCTCTTCGCGTCCTGTTCCATAATTAAAATTAATTTTCTGGACGCAAGGATAATAATTAACTAGCATAAACGTACACATTTAAAAGCGTACAGCTCGCTCATCGGCTCCGCATTTCTCAATTGTCAACTAAAAATCCCCAACCTTCACCAATAACTTAGGAGTCCTTAAAATAATTCTTAAACCTTATCCGGTAATAATCGATGTTTGGAATAATATTTAATTATCCGCCAATAATACTAAACTAGAAAATTCCAAAACCTAACCAAAACTCCTCCAAAAATTACCAAATTTAAACCATAGACTCCTCACAATATATACTATTTAATGGGCATGAAAAACTGCCCAAAAAGTGGCGGCGACCTCCGATCGCCACCAAATTTTACCAGTAACTTCGTCTCGTCATTTGGAACAACTTTCTAGTTCAACTCGAAGGCCAATTCGGCCTCTAACTAGGTCAAAAACGTAATGAATAGTAAACCCGAAATAATTTCAATTCGAAACTTCAATCCTTCAATTCTCCCTATACACTTCGAATCAAGCTACCAAATTCTAGGGGATTATAGTACTCCTAAAACTCATCCTAAACATATAAAGAACTCAACAAATGGTGATCTAGAGAGGGAGGAATTCGATTTGGAACCTCTACTGTACACTCGACCTTCAACAAAGAAATTCTTTCAAACCAATATGAGATAGATCAAATGGCTTACTTAGGATGAAAGTAGACTTAGAGGCGGTCATTTTGAGACAGGTGCAGAGGCCTGAGGTGGCCGGACGGTGGGGCGGTGGCGGCTGGAACTTCCGGCAGTGTTTTCGGTCGGGGAGAGAGAAAACACAGGGAGAGAGAGAGAGAGAGAAAATGGCTGGGGTGAAAAATCTGATTTTTCACCCCGGTAACTCTTATATATAGTCATTTTACGACACAGTAATTTTATACTTTTGTTTATAACATTCCCATACGAACTCCTATTTGAGCGTGCTACGTGTCCACGAACTCGTAACGACGCCCTCTACAACTTTCAAGAAGAAAGTTTTCCTAAATTCTTGACTTAACTAAAAGTTAACTTTACGATCATTGTACGGTTAAACGGTCACTTTAAATGGTAAAAGACCAAAGTAACCAACCGTAAAATAATTCTAGGATCGGGATGTGACAAAATTGCATCTTCATTGTCTCAAAATTCCACGTTATGTCTCCTAGTGTTTTGAGCTAAGAAGATCCCAACACTAGCTCACAACCAGATACTGGTAATATGTAAAAGTCAGCTTCAAATACATACTCTAGTAGCTGCAACTCTATTCTAGATATTTTTCTAGTTTGCATAAGGGCACCACTAGCCTCCAACCTGACTTTTAAAGGTTTAATGTCCACAACCTTTCCCGTGTAATTCCTAAGCACAACTGGATGAATAAAGTTATGAGATGCTCCAATATCAATTAAAACATGAACTTTCTTTTTGTTGTACATCCCGTTAAGCTGCATAGTGTTAGAATCGTTGTCACCTCCCATAATATGTAGTTGAATGTCAAGTTCCTGCAGCACCTCCTTGTTCTCCATAAATGTATCCTCAGTCTCTTCTCTGCAATATAACTCAGCGCTGCCATCATCTTCTTGAACCATCTCAATTACCATCAACCTTCCTACAGTTATGGTCAGGCCTGAATTGTTCATCACAAAAGAAGCACTGGTTCTTAGCTCTTCTTTCTTGGTAGTCAACATGTGGCAGTCTTCTGTTACTGTTTGTAGTTGGAACCCTTGTCTTGACTTTATCAAACTGACTCTGCTTGATTCCCTATTGGGTTTGAACCACTGATGGCCTTGGTGTATAACCATAGGACTCCTTAATCCCTATATTTGGTTTGCTAACCCCCTTTGCTATGGAATTCCTTCTCCTTAAAAATCTTAGCCAGCTCACATGCTTCATACAGTGTCGTAGGTTTTAAAGCTCTCACAAATGATCTGATTTCATTTTTAAGTCCCCTAATGAAGAATGAAAGTAATGATTGCTTGGAGAATCCCTTTATCATTCTTGACAGTCTAGTGAACTGTTCCATGAAACTCTCAACAGTTCGAGTTTGTGACATTCTTGCCAAAGCTACTTGACAATCCTCTCCATTGTAAGTACTAAACTCTCTCATCAAGAGCTCAGCTAAACCTTGCCATGTCTGTGAGAAATCATCTTGGAACATGTCCCACCTATCTGAAGCATTGTCTGTTAAGTTTAGCATGGCTAGTGAAAACTTCCACTCCTCAGGAATTTGGTAGTATTCAAAATCTGCTCTGCTTTTTTAAGCTACTCTATTGGATCACCACCACTAAACATAGGCAATTCCAACCTCAATTGTCTCATGGTAGATAAGGAAGGATCAAAATGACTGTAAGTATGCTGCTGCCAACCAAAGGGTGTATTGCCATTGTTCAAGGGAGAATGTTGACTAGTTCCCTGCAAATTAAACCCTACAGACATAACATTAGACCTCTGCCACATTCCATTTAACAACTGATCACCACCAATGGAGTGAGTTGTGGTTGTTTTGTTGGAACTCTGACCATATGAATAGCCTGGAGACCCAGTGGAATAGCCACTTTTGTACACAACAGGCTTATTAGTACTAAAATGTAAGGTGAGAGCTCCACCAAACACTGATGAATTTAGACTAATATTCTGAACAGTTTTAGAACCAAAAGCATAATTTGTTAACATATTTCCACCACCATAAGAAGAATTACACTGAAATGCATGATCATAATAACATGACCTAACAAGGCATTGACCAAGAATTTGTTGTTGCAGTTTAGGATCCAAGCTAGACCCATTACCACCAAGTTGACTTCTAAAGGTAGAATTTTCAACCATCTTACTATGCACCATGGTCTCAACATTAGTCACAAGTAAAGCTACTGATGCACATGAGTTAACAACACTACTAATCTCACCATTTAACCTTGAAATTACTTCATTATGAGCCAGAGTTCGGTCAGTATTAAGCTTAGCAGATTTATCATCAGCAATGATGAGTTTAGAGATACTACCCTCATGTGAAGAGCTGGATGAGGTCTCAGATTTGCCAAGTGTTGTTGAGCTAGGACAAACTCCTACTATCCCTTGTAGAAGAACCTCAGTTGGTACTGAGCCGAAACTGACTAGCGTTGTCACTTGTGTGAAAGGAGCCTCAGCTGAGTCAACCCCTTGAGGAGACTGGAAGTTTGGTAAGGATGAAGCCGATGACCCTATTTTTGCCTCCAAGAGAATCGGTTGCATTTCAGCTCAAAAAGCAGCCATGGAATCCTACAACTTAGACACAGATGCCTACAGAGTGGAAACTGAACCTTGCACAGCGGTCACTGATTGCTGCATAGTATCAAACCGTGTTGCAGATTATTCCTTATGAACTTGAAAATCAAATTCCAAGTTTGTGAGCTCTACCGGAGCAGACGTACCCCTTTTGGTGTTCACCATCGCCCTTAGATCGAGGGCTATGATACCAGATTGTTAGGGCTAAAATCCCATTTAGGAAGAACTTGTAGAGAAACAACACAAATGAAAGAGATAAACTTGCTATATTGATCGATAATTCATACACTGAGCAGTTGCTCTAGATAAATGTTGGACAGTGTCATAAGTGACACGTGTTAACTAACCACTGGACAAGACAACACAAATTATGACAGCTATATCATAGCCAAAACGATGCGTTCCTAATACAAGACAGAAGAAATAGTATTCCTAGTTGTGATAGGAAAGCTAGAAAGCCTATCCTAACAAAATCGATCCACCAAATTTTAGGGGTGAGTAGTAATCCTAAAACTCATCATATCCATATATAGAACACACAAATTGCTAGCATGAGGAGAGAGAAATATGATCAAAACCTCCTACTGTATACTCGACAAACAACTCAGAAATTTGAACAAAGTAGGGCAAAATAGACCAGTAAACTTATCTAGAAATGAAGTAGAGACGTCAACAAACGTTTTGAGACCAGTCTGGCCGCCTGGGGTGGCCTGGATCGATGATGACGAGGCTAAGAAGGTCCGACAGAAATTCTGCCCGTTTTCTGGGTTTCTAGGCTATTTATAGATTTTGTGTGTGAAATTACCCATATGTCCTTGACTTCGGACCCTTATAACTCTTTTATACGAACTTCGATCAACATCCTCTATGACTTTCATGAAGAAAGTTTTCTCAAATTTTTGCCTTTACAAAAAGTCATCTTTTATTCCACACTCGGTCAATCGGTTACTACCAATGGTAAACAATCAAAGTTACAAAAATTAACCAACCGTAAAATCATTTAAGGACCAGAATGTGACACGTAGCCGATGGAACTGTTACTGTTTCGTTGGCAAGGAATTATATCTTAGTCGATGAATACTCGTTCGTTGGACAGGGAAAACAGTTCTTTGGCTAAGAAGTTCTTAGTTGACAAGGCTAGCTAGCCAATTAGTTTCTTAAAGACCGATCATATTCATGGTTGAATTCAAAGTCGAAGAAATTTTGACGAGAATTTTTTTGATGAGTTTAGAAGAAATGAACGTCTTCTGTACTGGAAGGGGGTGAAATAGCTGATCCGACAGAATATTCCATCGTCTAAGTAACAAAATCGTCAGCAAATATAATATTTGTTCTGTGCGGTGTCAGAGAATCATTGAACTTTAAATTCTTAGTCGACGAAAATATCCATCTGCTAAGAAAGGATATTCGTCGACTAAGAGCATCTTAGTAGACGAATACCTCTTCTTAGTGGAAGGAAATGTTTTCGTCGACTGCAAATTAATTGAGTTACCGCATAAACATTAAGCAACAACCAGTGTCATACATCACTTAATAAATTTTTTATGAGAACATTACAATTGTCACATTAACATTAACCGACAACTAGTAGAACTCATTGCCTAATTAGTTTTCAGTGAGAAAGATTAACGTGTCACATAAACATTAAGCGACATCTCACAAAAGTCATCGCCTGGTCAATTTTTTGGAGGAAGTTAAAGTTGTCACAAAAACATAAACCAACAACCAGTATATATCATCGCTTAATTTATTTTGAGTGAGGAATTTCAAGTGGCTGTAAAAACATGAAGCGACAACCCATTAAAGTTGTTGCCTAATTGATTTTTAATGAGGAAGTTAAAATTGTCGCATAAACATTAACCGACAACTGACGAAATTTGTCGCTAAATCAGTCTTCAGTGACGAAAACCAATATGTCATATAAACATTAACCAACATTTCGCAGAAGTTGTCGCATAATTAATCTTTAGTGAGGAAATTGAAGTCGTCACAAAAACATTGTCTCATAACTAACCGAAATCATTGCATAATTGGCATTTTGCGAGGAACTGGTTGTCGCATAATGTCATATAAGCGACAAAACTTAATTTGCCACAATTTTTTGTGACAAACGGGTTGTCGCTGATTAGATCATATGCGACAAACGAAAATTTCTCGCATTTAGTAAGCTTATGAGACGAAAATCTATATGTCATATAAACATTAACCAAAATTTTGCAGAAGTGTCGCATAATTAATCTTTAGCGAGGAAATTGAAGTCAACACAAACACATTGTCTCACAACTAACCGAAATCATTGCATAATTGACATTTTGCGAGGAATTGGTTGTCGCATAATGTCATATAAGCGACAAAACTTAATTTGTCGCAAATACCTACTGCTACAAACGGGTTGTCGCTGATTAGATCATATGCGAAAAACGAAAATTTCTCGCATTGAGTTATGCGATGAATTTCAGGTTGTCATAATAGATATCGTCGCTTTTGGTTTTTTTCTGTTGTAGTGAATAGGTTGTTGATCTCAAAGTATCATGGGAATCAAAAGTGGTTGTTTGGATTCTTGTTGTGCTTAAACTTTTTTTTTCTTGGAAGTTGTTGATATTTTTATTGTGCTAAATTATATGGATTTATATTTCCTAAAACTATCATTTCTTAATTTGTAGGTGACAGTAATATGTCGAATGAACAACCTAAAAAAGAAAGAAAAACTTGATTTGTTCATGCTTTTCATCCATGAACATCATCAAAAACAAACTTAGAATACTTGCTTTTAATTTATAATATTACTCTCACACTGTTGAGATTTTTTTATGATAAAAAGTCAAATCTCATCCGACTTCAAATCATGGATCCATTGAGAGGCACCAAAAATACTTGGTTTCACTACATCCTACCAAACGCCATGTAGGCAAAAATTTTTTTTTAAAAATATGAGTACGCACACTTGTAAAAGAACAATCCATCGTGTGGATCAAAAGACGACCTACTTGTAGTCGGATCTAATTGCCGCATTCTCAAGCCACCGGCGCTGGCCTTTGCCGAGAACCACATCAACATGTAGCATCATTCCCATCAGCCAAACTTAAGGTAAAACTCGATCAGTCGGGTTGTCAATGTATCGATGAATAACAAACCCTAACCCTAGCCAGGGTTACAAAGGGAGATAAAGTTTGCATACAATGATACAAACCAATCAAAACCACAAAGAAAAAGTTATTCGAGTCGTACGTGTCTATATTCTTACATTTGAAGATTAGATGTATTCTTGATTCCTGAATCCTAGCTTGCTGTACGTTCATGTCGTTTCCCTTCCTCGTTTCATTTTTTCTCTTGTTCTTTTTCTCTACTCGGTACAAACGAAGTACGTATACACCAAAAACAAAAGGGTCTCATATGTTCAATATGACCGACGTGTCCTATGTGTATGGGATGATATATAATACTGTTTGATATAGATGATCAAAGTTGGCAGCAAAATTAAGCTTCCTAAAACAATGGAAACCTTCTTCCATAGGAGAGTTGCTGATGAATTAGTTATTAATTAGGAAGTCGGCCTCGATAAACAGATAGATCTAGACTTGATAATTCGACAATGTCAATGATGGAACATTTGAAGCATGCAGCAGCAGCAGCAGCAGCAGCAGCTAGCTAGGGTTTAAAAAACATATGCATGCCGGTCGGAAACAACTGCATTTGATAATCGAATCCTGATCGATCTCTCTACATAATTTACACGTACGTACCGCAAGACTGGATAGTTTATGGTTGCTTATGTATGTAAAAAATAGAATTATAGTTGAATAAATAAACGATAAAGAACCCCAAAAATCCAAGTTATGATGATCAATTAATTTGATGTGGTAGTTTGGTCATATAGTGGTTGGTGATATAAGTAGATGTGCATTGTTAATTGATCTATGGGGACAAATAGTGAGGGTTAATTTTTCCAAAACAGTGGAGTATAGCAAGTATGGGATTTTGCTTCTTTTTTTTAAAAAAAAACGATATTACGAAGAGCGTATTCTTAATAATAAATCCCGGTCTTCCTTCGATCATCGATCTATAACTTTGGCTGTAATGACAGAAGGGGCTGCCGATTAATTAGTTAATATTCTCGTCTTGATCAGAATTCGAACATCGAATAAGTTCTTTGTTTATGACAAGGGCCAAGTCCACCAAGACTGCTACGCTAGTAGCTATAATTAAGTAACTATATGGGTAACCATGAGTGATTAGCACCATTGAATATGACTATCACAGCTAGTTGGAATATTCTACTATTACTCTGACTTTATACAGCAATTTAATCAGTATGAACTAGCTCACAGACTAATTATTATTCAAGCAAAAGAAGAATACCTAAATATATGTGTAATCCTAAAATATTCCCAAGTGATCACAGTAAGATCGATCATGACCTCGCAAATAAAGACGACCGGAAAAGAAGCTATCTCGATATGCATGCAAACTAAGAAAGGAGAATGTATCAACGGCGGCGGGTCTCTAGCTGAAAATCCGATCTCAAGCTCTCTGCGCAAAGCTTTCTAACAGAAGAGCAAACCGACGCTAGTAGCTGCTTGTTTTATATTCTTCGTAGTTCAGACAGTCGACACTTTTACAAAAACAAGAAAAAACAAAAAAGAAGATAGGTGCATTTCTTTGAATATTGACAAATTAGGTGCATATTTCCTTGTGAAGAAGCATTGCAATGTCCACTTGTATGAATCATATCTATATGACCCCATGACAGGTCTTTGAATCATTCAACGTCGAATAATTCCAATTATTGAAAAGAGGTATTAATTAATATTGAATGCTTCTCTTGTATCACAGAGATGCACACACTTAGTTAGGATAGAAGCTAATTAGACATAATTTCTCAATCACAAATTAACCAAAATGGAACATGACTCGGATCCTCTAGCTAGCGAGAGTGCTAGTCGTTGGACTCGGGACGTCCTTTCATACACATCCGTCCCCGTCCTCAGCAATGAAATATAGCACCACCAATTAATATGAAGTTGCCACAATCATATATACGTATGGATAATATGGGATCGGGTCCCATTGGACATACAGAACAACAGCCGCCTGCCTTTGGATTTATTCGGGTGGTATCCGTAAAATGAACGAAACGAGGGGACTGCGTGTACGCTTAGTATGGTTGTTTTGTGTTTTCTTCTAGAAGGCGTTGAAAATCAAGGAGTTTTTTTTGTCTCTGTCCGCACCAGATTTTTCACAGACTTTTTTGGTAGAGGTGTGCGCGACTTCTGCTACTTTTTACTTCGGTACCGCCGTACCTGGCAGCCCTTTTTCAGTAATAATTCTGTGGATAATTAACTTTGGCGGCAACAAGAAAGAGAATAGTCCTGTCCAATGTGATGACTATTAATTTCCAGCTAATCAAATTTATGGGTACACATAGATATCATTTAAGGTATGCCGGTGAGAATAATTTAGAGAAAAAATCTAATTTTTTTTTTCACCTAACGATATATATTTACCATATCAAGGGATTGTCTGAAATAATCAAAACATTGCAAAATTATCAAAATTTTTATTGAACTAAACCTCATATGTTATCAAATCTTAGTGTAGTTGAATTGTCTAAGCTGTTTAAGCCTCTCCAACGAAATTCAAGGCTGGTCTTTTTAATGTGATTCCTCAAGTTTAATGTGATTTTATTGTTTATATATTAACAAAATGAAATAATAAAAATTAATTATAATTAATCAAATTGCATGAACATGAACAAAACCATAAATGACAAATTGAGAATTTAAGAAGAAAAATGCAACCAATGAAAGTTTTTCGAGTCCTGTGTATCACACGGTGTCCTTAAGACGAATTACAGTGTCTCAATCGGTACAAGGACTTCAATGTCACTTGGTCTCCCAGGATAAAATGACAATCAAGCTCAAGTTGTTGCACTAAGAACAAGAGCTTCAACAAACTAGGAAGTGTCTTCAAACTATCACCGAATTTTGAGAGAACTAAATAGGAGTGGATAAACTTTTTAGAGAAGAATAAGTGTTTGTTGTTGGTATGTTGAGAATGAAGAAGATATCATCTATTTATACATGAGGGGACCTTGAAGCCACTTAAATGTTATAAATGTAAAATCATTAGTTACAACATTTCATTAATCTACTAATATGTCATTAAATCTGTTGTTATTACAAAATCCAAACAGTCATGAAAGATAGAAGATGAAAGTGCAAAAAACGTTTTATGCATTCAACTTTAGATCAATATTCTCATTTATCATAAAACCATCTAATTAAAATTATTATTTATATCATTTTTCAACAATTCTCCACATGAATGAAATAGACGATCAAAGACTCGATAGACAATATAGTTGAGACATGCACAGGATAGGTAGGTTATGAGCCTTTAAACCCCCCCTTATGGAACCCTCATGCCTGGTACTGCAAGAATTTGACAAGAGTTGTAACCTCAACAACTCCTTAGAACGGTCCCACTTCTCTCTCATATAGGTGATTTCTTAGTTAAAAGTAACCCGCATTACTCCGCTCGGTTTTACCGACGCATACGAATCATTAAAAGTTTTTTAGCTTAACCTCATTTCGTACGCGCATCACTGTTTTCATCATAGGAATAGATATGGGCGAATCCCCATAGTGATCCATCATAATCTCTACAATTTAGTTGTCTCTTTTGAACTAGTTTTTGGGATCTCCAGTCAGCTAGGTTGGGTATCCACTATAAAGATTTTATTCTTTCATGGGTTTTAGTCTCATTCCTTTCAATGATTTATCAACTAGCTCTCTATTCAACCCTTTGGTCAGCGGGTCCGTAATGTTTTTCTTAGACTTCACATAGTCTATAGAAATAACACAAGTTGAGATTAGTTGTCGAATGGTGTTATGTCATTGTCAGATGTGACGAGACTTACCATTATGCATCTTGTTATGTGCCCTGCCAATAGCTGATTGACTATCACAATGTATACATATTGCAGGCACAGGTTTCGTCCACCTTGGAACGTCCTCAACGAATTGGCATAGCCATTCGACCTCCTCCCCACATTTGTCTAAGACGACAAACTCAGATTCCATTGTGGATCTGGTTATGATCGTTTGTTTTGAGGATTTCCATGACACTGCTGCACCACCTAGTGTGAACATATATCCACTAGTAGACTTTGAGTCTTTCATTTCGGATATCCAGTTTGCATCAGTAAACCCCTCTATGACAGCTGGGTACTCTGTATAGTGCAGCCCATAGGTACGAGTATATCTTAAGTATTTCAATACTCATCCAATTGCTTGCCAGTACATAGCTCCTGGATTACTCGTGTACCTACTTACTTTACTCACCGTATAAGCCAAATCTGGTCTTATATAAGTTGTTAAGTACATCAGACTCTCACTCACTCTCGAGTATTCTAACTGAGAGAGACTTTCCTCTTTGGTTTTAGATAAGTGTAAATTTATATCTACCGGTGTCCTAAAAATTCCAGAGCCTTCCTTATTAAATTTCTAAAGGATATTATCCACATAATGTGTTTAGTTCAACACAAGACTATCCGATGTTCTTGTAATTTTTATCCCTAAAATCACATCAGCAAATCTCATATCTTTTATAGCAAACCGAGATCGCAACATATCTTTAGTGGATTTGATCACCTTCTCATTGCTCCACACAATGAGCATATCATCCACATATAGACATACGATGACATATCAGTCTTGTGTATCTTTCACATACACACATTTGTCACATTCGTTGATTTTATAACCATTGGTGATCATGACATTGTCAAATTTCTCATGGCATTGTTTTGGAGCTTGTTTCAAGCCATACAGGGACTTCACCAATTTGCACACTTTCTTTCCATGACCTAGGGCGGAAAAACCCTCAGGTTGCTCTATATATATTTCCTCCTCTATATCGCCATACAAGAAAAAAGTTTTCACATCCATTTGATGTATTTCCAGCTTAAACAAATCCGTGATGCATCATCTTAATGGAGGTTTTCACAGTTCTCTATAGCATCGTCTTTATTTTTCATCAAGTACACATAGCAGTATTTTGTGCTATCATCTATGAACATGACAAAATACTTGTTACCACCTCTTGATTTTGTTGATTTCAAATCACATACATCTGTGTGAATTAAATCTAGGTGTTCAATGTTTCTCACCACTGTTTCAAACGAGGTTCTAGTGAGTATAGCTTCAACACACGTTTCACACTTATCGTTAGAGTCGATTTTAAACGTTTGTAAGTGTTCCATGTTAATTAACCTTCTTAAGGTGTCACACTTATCGTGTCCTAGTCTACCATGCCACAAATTAGAAGACACAATCATGTAAGCAGAAGATGAAGCTCCATCTCCATTATTTTTGTTGACAATAGTCATTACATTCATTTTGAACATCCCACTATAGAGATATCCCTTACCAACAAACATGTCACTCTTGGACAGAACAACCTTGTCAGACTCTTTGACAATGCGAAACCCATTAGTGTTTAGCAACGCACCAGACACCAGGTTCTTGCGGATCTCTGAAATATACAAGACATTGTTCAGGGTCAAGTATTTTCTAGATGTCAGCATCAAGATTACCTTTCTTTTCCCCTTTATTGCAGTGGTAGCAAAATTTCTCATGTACAAAATCTCTCCTTCCCCAGCAGGCTCAAAAGTAGAGAACATATTCTTGTCAGCACAGATATGTTTAGTGGCCCCGTGTCCAACCACCAAGTCTTGCGGTTAGAGTCCACCATGTTCACCTCAGTCACCATAGCACACAAATTAATATTGCCAACATCTTTAGTGACAGCTTCCAGCAGATTAGCCTCACACTTCTTGTTTCTTTGTTGCAATCCACAGACTTGTGGCCAACTTTTTCACAATTGAAGCACTTGTCTTCAAACCTTGACTTCTTGGAAACACCTCCTCTTGGGTCAAGTTTGTACCCCTGGCCCTTGAACCTCTTGGTCCTTGAGCTTTGGCCATGGTCAACAACATTGACCTCGGCAGTGTTCATCTAGCTCCTCTTTTTATTCCCACTATTGTCTTCCTCAATCTGAAGACGGACCTCCAAGTCTTGCATGTTCATCTCATTTCGCTTGTGTTTAAGGTTGTTCTTGAAGTCCTTACATGCAGGAGGCAACTTCTCAATGCAGCATGCTACTTGAACGAGTCGAAAGAGGCTCATTCCTTCACTTTGCATCTCATGCATGATCAATTGAAACTCAAAGAATTGACTCATCATAATCTTAGAGTCCACCATTTTCCAATCAAGGAAGCGGCCCACAATAAACTTCTTGGCCCTATCATCCTCAGTCTTATATTTTTTTCTCTAACAACTCATGCAAGCCTTTAACGGTCTCTGAATGAATGTACACATTGTACAAATTATCAGACAAACCATTGAGGATGTAGTTCATGCACAGATAATCAAAGTTATTCCATGCATTCACCATTTTCCTCATCAGTGGGCACGTGGGTTGTCTTAGTAAGGAATCTTGCAAGGTGCAAGATGGTCAAGTAGAACTTCATCTTTGCTTGCCACTTCTTGAAATTCACTTCAGTGAACTTCTCAGGTTTCTCAACATGAGAGACGGGTAGTGCGGAAACAAGTGCAGTTGGAGATACTACCGTTTGCATGGTGTTTTCACCACCATTGTCACCACCTGAGCCATTTCCTTTTTCGTAAGTCATTTTGGGTTTTTTTTTTAAAATACACACACAAGTTAGTATAATTTTCCAGAAATATAAACAGTAATTCGTCTTAAGATTGTTAAGAAAAGCTGGTAAATATATTGTTTATATACTAACAAAATGAAATAACGAAAATTAATTCTAATTAATCAAATTGCATAAACATGAACAAAACCATAAAATGATAAATTGAGGATTTGAGAAGAATAATTCAACCAATGGAAGTTTGCCAAGTCTCGTGTATCACACGCTGTCCTTAAGACGAATTACAACGTCCCAATTGGTGCAAGAACCTCATTTCCGTTTGGTCTCCTAGGATAAAACGATAATCAAGCTCAAGTTGTTGCACTACGAACAAGAGTTTTAACGAATTAGGAAGTACTTTCAAACTATCACCAAAATTTGAGCAAACTAAGTAGGAGTGGAGAAGCTTTATGGAGAAGAATAAGTGTTTGTTGTTGGTATGTTGAGAATGAAGAAGATATCACATATTTATACATGAGGGGACCTTGAAGCCACTTAAATGTCATGAATGAAAAGTCATTAGTTACAACCCTTCATTAATCTACTAACATGTTATTGAATCTGTTGTTATTACAAAATCCAAACAGACATGAGAGATGGAAGATGAAAGTGCAAAAAACGTTTTATGCATTCAACTTTTGGTGACCATTCTCATTCACCATAAAACCATCTAATTAAAATGATTATTTATATCATTTTTCCAACAGATTTTACCCATTTCAAGTTTAATGTGATTTTCTGCGGCAGCCTGACTTTCTTGCTGCTATTTTAGCCAAAGCCTTAAGATTACTCTCTCAGAAAGATGCCATTGTTTCTTTCCCTGATACAATTACCAGTGTTTCGCAGAAGAAAAGAGGAAGGTCGATTGACTCTCGGAACAAGAGAAACATGAGGAATGCAGAGGGGGAGGAGGAACCATTGCCCACGGTCACTCCAATTCCAAAATCTTCCAGCCCTTCTGCTTGAAAGGCAAGGAAGTTATATAATCGCTTTTAGTTTTATTACGGACTTTTGCTATGTCTTATGCATTGTCATAAGCATATTTCTGCAATTTCCCTTATTTCCTAAGTTAGAATAATGTAGCCTATAGTCTATTTACTAATTGATTATAGCCTCACTTTGTGTTAACAAGTGAGCGAGAAATTTGTAAGGAGGGTACAATCATTTATGAGTCAAATAATTTTATTTGCTCTATGTATTACTTAAGACAATGGATTGATTCATGATGTAGCAAAAAAGTTTAATGTGATTTTTCCAATTTTTATTCGCTAATTTTTCCCTTTAATTTCAAGTTTTCCGCTTTTTTGTTTTTGTTTTTGTTTTTTTGCTTTGTTATGATTTTTCCCCTTTTTTTATGCGGTTCATTCTCTCACTCTTTTCTGCAATTCTGTTTGTGGTTCGTCAAACCACAATTGTAATTAATTAAAGTTTGTATTCGGTATAACTGTTTAAGTAATATGCTAATATATATGGATCTTGTTTTGTATTTTTTTTGATGGTCGCTTGATTTTGAAATTGCAAGATGGTTGTCTAGTTTGTGAAATGAAGTCAACATGTTTGATGTTATATAAGCAATGTTGCTTGCTATTAATTTGCTTTTACAAAGAAAAAAGGAGGTCATTTTTGAAAGTTTGCACAAGGCCTCCTATAGACCTGTAAATGAATCATATCTGGACCGGATCAACGTAGATCTGAATCTGGATCTGTAATATAAACTTTAGATTTAGATCTGACCCGTTACCCGCCAAATCTTTAAAAGCTCGATCCAAATCCGAATCAGGCTGGTTAACAGATATCCGACTCATTAATCTGATTCGTTTATAATAATAAATATTTCAAATTTTAATAATAAATTCATAGTTTGATCATAAAACATTGATGAAATTTTATAAGAAAATAAATGTTTACATCAAAAGTTGAATTACATGTCTAAAGTACTCCTTAACAGTAAACTAATATAATTAAAATATTTAACCTCTAATGTTTTTAGCATAAATAACATAGGCATTATGAACCTTTAACTTCATCAAATCATACTTTAAAGGCAATTTATATATGAATGTTTAGATTATCTAGATAATCATCATATTATTTAATATTTATTAATAATATTATATTTATAAAAATATTATTTAATTATTTTTAAACGGATTCGGGTCCTTCATAGATCAGATTAACCAAGATCAGGATCCGATCTGTTTAGTAAGTGGGTTAACATATCCAGATCCTTAACGGATCAACGGGCCAAACCCGTTTTAAAATCACATATTCAGAGCGGGTCTGGATAAGATTCGGTCCATTTAAAATTCTACCTTCCTATTGTTTCTTTAGATTTTGATATCACTTTCCTCTTTATTTCCCCTTCATTTACAAAAATATTTCTTTCCCCTTGCATTCCGAATGTAGAAAATTGACAACATTCCTCACTTGATGCTTATTTTTCACCAACGAAATGAGATCTTAAAGTAGACTCAAACCTTAATCATTATCTTTTAAAACTTATTCAATCAGTTAATTAAATGTATCATAGAGATCTAACCCATAGTTAAAGTAATGTCATTACCAAAATGTTTTTAAATGTCTTTTCAGCTTTGCTTTCTTTACACCCATGGATCGACGAGTCGTGTCAAGTTCATCATTATATAGCTCGTGTTTATCTTCTTCTACATTCAAATTGACATCAAATGATAATGTACCTGACAATTATGATGTGTGAAATGTTGATTCATATCCATCTGTTGAATCATTTCTTTGTTGTGGTCTTGCTGAACTTTTACCAGTATCGACCCACTTTTCAACATTCTTAAGAATAGGCCACACATGATCAAACTGAAGCCTCTTCTTTGTAAATTGAGAATCATCTAGTAGATATTGTTTCGCTATAGCACACTAAAAATTTCTACAACGAATAATTAGTTCTTGATATGACTTTGTTAATAAAAAATTAAAAACTTTTGAAAAAAAATACTTACAATATCTTTCTCTGAAGCACCACTCAAATTTTCATGCTCCATTTGACGAAAAGCACTACGAAATTTGCTGACACAATAGGTAAGGTCTGAAAATCTACTTTGTAGAGACTTGAAGCTTCTTATTCTCATCTTTAACCTGATTAAACAAAACCAGTGATCCTCTCCCATACTTTATCCTTCTTTTGATTAGTGCCCTTAATAGGATCTTGAGAAATTTCAAGATATACGTACATGACACAAGAGTTCATCTTCTAGGATCGAAAAAGTCCATTTTATTTGAAAAACTTTCTTTTGCCCAACATCTGCCATTAGAGCATATAGAGAAGCATACAAAGAGATTGTTGTGGAAATAATAATCTGAGATACTAGAAGAATAATGGTGTATAAGCTCATGGGATAAAGAGAGAATCTTAGATAAGGATCTAACAGTTTGAGATGGATTTGCTTTACTAGATCCAATGGCCTGTATATAATCTGATATCTTCTTGAAAAATGTAGTCTATCATCATCATCTTAAAAGATGTATCAGACAGCTACGCATCTAGGTTAGAGTGACAATAATGTTGTCTTGGTTGAAGGGAAATAATGTATAGGAATGAACTAAAATATTTTATATGAGATTTGTACCATGGAGGAATTGATTGATCATTTAGGTAATACAAAAGCAAGAATCTTTTAGAAACACGTTAGATCTTCTATTATTCTTGAAGTAAAATCGGAGGGGACATAAAACCAATACTGTGAAATAACTTCAAAGAGAAATACACAAATTTAATGAGAAACACATAAGTAATCATTTTCACCCATTTATACCATGTTGATTCCATTGATGCACAATCAACACGTTCTGTAATGCAATATGAGCTGACTTGTATTAAATTTTTCAATATCGAGCACAAAACTCTTGAAACCGTGTATCTTGATTTCTTACCAACTCAACTGATAATGGAGGAGCATGGTTATAATCTTTGATTGGAGCACATAAATCATCCCCATCTTCGATTAACATGTTATGCATTATGATACATGCAGCCATTATATCATGCAAAACATGTTTATCCCAAAAATGTGCACTTCATAATTTCCCAATGTGCTTGAATAACTCTAAATGCTTTCTCAATGTCCTTCCTATATGACTCTTGAATTTTTGCAAAATGTGACTTTTTGGATCTTGAGGATCATGAATAGTTTGCACTAATGTAGACCACTTTGGATATATACCATCTGCCAAATAATAACCAGTGTCATAGTCTTCACCTAGAAATTGATAACGTGCAGGAGGAGATTTACCTTCTGCAAGATTTGTAAATAGGTGAGATACTTCGAGCACATTAATGTCATTGTTGGAGCCCGTTAAATTGAAATATGCATCCTAAATCCAAAGGTCATAATCAGCTACCGCCTTAAGGATAATAGTCGGTGATCTACTACGCCCTGAGTACATTCCTTCCCAACCCGTTGGACAATTTTTCCAACGCCAATGCATGCAATCTAAGCTTCCCAACATTCTTGGGAAGTCGCGTTCTTCCCTTATATATAGAAGTCTTGCAACATCCTCGGTGTTAGGTGCTCTCAGATAGTGAACTCTGAAGACTTCTATGACAGCTCGACCAAATATTTTCAAACATCGAATTGTAGTAGACTGACCAATTTTTAATTCATCAAGAGCATCAACTGGTAACCCATAAGCCAACATTCAAAAAGCAGCTGTAAGTTTTTGTAAAGATGATAAACCAAGCTTACCAATACCATCGCGTTGTTGAACAAAGAAATTGTCATGATCTTTGACACCATCTGCAATTTGATTAAATAAACTTCTGCTCATTCGAAATCGTTTGCGAAATTTATCATCAGGAAATCGTGGAACCTCAGCAAAATAATCCATGTATAGATTATACCCAACTTCTTGGCGATTACGATTAATAACAACATAGCCTGGGTCTGCTCCTTTACATCTTGATTCAGCCTCGTCGTTGTCCTCGTTGTCATTTAACTCCGTCAAAAGATGATTATTATTCACGTACGTGCGAAATAATAAATCTTACTCTTGATCAAATGAAGCCATGATCCGATAATAATAATCATCAGTTTCGTTTAAAGAAAGAGAAGATGATGATATTTGAGAATTATCCATGGTATAATGGATACAAGACTGATATTGAAGAAGATGAATGGAAAATGAGGTGATTTACGTGGTTGTAGAATGCAGTTTTATAAGCATCTAAAAAGTACCCATTAGAAAAATGTCATTTGAGAAATAACTGAATGTCGTTTGAAAAATAACTGTTACTAAAGCTTGAAACAGTAAAAGAAACTAACCGTTGCAAAGTCAAAAATTGAAATATAGCTTACATGTATACCTTACGGTGGCAACCTCTTCAAAATGGTTTCAGAGATGCCTTGAAATATTCTGTCTTCATAAGCCATAATTGGCCATATGGCTAACAGGTTATGCCATATGGGTGACAGGTGCTCTTAGGCAATCTCCCACGGTATGGAATAAACCCAAATTTAGCCTATTACCCATTCCCACCGTAGGCCATCTCACACCTCCCCAAATTTTTTTTAGCCTATCGAGTTTTAAAGGCCAAAATTGGTCTGCTGTGTCTTAGGTCAAATTGTGGGCTCTATTGATTTTTCATTTCTTTTGATTTATTTTAGTATAGGTATAAACATTTAAATAAATTCCAATCTAGGAAAAAGAGTACTAAAACATAAACAAGAACATAATTAAAACAACAAAAACTAAAAATTATTGAAACACACATTAAAAAACATTAGCTAATATTCCGGTAGATTAGTAACACTTCATCCATTGTCATCGCTTCTTCTAAAGCCACCACTTTCATTGTACTCGGGCACTCCTCCACCGCTACTTGTTCCAAATCCACCACTCCCTAGTATGCGGCACTTCTCCATACCCACCACTTCCTCCAAATCCACTTGAAAATTCTAAGGGAATACCAAAGTTTCCATAATGAAAAATAGCTTTAGAACCACTTTGAAATTGGTTAAGGTTACTAAAGTTACCGAACCTAAATGCAGTAGATTGTGATCCTTGTGATTGACTCCCATGAGATCTTCTTTGCCTGACTTCTGCCGTTCTCATCTTCAAGTATTCACGGTCTGTTGGATCGGTTATAGAATCCAAACTAGTCAGTATGATTTTATTTTCTTCGCATTGACGTTGAATATCCAACTTCTTTGCAGTGTAGTCATCGAAGGAGCGGGGCTTCATTAAATTATTTAATTAGGAGCTGTCAAATCGCGCTCATCCTCAATGATCATGTTGTGCATAATGATACATGCAGTCATTATATCATATAAAACACGTTTATCCCAAAATCGTGCTGCACCCTTAACAATTGCCCAACATGTTTGAAGAACTCCAAAAGCACATTCAATGTCTTTCCTATATGACTTGTTTTGTGGCAAAAAAATGTTTATTTTTTCTTCCTTGAGGATCATGAATAGTTTGAACAAGAGTGGACCACTTGGGGTAAATTCCATCAGCTAAGTAATAACTGACATCATATGCCTTGTCCTTAATAAAATAATGACATGGAGGTGATTTACCTGCAGCAAGCTCCGCAAATAGTTAGGATGCTTCTAAAACATTGATGTCATTGTTGGAGCCTGGTAAGCCAACATATACATGCCATATCCAAAGATTGTAATCTGCAACTGCTTCTAGAATAATTGTTGGTGATCCACTGCGCCCAACATAAGCATCTGTCCAAACTGTATGACAATTTTTTCACTTCCGATGCATGCAGTCTAGAATACTTCCTAACATTCCTGGAAATTTACGCTCTTCACCAATATAAAGAAGTCTTGCAACATCATCAGCTGTTGGTCATCGAAGATATTGCTCTCCAAATATCTCCGATAGCCCGACAGAACTTCTTCAGGCATCTAATTGCTGTGGACTCACCAATTTTCTAGTTTTCGTCAAGGGAATCAGCTGGTACACCATATGCAAACATTTGAAAAGCAGGTGTAATTTTTACAAAGGTTGATAAACCGAGCCTACCAATTCCATCATGTTGTTGCATAAAGAAGTTGTCATGACTTTTGACAGCGTCGGCAATACGATGAAACAAACTTTTACTCATCTGAAAAGGTCTGCAAAATTTTAACTCACCGAATCGTGAGACTTTCGCAAAATAATATGTAAACATATTATGTGCAGCAGCTTCTCGATCATGATAAACAACTATATGACCAAGAATTGCACCTCTTCGAGTTGATTGAGCATCGTCCTCCTTCCCGTCGAGACATTCCGCCAAGAGGAGATTGTTGTTTGCATATGCAGCCAAGACAGAATTATAATACTCAACGGTCTCCATCAAAATATAATTGTTTTTAACCGTTTATAATCGTTCTCAAATTATAACCGTTGAAAATTGTAATAATTGAAATATAACCTACGAAATATAACCTACGATTGCAGCATCACTTTTTGTTAATAGACTAAACTGATATCAATAAAAGAATATTCTGTTTTTAGTAGGCTATAACTATTTTGCTTTTGGCCAATGGTGGGAGAAGCCCTTAGAGATCCTTATGTCTAATCTAGTGGCAAGGAGTCAAAACCCTGAACCTCTCTCTTTTCCGATTTCATCCATTCCGTTTAGTCAATACTGGACCTACATTTTATTGTTAATTTATAGCCGTTCATGCTTGAAATGGTAATAAAATTCAATAGAAGCTAAGTCATCGAACAACCATGTTTATCTAACCATGGCTAGAAGTACTGTCACTTATCTAATAGAACAGTACCGTTTTAAAATCAAATGTCATTTATTTAAAATAATCAATAAGAAGAGAATATTGCAAATATTATTCAAACTTTTAAAATACATATATATTCAAGGGTTTTAAAATACATATCATTCATAATATTTAATACTAATACGACTCAACTCACTCAAGTAATGTATGTAGCGTATTATTAGTACCGTTGAAAATGAAATACATTTAAAAAAGGGGGTTTATCACATTTAAAAAAGTTTTATTCCAAGGTAATACGACTCAAGTAATAAGTACACAAAAAAATTCCTCCTATCATTTGTTTTATGAGAAGAAACTTTGTTATCCTAAGAGATATTATTTATTTAGTGTAACTATGATGTGTGTGTTTCTTGTTTTTCTTTATTTAGTTTTTTTTAATTATCAAAATAAGGTATTAACTCACATTAGTATCGAGTTTGCACACGTATTTTTTAGTCAATATTTAAACCCCTCAAACCCTCTTAGCTACAAATTGATAGAAGGTGAGACTGAAATGCTAGACACGAGATTTATGTTGAGATATAAATCTTACATCAAGAACATAAGAATATATCTATGAGTTTATAAGAGTCTGGACATCTTCATTCAGAACAGGTTAACCATATACACGTGTGAATGTTTAACGACCATACGGACTCTATGTCACCAAAAAAATAACCTTGCCTTGACTTCCATTATTTCTTACAAGATACACACAAGGCTTACTTGCTACATTTTCAAGACTAACGAGTGCTCGCCACAACTCAACTGCTTGATATTTTGATTACACAGTTAAAGTAAAGCGGTAGCAACTAGCAAGTTTCACAACAGTTGATGCTACCACAGTACCACTAACGGAATATTCCCACGAGAGGCCGAGAGATCACATCCCCATAGCGCAACGCCTCCATCAAATCTCAAAACCAGCCGTGGATCCACACACTCGACAAGAACCAGCATTTCATGTCCATATGAGTAGAAAAAGACAAGAAATAGCATTTATATTCTCTTGGCTTGTTCCGCAAAATACAACATTTTGGACATTTTCCAAGTCAACATTTCACCTCCCCTGTAATACACTCACACCCAACCACCGTAGACCACAAGCCGTACCCGTCCAATCCAGCCCCCGTCACATTACCTCGCCGGTTTGCGCCTCTACGTAGATTCGCGGAACCCAATCGCAAAGAAGAAACAGTCTCAGTTTGACCAACGACCATCCAACCGCACTCGTTTTTTGGTTGAAATCAGAAAGTAAAACAAAAAAGACAGTAGGAGAGAGAAAGCAGGCTCATTTTTTCTCTGATCTGTTTACTCCCTCCCTCTCTTTTTGTTTGTGACCGAGTCTATATAACACTTCAAACTAATGCTTCACACGCTAACCTCTCTCAACCAGAAGTAAACACTGAAGAATTTTGAGGCTACGGGAACGAGTTCAAGTTGGATAGTCTTGTTCTCGTTGAAGTTTTGGATCGTGTATGTACAATTTCTAGACAAAATTCGGAGGTTGACTTTGGGAGTGGTGTGATCGGAGGTGAAGAGAAATGGCGGCTGCAATGGCCGGAGAAGACCTGATGAGGCAGTCGAGTAGCCGGCGAAGCTGGCGGTCGACGAGTGTGCGGGAAATGTGGAACGCGCCGGACGTGTTCCAGAGGAGCGGGCGGCAGCAGGCGGTGGATGAGGAGGAGGAGCTCAAGTGGGCCGCCATAGAGCGGTTGCCGACTTACGATAGGATGAGGAGAGGGATGTTGACTCAGGTGATGAGCAACGGTAGGATCATGCATGATACAGTTGATGTTGCCAATCTTGGCGCTCAGGATAAGAAGCAGTTGATGGAGAGCATACTCAAGGTTGTTGAGGACGATAACGAGAAGTTCTTGCTCAGACTCCGAGCTCGTAACGATAGGTTCGGCTTCGATTCTGTGTAAACGATACGTTTCTTGTAAATTTCATATCTGGAATTTTATTTTCTTGTGTTGATTAATTGTTTTAGTTATTTGGAAACAGGGTTGGTATTGAGGTTCCGAAAGTGGAGGTTCGATTCCGGAACATAGAGATCGAGGGAGATGCATATGTTGGCACAAGAGCACTCCCAACTCTACTCAACTCTACTTTGAACACACTAGAGGTTTTGTCTCCTGAAAATCTATTTAGAACGACTTGTTAATCTGTTGGAGTTCATAGTTTTCTAAAGTTTCTATACTTGTGGTGAATACAGTCTCTAATTGGATTGGTTGGACTCTCGCCGTCGAAGAAAAGAGTTGTCAAGATACTCCAAGATGTGAGCGGTATTGTGAAACCATCAAGGTATGCTTATGATCCATTTTCTTTGCTGGATTGGGATTAGTAGTATTATTGTTGCATGGGTAAAATTAAAAGTCAACCAATCTTTGTATGCCCTTAGAAAGTTGATGACAATATTTATTGAAGTAGCTCTGTGTCTGAACTTTGTTACTGAGCTTGTTGTGTTGTTTGTCATCAGGGTTACACTGCTTCTTGGACCTCCTTCTTCAGGAAAAACAACACTTCTAAAAGCTCTTGCTGGCAAACTCGATAAAGATCTAAGGGTTTGTTATCTACTTTTTCCCTTACCTTTTATCATTCAGTTAGTGTGATTTCTATTTTGGTATGTTATAAACACTTGAATGGTCATTTTAGTGTACATGTTTAATTTTTCATAAGTACTGACTAGTTGGGATTTTTAACAGGTAAATGGGACTGTTACCTACTGTGGCCATGAATTTCATGAGTTTGTACCTCAGAGAACTTCCGCTTACATTAGTCAGCATGATCTTCATTATGGTGAGATGACAGTTCGTGAAACATTGGATTTCTCCGGACGTTGCCTGGGAGTTGGAACCAGGTATGATATGCTGGTTGAGTTGTCTAGAAGGGAGAAAGATTCAGGTATCAAACCTGATCCTGAAATTGATGCGTTCATGAAAGCCACATCTATGTCGGGCCAGGAAACAAGTTTGATCACAGATTATGTTCTCAAGGTGTGTTGATCGAATGTTGAGGTGTATTCTTGTTCTTTTATTGTTAATTTGCAAGCCTAACATGTTTAATTCATTTGACAGATACTTGGACTAGATATATGTGCTGATATTATGGTGGGGGACGATATGAGAAGGGGTATCTCTGGAGGGCAAAAGAAGCGTGTAACTACTGGTATGTGACTATTTGCCATTTTAGTTGTTACATATATCAGCATTGTGTTTCATGATGTTATGCACTCTATTTATCTTTGAGTGAGAGTAAGATACCAACTACGTTGATCTTGCATGTTTTACTGGAGATTTACTATAGTTAGGAATAAATTATAATGTCAATGCACAATATTTTTCCTCTTTTTATTTATTATTTTTTTTATAATTGTGGGTGTTTTTTTCTGAATGCAGGAGAAATGTTGGCTGGACCAGCAAAAGCATTTTTCATGGATGAAATATCAACAGGTCTCGACAGTTCCACCACTTTTCAGATTGTCAAGTTTATGAGACAGATGGTTCATATTATGGATGTATCAATGGTCATCTCTCTATTGCAACCTGCACCTGAGACATATGGGCTGTTTGATGACATTATTCTTCTTTCTGAGGGTCAAATTGTCTACCAAGGCCCACGTGAGAATGTTCTTGAGTTTTTTGAATATATGGGATTCAAATGCCCAGATAGGAAGGGTGTTGCTGACTTCTTGCAAGAAGTGACATCTAAGAAGGATCAAGAACAGTACTGGTATAAGAAGAACCAGCCTTACAGATATGTCTCTGTACCTGATTTTGTAAGGGCTTTCACCTCTTTCCATGTTGGTCAACGGCTTGCAGAGGAACTTAGAGTTCCTTATGATAAAAGAATGACACATCCTGCCGCTTTGGTGAAAGAAAAGTATGGAATATCTAACATGGAGCTCTTCAAGGCATGTATGTCAAGGGAATGGCTGCTGATGAAGCGCAACTCTTTTGTGTACATCTTCAAAACTACCCAGATCACAATCATGGCTACAATTGCTTTGACTGTATTCTTAAGAACGGAAATGAAAGCTGGGACGGTACAAGATTCTGCCAAATTTTGGGGAGCTCTGTTTTTCAGTCTCATTAATGTCATGTTTAACGGAATGGCAGAGCTTGCCATGACAGGTTTCAGGCTTCCTGTGTACTTTAAACAAAGAGATGCCTTGTTCTACCCTGGCTGGGCTTTTGGCTTGCCAATTTGGCTAACCAGAATCCCGATTTCACTGTTGGAATCTGGCATATGGATCATTCTTACATACTACACTATTGGATTTGCCCCTGCATTCAGTAGGTAAGCTTCAGTTTATCACTGATATCCGTTCTTGGACACTTCAGATTGGTGATGGTAAATAAATGATAAAACAACAAAGCAACCAAGTTATTTGGCAATCTAACACATGTCCAATATGTTTTTCAGGTTCCTTAAACAGTTCTTGGCTTTCTTCGGCATACATCAGATGGCACTCTCCCTTTTCCGTTTCATTGCTGCTCTTGGGAGATCAGAGGTTGTTGCAGGCACAATTGGTTCCTTTACTTTGCTAATGGTGTTTGTCCTAGGAGGTTTCATTGTTGCAAAAGGTTAGAAATCCTTCTCTTCTATGGTCAATATATGCTTATGTATATTAACAATTTGATCAAGGACTGTTTTGACTTGAGTTATTCAACTCATAGCCTGTTAGATCCCATTCATATGTATCAAAATATCCAAATATTTATGTGCAGATGACATTGAATCATGGATGATATGGGGCTACTATATTTCACCTATGATGTATGGACAGAATGCAATTGCTATCAATGAATTTCTGGACAAAAGATGGAGTGCTGTAAGTTCTCCTAAATGCCAATTGATACCTGCTTTACATTAGTAGTTTTCTATGTAGGTTTAGATGTTGAGTTGTGTGACTAATGAAACTTTTAATCTCCTTGCTCAGCCTCTCCCCCCCGGCTCAAGTCAACCCACAGTAGGAAAGCTACTTCTCAAGCAAAGAGGGCTGTATACTGAAGAGTATTGGTATTGGATTTGTGTTGCAGCGCTCTTCGCGTTCTCTTTTCTGTTTAATGTTCTTTTCATCGCATGCTTGACCTTCTTGGACCGTAAGTGTTTAATTTTCAGTTGTCATTAGATATTGTTATGGACTTATAATAAAGGGATCAGATGCTGATTATGTTTTTCTTTCTTTCTATATCAATTTCAGCTCTGGGTGAAACTAAAACCTTGATTGAGAATGATGACGCTGAAAACAACAGGAAGCGACGATCCAATCCTGAAGGTAAATATGGATTGTTCTGTTTCTTCATGTGATCTTAACTTTGATGTCTGTTCTGCCTCTGCAAGATAGCATGTTGATAAATATTAGGTGAAGTGCAAATTCTACTGTACAGAAATTACATCTCGAAGTTTAACATATGGTGAATAATTACAGGTATTGACATGCAAGTGAGAAATGCTCAAGGAGGTCAAGCCAAAAGAGGAATGGTTTTGCCTTTCCAGCCCCTTTCACTTGCTTTCAACCGTGTGAATTACTATGTGGATATGCCTGCTGTAAGTAACATGTGCTCCATTTTGCTTGGAGTTTTTAGTTATGAGATAATGAGACGGTCATGGTCTTCCATAGTAACGCATTTTATGTCCTTACCAGGAAATGAAAACCCACGGGATTGACGAAGACCGACTGCAACTACTGAGGGATATCAGTGGTGCATTTAGGCCAGGAGTTTTGACTGCATTAGTTGGTGTTAGTGGTGCTGGAAAGACCACCTTGATGGATGTCTTGGCTGGAAGAAAGACAGGTGGGTACATTGAAGGAAGTATTACCATCTCGGGTTACCCAAAGAATCAAGAGACATTTGCTCGGGTCAGCGGTTACTGTGAGCAGAACGACATTCACTCTCCATTTATTACTGTTTATGAATCTCTCTTATACTCTGCCTGGCTGCGTCTTGCTAAAGACGTCAAGACGGAAACACGAAAGGTTCAACTTCAATCTTATAGAAATTGCAACATATAAATGCAGTTGTAGGAATTGAATTCCATCTACAACTATTGTTTTACCTATATAGGGAGGTGGATACTGTGGTTGACTGATTTTTGCTGTTGATTTTGTTTTGTTATTAGATGTTTGTTGATGAGGTTATGGACTTAGTCGAGCTTCATCCATTAAGGAATGCTTTAGTTGGGCTTCCAGGAGTTGATGGACTTTCAACTGAGCAAAGGAAAAGGCTCACCATTGCAGTGGAATTGGTTGCAAATCCTTCTATCATCTTCATGGATGAGCCAACCTCAGGTCTTGATGCAAGAGCAGCCGCCATTGTTATGCGTACGGTAAGAAACACTGTGGATACAGGACGAACTGTTGTCTGCACAATTCATCAACCTAGCATTGACATTTTTGAAGCTTTTGATGAGGTATGATTTATATTTCAAAGATTTTTTTTGAAGTCTTAATTCAAAGAGTTCACTATCTCAAGTGCCATGTTTCATCGTTTTCCCTTGCAGCTTTTTCTAATGAAAAGAGGAGGACAAGTGACATATGCTGGACCTCTAGGTCGTCAATCTCACAAGCTTGTTGAATATTTTGAGGTATGTTTATACTGTACTTTAATATTTAATTTCCTTTCCAGTGAATTTGAAAAATCATGTTCGAGGCAGAACTTCAATGAGAAAAACTATAGAAACATTAAAATAAGATTTTAACATACATCTTTGTAGTTACTAGTTTGACCAATATTTTAAAACGTTTTGCAGGCTATACCCGGGGTTCCCAAGATCATTGATGGTTACAATCCTGCTACCTGGATGTTAGACGTCAGCTCTTCAACAATGGAAGCTCAACTTGACATTGACTTTGCAGAAGTATATGCAAACTCTGATCTCCATAGGTAAGCAGCACGTAACTGTTTCCTTATGTATTGTGTCCAACTATTTGTCTGTTTGTAATAAGTTTCCTCACCAATTTTATTTTCACTCTCAGGAGAACTCAGGAACTGATCAAGGAGCTAAGCACACCGGAGCCTGGCTCTAAGGATCTTTACTTCCCCACTCGATACTCACAAAGCTATCTAACTCAATGCAAGGCTTGCTTCTGGAAACAGCACTGGTCATACTGGAGAAACTCACGATACAATGCCATCAGATTTTTCATGACAACCTGCATTGGTGGATTATTTGGTGTTATCTTCTGGAGCAAGGGAGACCAGATGTAAGCTTAAAAACTTCATTATGAACTGAATTACACACACATATGTGATAAATATTCTTTTTATAGATTTTATCATTTTGAGTTTGTGCTCCAGCTGCATTCTTGTTCCAATCACGTACACTGAAACTGCATATTGTCTTGTCAACAGCCATAAACAACAGGACTTGATAAATCTTCTGGGAGCTACCTATTCTGCTGTTCTTTTCCTTGGAGCTAGCAATGCTTCTGCTGTGCAATCCGTTGTTGCAGTTGAGAGAACAGTTTTCTACCGTGAAAGAGCAGCGGGAATGTATTCAGAGTTACCTTATGCATTTGCTCAGGTAAGACATTGGAAGTTACACTGGGTCAATCTTTGGTACAGTGTTTCAGTTTCATCTCCTTATTAATTTACTGATTCATGCTTTTTTGGTGTTATAGGTGGCTATTGAGACAATTTATGTTGCAATCCAAACCTTCATATATTCCTGTATTCTGTATTCCATGATCGGGTACACATGGAAGGTGGAGAAGTTTTTCTACTTCTACTACTTCATTTTCATGTGCTTTACCTACTTCTCAATGTATGGAATGATGGTGGTTGCCCTAACTCCTGGCCATCAAATTGCTGCAATTGTTATGTCTTTCTTCCTGAGTTTCTGGAACTTGTTCTCTGGTTTCCTCATCGCTAGGCCGGTAAGTCCCACACTTCAACTATTTATATACAATATAAATGTAACTTCTTACGGCATTGATTTGTCAAGGAATTTTTGTGTTTAACGGTTAATGCTCCATATTGCAGCTCATCCCCATCTGGTGGAGGTGGTACTACTGGGGTTCTCCAGTTGCTTGGACCATCTATGGTATCTTTGGATCTCAAGTTGGTGACATGACAGCTGAAATCGAAATGGCTACTGGGGATAAAGTTGCAATTAACAAATTCGTCAAGGACTATTTAGGTTTTGACTATGACTTCCTGATCCCTGTTGTCATTGCTCATGTTGGTTGGGTCCTTCTGTTCTTCTTTGTCTTTGCATATGGCATCAAGTTCCTCAACTTCCAAAGGAGATAAGCTTACTGTGCAGCAGTTTACCTACAAAATGTGAATGTGAAATAGATAGTTGTGTAAAACATGCTAGTCTAAGTTAGAGAGACAAAACTTTGCCCTCTCTTTTTGTTTTTTTGATCTTTTGTGTAGTTTTGATTGGTTTGATACTTTTTTTTTTCATTTTACTTGTGTATAGCTATTTTAATTCTTGAAAAAATTGACAGTTTGTCATCATTCCTCTTAAGATCAAATATAGTATGCTCCTGCAAGATCTCTTTGAATTGCAAACGCAAACTATCAAGAATATATTAATATATAAAAAAGGTGTGTTGAATACATAAGACCTTATTCAATTTAGTGTTCCAACAATATGTATAGCTCAATAGCTGCCATGCATATATCTTATGAACTCGAGTTCTGGTGAGCAGCTGGTTGATACAAGAAAGTAGCATTGGCATTCTCATCATTGCAATAGAGACAAGGATGCTGCTCAATGCCTTGTTCCTTAAGTAACACTCTAGCCAGCTTCACGACCTCTCTATTGCTTATTAGCGGAGCCTCATGCTTCTTCAAAACCATTTCAATAGCATTACTGAATGCTCCACATGCCTTTCCACCGGTCATAACCGGGTTCATCATGTCGGCCGATGTCTCATCGGCTTGACACCCACTCAGAAGAATCCCCTCGTCTGGCTTCAACGACTCGAAGAAGTTGAGATCGTGTAGAGGTAAGCGGAACTTGAGGCTGGCGTCGGCTGCAAACAACTCCAGAAAGTGAGTTGCAATGTCAGATGTGCATATGCCAGTTAATGTGGTGAGGTGCTCCAATATGGACTCGAAAGGTATTGCCTTGGTCTTATTACTGGAACCGGATAATGTGTCACTAATTTCAGTTGTGACATGAGAGGGTCCAATCTGTTCTTTCTCTTTGTCAATGAGGCCTCCACTGTGGCATGAATCCGACAGTATTGTAAAGCTTGCTCCCTTCGGTAAGCGGTTTACTAATTGTCTGAAATCCACATCTACACAAAGAAGTTACCATTAAAGTAAAAATGTTAACTTGGTAACTAAACTGGTTAAACACATGCACACTCACCGGTGATGAGATTGAAATCACAAGGCACAATTGCCTCATCCTGCCTGAAAGGCCTGCCTGGTTTCAATGATGGAATCCTGGTTCCATGCCCACTGTAGTGGAAGTAGAGCACATCCCCTGCTTCAGCTTGGTCAACCATTGCATCAAGTGCCTTCTTAATGTTTGCACCTGTGGGCAAGACTGATGCAGACCCATCATCAGTCAATAGCTCAATGTGGTTAGGATCAAACCCGAACCGACTCACCAGCGTGTCGCGCATGGTGAGTACATCATTTATACAACCATGGAGCTCATTCCGAGTGTTGGGGTAGTTGCAGCCTACCAAAACAGCCAACCTCTTGTTCTGCTTCTCCATAATTTGCAAACAATCTGAATGTGGATATATAGTCCAAGTGTTTCAGAACTATTTCAGTCTACAGGTATGAATGTATGGATTGTGTGATTTGATCCCTGGCTTTATAGTTCCTTGAGAAGTGTCTGTGACGTAACCTCGCTTGCAAATTCATTCAAGTTATGCTTTGAATTGTCTTTCAAGGGTGGGAACTGGGAAGGTTACTTTCCCTCATTTTTTGGGTTGTAAACTTGCATGCATATTCAACCAACCGAAACTATTAATTGCACATTTCAATTGCTTAAGATTGCACGAAAAGGTTGTTCATTGTTCATATTTTGGACCTTAAAACAATGCAGGAGAAAATTATAGGCTGGTTTTGATAATTGATCTATAGCCAACTTCTGTTCCATCATAATCAAAACGTCGTCCTCATCTCCATTAATTCTGTTTATGTTTGCCGGAAGAACTTAAAATTAGAACTCGATCTTATCTCTCAGAAACTATGGGAGAAAAATATCATGGTTGAAAATAAAAATCCATTGATCAAAAGCAAAACCATACGAACTGAATAATCGCAGGGAGCAGAAATTTGCTAGTCAAAATACCATAAATTCAGAAGAACGTATACAATAGTCTAAACTTTCGAATTTTAAGGGGGCATTGCTGTGGTTAACCAAGAGAAAGCCAACATAGACTCGTTAGATTGGTAACAGATGGGAATGAGAAATCTGAGAACAAAAATGATATGGAGACAGAAATTTTTGGTTTATGAGTTTCTACTGCAGAGCTCTATAGTTTCTATTGATTGTGAACTGATACATCATAACCACAGCAGGGGAATATATATATATATATATATATATACAGTCCGGATCAGGAGCGGAGGTCCGTTCCTAAGCTTAGGAACGGACCTCCGCTCCTGATCCGCACCGTATATATATATATATATATATATATATAGACGATTCTTAGAGACTGAAACTGTATTGGAACTTGACAACATTAACTTAGCAGTTACAACACCCAACTACCTCATTAACACCTAAATTAGAATTCTCTAGAGATAACTAGAACTACATTAATTCCAACACTCCTCTCAATGTGCTTTCTTCAAAACTCCAATGAGCTCCCTGAGATGATACAATTTCTGTCAGGACATACCTCGGGTTAAACCTCTTTAACCTGAAGTAAATCATGTCAGGACCACCTCAAGGGAACTTCTTACCAAAACCCCCTTGAAATGGACAACCATTCCTGCAAACCAAATCAACACTTCCATGAATAATTTAAGTCAACCCCCAACTCCTAGAGTCATCCTGCTCCCCAAGTCATATCTATGCTTCACTAACCTATTCAACTATCTAAGTTGGGGTAATCAGAGCAGTCTACATAGAAGTTATACCTAAATCAATATGTGAGCAACATTGGATTAATTGACTATGCCCCGACTTCGGTACGCGCGACCTCCTCTCAGGAACCTGCAACACTGAGTATTTGAAAATGAAGGGACAAAGGAAAAACATTTAAAAACACAACGTTAGCGTGAGTGGACAAAAATCAAATATGAAAAGGTAAATATCTTTTCATGCTCTCCCATTAATTTTCTAAAATTCACATGCACGCAACCCAAAGAAACGATTAAATAAAATATATACAACAATTCTCTTGGGTCAAATCCATAATTAAAGAAGTGGGATACTTTCACCAAGATCACGAGAAAAACAACTGACCAGCTCTAATCCACGAGAGGGTCTATTGACCAGCTCAATCGGAGAGGGTCCCTTGACCTGCTCTATTCGGGAAGGTCCAACCGACTAGCTACAACCGAAGAGGGTCCTGACCGGCTCTATCCGGGAGGTCCTTCCGACCAGTTACCACCGAAAAGGGTCTGATCAGCTACAATTCGGAGAGGGTACCATCTCCATCCGGAGAGGGTCCATGCTAGCTAGCAATGCACATATATATACTTGAAAAATCCTTGAAAACCTCGTGGTGAATAAATTAAAAATCCAAGTCAAAACACCCATGACTTTTCCCCAAACACATCGGATTTAAAACTTCCCAGACATCTGAAACCGGTTCCCTGACTTTACTTTAAATCATTAAAATCCAAGAGCAAAGTTTTCTCTTTTAAAAATAATCCCCCTCCATAACCCAAAATGATTATAACAACTTAAAATCATTTTTGGAGAAAATTATTTAAAACTCACGGGAAAGGTATGAACCTCTTTCCTGACTCACTTATCTTTGAAAAATAATAAATCCCCAATTTTTTCAAAATCACCATAAAAATCAACATGGAGGAAATTCTCATAAATAAAGGAGAAACTTAATAAAAATATGTTGTATGCATTATATTTAAAATAAAAATCCACTCACAGACTTAGGTCTTAGCCTGACGAAAACCCGAATTCCGCTCAAGCGAAGTCTCCACAACACAAGCCTCTTCGCGTCTTGTTCCACAATTAATATTAATTTTTCAGACGCTAGAATAATAATTAAATAATTTAGGTATACACATTTGTGAGCGTACAACTCGCTCATCGTCACCACACTTCACAAATTGTCAATTAAAAATCCTCGACCTTCACCAATAACTTAGAAGTGCTTAAAATATTTCTTAAACCTTAACCGGTAATAATCGATGGTCAGAATAATATTTAATTATCCGCCAATAATACTAAACTTGAAAAATTCCAAAACCTAACCAACCCTTCTCCAAAAATTACCAAATTTAAACCAAAGATTCCTCACAATTTATATTATTTAATGGGCATGAAAAACTGCCCAAAAAGTGGCGGCGGCCACCGTCATAAATTCCGGCCAAAATTCCAGCGACCTCCGATCGCCACCAAATTTTAACAGTAGTTTCATCTTATCATTTGGAACAACTTTCTAGTTCAATTCGAAGGCCAATTCGGCCTCTAACTAGGTCAATTACGTGATGAACAGTGGAACCCGAAATTTTTGAACATAAAACTTCAAATTCTAAATTCTCCCTACACACTTCGAATCGAGCTACCAAATTCTTGGAGATTATAGAACCCATCAAGCCCAACAAATCCATATAAAGAACTCACCAAGAGGTGACCTGAAGAGGGAGAAATCTGGTGTGGATGCAACCATTTTGAGACGCTCTATGCAGATTTTATCATATTTCTGAGAAATAAAACCCCATATCGTCATAGCAGTTGTCAAGTAACTACTGACACAAAAATTTGACATATGCCTCTGCACATCTGTTTCGTAATCATGAAGGGTTGTGTATTGGAGTGTTCGCTAGGTACTTACCTAGCTTTAGCTCGTCTAGCCATGGAGAATTAGTGGCTATGCTGGAAGGAGTTAAGCTAGCTAAAATGCACAATCTGACCTCTCTTGTTGTTGAGTCTGATTGCCAAACTATGGTAGAAGCAGTAACCCTGGGATCTTAGGACGCATCAGAGCTGGGGTTCATCCTCTCTGACTTTCGTTCAGAGCTGTGCGGTGTGCCCTTAGTTCGAGTCTGTTTTGTAGGCCGATCAGCAAATTTGGCAGCTCATGTTCTTGCTCAAGTAGCTATACATTCTAAAACTAGTTGAGTTCCCAAATGTTCCTCCTCCTAATGTGAAGATGATTATTTTGTATCTAAATCGCCTCATACATAACCTATCTAATAGCCACGTGAACACACACACTAGCCGGAGAGACCAGATGTAAGGAAGGTAATGCTACAACCATACAGAAATTAAGATTTTTTTTTTAAATTCTCTGGTATTCAATTATAAAAAAATTCTTTATCTTTTGTTTCTTAGAAGCTTATTTGCAGTTGTCTTAATAATATATACTTTTGTTATTTTTCTTTTCAGTCAATGGCTCTTGTTAGGTCTATGCATGAATAGAGTTATACTTGCTGAAACAATGCCTTGAGGAACACATATGCACATTCAAACGCGAAAAATTAAACATGAATCCGAAAGTTAAAATGATCTTCAAAAGGCATGAGAGCAGACAAACTGAAAAGTTCAAAACAGGAACTGGATGGTCAACAGAGAATTTTTTTGCCTTGCGTTGGGTGTTGATCTTTGTAAGTTCTTTTCCACCGACCCTGATAATCATGAAGCTAAACTAGACTCTTTCAATTCATTCATACTAAACCAATTGGTCAAAATATTCACACCAATTTATTCATCACCAGTCCTCCTCACCTCAGTCCACGTACCATCGATCACAATATACATAATACATACGAAAACCCAAATAAAAGTAAGATGATATATGACCAAATAAAAAGTTGACAATTCTTAGATGATATATAACTAATTTTTTGTTCTCGCATAACATCAATAACTCATTTAGCAAACAGCATTCTTTAAGAAAATGACTTGACTTGACTCGACTTGCATGCAGAAGATCACACAATGACGTACAGAGGAAACTTCTGAAGCATACAGTGGCCAGACATATCATGTGGAGCAATAAGCATGCAAGTCTTAAGAAAATGGAACAAGAAACACAACATAGGGAAAGTTTCATCAATCAATAACAGAATTCAGTAACTCATAGTGAAATGGAGGAGCAACTAACCCGCACCTGGGACTAATCATTAATCCGAAGTACTCTTTGTTGTTCTTTATGTGCAACCACAAAAAACAGTGTTGAAGAGTAGATCAGTAATATGGCAATGAGAGAAACAAGCATGCGAGATAACACTTACAAGAATTTTGCTGCCATTCCAACATAAAAGTAAAGCAGCTGAAAGCCAATTCTTGAAGCCAAGACTCAATTCAAAACAAGAAAACTTACAGTAAGGAAAGGAGTTTAAGGTCAAAACACATATCTGGTGTTTGCCGTGAAAATAGATTTTCTCAAATAATCAGACTTCGAGAGTGTCAGTACCTATGGGTCAGATACAACCTTGATCTTGATGCTTGTTCGCCTTCTGACTTCTCCTCAAACGACTGACGTACAGGCGCTGGTCAGACCGGCACTCAGGTTTTTCACAGATCTAGCTGAGGAGTAACTAGGATTTTTCTCCTTTTCACGCGAAACGGACGTTTCTTACTTAGACCGGTATGGTTTAGCAGGGCTATAAATCAGTATTGTGGTGCGCTCGCCAAAGGGTTTTCTGACAAACTGGGGATATTTGCTAGAGTTATTCACTCCAACAATGGTTTTACAGGTATTCACCTACGGATAGGTCTTTATGAAGCGGGGGTGGATTGTTCGCTCACGGATGAGGCTTGGTGAGATAGAAGTAGGAACTGTCGACGAATCGGGCTTTGGTGAGTAGCAGCGGGAAATGCCTACGGATAGGACTTTGCTGAACAAAAAAACCTAAGGAATCTTTTTGGTAAATGTGCTCCGAGGGAGGCTTGTTTTGCAGGGTGCAAAAGTTGTTTGTTGATTGATGTGTTGATCTTCATTCATCATGACCCTTTTATATAGTGAACACTATGATTTGTTCTTACTTGCTGATCAAGACATATCAGATCTCTTAAAGATTAGATCCTTAAGTAACTGCAAATCTTCGTAAAATATGACCTCAAAGGAAATACAAATATGTACAAATATTTTGACCGCGTGTATCGGTCTATGTACAATAAAGATACAATATAATAGATGAAGATTATTCACTTCAAATCTAACTTTTATAGTTAAATATGTACGTACACCATCTTGATAATATAATTGCCTCTTGGTTATTTTCTTACCGTGAATCACACAAATACCTTCATCATTAAGAAATGAATCTTTATGGCAATACAATTAGGGCTAATGCCCATTAGAACAAAACAAATAAAAGTCAAACTCAATTTCAATAAAAATAAGACTTTGAAACCCAATTGAATGAAAGATTAATTATTTGTGTCCAAACACACAAATCTTTATTAAAATAATAATTTTCAAGAAATTTTACCCTTGTCTCTTATTAAAAAGAGAAGATTTTGTCAGAGCACCGCCGGAATCCGGTGATCAGATTTCTCCAGTCACCGATAAATCGGTTACTAACACCCTATAACTCAGATATTCCAGCTGTTAACCCTCAATAATTGAGTTCCATAACTCTAATAATCACAACTAAATCAGTTATTGACGCCTAGTAACTCGGATATTCTAATTACTGACCCCTAGTAACTCGGTTTCTGACCTCTTCTAACCACCAATAAATCGGTTACTGACATCCAGTAACTCAGATATTTCAGTTACTGACCCCTAGTAACTCAGTTCCTGGAGTCCAATAACCATTAATAAATCGGTTACTGACACCCAGTAACTCAGTTCATGACCATCAATAACCATTAATAACTCGATTACTGACCCACATTAACTCGTTTTATAGACTTCCAATAACGGATTACTAACCCCCAATAACATAGTTACTGACCCACAATACCCGGCCTGTTACTAATCCTCAATAATCATTCGTTACTAACCTCAATCAAGCAACCCAAAACAGAGTATTGACCAGTCAGCCAATTTGGGTTGAAATTGGTATCTGACTATCAGTCAGCCAGGAATTTGCGAATTCAGAGCAACACCCTATAATCAATGGCGGAGGAAGAAAAAATTTTGTATGGGGGCACACAAATAACTGTGTTGATTATCACAATTTTTTTTCCGGTAAAAGATGAAATCAGTTCTAAATATCAGCAATGGTCCAATTCAATCCATTTTTTGCTCTCCATTTGCAAGCACTGCAATTAAGGGTATAATCCATCAAGCACTAACTCGAATTGTAGCGTAAATTCTAATAGTACTACAATGCGTACAATGTCATTACCAAATTGAATAAATGTGAACCATATGGAAGCATATATAGTTAGAAAATCGATATTGGTAGTATAGGCATAATTGAAATATTCAGGTAGAATTGAGGATTACTACATGTAAACAAAGAATTCGAGGATTTCATGGGTAATAGTCGGTTGTTGTCACCGTCGCCGGTGGAGAAGTATTTAGGGGATGAAGATGCTGGAACTACGGTTTTAAAGAGGGAAGGAGATTTATTTGACTGTATAAGGTGTGGGATTCTTAAGGTGTGAGGGTTTGAGAAACTGGTCTACTTAGAGATGAAGAAGAGGAGAAAATGTATCGATGACATGGGAGGGTCGGGCCCGGTCGGCTTCAAATAGTGGGAGGGTCGCAGTTAAGGGGGTTGGAGACATGGTGTTGAGGTCGACAGAGGTTACCTGAAGATCGGTGTTGGAGGTGCGGATCTGAACACGGTTGGTCTCTGATTGGGTATCCGTCAATGGTTTTGCTATTGATCTGGACAAATCCATGTTGGGTTCGTTAGAGATGGTGGCACCAAGAGTATGGATAAATCATAAATGCGGTGATCAAATTGGTGGCACAGCTGCTGGAGTCGACGACTTGAGGAACAGGGACGGTGAAGCGATGTCAAATGGTGACGCCAATATGCTTCTACATGGGATTCGAGCCTCGGGCTTCAAGATTTTGTGGGCTTGGAGCCTTTAGGCTAGCTCCCTTTGTCTAGCAATGTAGTTGTTAGGTGATTTCATTGGTGGTGTGATCTAATGGTTTGGTCATTAAACACATTAGTCTTTTGACTAATAGGTATCCTGGGGAGACCCCCTCTGTGTAGGGTGGTTCAGGTCGTAATTAATAGGTAGGTCTTCCATAGCTTACAGTACAGAGAACTGTCTACCTTATAGATAGATGGTTTTTGCACGGTTCATTTCTATCAGTCCTCGAGAGCGGATCACCTTATAGATGATTTTTGCATGGTTCATTTTTAACATAGTCCATGAGGACGGTTCATGTATATGTTATTCTCCTTTTATCATCAATACAATTGAAGTGATGTCCATATTGTTTTTTTAACTAATAATAACAAACTTTGCTAACTGATAAGTTATAGTATTACCCTTTTATATTATTTATATTTTTGTACGACATTACTACAAGTCTATAATATATCAATATTGATCCTCGATAGGATTAAGAAATCATTGTTCATTATATATATTTTTACGATATTGATATTACTTTGTCGACATGTAAATGTATGAATACTGCATTATAATTAACAAACATTATACATCCCTTAATCTTTTTTTTCATGACCAAGTTAAATGTCAATAGATTAAATGTAAATTTATGAGTCTTGAACATTAGTAATTTATTGATCCTTAATAACATTAAAACTATTGTATAACATTACCTAGATCTTGGACATATTTGCGTGTTGTCCATCCAACATCACTTGTAGATTACAGATCCACCCCGGGCTTACATACCAGATCTTGGACCAAGTTGCACTCAATCGTCGATTCCAGCATTGGAACACAAGGCCAACACTAGAATCAGCCCGTGAACGACGACGACGAGAGAACTCGAACTGGGAGTGACGACGCTATAGGAACCTGGAAGGACGAACGTGGCGCTCTCTCTCCCCGACCCCCACAGTCTTCTCTCTTAGCCCGACCACTCATCCTTTTAGGCCATCTTCCTCGACATGTCTCCTCTCTAGCGAACTACTCCTCTTGATTTTGTCCAAGCTCCATGAATCTCAAAACCTTTTAAAGTCCTTGGCGTGTCAGCAATGGATGCATCGAGGTTTATTTGACTGGATCAGCCGCTGTTACTTGTTGTATGTTGGGATAGGCCGCCGTTGTTGTTCAGCGTCTGGATCAGGCATCAGTGTCTCTTCTTGTGCTTTTTTGTTTGACACCATTCCTCGAATTGGTCAGTACGGTATCCCAAAGACTTCCTAGACCCAATGAATAATCCCTGTCGGGGTCCCGTCTGACTGTATAGGGGCATTGCAGCCCTCCCCTGACCACATTTGAAATTCAGCGAAATTAGAATGCGTCCCCCAGCGTTCGAACTTCAAACCTGGTGGTAAGTCAAGACACAGATACCCGTGGTGAGAGCCCACTAATTCCATTAGAGTGTGTCTCTTCTTGCGCTTTGAGAAAGAGTGAGAGATCTGATTTGGGATTCGATTATGGAGAAACGACACATAAGCCTCACTGTTGGTATTGTTGGCCGATGGGAATTATGAAAAAGTCGGCTTGCAATTGGTAAATAAATTTACAAATATGCGGAAGTTCTTTAGTCCACCATGTGAAATTTCACCTGACTCATGTGGTAACATTATAGTCACCCGTTTCAGTCAAACTCAAAAATTAAACTGAAATGAGTGACTATGATGTTGTCACGACAACCAGATGAAATTTTACCTGGTGGACTGAAGAATTTCCTACAAATATGTATGTATAGGTAAAAACTTGTTGAACAATTACTTCTTCTTCTTCTTCTTCTTCTTCTTCTTCTTCTATGACATAGAAGGCTGTGTGCCTCAGTCTTTATGCTCCACGGTGAGAGACAACAGAGAGGTTGATCAAAGAACGGTTGAAAGAGTGAGTGCGTGGTATTGAGGCAAGGGGAACTGTCATCTCATTTTCTTAGCACAAGATTAGTTAGTTGCTCTCTTGCTCTTTGTCACGAATAGAGGTGGCAAACGGGTCGGCCCACGACGATCCACGTCTTAACCGGCTCGGGCCGGCCATTTACTCAAATCTAAGGCCCAGCCCTGCCCACGGCCCAAGCCCATAATATATTGAGCCATACTCGGGCCGGGCCGGCCCATTAACGGCCCCGTTTGTAGTTAAATATAAAGATTAGTCTAAAATTGATATCGTAGTATACCAAAACAAAAACAAATGAAAAATAACTCACATTTTCTATCGATCATTTGTTTTCTTTGCCAACAAACTAAAAAAATATATGATATATGAATCATATGATCATTATTTATACTTGGTAATGTTTTAGCAAAACTTGTTATGGGTCTAAGAGAATCAAAATGAATAATTATTAGTATTTATAAGTTATTGTTCACACTTAAAATAAATTTTATATTATTTATAAATATATAATATTCATATTATAAAGAATATATATATATATATTCTTATATATATTTTTTAAAGCAGGTCGGGCCGTGGGCCTTAACTTATCATGCTTGGGCCAGGTCTATAACGGGGTCGGGCCCGTAGGCTCATTTTTCTAGACCTGGCTCCGCCCATTAAGATAATGTGTTTGGGCCGTGCCAGGCCGATAGCTTGCTCTTGCCGTACCGGACCACTTTTAAACATGTCGTACCCGTGCTTTACGACCTGTTTGCCACCTCTAGTCACGAGAGTGATTGGAGATGGTAAAAGAAAGTGGGAGAAGAATTTGAGTTTGGATTAGGGTCGTAAATATTCAAAATATTCAACTGTTAAGTATGTTTTGTTTTTCGATTTTGAATTGTTCTCTAATTGTGATGGCCATATGTATTGGTTTGGGTGTTTACTTTGTCGTTTCAGTTCCGTTTGTTTTAACATTTCAATATTTGTTCCCTATTTGACACTATTCTTTAAAAGAGTTGTTGACTACTGAAGTGTGATAGATACACATAAAAGTATCACTTCCATTGCAACTTAAATTTTATTTTATGGTTAACTTTTGGTGTAAGTTTTGATAAATAACGGTTTTTTTTTGTTTTTTTGAAGAAGAAAGTACCCTTATAAAGAGAACCGTTTAGAGAAACCAACATTTATAATGTCAAATATTACCAGTGTAAGACTCTATAAGCCTTATTAGGAGCACTATCATTCCAAAACAAAAGGGAATCACTAGAATTACCAATATTAGCAATAATATAAGTGACAAAATTAGCTTCACATAAAACATATTAAAAGCTAACATAATCGAAACTAACGGCCAACATTCTAATATCTTGGACAGCATAATCAATCTCTAAGAGCATCTCCAACAACTCTTGCATAATTTGTCTATTCTAGAGGATGAAATTACAAAATCTCTAAAATAAAATGAGCTTAACTCCAACAGTTCTTTTGTTCTATTGTACAAAATTGAATGTTTTTCTCTAAAATTTATGAATCTATATAAATATTATATATTTATTCAAATTAAACCCCAAATTTAATGTTAGATTTTTTATTTTTTTGACGTTTTCCTCTTTTGGAGGAGAAATCATGAACTCTATAAGTCAAAACAATAAATTTTAGAGATTTCTAGTTGAATATACAAATTTTGAGAATTCTATAGATATAGAGGATATGTTTATCTCTCTTCTCACTTTTTGTAAAATAGAAGATGTTTTACATGAATTGTTGGAGTCAAAAAATAGTGTTTTCCTCTAAACTGGAGATTATTCTAGTTTTACATGAAGTGTTTGATGCTCTAAGGTGTATCAATTTGACCCTTCACTGCTTCATTTGATAGGGAGCGATTAAAAGCAACAAATTGAAGGATTTGGAGTCAAAACCAACAAATGTTGTGAACAAGGAGCCAACTAAAGGGGAGAAAATCTTCTGTTTCCGTTTCTCTGTCTCTTTACCTGTCTCCCATTTATTTTGTGATACTTATCTATCCATGTCAGCTTTGTTTAACAACAGCAACCGGACAGTTTGTGAAAATTATTTATATCCCAAATTATGTTGTTCTAAATAATCAATCAAATTAGAAAATTCATAATAATACGGATAAACCCAGAAACCCAGATCACTTCCTATCTTCTCTTAGGTTGAAGGTGGACTGGTCATGAACTTGACAGCGAATTTGTTATTCCTAACCTCCATATGAGAAACTCACCCAGAATTATTAAGTGGAGAATGACTAGAATGCCTATGGAGCCAAAGATGAAAAGTGGTTCGTAGTGATTTGAGGAAGGTTGGGGCAGTGGTTGCGGATCTAAAAATGGGTTGTGGAGCGGGCGTTGGTGCAAGAACGCTGATAGGGAAGCTAAACTGAACTAATTTGAAGGGTGCAATTTGTAGAAGGGGTTGAAATTTGAGATGGGTTTTTGGGGATTCGTTGAAATTCGAAGGAATTAGGGTCATGATCGAAGATTTCAGGAATAGAGGATCCAGAATTGTAAGCTATTGTTCTGGGCATTTTCATGAGTCTTGTTTCTACAAGAATATGACTGGAAGACTTATGTTAAGGAAGTAACGATTTGTTAATGGAATCTTTGAGGACAAAAGATTACTGGAGAATAGAAAGATGATGAACATAAGCAAGAGATTTACAGAAATCCTTCAATTTGATCTTAGTTTATGCATTTTTTTATTAGTCATTGTTTATAATATTTCTGGAAAAATTGGTAATTAAAAGAATTTGAAATTTATTAGACTTAACTCTGTTAACTAGTGTTAACTTTAGCTGACATGGATATACATATGTCAAAAAATAAGTAGGAGACAAGCAAGGAAATAGGAAAACAGAGACAGAAGATTTTCTCCCCAACTAAAGAGGCAGAGTCTGAACTGCAAGTTTCAATTTATGTTATAATATGAAGTATTTGCTTAACATGTTTTGAGATTTGCAATCCGGCTTAAGTAACAGATTTAAGAACATTTAACACAATACACAATTTGTTATCTTTCTAACTGAGTAATATATAACGCACGTATTTAATGTACTTAGAATATCTCTATAAAGTAAATTCTATTGTCAAATTCAAATTTGACTTATGATCGACATAATATTTGTCATTTTGGCTAAAATCTACTCCAAGCAATTAGATGTCTCATAGAAGAGGTTGAAGGCGATTCCAAGCTAATGATTGATGTCATATTTGGAAGGAGTGTGTTCCTCCCGATACAGTCTTAGCTTTAAGCTTTAACTCTGTAAACGGTGCATTAAAGACACCTATTTTTAGTGTTTTTTTCTTTTATTAAAAAAAAATAATAGTTCCTCACTTTCGCTTTCAGTCTCTTCCACATCCCCCTCATTTCTTCAAAATGTTCCGCAACAATCTTCTTTATGCCAACTTGCCTCTATCCCCTACCTCGAACTCTCCTTCAAAAATAAATTTAACTTGATCCATCCCACAACCTTTAACAACCCATATTCCGTTTCTGAAGCACCCCGACATTTTGGATTATTGGATGATACAGTCTAAATTTTGGTTGAAGCTAAATAACAAAATATAGAATAAGAAACGTTTCTTTTTGATGATATAGAATAAGAAACGTTGCACCACCAATGATCCCATCGATGTCTAACCAGAAAAACGTTAAGGAACAGAATAATCTGTTACATGATTTTTTATTTATAAAATTTGTTACATGATTGTTGCTAACTTTCTCATAAACAAAGAAAAAGTAGAACTCAAGACAACCCATCACCAACCAGAATGCTAACCTCGTGGAAATTGCAGTACAGGTCCAATAGAAGCATCTATTTTTTGTTTACATTTTTCAACGATATGAGGAAATAACAAGAAAGACCAATCTTTACCGTACTATCGAGTTCACAGCAGATAGCACAACCATTTTTTGTTTACCTTAAAAGAAAGGCATTACATTCACGTTATCATATTCAAGGCAACGGGCCATGAACTGGAAGTTGTACCATTTTGACCAGCTGACTTCTTATCTGGTTGTGATTCAACCCACCAAGAAATTGGAATAGTTTAAAGGAGACATGAGTTAGAACGTGTTGTCTTTTGTCAATATAATATGCGGTCTCCTGTGAGCTTCCTCCTGTCTTCCATGGCTGCTTGCTTTCTTTGTCTATATAAACATCTCACCCAACTCAACGTTCCAAAATATCTCCCATTTTTTCTTCTTTGGTGTGAAGAATTCCATATTTTTTCCAAGTGTAGAGAAGTCATTTCTGGGAAGACAAAAGATTGATTCTTTAGTACGTGGTGGTTTATTCTCTGTTCACGTTCCGGCGACTACAAAAGATTTTGGTTGTTGTAAACAACCCGTTTTGTGAAGTTTGGAGAAAGAGAGTGATGGCGGCGGTAATGGCCGGAGAAGACTTAATGAGGCAGTCGAGCAGCCGGAGGAGCTGGCGGTCGACGAGTGTCCGGGAAATGTGGAACGCGCCGGACGTGTTCCAGCGGAGCGGGCGGCAGGAGACGCTGGATGAGGAGGAGGAGCTCAAGTGGGCCGCCATAGAGCGGTTGCCGACTTATGATAGGTTGAGGAAAGGGATGTTGAGGAATGTTATGAGCAATGGAAGGGTTGTTGCTGAGGAGGTTGATGTTGCTAATCTTGGGGATTCTGATAAGAAGCAGCTGATGGAGAGCATACTTAAGGTTATTGAGGAGGACAATGAGAAGTTCTTGACGAAGCTCAAAGCCAGAAATGACAGGTAGTTGAATTTAGAGATGTATTTTGAATCTGACTGTTGTATGATTGCTAGCTAAGATGTGATTTATATGTTGCCTAAACTTTGCTGTGTGATTTGTGGAACAGGGTTGGTATTGATGTACCTAAAGTTGAGGTTAGATTCCAGAATTTAGCAATAGAGGGAGATGCGTTTGTGGGCACCAGAGCACTTCCGACTCTGTGGAATTCCACCTTGAACGCAGTAGAGGTATTCCGGAGAGATTTACTAGTATAGTGAAGCTTGATATCTTTATCTTGTGCCAACTGTGAATGTATAGATATCTAAATTACTGTTTATGTGCTTAGGGAGTACTGGGACTCGTTGGACTTTCACCATCGAAGAAGAGAATTGTTAAGATTCTACAAGATGTTAGTGGTATTGTCAAACCAGCAAGGTATGCATACGAGTTTGGCAGATTTCAATAATCTCTTGGCTGCATTTGTACTGTTATATGAACAAACTTTACATATTAGTTCTTGAAAAATATCTCAAATCATCAATACTGAAGTTCTAGAGCTAGTTGGTTAACATGTCATTGAAATGGAGTTTGTTCTACATGGTTTAGTTTTTGTGCTCCATCCATGAACTTGTTGTTTTGTTTGTTTTCAGGATGACACTTCTGCTTGGTCCTCCAGGATCAGGAAAAACAACATTGCTAAAAGCACTTTCTGGCAAACTAGACAGGGATCTTAAGGTAATTTTCTACTCTGTGTACAGCTTATGTGAACTGTATTTAATGTGCCTACATGTCTGGTTCTGAATCTGTATTAATAACTTGTGCTTCTAAACAGGTTAATGGGAAGGTCACTTACTGCGGCCATGAATTTAATGAATTTGTGCCTCAGAGAACCTCTGCCTATATTAGCCAGCATGATCTTCATTATGGTGAGATGACAGTTCGTGAAACATTTGATTTCTCTGGACGTTGCTTAGGAGTTGGAACAAGGTATGATATACTAGCAGAGTTGTCAAGACGGGAGAAAGATGCAGGTATCAAACCAGATCCTGCCATTGATGCATACATGAAAGCCACATCTGTGGCTGGTCAGGAAACAAGTTTGATCACAGATTATGTTCTCAAGGTCTGTTGATTTAATTTTGTCATTTATTTTCTAATGTATATTGTACAAGCTAGCTGACTGTTTCTGATTCTTTGAACAGATACTTGGATTAGATATCTGTGCTGATATTATGGTGGGTGATGACATGAGAAGGGGAATATCTGGTGGACAAAAGAAGCGTGTCACTACTGGTATGTGACTGTTGTTCCATAATGATTATGCTTTCTTATATTTATTTGAATTTGTGAGCAAATGTATATATTAACAACTTTATACTTGCTGTGGAAATTGTTGAATGATAACTAATAATCAAACCAATTCCCAATTATAACTTGACTGGTTTCCCCGAATGCAGGAGAAATGTTGGTTGGACCAGCAAAAGCATTTTTCATGGATGAAATATCAACAGGGCTTGACAGTTCCACAACCTTTCAGATTGTCAAATACATGAGACAAATGGTTCACATTATGGATGTGTCAATGGTCATCTCTCTCTTGCAGCCTGCACCCGAGACGTACGACCTTTTTGATGATGTTATCCTTCTCTCGGAGGGGCGGATTGTTTATCAAGGCCCACGTGAAAACGTCCTTGAGTTTTTTGAATATATGGGATTCAAATGCCCGGACAGAAAAGGTGTTGCAGACTTCTTGCAAGAAGTGACCTCAAAAAAGGACCAAGAACAATACTGGTTTAAGAAGAACCAACCTTACAGGTTAGTCACGGTAGATGATTTTGTTCAGGCGTTCAGCTCCTTCCATGTTGGCCAACGGCTTGGGGAAGAAATAAGAGTTCCTTACGACAAGAGACATGCCCATCCTGCTGCTTTGGTTAAGGAAAAGTATGGAATTTCCAAAATGGAGCTCTTCAAAGCATGCTTTGATAGGGAATGGCTCTTAATGAAGCGGAACTCTTTTGTGTACATCTTCAAAACTACACAGATTGCCATCATGGCTACAATTGCTTTGACTGTGTTCTTAAGAACGGAAATGAAATCTGGGAAAGAAGAAGATTCAGCAAAATATTGGGGGGCACTGTTTTTCAGTCTCATTAACGTCATGTTTAATGGAATGGCTGAGCTTGCAATGACAGTTTTCCGTCTTCCAGTGTTCTTTAAACAGAGGGATGCCTTGTTCTATCCAGCCTGGGCTTTTGCATTGCCCATTTGGGTGACCCGAATTCCTGTTTCAGTGCTGGAATCTGCAATATGGATCATCTTTACCTACTACACCATAGGATTTGCACCTGATCCTAGTAGGTAAGTGATACACTATTACTGTTATTATTTGAAAATCATATGGCTAGATGGGTTGTTAAAAATAATAATCTGGTGTTTTTTCTTGTCTGACCTGTGTTCAATATGTGCAGGTTCTTTAAACAGTTATTGGCTTTCATTGGTATAAGTCAGATGGCACTCTCCCTCTTCCGTTTCATTGCAGCTCTTGGAAGATCACCCGTGGTTGCTAACACAATCGGTTCATTTACACTGCTATTGGTATTTGTCCTTGGAGGTTATGTTGTTGCTAAAGGTCAGCCTCCTTTATCTACTCAATGCTTGTATCAATTAGACTGGTCTAATTTTCAAAATGATTAAACGATTCTCATCTTGATGTGCAGATGACATCCAGTCATGGATGATATGGGGCTACTATGTCTCACCTATGATGTATGGACAGAATGCAATTGCTATTAATGAATTTCTTGATGATAGATGGGGCGGCGTAAGTTTTCTTAAATCTCTGTTGGTTTGCTACTATACATCAATAATAACAATTTGAAGCTCCCTTGATCATAGGCTCAAGCTCTTACAAAACCTTTTATTTTATCCTTGGAACAGCGACCAATCGACTCCACTCAGCCCACTGTGGGAAAAGCCCTTCTCAGTCAAAGAGGCTTGTACACTACAGAATCTTGGTATTGGATCTGTGTTGCAGCTCTCTTCGGGTTTTCTCTCATCTTCAATCTGATGTTCATTGCAGCACTTACCTACTTGAACCGTAAGTCAAATAACTTTCATTCATCATATATCTTCTGTTGTGATAAGGGATACAACTGCTGACTATTGTTTTCTGTATAATTCATTTTAGCTCTTGGTGACAACAAAACATTGATTGGAGAGGATGACTCTGAAACCAAGAGGAGGCCACAATTGACAGAAGGTTGAAATACTATATATTCTGTATAATTAACTTGAATCCCTTCACTGGAAAGTTTAATAAATTATGAATCCCCCCAGATATATAACCGTGGCTACTTGCGATTTTCCTACAGGTATTGATATGCAAGTGAGAAATGCAGAAGGAAGTTCAAATGGACAAGCCAAGAGAGGAATGGTGTTGCCCTTCCAGCCCCTTTCGCTCGCTTTCAGCCATGTGAACTACTATGTGGATATGCCTGCGGTAAGTTACACCGATTTTCTTGTATCTCCACAAAGCTTTTCTGGAAATCTGTGTGATAACTTGTATCAAAAAAGAAACAGAAGTAGAGTGTATAGGCTTCAAATCTGAGTGTAATATATGCATGTTCAAAATCCATCGACTATATCAGCAACTTAAAATACAAATGATTGTATCTATTAGTATTAACAATTATGCTTCATTATCAGGAGATGAAGACCCAAGGTATTGAAGAGGACCGACTGCAACTACTAAGAGATGTTAATGGTGCATTCAGGCCAGGGATTCTCACTGCATTAGTTGGTGTTAGTGGTGCTGGAAAAACTACTTTGATGGATGTTCTAGCTGGAAGAAAGACTGGTGGATATATAGAAGGTAGTATTAGCATCTCTGGATACCCAAAAAACCAGACCACATTTGCTCGGGTTAGCGGTTATTGTGAACAGAATGACATTCATTCACCATATGTTACTGTTTATGAATCCCTGCTATACTCTGCCTGGCTACGTCTGTCTAAGGATGTCGACAAAAGCAAACGAAAGGTATATTGTTTAGTAAACCGTTAATATGAAAGCAGTGGACTTGGTGGATATTGCTATGTAGCTGACTGATTTTCTTGGTTATAGATGTTTGTTGATGAAGTTATGGACTTGGTGGAGCTTCACCCTTTGAGGAATGCTTTAGTTGGACTTCCTGGAGTTGACGGCCTTTCAACTGAACAAAGAAAGAGGCTGACCATTGCTGTAGAATTGGTTGCTAATCCTTCCATTATCTTTATGGATGAGCCAACATCAGGACTTGATGCTAGAGCAGCTGCAATTGTTATGCGTACTGTAAGAAACACAGTTGATACAGGTCGAACTGTTGTCTGCACCATTCACCAACCTAGCATTGACATTTTTGAAGCTTTTGATGAGGTATTATTAACTTTTCACGTTAATATGTCAATCTCTAATAAAGTTCTTTACCTCCAGTTCCATAATTCACCTTGATTTTCTTTTCCTTTGCAGCTTTTCTTAATGAAAAGAGGAGGACAAGTGATTTATGCTGGACCACTTGGTGACCGTTCTCACAAGCTTGTGGAATATTTTGAGGTAACTTTATATATGCTTTTGTTTTCAGTTCAATTCTATTTCTCTGGAAGTTATATCGCTGCTGCATTCTCCAAAGTTTGATTATCTTCTATTAATGATTGAATATTTGAATAACTGTATGAAATATATTATGGTTAGAAACAAATAGTAACTATATCAAAAACTTCTTTCAGGCCATTCCTGGAGTTCCAAAGATCAAAGACGGCTACAATCCTGCTACATGGATGTTGGAGGTCAGCTCAGCTGCAGTTGAGGCTCAAAATAACATTGATTTTGCTGAAGTATATGCAAACTCTGAGCTTTATAGGTATGTAGAGCGTTTTAGTGTAGCTTTTTCATTTGTATTTGTCCAAATCTCGTATTAGTTCTCAATTTTAGCGGTCACTTGTTCAGGAGCGTCCAAGAGCAGATCAAGGAATTGAGCACACCAGTCCCAGGCTCCAAGGACCTTTACTTCCCCACCCAATTCTCGCAAAGCTTCCCAACTCAGTGCAAGGCTTGCTTTTGGAAACAGCACTGGTCCTACTGGAGGAACTCACACTACAATGCTATTAGATTTTTACAAACAATAGTCATCGGTGCACTTTTTGGTGTCATCTTCTGGAACAAAGGAAATGTCTTGTAAGTTTAAGAACTTTAACTTATTTTAAGCTCCATTTGTCAATTATTATTTTTTGTCTGCAACCCAATAGGTTGTGTATCATCGCTTTATCTATAAATATTCTCTCCAAGTATTCTCACCTGTACAATTTATCTACAGAGGTAAACAACAAGATATTATTAACCTTTTGGGAGCAACATATTCTGCTGTTCTTTTCCTTGGAGCGGGCAATGCTTCTGCTGTGCAATCTGTAGTTTCGATTGAGAGAACAGTTTTCTACCGTGAAAGAGCTGCAGGAATGTATTCAGAGTTGCCTTATGCTTTTGCTCAGGTAAGATATTCTAACCTATACTCACTTTTGTATTCGTGTTTGCCCAATGCCAAATTATATATTTTGCTTTGTTATTTATTGTTAATCGTTTTCAAACCCTTTTATGTTGTAGGTGGCCATTGAGACAGTTTATGTTGCCATACAAACCTTCATTTATTCCCTTCTTCTGTTTACTATGATCGGCTACGAATTCAAAATTGAGAAGTTTTTGTATTTCTACTACTTCATATTCATGTGTTTTACATACTTCTCAATGTACGGAATGATGGTGGTTGCCCTAACTCCTGGTCATCAAATCGCCGCAATTGTCATGTCCTTCTTCATGAGTTTCTGGAATCTGTTCTCTGGTTTCCTCATTGCTAGACCGGTATGTATGCTATAATATTCCTTTTCTTTTATGTTTTATTATTTTCTTCGACGAATGGAAGTAAACATGGAATTTGTTAATTATGTTACGAGTCTGACATTCATTCTCACGTTTGCAGCTAATCCCGATATGGTGGAGGTGGTACTACTGGGGTTCTCCAGTTGCTTGGACAATCTACGGTGTCATTGCATCTCAATTCGGTGATCGGAACGATAAGAGGATCACAACTGCTGAAGGAGAGATACAAGTGGATGAATTTCTTAAGGCGACTTGGGGTTATGATCATGACTTCCTCGTACCAGTTGTTGTTGCTCATGTTGGTTGGGTCCTCCTCTTTTTCTTCGTCTTTGCTTATGGTATCAAGTACCTTAACTTCCAGAGGAGATGATCAAGCACCCTCATTGTGCATATACTCAGCCTTTTCAGGGATGTTATAGCAGCAAGTCAGAGTGAAAAGAACTCTGATGGTCGTTCTTTTTGTATCATACAGTATGTAGTAATTTTGATTGGCTTCGGTAACTTTCCCAGTTTGTAACTTTCATGGTCATATCTATTCGTCAATATTCGATACAACAAGTCTCGGCATTGGCATTGTTCTTTCACTTTGTATCTATAACTATGACAAAAGATCTCTTGCTAATCCGCTAAATACTTTTTGTTCGGTATTCACAACTGAAGTGAAAACCAAAAGAACACTTGTTTGCATCTAAAATTATATTTTAGATAAAACAGTAAATGTTTGAAGTGAATACGGGTCAAGCCCGTGATTCATGTCACGTGTGATCGGCGAGCCTGAAATATCAGGTTTATAAGAAATGCAGGTGGGGTGCACCTTTCTTCTTCCTAACATTCTCTACTTTCTGCATCCGTGCGGTGGCACGCCCGCACTTTTTTTTTAATTTCCTGTAATTTACTTTTTGAATTTAAATTTTAGTATTTGTACTATCTTCTCCTTGTTGTTTGGAAACGTGGCCAAATAACACTAATTTTCTACCTCAGCGGGTCTTTCTCGTCTCTCTATTTTTCATCTTTAAACTTCATTGATCGTAATATATAGCTGAAAATGAGCACTTCCAAGTTCCAATGCTTTACTTTTTTTAGAATGTGGTTTAAAATCTAGCCTAGCTAGGAGGCTTGCCTTATGTCTGGTTTCATTTATTTTATGGGAAAATTTGAAGAACAGTGTATCAATTTTGTTCCACTGAGAATTAAGGTTAGTGAACTTCTGAAACTATCATATAAATACAGAAAAATACATGTGTCCGATCTAGGTAGGACACGCTTGTCCGATCTCTCTCTTATTTACATATTTTTAACAACGTCAATCGTAATCTTAACTGTTTAATAGTTGAATTAACCAATTAATATCACCTCTGCAAAAAATCAATGTAAAAGGAAATCGTTTTGCTCAGGTAGATGCATCAATTAAATTAACGGCAGATCATAAGGGTCTTAACTTTAACAACAACTGTCATTTCTTTGATGAATTCGGCTGAGCAAACAATCTCTTTTTACATTTATTTTTTGCAGAGGTGGTCTTAATTTGTTAATTCAACTATTGAACGGTTAAGATTACGATTGATGTTGTTAAAAGTATGTAAATAGAAGATCAGACACAAGTATTTTCCATAAGTACAGAGTTATTGAACTCGACCCAACTTTGATACATACCGTCATCTATTCTGTTACATTCTATGTTTCCCGTCGTATTTGTAAGGACATAATCGTCTCCAGTGTATGAAAAAATTAAATAAATCTAGTAAAAATAAGTGTAGTAAAAATTGTGATGGCTAGGAACGTAAAACAAATAGAGAGGAGACTTTGAAATTTTGTCTATCATCTGGAGTTAGTGTCTTGATTAATGCAAATGTGTATCAGACTTATACTTTGGGTTAAGTTTTATACATATGTTGATCAAGTTTACATGCGTCTCAAGTGATGGCACAGGACTGTGAGCTTAGGATTGTTGGCACGGAAGTTGGTACAGAGTTTGAGGCATGAGCTGAGGACTGTTGTGGCTTCCTACCGATTTGCTAATTAAATTCATAATAAAAGAATATTTTGAGACAATTTTACCCTTGTTCCTTATACACTTGAAGAAAACAAATGAGAGAGAATATTTTGCCGGAGCATCTCCGGTCGTCGGACTCCAGTCCCTGGTCTCTGGTCACCAACAGTTGGACTCCAGTCACCGAATGACGAAAAAATTACTAGTAGCCGGAATTCCACCGGATTTTTTTTTTCTACTAGGGGCAATAAACTTTTACAGAAAACTTACTAGGGCTACATCTCTATCAAATCCAAGTCTACTAACCTCAGTATACTCAAAATCTAAGTCTAATAACCCTAGTATACTACAAAATCAAATCTAATAACCCTAGTATACTACAAAATCAAATCTACTAACCTCAGTATACTCCAAAATCAAGTCGACTAACCTCATGTATACATCAAAACCAAGTTTACTAACCCTAGTATACTCCAAAACCAAGTCTACTAACTCCAGTAGCGACGTTTCTTAGCGTCGGCATGTAGACGACATGACCAGATCTAGATTTGACGCTGCTTTTCAGACTCATAATGTTGCAGCGATCAGAGAGGACGAGGCTGAGATTTGGAGGAGAGGATGAGCTCATCGGAGATGGTGGAGGCGAGGATGATGCCATCAGAGATGGTGGAGGCGAGGATGATGCCATCAGAGATGGTGGAGGCGAAGGATCTGTGAGTGAAAGTTAGAGAGTGAGGAGAGAAAAGATCAGAAGAGAAAAAATCAATTTATATGTGAAAAATAAAGTTTACTACCCTTAGTAAACTTTTACTGGGGTAGTAAACTCGAGCAGATGAATAAACTCGATGCATTGGTAGTAAATCATAAATTTACTACTTCTAATAAACTTGTACCAGAGATAGTAAACTTTAACATAGATAGTAAACTTGCAAAACAGTATCTCTAAGGCCCATTCACTACGAGAACAACTACTATAGCCGACAAATTTTTTTTTTCGGCCTGTTAAAAATTTTGTCGGCTAAAGTCTTAGCCGACAAGGTTTTGTCAGCTAAGAAATCGTCAGGAAAAGGTCATCGGCTAAGGTCTTAGCCGACGTAATAACTGTACATCGTCGCCTAAAGTCTGAACATTTGCTGACGAAGAAACTTTTCGTCGCCTGAAGTCTGAAATTTTAGCCGATGAAGAAACTTTTCGTCACCTAAAGTCCAGACATTAGGCGACGAATTTTTAGACTTTAGGCTACGAAAATTTTATTCGTCGGCAGAAACGTCCCCTATTGGTCAAAATAGTTGATCGAGTAAACTTTAGCCAACGGAATTTTGTCGCCTAAAGTGTGAAACTCATCAGCTAAAGTTTGAATTTTGTCGCCTAAAGTTTGCATTTTGTCGCCTAAAGCTTAAAAAATAATTAATTTTTTTAATTTTTTTTTTATTTCTTTTACTTTCGATTAATTTTTTTCTTCTTTTTCATTTTTCCGTCACCACACCACTGTCCAGAGGTGTTTGGAGGAGGAGGATGAGCCGCGGTAGGGGAGGAACTCGAGGAGGAAGAGGAGCCGCGGTGGACGAGCTCGAGGAGCCACGGTTGAGGAGGTTGAGTTGTTGCAAGAGGAAATGTCACATCCCGGTTCTAGAATCCATTTACGGTCGGTTACTACCTAAGTTACTTTGGTCTTTAACCGTATCGTAGTAACCGTTTTACCGAGAAAGGTCAAAAAGTTGACTTTTTGTTTGGTCAGGAATTTGGAGAAACTTTCTTCATGAAAGTTGTAGAGGGCGTCGTTACGAGTCCGTGGACACGTAGCACGCTTAAATCGGAGATCGTATGAAGAAGTTATGGTCAAAAAACAAAAGTTACTATTTGGGTGAAAAGCCTATATATAGTGAGTTACTGGGGTAAATCGGTGAAAAAGTGAAAATTGGAAAAGTTACTGTTCACCATCGAAAACCTCCGAAAATCCCGATTTTTTTCGCCGGATTTCATCACCGGATTTCTCCTCCGTCCGGCGGAGTTAGGGCGCGTGCTAGGTACCAAATTGAAGCCTGCAGCGCCACCTTCAAGTTGGTGGTGGCCATCGGAGCTGAGTCGCCGCCGTTTGAGAGAAATCACGGCGAGAAGGGGGGACCTGTGCACTGTTCATTGACGCCGGATTTCTCCCTCCTCCGGCCACCTCCCGGTGAGTTCTTTATATGGTTTTGATGGGTTTGAGGTGTACATTAAGCCCCTAGAATTTGGTAGCTAGATTTGAAGTGTGTAGGAAGAATTTTGGATTTGAAGTTTGGGTTGACTTTTGGATTCGGGTTGTGTATTTCTTGTCGATTGACCTAGTTAGGGGCCGAGTTGGCCTTCGAGTTGAACTAGAAAGTTGTCCCAAATGTTGAGACGAAGCTGCTGGTAAAATTTGGTGGCGATCCGAGGTCGCCGGAATTTTGGCCGGATTTTCCTGCCGGCCGCCGCCGCCGGCGGCGGAGCCGCCACTTTTTGGGCAGTTTTCTTGCCCATTTAAATTGTAAAAATTAAGGGAAGTCCATTAGGGGCAGTTGCTAATTTTTGGGAATTTATTTGAGGTGTTGAGTACGTTTGGAAGGTTTGGGATTATTATTTGTGTAATTAAAGGTTAATCGGTCGTTTAGGGAGAACCGGCTAGGCGTGAGAGCGTGTTTAAGAGTTTGTACGCTATTTGGAGGGTTAGAGGCCGACACCCACACTTTTGATAGATGGTTAAGGTTGAACGCTATGGGTAGAGCGTGTTATTATTGCCCTCACGATGATTATGGGTTTAAGACCTGTTTATATGTTTTGTACAGGACGTGGGGGAGCTCTAGCTGAGCAGCCATCTAGTAGCCGGCAGACCTAGCGGCATCTGTGAGTGGACATTTGTTTTAAATTAAATTGCATGCTATATTCTTTAATTGGTTTCTCCTGCATATATGATTTCCTCCATTTATATGTTTACGGTGATTTGGGAAAATGAGATTTACGGATTTCAAAGGCAAACAAGCCGGGAAAGAGGTTCAAACCCTTCCCGTGATTTTTAAAAGATTTTCCCGGGTTATGGTTTAATGATTATCACCGTTTTGGGATTTGGAGGGGGATGATTTTAAAAGGGGAAACTTGGCTCACGGATTTTAAGGGGTTTCGATTATTATTATTTTCCCACGAGGTTTTACATGTTTTACTGGTTTTAAAGGAATGTTAAAAAGGGAAAAGAAAAAGGATTGTATGCTAGCATGACCCTCTTCGGTAGTAGCTGGTCAATAGACCCTCCCGAATAGTAGCAGGTCGGGACCCTCTTCGGTAGAAGCTGGTCAATAGACCCTCCCGAATAGTAGCAGGTCGGGACCCTCTTCGGTAGTAGCTGGTCAATGGACCCTCCCGAATAGTAGCGGGTCGGGACCCTCTCCGGTAGAAGCTGGTCATTGGACCCTCCCGGATAGTAGCAGGTCGGGACCCTCTTCGGTAGTAGCTGGTCAATGGACCCTCCCGGATAGAGCAGGTCGGATTTCTCGTGGATGAGGTTAACACCCCACATTTAAATTATTTATGTTTGAGCCAGGGCATCATTGATGGTTTATTTGCATGCGGTTTTTCTTAAAGAAACTAGAGGGAGAGCATTAAAGATAATAGAGTTTTATATGTTATTTTTCGTCCACTCACTCTAACGGTTTTCAATGTTTCTCCCCTGGGCCTTTCGTTTTTAAATGCCCAGATTGCAGAGCTCGACCTATCTAGACCACTTGGAAGCCAAGCATAGTTACCGCCGCTTTCCACACTAACAGTAGGTTCCGGGTTGACCTACTTGTAATATATCTATGTTTCTGCTTTTATCCTAGACGCTCTGATACACATCGGGTAGTTTATTTGTTGAAGAACTCTTAGGGACTTGGAATGTTATGTATCATTTACATTTGGGATGTTGAATTAATTGTGGGATTTTATTAGATGTGTATCATGTGGAGTTGTTGGTTATTGGGGAGCAGGATGGCTCCAGGAGTTTCGGTTGGACTTTGGTATTAGAAGTGTACTGTGGGTTATTGCAGGTTAAGGGTTGTCCACTTTTCAAGGGAGACTATGTCGATTTTTCGGCAGAATCTTCTTTGGGAGGTGGTCCCCGCAGGATTTACTTCGAGTTAAAGGGGTTTAACTTGGGGTGGGTCCTGATAATTGGTATCAGAGCATTAGGTTATCCGATTCCTTCATACTACTATTTGTACTTAGGAGTATCTAGTATCTATAGAGTGATGGTTTGACCATGGCAGACCATTAGCATTTATGCATGAGGTACTGGGTATTCCTTGAGTATTTGTAGTAGTTAATCCAGTGCTGATGTTATACATGGTACTAAATGTTTTCTTCCTCAGGTAACTATGCGTCGTGGTCGTAGTCGAGCCCGTAGGGGAAATCCTCCTAGTCCTCCCAATCCTCCAGAAGGAGGGGATGCGGGAGCACCAGCTGATGGTCAATTGGAACAATTCTTCAGGCGACTCACTACCTTTGCCTCAGACATTAATTATGAGAAGGCTCGTAGGAATGGAGCCCGGGTTTTCTCCCATGCCAATGAGCCGTTAGATGCTCTCAGCTGGTTGGAGTGTATGGAAAAGATGTTTGTGCAGGCTGAGTGTCCTGAGAGCAAGATGGTGACCATAGCTGTTCAGTTTCTGGAAAGGGAAGCTTGGCATTGGTGGGTGGATTTGAGCAGAGGTTTGGGCGATGGAGCTCAGAATATGACTTGGGGTCAGTTTACCGTTCATTTTAAGGAGCGTTATATCAATCCAGCCCACATCAACCGTATGAGGTTGGAATTTCTGAATCTGAGGAAAAGTAACAGTATGACAGTGACAGCCTTTGAGCAGCGCTTTAGGGAGTTGGCATTCTATGTGCCTGACTTGGTTAAGACAGATGAGGAGAAGATTTACTACTTTGTCCAGGGACTTGGCGGTATATATGCCAGTCAGATGACAGCCGTGCCTTACCAGACTTTCCAGCAGGCCTTGATGTTTGCTATGCATATTGAGGCGCAGGAGTTGGCAGTTGGTCCCCTACAGAGTTTTGGTGATCCTAGCCGAGTTCCTCCTAGGCGGGGGACATCTACTTCGGGTTCTGGATCATCTGTTGGTAGTGGATACAGTAGTCATTCGAGTTCTGGTTCCGGAGTTCAAGGACGGTTCAAGAGGTTCGGCAGGAGACGTCCTAGGAACCGGTTTGGTGGACGCCCATCTGGACAGTTTAGTGGAGGATCTAGTAGCCAGAGTGCGGCCTCAGGTGGCCAGCCATTTCAGGTGGGGCAGAGTCAGCAGCAGGCTGTGGGATGTTATCATTGTGGTCAGCTAGATCACTATAAGAGAGAGTGTCCTATCCTGATTCAGAGATCCATGTTTGATCCTACTCAGTCATCGGGTCAGTTTCCAGCGAGTGCTTCTGGCAGCGGTGCTCGCATGTGGGGTCCTGATAGAGGCAGTGCTCAGCAGAACAGAGGCGGCAGAGGACGTCCCACCACTACTCATGCTAGAGTGCATGCCATGACTCAGCAGGAGGGTCGTACTTCTCCAGAGGTCATTATTGGTACGTTATTAATCTTTGGTCAGCCTGCTTTTACTTTGATTGATCCGGGTGCTACGCATTCCTTTATGTCGAGTAGATTTTCACTCCATGCCAATGTGCCAACCTCCCCACTCCCAGGTGAGTGGCGTGTATCTCTGCCTTCGGGAGATACAATGGAGATTAACTGGGTGTGTAGTGGGTGTGAGGTGTTAGTAAATGGACTTGTATTCGAAGCTGACCTAATTCCTCTGGATATGATAGAGTTCGATGTAATCCTGGGTATGGATTTTCTGGAAGCCCATAGGGCCATGGTAGATTGTTTCCAGAAAGAAGTGGTATTTCGTAGTCCAGGATTGCCGGAGGTTATATTTCAAGGAGAAAGAGAGATTCTCCCAAAGTGTTTAATTTCAGCTGTGGCCGCTAGGAAATTGCTGAGTAAGGGTTGTCAAGCCTACCTAGCACATGTGGTGGATACTAGTATGGGGGAAGTAGGTTTGAATGACATACCTATAGTTAAGGAGTTTCCAGAAGTTTTTCCAGATGAATTGCCTGGATTGCCACCCGAAAGAGAGATCGATTTTTCGATCGATTTACTTCCTGGAACCGCACCTATTTCTCAAGCACCATATAGAATGGCCCCTGCTGAATTGAAGGAGTTGAGAACTCAATTGCAGGAGTTGTTGGATAAGGGATTTATTCGACCAAGTTCCTCTCCTTGGGGTGCCCCAGTGTTGTTTGTTAAGAAGAAGGATGGTACATTGAGACTTTGTGTGGATTACAGGAAGCTGAATCAAGTTACTGTAAAGAACAAGTATCCCTTGCCCCGTATTGATGACCTGTTTGACCAATTGAAGGGGGCAACAGTCTTTTCGAAGATTGATTTGAGGTCGGGGTATCATCAATTGCGGATTCGGGAAAATGATATAGCCAAGACTGCATTTCGGTCACGATATGGCCATTACGAGTTTGTAGTGATGGCTTTTGGGCTTACCAATGCACCTGCAGCCTTTATGGGCCTCATGAATAGGGTGTTTAGCCCATACCTTGACCGGTTTGTTATCGTGTTCATAGATGACATTTTGGTTTATTCCAAGAATGCAAAGGAACATGCAAAGCATCTGAGGTTGGTTTTACGGACTTTGAAAGAGGCTCAGCTGTACGCAAAGCTCAGCAAGTGTGAGTTTTGGCTAGATAAAGTGGGGTTCTTGGGCCACATTGTGACGGCCGAAGGTGTTAGTGTGGACCCCCAGAAAATAGAGGCAGTTGTGAGTTGGAGGAGACCCACTAATGTAAAGGAGATACGGAGTTTCTTGGGTCTAGCTGGGTACTACCGCCGTTTTGTGGAAGGCTTTTCCAAGATTGCGGCTCCTCTTACTAGATTGACTAGGAAAGGGGTAAAGTTTGAATGGTGTGAAGACTGTGAGCAAAGTTTTCAAGAATTAAAGAATCGTTTGGTGAGTGCTCCAGTGTTGGCATTACCTGATGATAGTGGTGAGTTCGTGGTGTATAGTGATGCATCTGGACAAGGTTTGGGTGGTGTGTTAATGCAACATGGGAGAGTCATTGCCTATGCTTCTAGACAATTGAAGTTACATGAAGGAAATTATCCCACCCATGATCTAGAGCTTGCAGCGATAGTTTTCGCGTTAAAGTTATGGAGACACTATCTTTACGGAGCTAAGTGTCAGATTTTCACTGATCACAAGAGCCTCCGTTATGTGTTTACTCAGAGGGATTTAAATTTGAGGCAGAGGAGATGGATGGAACTACTGGCAGATTATGATATTTCCATTGAGTATCATCCAGGAAGGGCCAATTTAGTGGCCGATGCACTTAGCCGCAACCCTTCCGTCTCTTTGGCTCATTTGAGAGCGGTTCGGGTTCCACTTCTCTATGAGTTGCGGGCTACTGGTGTTGAACTTTGGGAGGATGAAGTAGAAGCCTTGGTGGCTAATTTCCAAGTGAGGCCAGTTTTAATTGATTAAGTGCGAGAGGCACAGTATAATGATCAGTCAATAGTGCGGTTGATTGAGCGGACACTTGATGGGACAACAGTTGACTTCTCGGTTAGAAAGGATGGAACTTTGATGTTCAAGAACCGACTTTGTGTTCCAAAAAGGAATGAGGAGCTTAAGTTGGAAATTTTGGAGGAAGCTCACAGTTCAGCATATGCAGCTCACCCTGGAAGTACAAAAATGTACAAGACCTTGAAGAATCATTATTGGTGGCCGAATATGAAGAGAGAGATTGCGGGATTTGTGAGCAGGTGCTTGATTTGTCAACAAGTAAAGATTGAGAGACAGAAACCTGCTGGTTTACTTCAGCCTTTGCCTATCCCCGTGTGGAAGTGGGATGACATTGCTATGGATTTTGTCTTTAGTCTACCACGTACTCGTGACGGGCATGATGGTATTTGGGTGGTCGTTGATCGATTGACCAAATCAGCACACTTTCTGCCGGTGAACAAGAAGTATACGGTGGAAAGGTTGGCGGAATTGTATGTCAATGAAATTGTGAGACTTCATGGGGTGCCAGAGACTATAGTGTCAGATCGGGATCCTAGGTTTGCCTCCAGATTTTGGAGAGCTTTACAGGCAGCTTTGGGCACCCGGTTGCAATTCAGCACAGCCTTTCATCCTCAGACCGACGGGCAGTCCGAAAGGACTATCCAGACTTTAGAGGACATGTTGAGATCGTGTGCCATGCAGTTCTCAAGAAGCTGGGACAAGAATGTAGCTTTAATGGAGTTTGCTTACAACAATAGCTACCATTCCACCATTGGTATGTCTCCTTTTGAGGCACTTTATGGACGACAATGTCGTACACCTTTGTGTTGGAATGAAATTGGCGAAAGAGAGTTGTGTAGCCCTGACTTGATTCATGAAACGAATGAGAAGATCAAGGTTGTTAGGGACAAGTTAAAGACAGCTCAGAGTAGACATAAGAGTTATGCAGACAACCGAAGAAGAGATCTTGAATTCCAAGTGGGTGATTGGGTATTTCTGAAACTATCCCCTTGGAAGGGAGTAGTACGTTTCGGCAAGCGGGGGAAGCTTAGCCCCAGGTACATAGGCCCTTATGAGGTCATTGAGAGGGTTGGTCCACTTGCTTATCGGTTGGACCTACCTCCTGAGTTGGCAAGGATACATAATGTCTTCCATGTGTCTATGCTCCGTAAGTATGTTGCCGATCCATCCCATGTGTTGCAAGAGCAACCGGTTAATTTAAAAAGAGATTTGACTTATGAAGAATTGCCGGTGAAGATCCTTGATAGGAAAGAGCAGGTACTCAGGAACAAAACCATTCCTCTAGTGAAGGTACTTTGGAGGAGCCATGAGTTAGAAGAAGCAACATGGGAACCAGAGGCTAGGGTGAGGCAGCAGTACCCCCATCTCTTCGAATGACAGGTATGTAATTTCGAGGACGAAATTTTTATATGGGGGGGAGAATTGTCACATCCCGGTTCTAGAATCCATTTACGGTCGGTTACTACCTAAGTTACTTTGGTCTTTAACCGTATCGTAGTAACCGTTTTACCGAGAAAGGTCAAAAAGTTGACTTTTTGTTTGGTCAGGAATTTGGAGAAACTTTCTTCATGAAAGTTGTAGAGGGCGTCGTTACGAGTCCGTGGACACGTAGCACGCTTAAATCGGAGATCGTATGAAGAAGTTATGGTCAAAAAACAAAAGTTACTATTTGGGTGAAAAGCCTATATATAGTGAGTTACTGGGGTAAATCGGTGAAAAAGTGAAAATTGGAAAAGTTACTGTTCACCATCGAAAACCTCCGAAAATCCCGATTTTTTTCGCCGGATTTCATCACCGGATTTCTCCTCCGTCCGGCGGAGTTAGGGCGCGTGCTAGGTACCAAATTGAAGCCTGCAGCGCCACCTTCAAGTTGGTGGTGGCCATCGGAGCTGAGTCGCCGCCGTTTGAGAGAAATCACGGCGAGAAGGGGGGACCTGTGCACTGTTCATTGACGCCGGATTTCTCCCTCCTCCGGCCACCTCCCGGTGAGTTCTTTATATGGTTTTGATGGGTTTGAGGTGTACATTAAGCCCCTAGAATTTGGTAGCTAGATTTGAAGTGTGTAGGAAGAATTTTGGATTTGAAGTTTGGGTTGACTTTTGGATTCGGGTTGTGTATTTCTTGTCGATTGACCTAGTTAGGGGCCGAGTTGGCCTTCGAGTTGAACTAGAAAGTTGTCCCAAATGTTGAGACGAAGCTGCTGGTAAAATTTGGTGGCGATCCGAGGTCGCCGGAATTTTGGCCGGATTTTCCTGCCGGCCGCCGCCGCCGGCGGCGGAGCCGCCACTTTTTGGGCAGTTTTCTTGCCCATTTAAATTGTAAAAATTAAGGGAAGTCCATTAGGGGCAGTTGCTAATTTTTGGGAATTTATTTGAGGTGTTGAGTACGTTTGGAAGGTTTGGGATTATTATTTGTGTAATTAAAGGTTAATCGGTCGTTTAGGGAGAACCGGCTAGGCGTGAGAGCGTGTTTAAGAGTTTGTACGCTATTTGGAGGGTTAGAGGCCGACACCCACACTTTTGATAGATGGTTAAGGTTGAACGCTATGGGTAGAGCGTGTTATTATTGCCCTCACGATGATTATGGGTTTAAGACCTGTTTATATGTTTTGTACAGGACGTGGGGGAGCTCTAGCTGAGCAGCCATCTAGTAGCCGGCAGACCTAGCGGCATCTGTGAGTGGACATTTGTTTTAAATTAAATTGCATGCTATATTCTTTAATTGGTTTCTCCTGCATATATGATTTCCTCCATTTATATGTTTACGGTGATTTGGGAAAATGAGATTTACGGATTTCAAAGGCAAACAAGCCGGGAAAGAGGTTCAAACCCTTCCCGTGATTTTTAAAAGATTTTCCCGGGTTATGGTTTAATGATTATCACCGTTTTGGGATTTGGAGGGGGATGATTTTAAAAGGGGAAACTTGGCTCACGGATTTTAAGGGGTTTCGATTATTATTATTTTCCCACGAGGTTTTACATGTTTTACTGGTTTTAAAGGAATGTTAAAAAGGGAAAAGAAAAAGGATTGTATGCTAGCATGACCCTCTTCGGTAGTAGCTGGTCAATAGACCCTCCCGAATAGTAGCAGGTCGGGACCCTCTTCGGTAGAAGCTGGTCAATAGACCCTCCCGAATAGTAGCAGGTCGGGACCCTCTTCGGTAGTAGCTGGTCAATGGACCCTCCCGAATAGTAGCGGGTCGGGACCCTCTCCGGTAGAAGCTGGTCATTGGACCCTCCCGGATAGTAGCAGGTCGGGACCCTCTCCGGTAGAAGCTGGTCAATGGACCCTCCCGGATAGAGCAGGTCGGATTTCTCGTGGATGAGGTTAACACCCCACATTTAAATTATTTATGTTTGAGCCAGGGCATCATTGATGGTTTATTTGCATGCGGTTTTTCTTAAAGAAACTAGAGGGAGAGCATTAAAGATAATAGAGTTTTATATGTTATTTTTCGTCCACTCACTCTAACGGTTTTTAATGTTTCTCCCCTGGGCCTTTCGTTTTTAAATGCCCAGATTGCAGAGCTCGACCTATCTAGACCACTTGGAAGCCAAGCATAGTTACCGCCGCTTTCCACACTAACAGTAGGTTCCGGGTTGACCTACTTGTAATATATCTATGTTTCTGCTTTTATCCTAGACGCTCTGATACACATCGGGTAGTTTATTTGTTGGAGAACTCTTAGGGACTTGGAATGTTATGTATCATTTACATTTGGGATGTTGAATTAATTGTGGGATTTTATTAGATGTGTATCATATGGAGTTGTTGGTTATTGGGGAGCAGGATGGCTCCAGGAGTTTCGGTTGGACTTTGGTATTAGAAGTGTACTGTGGGTTATTGCAGGTTAAGGGTTGTCCACTTTTCAAGGGAGACTATGTCGATTTTTCGGCAGAATCTTCTTTGGGAGGTGGTCCCCGCAGGATTTACTTCGAGTTAAAGGGGTTTAACTTGGGGTGGGTCCTGATAGGAAAAGCCGAAGGAGAAGTTGCCACCGGCGGAGGAGGAGACGGTGGAGGAGGAGAATGAGGAGAAAGGGGAGGAGGAAGAGAGATTGAGAGAAGGAGGGAGAGAGATAAAAGATATAGAAAAAAATTAAAATTTTTTGTTGGAATTTTGAAAATTTTGAGGGTACTTTAGCCGACGAAATGCTATATGTCATTGGTTAAGATTCAAAATTTTTGGCGAGGTTTTTATAAATTTTTAGAGTACTTAAGCCGACGAATTTTAAATGTTTTCGTCAGTTATAATTATTTATTTTATTTTATTTATTTATTTAAATTTAGTCGACGACTTTTAATTATTTTCGTCGGCTAAAGTTTTTTATTATTTTTATTTAACGGAAACAGTTATTTGACTGTCTAAATTACATATTTTGGTCGGACCTTCAACACAAAATAGTTTCAAATCGAGGAGACGCAACCAGTGGTATAAAAATTTACCGAAACATAACCCCTGAAGATAGGCTACCCATAGGGAGAAAGAATGATAAATTGAAATGACCGCAAATACCGGCACCAAGACTTTACCTGAATTATGTGATTTTTCAACCATAGACGTATTTTATCATTCCGGTCATATCATAATTCACGACTTTTTTGAGATTGAAGGTTTTACAAAGAGTTTGTTTTTGAAACGGAACATTTATTTAAAACTTAGTAACTAAGTTATACAACATTAGTAAGTATGTTGTGATTCTGATGATCAAAATTCACAAAAGAAAATCTGACTGTCTAATATGACCATCATGATAAAATACATGTATGGAAAAAAATTCAACGTGATCCGACAACGTTAATGACTCGATCTAGACGGTCAATCTCGTAAGTCAAACCCCTAAAAGCACGAAAACATTCATTTGTTCATCTAAATTATGTATTTTGGCCGGACCTTCAACAAAAAATACTTTCAAATCGATGAGACGCAGCCAGTGATATAAAAGTTAACAAAAAATAACCCCCGAACATCGGGCTACCCATATGGAGAAATAATGGTATATTGAAATGACCCCAAATATCGGCACTAAGACTTTACCTGAATTACATGATTTTTAAATAGTAGACGTATTTCACCATTCCGATCAGATCTGATTTCACGACTTTTTTGAGTTTGAAGGTTCTACGTAGAATTTATTTTTGAAACAGAACATTTATTTAAAATATAGTAATTAAGTTATACAACATTAGTAGGTATGTTGTGATTCAGATGATCAAAATTCACAAATAAAATTCTGACCGTCTGATATAACCATCATGATGAAATACATATATGGAAAAAAATTCAACTTGATCCGACAACGTTAATGACTCGATCCAGACGGTCAATTCCGTAAGTCAAACCCCTAACACTACCAAGATCAGCACTTTAGCCGACGAAATATTTTCGTCGTCCTGTTAATCAAATTCGTCGGCTAAGTTCTTAGCCGATGAGCTTTCATCAGCTATGATGTCGTCGGGAAAGACTCGTCTGAAACTTTAGCCAATGACTAGAAGTCGTCGTCGGCTATAATCTGAAACTTTAGCCGACAAATATTTATCTGTTTCGTCTGCTAAAGTTCATACTATAGCTGATGAAATATCATTTCGTCGACCATAGTCTGAGACTTTGGCAGACGAAACATTTAATATCACTCCCCGACCCAAGTTTACCTATCTAAATTTGGGTTAGGACGTGCGGGACCTATCCTAAGATAGATTTACTCGAAATCCCCCTTGAGAAAGGATAACCCTCTTTCCAAACCAAATTCAAACAGTCCAAACGATACCGGAATAGACCTCACAGCCGGAGGTTATCCCGATTTCCGCATTTGGATCTCAAACCAAACATTTATAGGACCCAGGGTTCTAATAATATTTGTGACTGCACCCGAATCCCGGTCAGGCTTCCTACGTACCCTGTCCTCAGGGTTCAAGCCACACGTAGCTCTTGTTTAATTATTGTTCTAACCGGGCGAATCCAGTTTTTCTATTTATCGGTCAATAACCTTTTATGGATGGTGTACGACCTAAGCCATTCCAGAGTTTAACCTCTCTGCGGAGGCACTCAAAAACTAGTTATCTATCGAGATTTACCCGAACATTCCACCATAATTAAATACAACAAGATACAGCGGCAATCGTATAATTATAAACAACATTCACACATAAATATATAGTATAGTGGCATGCACGTAACTAGGAAATCCATCAAAGATATAAAAATCAATCTAATGACAAATGACACTCTTGTAATTAGCCAAAACTGTCTGGGGAAGCATGGTCAATCTAGTTTTAATGACAGTTTGTAATTAATCTGAACTATCCGGGGCATTTTAGGAATTTCAATCTTAGTGGCAGCCCCTGTAAATATACAAAACAGCCAGGGATAGTATGGTATTTTTAACCTCAATGGCAGTCCCGTAAATATACAAATCTGTCAGGGGTATTTATAAAAATTTTGTCCTAGTGGCAGTCCGGTAATTATCTCAAACTACCAGGGGTATTCTAGGAATTTTAATTGTAGTGGCACCCTTATAATTACCCATAACTGCCAGGGACAGTTTTGACATTCTACCCGGGAGTTTTACCGTGGTAAAAATCAGGGTTTTTACCCTTGTCTTCCTCGATCGGCTGTTTCGCCGGAAAAGCTTGGTTTTCCAGCCAAAACAGGCTTATATGTCTGCAAGAACATCTTCTACAACACCCCAGCAACATATACATGCTAAAATCGAGAGGAAAGTTGAGGTTTTATACCTCGAGTTCAAACCGCTGCAAACCTCCAACAGATCGCCTCCAGCGGAGCTCCGTAGAGCTCCTCTTTGCTTCTTGGCAGTTCCTGACGCTGCTTGGAGGTCCCAAGCTCTCCTCCTTGTCTGGTTTGAGTCGAGACAGAGAGGGCAGACCTCTACCCTCTCTCTCCTATGCTAGTCCTTCCCCACGGCGGCGCTGGCTCAACTAGTGGTCAGGGAGTGACCACCGGAGCTTGGCGACGGTGATGGTGGCGGCGGTGAGGTAGCACGCACGCCGATAGACTCAAGGAGCGAAGCTCCCAGTCGCTCGAGGGAGGAGAGAGAGTGAGTTCGAGGGGGAAGAGAGAGAGAAGTGATGCAGTCAACCCCCTTTTTAAACGCCAATAATCAACGGTCCAAATCAATCTCCGATTGATCTGACGGCCCAGATTAAATGGTGAAAAGTTACCATGAACAGTAAATAAATATTTTACTATTTACTTTTACCGCACAGTAACAACACTTTATCTCTCATAACTTTCGCATACGAACTCCGATTAAAGCGTAGGACATACCCACGGGTTCGTATTAATGTCCTCTACAACTTTCCCGAAGGAACTTCCCCAAATTCTCGACTTATCGCAAAGTCATCTTTTACGGTAAAGTAATTAACATTTATTACTTCCGTAAATTGGATAAATTCATAATAAGCAGCTCGTAGCTTCGGAAAATATTCCGGACATACCGGAGGACTCGTATTAACATAATCTACCCCTCAGGACAATAATTTAATTTCCCCAGAACCGAGAATATCTCGATGTTAAACTCGAATATTAATTCGGGAAAAATTTAACAGCGCGGTTACAACCCTCTATAATCCTTTTAATCCTGATAAAAATATAAATTTCGGGACGGGGTGTTACAATCTACCCCCTTAGAAAAATTTCGTCCTCGAAATTTTCACTGCGGAACATAAAACTAACTGACATTCCCAATGACACCATTCGGTTAAAGATGATCCACATGTCTTGTGAGAACGTCCTCTAAGATTTTACTTGTCCGGCTGTCAAGGATTGTCATCAAGTTCTAACTGGACGGAACTTCAACCAAACCAGAGTCACAAGCTCTAAGTACCCATTTCCTTTAGATACTTAGGTCTCCACGTAGTTGCAATACGAGATACCTAACTACGCCCGCTTCGAAATACTTTGTCAAACACGATACCCTCGTTTCATCTCTTTCGTCATAACTCAACTCTACAAGGTTTACCTCTTAGCTCCCCTTATGTTAATTCCCGAAATGGCCATGAAGACCAGCTGGTAGCTTTCCGTGACATAAACGTAGACTAACTTGTAGTCAATACATATGCTCCACTTTTACAACTGCCACACTTGACACTTAACGCCAATGTCTTCCTCGTGGAACGATGAAACTGCTACAGTCCGCAACCATAGGGGAAAACTCCCACGTCTCTCGCACCTTTCGAGACAACCGAATCGTACACTTTCTACACTAGGCCTTGAGACCATGGACGTATTATCTCCTGCGTCCTTCTCACAAAAATTATCAATTTCTCGTTCCTCGTACCTTAACTATCGATCACGGGGCTCGAATGAAAGCGCAAACCACAATGCGACCTCGAAGATGCTCACTCGAGCTGATGAATCCGCTATGCGACTTTGCGCCAACATGGATGTGACGTGCCCGTTACCGGACGCGTTACAATTTAAGAACCCTTTTAACAATCGTAGTAGAAGGCAAATAATGTTCGATCAATCCGGGGACTAAGGGTGCTCCTATCATAATGGTCAAACAAGTTAGTAAATAACAAAATAAGTATGTACAAGTATTATTTGCAAAACAATTATTTACAAAGTACAAATACAAATATTTACAGACATTTATTTACAAATTTACATATGGTACAAGGTTATAAGGTGGGGGTTTGGTTTGATTTCTAATATCCTAAAAACAGAAAATAAAAGCTAACTAATATGTATAAGTGATCGGTTCATTCAACACTTCCACATAGAGAGAGACTCAAATCCTAACCACACATTATGATTACATTTCAATCTTAACAATCTGATTATCATGCCAACTCTAAGTAAAAGAAATAATCTCGAAACACAAGCCAAAAAGGTCATGCATCTCTTAAATTCTATTTGCTTCATCACCTAGGCACAGAGAAGTCTAGAACCTAAGATATTTCATGCAAAGGCTGCGATCGATACTCAGCGTAAACTCAAAGTACCTGTCCACACAACATGAATCATTAAGTGTAAAACAATTGAGATTAAACAACAACACACATCCGAGAAGTCGTAACATGTAATTGATGTAGTCTACGTCCTCAACTATTTTCATAGCTTCCACCACTTTAAGAATCATACTCACTTGAAGAAGATAAGCACGAATCATGACAAACGTTAACGTCCACTTTAACGTATTTGTTTAAACAAAAACGCAGACTTCCTAACACAAAGAATTTACAAGATTATATTGCTAAAATATCATAAACGAAACCATAACATGCTTAAATAAAATTATGAATCTACTAATACCATAACAATCACAATGAACAAGCAAAACCAATCTCATAAATGAAAATCATATTCTGAAATTTATAACTGAAGAGTATACAAACTAACACAAGAGGCAAAGATCACACTTTTTCGTCTTCAAGGAAGCTTGAGATGATGATGATGATGGAGATCGGTGCTCCTATGCTCCAATGTTGTTGCCGATGTGGAGAAGTCCTTCACGGCTTCACAAAAGAGAGAAAAGACTTTGGCTTGGAGAGAGCAAGACTGCTCGGTAAAGGCTGGTATTTCTCTAAGTTTCTGCATGAATGAACGGCCTTTTTTCTGATGTAAAGAGCCTCCTTATATAGTGGTCATGTAACCTCCATGAGTCTCTCATCACCATTGATTTAAATCTGATCCAATGGTCACAAATAATAGCATAATTTAATCAAATAATATTCTATATATGTCTTGTGCATTAAGTCTTTGAATTTGGCTTGAAATGTGACCGGATACATTGCTTGCTCTCCACATTAGGATCGGCTGAATATCCTTCATTTTTGCCAATTTTATGATGATAATTCCTTCCTTTTTTCTTGCCGATTTGGTGATGATAATTCTCATATATATGCTCCAATTAATGTTCCTGATAATGAATAAACAAATCAGATTTAATCTCTAGGAATATTAGGAATTGATATGGAGAAATAAAAGGTAAGAATATCCCTTAATTTTCTTGATTACAAATCAGCCATTATCTTTGATTTGAGGAAGATTCCTATAGAAATTTGTTGCTTAAACTCCATTTAAATTCGGCCAAAAGGTAAGAAACAGTTCTGATCAAATAGTCTAACCGACCCATTTTCCTAGTTTAATAAGGAAAAGTCAATGATGGACTTTAGGGTTGACCAAGTCTCTCCTGGGTTGACTGGGAAATTGACCAAAACACCAACTAATCGACAAAGTTCAAACCCTCAAAAGCTCGAAAATTGTCGATTTATAAATTCGAACAATATTAGGCGCACTTTTAAGCCTATTTACGCCAAATACTGACATTCGAATTTACTTTTCTAAATCTGGCTCGTTACTAAACTTACGAACCTCTCAACTTTTCGATCCAACGAAAAGTCTATATCAACATCTAAATACAATTGATGTCGCAAACTTTATTGTTACAATTAACTTAACTAATTCTGACCACGGATGGCAATTCTTGCCACCACACACACTAACAAGTATAACGACTTGTTACACTAGGAAAGTAAATACACATTTACACATTTCCAAGGATTCTAATTACCCAAACCATTGGTCCGAGATTTGAACCTAAGCTCTGATACCAGTTGTCACGCCCCGACCCAAGTTTACCTACCTAAATCTGGGTTAGGACGTGCGAGACCCATCCCAAGAGAGATTTACTCGAAATTCCCCTTGAGAAAGGATAACCCTCTTTACAAACCAAATTCAAACAGTCCAAACGATACCGAAAATAGACCTCACAGCCGGAGGTTATCCTGATTTCCGCATTTAGATCTCAAACCAAACATTTAGAGGACCTAGGGTTCTAATAATATTTGTGACTGCACCCGAATCCCGGCCAGGCTGCCTACGTACCATGTCCTCTAGGATCAAGCTACACGTAGCTCTAGTTTAATTATCATTCTAACCAGGCGAATACCGCTTTTCTATTTATCGGTCAATAACCTTTTATGGATGGCGTACAACCTAAGCCATTCTAGAGTTTAACCTTTTTGCGGAGGCACTCAAAAACTAGCTATCTATTGGGATTTACCCGAACATTCCACCACAATTAAATACAACAAGATACATCGGCAATCGCATAATTATAAACAACATTCACACATAAATATATAATATAGTGGCATTCACGTAACTAGTAAATCCATCAAGGATATAAAAGTCAATCTAATCCCAAATGACACTCTTGTAATTAGCCAAAACTGTCAGGGGCAGCGTGGTCAATCTAGCCTTAATGGCAGTTTGTAATTAGTCTGAACTACCAGAGGCATTTTAGGAATTTCAGCCTTAGTGGCAGCCTTGTAAATATACAAAACAGACAAGGGTAGTATGGTCTTTTTAACCTCAGTGGCAGTCCCGTAAATATACAAATCTGTCAGGGGTATTTATAGAATTTACTTCCTAGTGGCAGTCCGATAATTATCTCAAACTATCAGGGGTATTCTAAGAATTTTAACCCTAGTGCCACCCCTGTAATTACCCCAAACTGCCAGGGGCAGTTTTGACATTCTACCCCTCGGTAAAACAGTAAAAAAGGAGTTTTACTGTGATAAAAACCATGGTTTTTACCCTTATCTTCCCCGATCGGCTGTTTCGCCGGAAAAGCTTGGTTTTCCGGCGAAAACAGGCTTTTATGTCTGTAAGAATATCTTCTACAACACCCCAGCAACACATACATGCTAAAATCGAGAGAAAAGTTGAGGTTTTATACCTCGAGTTAAACCGCTGCAAACCTCTTACAGATCACCTCCGGCGGAGCTCCGCAGCGCTCCTCCTCGCTTCTCCTTGCTTCTGGGCAATTCCTGGCGCTGCCTGGAGGTCCCAAGCTCTCCTCCTTGTCTAGTTTGAGTCGAGGCAGAGAGGGCAGACCTCTACCCTCTATCTCTCCTCTGCTAGTCCTTCCCCACGGCCGCGTTGGCTCAACTAGTGGTCAGGGAGTGACCGCCGGAGCTTGGCGGCGTTGATGGTGGCGGCGGTGAGGTAGCACGCGCACCGGTAGACTCGAGGAGCGGAGCTCCCAGTCGCTCGAGGGAGGAGAGAGAAAGAGTGAGCTCGAGGGGGGGAGAGAGAGAAGTGGTCCGATGAACCCCCTTTTTAAATACCAATAATCAACGGCCCAGATCAATCTCTGATTGATCTGACGGCCCAGATTAAATGGTAAAAAGTTATCATGAACAGTAAATAAATATTTTGCTATTTACTTTTACCGCACGGTACCAACACTTTATCCCGCATAACTTTCGCATACGAACTCCGATTAAAGCGTAAGACATACCCACGGGTTCGTATTAACGTCCTCTACAACTTTCCCGAATGAACTTCCCCAAATTCTCAACTTATCGCAAAGTCATCTTTTACAGTAAAGTAATTAACATTTATTACTTCTGTAAATTGGATAAATTCATAATAAACAGCTCGTAGCTCCGGAAAATATTCCGGACATACCGGATGACTCATATTCACATAAGCTACCCCTCAGGACAATAATTCTATTTGTCCCAGAACCGAGAATATCTCGATGTTAAACTCGAATATTAATTCAGAAAAAATTTAACAGCGCGGTTACAACCTCTGTAACCCGCGTAATCTCGATAAAAATGTAAATTTCGGGACGGGGTGTTACATTTAAGATATTCTTCGGCTAAAGTTTTTATTAAAAATAAATAAATAAATAACAATGACCGACGAATTATAGTGAAATTCGTCAGCTAAATACTATTATAGCCGACGAAACTTGTCATAATTCGTTGGCTAAACCTTAAAAATAAAAAATACTATAGCTGACGAATTATGACAAGTTTTGTCGGCTATAAGTCCATTCCAGTAAAAAACCCAGAAATTTCTAAATTACTATTCCAAGCAACCTGCAAAATACACCAAAACAATTTCATATAACCAACAACACCAAAAATGATGACAACACGTTTATCATTAAAATATTTATAAATTGTTCATAAACACATAAAACTATATAATCATTTAACTACACAAAATCTATATCGTCTAAATCTATATCCGCGTCAGTGGGCTTCTACGGAGGAGGTTGCTTCTGCTGAGGAGGTTGCCGCTGTTGAGGTAGCAGTATAGACGTTGGCATAGGCGGAAGCGGAAGTCCCTGTAGCTGGGCAGCTATAAATTCCTGCAAGTATTGAAACATCTGTTGATGCTGGGCCTGCTGGACGGCGTATATTGCGGCATTATGGTCATGTACGACGTCAGTATAGGCTGTCTGAGCAGCTTGAGTGAGGGTGATCAGATAGAAGGAAAATTAATTACTACTATAGATGTCATAGATGATCCAAACACCTTTGAATTATCCAAGATCACATATACATAAGTAAAGGAACGAGAGAGATAAGACAATCTAGATCGACATTGGTACCAGAACTAGTAGAGTTGCAAACTTGCAGCTGAATGAAAATAAAAACATAATTTATAAATTAATTGCGCAAATAAACTATAAAATATGTTTTTTGCATTCAAAATGAATTTGTAGATTATATGTATTGGTGTGACCAATTTACCCCTAGAGATATGTGTCATCTAAGCAAATTTAACGGAAGAATAAACGGAAGTACCATAAAGAGATCATATGTTTTAGTTCAGGTACTATTTGGGTAGTTTTCAAAGATTAAGTATCAAAAATTGCAATAGACCATTATGAAGGTAGTATATGAGGATTTTTCGCTAATTAAAGTGAAAGGGATCGATCCATGCATGAATTGTTACTTAGTTACCTCTGGTTTCGAATTGACTCACTCAACGAGTGTTTAAATTAAGGACTAATTTTAGTTTACCCCCCTGAGGTTTAAGGCTAACATCATTTCACCCACTAAACTTTCAATTTTAAAAATTTATCCTCTAAACTTTCCAATTTTAATAAATCATGTCGAATTAATGAAATTCCGTTCAATTTTAAGGTTAAATGATAACATGAAATTTTAACAAAAGGGTCACAAAATGTGGTTTTTGTTGTTATATGACTATTTCCACTCATATAGTGAGTTATAAAGTCAAAATTAATGTCCAAATTAGGTGAAAGTATAGCAATTGAGGATGATTTATGAGAATTAGAAACTTTAGGGGGTAAATTTTCAAATTTGAAAGTCAATGGGCTGAAATGATTTTAGTCCTAAACCTCAGGAGGGTAAACTGAAGTTAATCCTTAAATTAAATTAATTTAAGCTCTAAACATGCATCAAGGTGTCAAGAGCAAAAAAATTCATGTAAAAAAGAATAAAATAAATTAATCAGGATACAATAAGCCGGGCTCTGCTGTGCAACGTTGTTTCTGGTGCTGCAGGTCCCTCTAGCTATTGGGACGATTTGTATATATGATGCTATCCAAACCTTTGTGTATCCATGTATTCTGTATTCTATGATCGATTAAAGTACAACTGGATGTTGGCATGGTGGAGCAGTTTTTGTACTACTAAACTTCTCAACGTAAAGGGGGATGATGGTCTCATTGGTCTGCTTGCTCACTCCTGGCCATCAAATTGATCGATGCAAATTTCATGTCTAATTATTTATGCGTTAGCTACTGGAACTTGTAATTCTCAGGTTTTCGATCTCATCCCCGGACTGGTATGCGTGCATTGAGCATGTATTTCACTGCATTTGGCTTCGTCTCCAACACCATCTTTTTAACACTAGCGCTCCACATTTACTGCAGCTACCTTATCCAGTTGCTAAGTTAATTGGACCTCAAGTTCGCTAGTAGCTATCTAGAAGAAGGAAATCGACTATTGGCTACCGCAGAAACGAGACCGCGGATCTTTTTCTCACTAAGTATTTGGTTATGACAATTCGACTACTTATGAGTTATGTCGACTGTGGGCACCACTGGCGGAGCCTAGTTTCACTTAGGCTTAAGGCTTAAGTCGTGGTGAAAGTTTTCGGGTAAAAAAATACTTATTGCACATTTAAACAAAATAATATTTTTATCTTTTACATTTAAATTAAATGTTGTGGTTAATGTAATGAGGATGTTACATGTGCATATATGCTGGTAGTTTTGACATGTAGTGTTTAAAAAGGTTGGTTCTTCTTGAGGTTGACTGTAAAGATATATCGGTACTCCTGGTTTTAGTTTAGGTTACGGTTGAACCTTTTTCGGTTATTGTCCATTGAAACCTATTTATCAATTTTTGTAACTTTCCTGTCTAAATAAATTTTCATTCTAAAAAATGATGACACATAATAATTAGTCATATTGATTTCTAATCATTGAGTAAGTGATCTATGCATGCTTCAAGTTGTAGACATTTTTTTAGAACTAGGGTTTATCAGATGTTAGGATTCATGTCAGCTAGTGGATATGGGCTCTTAGACGACGGAACCATTACTATTCCGTCAGCTAGGAGACTCCTAGTCGACGGAACTATTTCTGTTAGAAAAGAGAAATTTTGCGTTGACTAAGATTAGCATAGCTGACGGAAATATTTCATCGACCATTTCCGTCGACTACAAAACTCCTAGCCGATGGATAAATTCAGTTGACATGTTTCATCGACTAAGATACACTTAGTCGACGAACTATTATCCGTCGACTCAGTATCTCTTAGTCGACGAAAATTTATTCGTAGCTGACAGAATATTCCGTCAGCTAAGAAAATAAAGTTCAATAATTCTCTGACACCGTGCAGGACAAATATTTTTTAGTGAAAAGATTTTTTCCTTAACCGACTGAATATTCTGTCGGCTAAGTGTAATCAAATCTGATAAATACGGAACGTATGAGTTGAACTCTATACTATCTTTCCTCATCATCATGAGTTTCCTCCATTCCTCCGATCCATCTCTCCATCCATTTCTTTCATGTCAATTCATCCATTCTCCATCAAAAATGTTTGATTCATGAATTGAAGTTTTCTATCCATTTTAATCATTGGTACGTATTATTTAACTTTTCTTATTTATTAATTTTTGGGTATATTTTCATCTAGATTTGTTTAATCCATGCATATATATGATGTTTATATATATTTGTTAATTTTGGGTATATATATATTGATGTATATATATATATATATGTAAATTATTAATTACGTATATATAAATATAAATATAAATATAAATATAAATATATGTGTGTGAATTATTAATTATGTATATATATATATGTTGTTTAAAATATTGGGCTAAGGTGAATCATTATTTGTATTAAACTTCATTTATTTTCATGATGATGTTTTGTTGATGATATATCCATATATATATATGATGTATATATATATACATATATTTGTTAATTTTTTAATTTCGGGTATATCATTTTAGATTTGTTAATTTGTATATTTTTGGGTATTTGTTAATTTATATATATATATACATATATTGTATATATATATATATGTGAATTATGTATGTATGTATATATATATATGTGAATTATTAATTATGTATATATATTATATATGTTGTTGAAAATAATTGTCGGTTTATATCATTTTTTGTATTAAATTTCATTTATTTTCATGATGACGTTTTCTTCGTGATAATTTTATAGTCTATGGTCGATTATATAAATTTGTGTTTCTAATAATAAGCTGTAACATCTTTTATTACAGGTTACAACATGGACAGGAGCTGGATACAGTTAGATAAAGGGTATGTGCCATACATGAGAGGAATTTTTGAGTTTATTGAGTTCGTCCTGCGACACACTCTTCCTGGACAAGTTTTGCACATTTGCCCCTGCACAAAATGTCGCAACAGATCTGCTACTCATGTAACTTTTGAGGACATGTATCTTCACCTGTCACAATACGGTATTTGTCCCAGTTATACGACTTGGACATGACACGACGAAGTTCCTAAACGGATGCCCACACTTGTAGATATTTAAGAACAACTTAACCAGGACGAGTCTTCTAGTGCCAATAACGGGCACCCTGTTGTGATTAATTTCCTAAATAATGTTTTTCCATACGCCTCATCATATGATGAAAGTGTACCACACGACTACAACAATACAATCTTGTCTGATGTGTCTCAGGTCGGCAGTAATGACTACTATGAGAATTATAACAGGCTTCGTCGGCAAGCACAGACACCGTTGTATTCCAGAAGTGAGCATACTGTGTTGGAAACTGTCATGAAGCAGATGAGTATCAAAAACAAGAGAAACAAGACTATTGCTTGTTTTAACGATGACCTTACACTTTTGAAGGAATTGTTTCCTATTGATAACAATTGTCTGAAAAGTTTTGACAAGGTCAAAAGCATCTTGCGTGATATCAGTCTTGAGTACATCAAGATAGATGCCTGTGTCAATAACTGCATCCTTTACTACAAATATTATAAGGACGCAATTAACTGCCTACACTTCTATGAGCCAAGGTATGAAGCACACTCTAGTTCTTGACATACAAGCTCAATTCCAAGGAAGGTTCTTCGCTATTTCTCATTGGGTCCTCATCTACAACGTCTTTATATGTCTTCACATACATCCAAGGATATGAGATGACATCACGAAAGGCACCAAGGGTCGAATATGGTGGATCCAGATAATCTTACACATCTCGCAGACGGGGAGGCTTGGAAGCACTTTGACCGTTCATTTCCTGAATTTGCCTCGGATTGTCGAAACGTTAGACTTGGACTAGCAACAGACGGATTCAATCCTACAGGAGACAAGAATTTGTCTTACAGTATATGGCCAGTAATTATATTTCCTTACAACTTACCTCCTCACATGTGTATGAGAACATAGTATAATTTTCTTACTCTGTTAGTTCCAGGCAAGTATTCTCTAGAAAAGTGTTTGGATGTGTACCTGAGACCATTAATCGACGAGCTCCTGTAGTTATGAAAATATGGAATCTAGACTTTTGACAGGTATGACAAGACTTCCTTCTGTATGAAAGCAACAGTTATTTTCACCATCAGTGATTTCTCTGCTTTAGGGATGTTGTCTGGTCAAACTACCCATAGATACAAGGCTTGCCCTGTATTTATAGATTAGGTCAATAGATTTTGGATAAGCTAAACCAGCACTGGTTTGGAACTTTGAGCAGCAGCAAGTATGTAACTGACTTGAATCCTCCCACGCCTGATGACTTTAAGTATTGGACGCACAAGAGTTCATTCTTTGAGTTGCCTTGTTGGTTGACGTTGAAAATCTGACATAACTTGGATGTCATGCATATAGAAAGGAATATTTGTGACAACATCCTTGGAACAATTCTGGACATCAAGGATAAGTCTAAAGACAGCACCAAAGCTCGTGTTGATCTTCAAAAGATGGGTTTATGTCGAAAGCTATGGATAAGGACGAACAAAAAGACCGGCAAAGGTTATATGCCTCAAGCAGGCTACACTGCGTTTCCTGATAAGAGGTCTAAAATATTTTAGTGGTTTCGTGAGGTTAAATTTTCGAGCGGGTATACTAGAAAATATAGCTCGATGTATTAAGATTGACGAAAATAAGATTAACGGGTTGAAGACCCATGACTGTCATGTTATGCTGCAACGTCTTCTTCCTGTGGTCATTTGCCCGTATTTGCAGAGTAATGTTGTTGACACGTTAGTGGATTTATCCAAGTTCTTTCAGAGGTTGTGTGCTAAAGAGCTAAAAAAGTCATATGTTCGATCATTGCAAGCAGATATTGCGTATATCATGTGCAAGCTGGAGAGGATCTTTTCCCCCAATTTCTTTAGCATCATGGTCCACCTTATGCTCCACCTTCCTGAACAAGTGTTGCTTACAGGTCCGGTACAATATACTTGGTGCTATCCAAACGAGAGGTATGTATCCAATCTATACATTTTTAGCTAAAGTCTCAAGATACATGATTTTTTTTTCAATGACTCTTTAATTTGCAGGAAACTCGAAGATTACAAGAAGATGAACAGGAACAAACGTTTCCCTGAAGGTTCGATCACGACGGCTTACATTGCTGCTGAGTGTGTAACCTACTATAACACATATCTTAATGATGAAGTCACGAGAGGGGAATCTTCAGGAGGGAGAAATCAATTTCATTTATCAGTTTTTTCTAATGATGTACAACCATATGGCAGGCTAGGTAAGAAATACAGATTGCGTGGCCAAGAATTGAAGGAGGCGCATTGGTGCGTCCTTCAACATTGCGAAGTGGAGCCCTATCTGGATGACCATTTGAGCAGACAAAATGGGATGGAAGCCATTCACAAGAGAGATTTTCCTGACTACTTCCCGATTTGGGTACGTTCTTCTCAAGTTAGTTATAATTTTAAGACCATTTGTTAGGGTATTGTTTGACAAAATCTTTCTATTTTGTAGATGATGGATATTCAAAAGAACCAGACACAATTTTATGACCCCGAACTGCACTTGTTGGTTGGCGGACCTCAAAAGCACAGAGTTTGTACGGGATGTTTTGTCAACGGAGTTAAGTTTGTGACATTAGAACGAGATGAAGGTCGCATCACCCAAAATAGTGGAGTCATGGTTGAGGGCAATTATTTCAACTAATACGGGATGCTTATCAGCGTTATCGAACTAATTTATGAGTAAGGTATGCCAATCGTGTTGTTCAAGTGCAAATGGTTCATTACAGACACAACTGTACACAGAAGTACAGATACATATCATGGTTTGTTATCAGTGAACACAAACACTTCATGGTATGACAATGAGCCATTTGTTCTAGCCACCATAGCAAAACAAATCTTTTATCTTGATGATCCGGCTATGGGTGAAGGTTGGAAAGTGGTGTAGGTAATGTCCCATAGGAATATATGGAGTGAAGCTACATTAGAAGTGAATGAGAGTGAACCGAGATCTCAACCGAATGAACCATATTATTGGGAAACTCCATCTGTAATTCCTGATACTGACGATATTCGCGTAAATGACCAGCACGTTTCGGCCATTACGGGTTATATTGAAATGGAAGTGCCCAAAGATGAAGACAAAGAAGAAGAGGAGATAAAGGAATTCGAGGAGGATGATGATCTCAAAGACAAAGAATATGAAGATGGGTATGATTAAATCTTAATTTGGATCGGGGATCAGATGTACTATATTTTCCGTTACAATTTTCGATTCGGTTATTTATCGATCATCTTGAATTTGCATCGATCATTAATTAACTTTCATCAGAGATCGATGAATTAACAAATGTACCTGTTTATTATTATTATTAATTTTCTTATTGCAGAAGATGACATGAGTTAATAAAAAAGTTGGAAGAAATTATATTTTTCTTAGTCGACAGAAAGTGCAGTTTCTGTCGACTAGGGTAATCTTAGCCGACGGATTCAATATTTTCCGTCGACTAGGGCTCATACCCTAAGCCTTAAACCCTAAACCCTGAAATAGAATTAGGAAGAAATTTTATTTTTCTTAGTCGACGGAAACAACATTTTTCATCAACTAGGCTACTCTTAGCCGACAGATTAACTATTTTCCATTGACTAAGATTCAAAATATTTTCAGTAACTTGTTATACCATTGGTTGCGTCTCATCGATTTGAAACTATTTTCAGTTGAAAGTCCGGCCAAAATACGTAAAATTGACGGTTAAATGACTGTTTCCATGCGTTTTTGTGTTTAACGGTCAGGTTGACTGTCCGGATCGATCCCTTAACATTGTCGGATCAAGTTGAATTTTTCGTGATAAGTGTATTTTATCATGATGGTCATTTCAGAAGGTCGGATTTTCATTTGTCAAGTTTGATCATCAGAATGACAACATGCCTACTAATGTTGTATAACTTGTTTACTAAGTTTTAAGTAAATGATCCGTTTCAAAAACAAACTCTACGTAAATTTTTCAAACTCAAAAAAGTCTTGAAATAAGATATTATAATTATTTCTATAACAATAAAAACCAATATGAATTTTATCGGTAAATAAATTAAAAATCAAAACAAATAAATAACAATTTCTGAAAAAAAAATTAAAATAAAAAGAATAAATGAAAAAATAAAAACAAATATTTTTAGTCCTAGTCGACGGAAGAAACGATTTCCCGTCGGCTATGATCTCACTTTTACCGACGGAATAATAGAATTTCCGTCGATTAAGAGTTAAATTTTGTCATCTGCTATATCTTAGACGACGAAATATTTCATCGACTATTCTAGCCGACGGAACATTTCGTCTGCTAAGAGTAAACTTTTTTCGTCTGCTATGTCGTAGACGATGAAGACATTCCGTCGGGTAAGACTGTTGCTTCTTAGCCGACAAAATATTTCATCTGTAAAGAAGAACTTTTTGGTCGTCTAAGATGTAAATATAGTTTACGATTTCCTAACCGACGAAATGATTATGTCGGCAGTACTCTTTGCCGACGAATATTTGCGTCGGCCAAGATGAACATATTCCGTCGGCTAAGATGCACCTTAGCAAACAGAATATTTTGTTCCGTCGGCTAGGATCTTCACCGACGCGTCTTAGCCAATGGATCTTAACCGACGGAATTTCCGTCGGCTAGAATCTTTGCATACGGAATAATTATCTTAACCGACGAAAATATTATGTGGCGTAAGAGCCTAAATCCACTAGTGTGAGAGGCTAAATCCTAGAGAGAATATACTTATGTGAATCACAACTATCTCGTGAAATGCATATAGATTACTGTTAATCAAGTTGATGTTGTTTTGGCTAGACATTAGCCACTCTCGAGTCTCATTACATAAATCACAAATGTAGTCTCCTTACCTCTTCAACCTTGATTGACAATTCACGACTCTTAAATTCTCATCGATTTCATTCATTTTAACGGGTTAATTGATTATTTCAATCGTCGCTAGTTGCTAAGTTAACTATGTGAAACTGCTAACATATAGGGAATGGTTCTACATAATTTCGAAACCCTAAAACGAGAATATACAAACAAATACATGTGTATGCATCAAGCCAATACTGAACTCTGTTCAATTGATAATATATCTATCAATCAAGATTATTCAAGAGAGAATAAGAGAAAACACTAATTTTTACGTACGTACCCTTCAAATTGCTGGATAATTAACCACACTATAACAAGCAGTGCAAAATGAACCAGATGCAGTCTCTCTTAACATCTGCGTCACATCAGCAACACATGTAGCTCTCACTATATAATCCAGTCTCATCTTTTATATATCATCACATTTTCTTCTCCTTATTTTCAAACCTGCATCACGTACGACGTCACTTACAGCAGCTTCTGTCTATTCGATCGATCAGTTTCTAGAATCAATCTTGAATTAACGAGTCTGTTTTGATGAACTTGGCAACTGACCATAAATAATAATATCACAATTATTGGTGATCGATGTATAGATATTTGAGACCTTGTGCGTACATGCGGTGCGCTCTTAGTCTTCATTCAATAATATCTAGAATGAACCAACTACTCTAAGCAGTTGCTTGCAAAGACAGCTAGCTAGGAATAATCAGATAGCTAATTCATGAATGGGGTTTTCAAACTTACACATTATTTTTTGGTTGTTATGTAACGAAATATGTACCCGACCCAACGCCAACAACAAGTGTGATAATTTAGATAGATAGATAGATATCTCCCATATTATTGGCGACAAATAATTAAAAAGTTAATGATCGCTTTTTCTAATTCTAGGTTGAATATTTCTTTGCCCAATATTCTGGCCTCAACCACCAAACAATCTTTCACCTTTGGCAATAACATATATGGATTGTCTTGTAGAAATATTTGAAACTTGAAATATCTGTAAAATTTTAATTATCTCGTAATTAATTACATATGAAAATTATGATATTAATGAAGGTGAAATCCCACGTCTAGAAGACTATGCCTTTTGGGAAAGTAAACGTTGATGTTCGGTCGACGTTCATTGAACTTTATTTTGCTATAGGTATGGCGGCTTTCTTTTTTTTAATTTTTTTTTTCAAAACAAAAATTTGCAGGGAATATATACATAGTCCATTCCTAATGGCAGATTTGTTCCACGGGCTGATGCACCATTGTAGTTTTTCGAAGACAAAGCTTTTGCCCTTTAATTTCTTTCTCTTGCACACCATTCTCTTAATTATATATAAGTTTCATTTTACAACAAATTTATTTCTCAAAATCAAAGTGAATATGATGTTTTTTTGGGGTTGTCTCTATAGTAATTAATTCATGTATATGATACATGTATTTTTACAACTCATGAACAATTGAACCAAATTAATTAACAACATTGACGATAAAATTATTTTTACATTCATTTTACATATTTACATAAAGTTAAATCAAATTACTATATCAACAATAAATTGTTCATAAACTTGTAAAATTGTCATACATATATTGAGCAATTCCTCTACTTCAACAACAAAAACTACCGAAGTAATGACTCTCTTACCGATCAAAATAACAACAAATTTCAGGACACATGTGTAATTATATATATAACAAAAGTGTGCCATCAAGGAATGGGAACCTAGCTGTGGGGGATTATGCTAATTAGGTCATGGATGTTTACAGCTAGCCAGAAGACCATCTAGAAGAGCTCAACTTTGGCGACCTGATATAATTGAGACATTTTCCAGATATTTTCGCTGTGTGCTATCAATGACTTTAGTTACGACGTTCTCCCTTGGGAGAATACCCAGCTAGCTAAGCTTTTAGTCTTCATGATGCGGATCCGTATTATCACATGTCATATAATTTCGTTTTTCTCTATGAATCACATTTATTATAGTTATGTACGACTCCCTACTTGTCAAAACTGATATACAAGCTTCCGTTAGTTAGGTCTGGCTTCCCAATTTTTTTGAAACGCTGGTCTTGGTTGCTAGAAGGTTTTCGGATAAAATAAAACAACAATGTCTATATTCTGTTAGGTCGATTCCTTCAAGCGTCAGTAAATGCAACACAATTTCTAGATGATTAATCGAACAATAATAAAATTTCATTAAGAATCGTTCCTTTTGAGTTGAATATCAATTATTATGAAATTCAACAACAATACATATAATGATAACATTCTCGTTATACGTTCATAAATACATAAATGCAATAACGTACGTACGAGTAGCAGGTAACAACGTGCTAAAATGGAAATTAAGATAAAGAATTTATTAGGTACAATAATATGTTATTTTCTGGAGAAACCTTATTCGAGTCCATAAAATAGGGCCAATTCCCCGAGTTTTGACCAAAGACTTTCTGCAACAAAGAACAAGCTTTTTTTCAGTTAAAAAAATTATTCAGAGACATGCACTCCCGCTTTTTGACCTCCACGTATTCCTACTCTCTATATAATCATCACCCCAAACTCCTTACAACGAAAACCACGTCTCTTCTCTCTCTTTCATATTCTCATTCTGCACCAAAAGTCTGTACTTGATCACTTTCAACTTGGGAAGTCTCAAGTTCCGGCTGGTGTTGAAGTTTGATCACTTCCCCATTTTAGGTGCCCCAACTTCAGTTTAGTTTGAATTGCTTGCTGCCAAAAAAAGATGGCGGCGGCAATGGCCGGAGAAGACTTAATGAGACAGTCGAGCAGCCGGAGGAGCTGGCGGTCGACGAGTGTCCGGGAAATGTGGAACGCACCGGACGTGTTCCAGCGGAGCGTCCGGCAGCCGGCGTTGAATGAGGAGGAGGAGCTCAAGTGGGCCGCCATAGAGAGGTTGCCGACTTATGATAGGATGAGGAGAGGGATGTTGAGGAATGTTATGAGCAATGGAAGGGTTATTGCTGAGGAAGTTGATGTTGCTAATCTTGGGGATTCTGATAAGAAGCAGCTGATGGAGAGCATACTTAAGGTTATTGAGGAGGACAATGAAAAGTTCTTGAAGAAGCTCCGAGCCAGAAATGACAGGTAGTTGAATTCAGTTCAATTCTTGATTTAAGGTTACTTTGAATCTGAATGTTCTTAGTTTGTTAGCTTAGTATGCCTTAAGTTCAGTGATGTATTTTGCTTGGCTTTGTTGCTGGCCATGTTGTGATTTATACGTTGTTTAAATTTTGATTTGTGATTTGGAGAACAGGGTCGGTATCGATATTCCTAAAGTTGAGGTTAGATTCCAGAATTTAGCAATAGAAGGAGATGCGTTTGTAGGCACCAGAGCACTTCCGACTCTTTGGAATTCCACCTTGAACGCAATAGAGGTATTGCCAAAGACATTTCCCAGTATTATAGTTCACAATTTTTGTCTTGTGTGCCTGTTGTGAATTATGAATCATTAGATCTCTAAATTACTGTTTTTGTGATTAGGGAATACTGGGACTTGTTGGACTTTCACCATCGAAGAAAAGAATTGTTAAGATTCTACAAAATATTAGTGGTATTGTCAAACCAGCAAGGTATGCATATGAGCTTTGACAAATATATATATATATAATCTATTCCTACGAGGTTTGGCTCAGTTGGTAAGGGCGGGCTTGTGGTGGAGACCTCATCCGAGTTCGATCACCGCTACCAACAGGCCTCGTTGGTTCGCGATCTATAAATTATCCTGTGGAAATCCATATCTGGAGGCTAGTGTGACAGGTACGTGTCCACTGTAAGTCCTTCAGGGTTAAGGTTGCAGTTGCCCTGACGATGGTGGTGTAGTGTAACCAAGCTCTCACCTAAACTTTTAAAAAACAAAATATATATATAATCCATTGGCTGCAATTCTACTTTTATATGAACCAACTTTACATATTAGTTTGTCAGCAAAATCTCAAAGAATAACAAAACCTGTAGAGAGTAGTTTAATGCTACATGGTTTAGTTTCTGTGCTCCTTCCATGAGCTTGTTGTTTTGTTTGTTTTCAGGATGACACTTCTTCTTGGACCTCCGGGATCAGGAAAGACAACATTGCTAAAAGCACTATCTGGCAAACTAGATAGGGATCTTAAGGTAATTTGCTATTCTCTATGTCTCAACTTTTTATCAGTTTATATTTGATCAGCCTACATGTCTTGCTTTTCATCTGTATGACAACTTGTGCTTTTAAACAGGTAAATGGGAAGGTCACTTACTGCGGCCATGAATTCAATGAATTTGTACCTCAGAGAACCTCTGCTTATATTAGCCAGCATGATCTTCATTATGGTGAGATGACAGTTCGTGAAACACTTGATTTCTCTGGACGTTGCCTAGGAGTTGGAACAAGGTATGATATACTAGTAGAGTTGTCTAGACGGGAGAAAGATGCAGGTATCAAACCAGATCCTGGGATTGATGCATACATGAAAGCCACATCTGTGGCGGGACAGGAAACAAGTTTGATTACAGATTATATTCTCAAGGTCTGTTGATTCAACCATACGACTTTTTCATTTAAATCCCAAGAGTATATTGTACAAGCTAGCCTGACTGTTCCTGATTCTTTCAACAGATACTTGGATTAGATATCTGTGCTGATATAATGGTGGGTGATGACATGAGAAGGGGGATTTCTGGTGGACAAAAGAAGCGTGTCACAACTGGTATGTGATTCTTCCATGATGATTATGCTTTCTTATATTTGCTGAATATATAAGCAAATGTATTGATGCCTTTTTACTTGTTTGGAACTAATGTGCAAACCCATTTCCACTAATAACTTGAGTTGGTTTAACTGAATGCAGGAGAAATGTTGGTTGGACCAGCAAAAGCATTTTTCATGGATGAAATATCAACAGGGCTAGACAGTTCCACAACCTTTCAGATTATTAAATACATGAGACAGATGGTTCACATTTTGGATGTGTCAATGGTCATCGCTCTCTTGCAGCCTGCACCTGAGACGTACGATCTTTTTGATGATGTTATCCTTCTCTCAGAGGGTCAGATTGTTTATCAAGGCCCACGCGAGAATGTCCTCGAGTTCTTTGAATACATGGGATTCAAATGCCCTGACAGAAAAGGTGTTGCAGACTTCTTGCAAGAAGTGACCTCAAAGAAGGACCAAGAACAATACTGGTTTAAGAAGAACCAACCTTACAGATCAGTCACAGTAGATGATTTTGTTCGTGCATTCAGCTCCTTCCATGTTGGCCAACGGCTTGGCGATGAACTAAGAGTTTCTTATGATAAAAGACAAGCCCATCCTGCTGCTTTGGTTAAGGAAAAGTATGGAATTTCCAAAATGGAGCTCTTCAAGGCATGCTTTGATAGGGAATGGCTCTTAATGAAGCGGAACTCTTTTGTGTACATCTTCAAAACTACACAGATTGCCATCATGGCTACAATTGCTTTGACTGTGTTCTTAAGAACGGAAATGAAATCTGGGAAAGAAGAAGATTCAGCAAAATATTGGGGGGCACTGTTTTTCAGTCTCATTAACGTCATGTTTAATGGAATGGCTGAGCTTGCAATGACAGTTTTCCGTCTTCCAGTGTTCTTTAAACAGAGGGATGCCTTGTTCTATCCAGCCTGGGCTTTTGCATTGCCCATTTGGGTGACCCGAATTCCTGTTTCAGTGCTGGAATCTGCAATATGGATCATCTTTACCTACTACACCATAGGATTTGCACCTGATCCTAGTAGGTAAGTGATACACTATTACTGTTATTATTTGAAAATCATATGGCTAGATGGGTTTAAAAATCTGGTGTTTTTTTTCTTGTCTGACCTGTGTTCAATATGTGCAGGTTCTTTAAACAGTTATTGGCTTTCATAGGTATAAGTCAGATGGCTCTCTCCCTCTTTCGTTTCATTGCAGCTCTTGGAAGATCAGATGTGGTTGCTAACACAATAGGTTCATTTACACTGCTACTGGTGTTTGTCCTAGGAGGTTATATTGTTGCTAAAGGTCAGCCTCTATCTACTCAATTCTTGTATCAATTAGTGTTATAATTTTTCAAAATGATTAAACCATTCTCATCTTGATGTGCAGATGACATCCAGTCATGGATGATATGGGGCTACTATGTCTCACCTATGATGTACGGACAGAATGCAATTGCTATTAATGAATTTCTTGATGATAGATGGGGTGGCGTAAGTTTTCTTAAATCTCTGTTGCTATTAATAATAACAATTTGATTCTCCCTTGATCATAGGCTCAAGCTCTTACAAAACCTTTTATTTTATCCTTGGAACAGCCACCACTCAACTCCAATCAGTCCACTGTTGGAAAAGCTCTTCTCAGACAGAGAGGCCTGTACACTACAGAATCTTGGTATTGGATCTGTGTTGCAGCACTTTTCGGGTTTTCTCTTCTCTTCAATCTGATGTTCATTGCAGCATTGACCTACTTGAACCGTAAGTTTAATAACTTTCGTTCATCACTATTCTATTTTTTGATACACGTGTTGACTATTTTATTTATCTCATTTTAGCTCTTGGCGACAACAAAACTCTACTTGGGGAGGATGACTCTGAAAACAAGAGGAGACCACGATTGACAGAAGGTTCAAAATACTATATATCTTGAGTATCACTTAACTTGGATCTTATTACTGGAAAGAATTTCTTTTTATATTTTACATATTATGAATTACACTGGAAACATGACCCTGGAAATTGCAAATTTATTACAGGTATTGATATGCAAGTAAGAAATGCAGAAGGAAGTTCCAACGTACAAGCCAAGAGAGGAATGGTGTTGCCGTTCCAGCCGCTTTCACTCGCTTTCAGCCATGTGAACTACTATGTGGATATGCCTGCGGTAAGTCACTACGTACTACGGTGTTACCCTACCAGCCCCCTTCCATACAGCTTTAAATTTCCTAAAAACCTTGTGATACTTGTTTCAGAATAGAAACAGAATTAGATAGTGTAAATGCTTCAAATTGAGTTTGATATATGCATCTTCAAAATTCAGTCATTAGCAGAAACTCAGAAAACACATTGTTGTATACATTGGTAGTAACATTTTTGTTTCATTCTCAGGAGATGAAGACCCAAGGTATTGAAGAGAATCGGCTGCAACTACTAAGAGATGTTAATGGGGCATTCAGGCCAGGGATTCTCACTGCTTTAGTCGGTGTCAGTGGAGCTGGAAAAACTACTTTGATGGATGTCTTAGCTGGAAGAAAAACTGGTGGTTATATCGAAGGAAATATTAGCATCTCTGGATACCCAAAAAACCAAACTACATTTGCTCGGGTTAGCGGTTATTGTGAACAGAACGACATTCATTCACCATATGTAACTGTTTATGAATCTCTGCTATACTCTGCCTGGTTACGTCTATCTAAGGATGTCGACAAAAGCAAACGAAAGGTATATCATTTAGTAAACCGTTATTATGAAAGAAGTGGACTTGGTGGATATTGCTATGTAGTTGACTCTGATTTTCTTGGTTATAGATGTTTGTTGATGAAGTTATGGACTTGGTGGAGCTTCACCCCTTGAGGAATGCTTTAGTTGGACTACCTGGAGTTGATGGTCTTTCAACTGAACAAAGAAAGAGGCTGACCATTGCTGTAGAATTGGTTGCTAATCCTTCCATTATCTTTATGGATGAGCCAACATCAGGACTTGATGCTAGAGCCGCTGCTATTGTTATGCGTACTGTAAGAAACACAGTTGATACAGGACGAACCGTTGTCTGCACCATTCACCAACCTAGCATTGACATTTTTGAAGCTTTTGACGAGGTATTATCAACTTTTCAAATTATTACGTCAATCTCTAACACTTGACTATCTCATGGTTCATATTTCACCTTAATTTTGTTTTCCTTTTGTAGCTTTTCTTAATGAAAAGAGGAGGACAAGTGATTTATGCTGGACCTCTTGGTGACCGGTCTCACAAGCTTGTTGAATATTTTGAGGTAAATTCATCCATGCTTTTGTGTTCAGTTCAAATCTAATTCAATGGAGTTGTATTGTTGCTGCATTCTCGATAGTTTGAATATCTTTTTATATTGATTGAATAGCTCCATTTGAAATTATGTGATGTGGATAGAAATACATAGTAAATATATCAAAACTTCTTGCAGGCCATTCCTGGGGTTCCAAAGATCAAAGATGGCTACAACCCTGCTACATGGATGTTAGAGGTCAGCTCTGCTGCAGTTGAGGCTCAAAATAACATTGATTTTGCCGAAGTATATGCGAACTCTGAGCTGTATAGGTATGTAGAGTGTTTTAGTTTATCCTTTGTATTTGTCCAAATGTCATATTAGTTCTCAATTTTTGTGGTCACTTGTTCAGGAGCGTTCAAGAACAGATCAAGGAATTGAGCACACCAGTCCCAGGCTCCAAGGACCTTTACTTCCCCACCCAATTCTCCCAAAGTTTCCCAACTCAATGCAAGGCTTGCTTTTGGAAACAACACTGGTCATACTGGAGGAACTCACACTACAATGCCATCAGGTTTTTCAACACAATAGTCATCGGCTCTCTTTTTGGTGTCATCTTCTGGAACAAAGGAGATGTTCTGTAAGTTTAAGAACTTTAAACTAAAAGATCCATGTTTCTATAAATGTTCTATCCTAGAATTCTCACTTGTATGATTTTTCAACAGAGAGAAACAACAAGATATTGTTAACCTCTTGGGAGCAACCTATTCTGCTGTTCTCTTCCTTGGAGCTGGCAATGCTTCTGCTGTGCAATCTGTAGTTTCGATCGAGAGAACAGTTTTCTACCGTGAAAGAGCAGCAGGAATGTATTCCGAGTTGCCTTATGCATTTGCTCAGGTAAGACATTTGAACCTAGACTCACTTTGTATTTTTTTTGCCTTGCACCAGATTATATATACTGCTTTGTATTATATTTATGAACATTTTTTTGACGTAGGTGGCCATTGAGACGATTTATGTTGCCATACAAACCTTCATTTATTCCCTTCTTCTGTTCACTATGATCGGCTACGAATTCAAAATTGAGAAGTTCTTGTATTTCTACTACTTCATATTCATGTGTTTTACATACTTCTCAATGTACGGAATGATGGTGGTTGCCCTAACTCCTGGCCATCAAATTGCGGCAATTGTCATGTCCTTTTTCATGAGTTTCTGGAATTTGTTCTCTGGATTCCTTATCGCTAGACCGGTATGTTATATTTTTTTTCTTCATGGACAAATGAAAGTACTTACTATTTTGATTGCCCTTACTCATAGCTAGGAATGTGACATAAACATCCTTGAGAAAATTTGCTGGCTATAATATGAACTTATGATGAGTCTTACAATATTCGTTCTCGAATTTGCAGCTCATCCCAATATGGTGGAGGTGGTACTACTGGGGTTCTCCAGTTGCTTGGACAATCTACGGTGTCATTGCATCTCAATTCGGTGATCGGAATGATAAGGAGATCGAAACTGCTACGGGAAAAGTGCAACTGGATAAATTCCTTAAGGCGACTTGGGGTTATGATCATGACTTCCTCATACCGGTTGTTGTTGCTCATGTTGGTTGGGTCCTCCTCTTCTTTTTTGTCTTTGCTTATGGTATCAAGTACCTTAACTTCCAGAGGAGATGATCAAGCACCCTCATTGAGCATCCCATCGGTCTTTTCAGGGATGTTATAGCAGCAAGTCAGAGTGAAAAAAGAAGGGGCTCTGATGATCATTCTTTTTTCCTTTTTGTATCATATATGGTATATGTAGTGGTTTTGATTGGCTTGGGCAAATTCTTTCCCAGTTTGACATTTTTGGTCCTATTATTTCGTCAATATCAAATAAACAAAGCCTCAGCAATGGCACTGTTCTTCTATTTTATAATCTACCATGAGAAAATAACTCATAACTGATCTGTACAAAATGGCTACAATTTATCGATTGAAAGTTACAGATTCTAATTAACAAGGGGAGGGTATAGAGCTACTCAACCATAAATCAAAAGCATATATAAGCAAGAGCGAGGGTAACAAGAATATGATTGAACTGTTATTTTCAACTTTCTGAAAACATGAACAAAGAAAGAACCTGGTCAAGGCGCTGCCGATGGCTGCCTTATCGATCCTCCACAGCCTTAGTAGTCTTCAGTCTCCACCAACTTTGAATAGTCTGATTCTAAAACAATGGTTGCAATAAGGTAGGACAACTATATATGTTTATATATGTGTTTGACAATTATCCAACTGTTCATCATTTGAAACATTTACAGTAATTGATTAATGAGAGCAGCACAAAAACACCGTCTCCCATTTTGTGTTTCTAGTTTTGTTAATATTTGTAAACAATTTTTGATAGGCTTGCACACATGGTACACATGCATTTTTCTTCATCTTTGTAAAATGAGTAATGCTAGGGAAACCATATTTTGGTGAACTAAGCTCATCTTACGTGACAACTGACATGCGTAATTTTGGTGAACTAAGCCCACCTTACGTAATAGCTGTCGTGACATACGCACGTTATTAAAATATAATTTCTAACTTTTAATTTTATATTTTCCTAATTATGTAAATTCTGATATTATCTTTTAATCTTTATATGTTTAAATCCTATTTTGTTTAGGGTTTTCTTCCCTTCAGCAGACTTCTTTTATATTTTCATCTTCTTCTCCTCCTTCGTCCTATTCTCTGAAACAAGTCACGATCGAGTAGCTTTCTTATACATGTACCTAGCTGCTTATATGAAGAAGATTGATATATAGTCTTGCTCCATAGACCCAGGCAACATTTGAACAAACATGCATTCTCTTCAAATTAGGGTTCATACTCATAGCTATGATTTTGAATTAGGGTTCATACTCACACATATGATTTTGAATTAGGGTTCATACTCACACATATGATTTTGAATTAGGGTTCATACTCACACCTATGATTTTGAATTAGGGTTCATACTCATATCTATGAATTTGGTTTAGGGTTCATACTCACACCTGTGATTTGAATTAGGGTTCATACGGAAACTCTTAAATCCAAACATGTTATGAAAAGGAAAAAATATATATCCACTGTTAGAATAGACAGAGTATGCTTGTGAAATTGTGATTGAAAAAGCCAAAATCAAATTGAGAATTCTTTAATCAATTGAATTGAAGAGAGGTGGTGGGAGGATGAGATGAGATGGGAGGATCCACCGATCCTATTGATGCAGTACAATTTTTTTAAAGTTTAGAAAAATAAAGGATACGTGGTTTTAAAAAAGATAAAATCAAGAAAGTAAAAATGAAAAAAATAAACTTTGTAATTAACAAAATAGAATTTTAAAAATATTAAAAATATATGTGTATGTCACATCAGCTGTAACATAAAATGAGCTTCAAAATGTGGTTTATGTAAAATTACTCTTGTAAAATTATTTATTCTTGAAATATACTAAAGTATATATATAAAGGCTTCACATTGTTGTTGATGAACGATGTCTTAACATGAATTATGCACAGTATCTATCTGAAACTGCTAATTGACATACAAGGCAATGGTTTTACATTGCTTCCAAAGCACTTAAACAACAGTCTAAACATTACTCAACTCTGCATTTGGTATTTCTATCAATCAAGGGAAGCAGCACTAACTTACCTTTTTAAACACTGGATAACCATATATAGCAGTACTGCCGGTCCTTTCGATCACTTCTGCGTCACAGTACCAATTCTCATCTTTTATATCACCCAATTCTCATCTTTTATATCACATCTTCTCGTGTTTTGTGTCACATATATAGTGTGTTTATTCCACTTAAAATCATCAATTGTGGCATGAGTTTTTTTTCTCAAAACTTTTCAACATCTCCACTGTCCACACAACCATTCCCACTTTCTAGAATTTTGATTAGTTTGCTTTGAACTTTGAAGATTAGAATAACTTTGCTATATCCCTGAACTGCCCAGAACAACTCTCAATCTCTCTAGTAGGGTTATGGTCTGTTAATGTAACTCATGCATTAACTTTCTTTTATTACTTCCCAACAACAATTTTAAAGTTTCATTTTACCATTTCAGGACTAATGTCGTAACTAAATTTTTGTTACTATTTAAGGAACTCATGTGTTGGAGAAAAAAATCTCATATAAAAAAAAGGACAAATAAAATATAATTTATAAGTTGATAAATCGTATCTAATTGTACCGAGACCTTTTGTAGTTAAAACCTAACACTTTAAAGGTGGTTAAGTTGGGACAGTAGTGGTACAATGATGATCCACGGGCCACACCTGTCCCAGATCAAGTTGGCATCAGAGCGGGTCTCTCTTTAATTATATCTCCTAGCAAACAAATCATGAATATGCCCAATTTACAAACAAAATCATGAATCCTCCCAAATTTTGAATCCGCCTAAATCCTGAATGAATGAATTACATGTGCAGACCTAACAAAAAAATTAGGTTGCACGTGAGGGGGAATGTTGGAAAGAAAAGATCCCACATCAGAAAAGGGACAAATAAAATATAACTTATAAGTGGATGGATCGTATCTAATTGTATCGATGTCTTTTGTAGTTAAAACCCAACACCTTAAATGTGGTTAAATTGAGACAATATCGGTGTAATGATGATCCACGAGTCACGCTTATCTCAGTTCAAGTTCATGATACCACTTGGAGGACTAATGTTAATTGAGGACTCATTTTACAACTTTAAGATAATTGTATGTATGTCATGCATTTAGGATAATTGTATGCATGTCACATTCATTGTATAATTTTCCCTCTTTCACAAGGTCAACAAGTGCTTCGGTGTAGTACAACACTGCACTAAAAGTTATAGTTGTTGGTGAGTCGTGACGTGGTTGATTAATTAGTCTAATCAACAACGTTGAGTACATGAGTTCAAATCTCACTAACATATATAAGAATGAGATGAGTTAAAGAATTTTAATAGAAATGAAATTATAAGAAAACCATAAAACAAACTATTTTTTTGAATAATGATAATTTCATTTCAAAATCAAATGTCTGAGACAATACGGATACATACATTCCCTTACCTATGATGATAAGTTAAAAGACGTGGTATGTTAACACCACCTCATTTTACATAAAGCTCATAAAAGAAAAAAACCTAAGACCAAACTAGCAAAAAAAGTAAACATCCCCAGCCCAACATGGTCCTCAAAACGCCGCCGTCGCTCGAATCTCTAGACGTCTCAAACTCATTGGTGTACGTTCGAAATATCAAACAGTTTGTAGCGCCATCCCAAGGAATAATCAAACCAAAAATGGAATAAAACACTCCATTAAAAACCCATGATCTGACCCAAGTAGAGAAAGGCCCCACTAGAGCAAAACTCAAAGGGTGAGTTTAACACAGAAGACCCAAAACCTACACATCTTAGTCCGGCAAAGCTTCACTAGGGTTTGAAATTAGGTCCAGATTCAAGAGACTAGACCTAAGCCCAACCTTTGGCCCCGCCTACATTCCAAACCTCCCAACATGCCGCCACAACAGCAACGCCTACAACCAGCATCCTCCAAACCGATCTGAGATACCCGCACCGCCACAACTCGCCTTCAAGTGTCTGCTTCCACATTACATGAACTAAACTTGCAGATTCAGCTGGACCTGAATCTTGCACCGCTTGTGAAACCAATTTGGTCCAAATCGTCAGAGGTGAGCTCAGAAGTCGATCACCATCAAATCCAGTCTTCACCACATATGACACCCAAGCAACACTATAACCTAGACCCACACCACAACCACCATGATCGAAACATCGTTCCCATCCTCGGGAACCTACCTTGGCTCCATCTTCACAGATCCAGCTGGACAGAAACCCACATTTGATTCGGCAAAACAACATCACAATCAGAAAGGTGAATCTGAACCTCTTGTCTCAGAGCTGCAACCCAACAGACAGACTTGTTTGTCTTGACCTCTCGCTGCCACCTCAATGATGATCCAGTGGCCATTAGGGCTGGCTCCGGTCCACTTCGGTTCGGTTTATACCCCAAACCGCGAACCAAACCAATGTTATACTTCGGTTCGGTTCGGTTCGGTTTTTTACTATTCAAGAGGCCAAACCGCAAACCAAACCACACCTACGGTTCGGTGCGGTTCGGTTCGGTTTTTCGGTTTTTTTTCCAAATTCATAATGTTTCATCTTATTATCATTATAGTGAAAAATGGTTATAGTTCACAAAGTTGCACATTTATTTACAACCTAATAAACAAGTTATACAACATTAGTATGCATATTGTGATTCCGATGACTAAAAGTAAAAAATTAAAATTCGACCGTCAGATATGATCATTATGAAGAAATATGTATGTGGGAAAAAATTCAACTGGATCCGACAAAGTTAAGGGCTCGATCGAAACGGTCAACCCTGATCCATCGTCACTTATCACACGGAAACACTCATATCTACCTCTATATTACGTATTTTTGTCAAAACTTCTACACGAAAAACACTCACGTAGATGAGACGCAACCGCCCATATAAAATTTTTGAGACATTTACCTTCCGACGATAGGGCTCCCCCTAGGGAATAATAAAGGTAAATAGGGTTGACCGCTACAATCGGCACCGAGACGTTACCCGAATTACGTGATTTTTTAACCAGAGCTGTATTTCATCATTCCGAACACATCTTATTTCACGAGTTTTTTGATAATTTTGCTTCTATGTAGAGTTGGTTCATAAAGTTGTGCATTTGCTTAAAACCTAATAAACAAGTTATACAACATTAGTATGCATATTGTGAGTCCGATGACTAAAAGTAAAAAATTAAAATTCGACCGTCAGATATGATCATTATGAAGAAATATGTATGTGGAAAAAAATTCAACTGGATCCGACAAAGTTAAGGGCTCGATCGAAACGGTCAACCCTGATCCATCGTCACTTATCACACGGAAACGCTCATATCTACCTCTATATTACGTATTTTTGTCAAACCTTGTACACGAAAAACACTCATGTAGATAAGACGCAACCGCCCATATAAAAATTTTGGGACATTTACCTTCCGACGATAGGGCTCCCCCTAGGGAATAATAAAGGTAAATAGGGTTGACCGCTAGAATCGGCACCGAGACGTTACCCGAATTACGTGATTTTTTAACCAGAGCTGTATTTCATCATTCCGAACATATCTTATTTCACAAGTTTTTTGATAATTTTGCTTCTATGTAGAGTTGGTTCATAAAGTTGTGCATTTGCTTAAAACCTAACAAACAAGTTATACAACATTAGTATGCATATTGTGATTCCGATGACTAAAAGTAAAAAATTAAAATTCGACCGTCAGATATGATCATTATGAAGAAATATGTATGTGGAAAAAAATTCAACTGGATCCGACAAAGTTAAGGGCTCGATCGAAACGGTCAACCCTGATCCATCGTCACTTATCACACGGAAACGCTCATATCTACCTCTATATTACGTATTTTTGTCAAACCTTGTACACGAAAAACACTCATGTAGATAAGACGCAACCGCCCATATAAAAATTTTGGGACATTTACCTTCCGACGATAGGGCTCCCCCTAGGGAATAATAAAGGTAAATAGGGTTGACCGCTAGAATCGGCACCGAGACGTTACCCGAATTACGTGATTTTTTAACCAGAGCTGTATTTCATCATTCCGAACATATCTTATTTCACAAGTTTTTTGATAATTTTGCTTCTATGTAGAGTTGGTTCATAAAGTTGTGCATTTGCTTAAAACCTAACAAACAAGTTATACAACATTAGTATGCATATTGTGATTCCGATGACTAAAAGTAAAAAATTAAAATTCGACCGTCAGATATGATCATTATGAAGAAATATGTATGTGGAAAAAAATTCAACTGGATCCGACAAAGTTAAGGGCTCGATCGAAACGGTCAACCCTGATCCATCGTCACTTATCACACGGAAACACTCATATCTACCTCTATATTACGTATTTTTGTCAAACCTTGTACACGAAAAACACTCACGTAGATGAGACGCAACCGCCCATATAAAAAATTTGGGACATTTACCTTCCGACGATAGGGCTCCCCCTAGGGAATAATAAAGGTAAATAGGGTTGACCGCTATAATCGGCACAGAGACGTTACCCGAATTACGTGATTTTTTAACCAGAGCTGTATTTCATCATTCCGAACACATCTTATTTCACAAGTTTTTTGATAATTTTGCTTCTATGTAGAGTTGGTTCATAAAGTTGTGCATTTGCTTAAAACCTAATAAACAAGTTATACAACATTAGTATGCATATTGTGATTCCGATGACTAAAAGTAAAAAATTAAAATTCGACCGTCAGATATGATCATTATGAAGAAATATGTATGTGGAAAAAAATTCAACTGGATCCGACAAAGTTAAGGGCTCGATCGAAACGGTCAACCTTGATCCATCGTCACTTATCACACGAAAACACTCATATCTACCTCTATATTACGTATTTTTGTCAAACCTTGTACACGAAAAACACTCATGTAGATGAGACGCAACCGCCCATATAAAAAATTTGGGACATTTACCTTCCGACGATAGGGCTCCCCCTAGGGAATAATAAAGGTAAATAGGGTTGACCGCTATAATCGGCACCGAGACGTTACCCGAATTACGTGATTTTTTAAACAGAGCTGTATTTCATCATTCCGAACACATCTTATTTCACGAGTTTTTTGATAATTTTGCTTCTATGTAGAGTTGGTTCATAAAGTTGTGCATTTGCTTAAAACCTAATAAACAAGTTATACAACATTAGTATGCATACTGTGATTCCGATGACTAAAAGTCAAAAATTAAAATTCGACCGTCAGATATGATTATTATGATGAAATATCTATGTGGTAAAAAATTCAACTAGATCCGACAAAGTTAAGGGATCGATCGAAACAGTCAACCCTAATACGTCGTTAGTTATCACACGGAAACGCTCATATCTACCTCTATATTACATATTTTTGTCAAACCTTGTACACTAAAAACACTCACGTAGATGAGACGCAACCGTCCATATAAAAATTTTGGGACATTTACCTTCCGACGATATGGCTCCCCATAGGGAATAAAAACAGTAAATAGGGTTGACCGCTACTATCGACACCGAGACGTTATCCGAATTACGTGATTTTTTAACCATAGTCCTATTTCACCATTCCTAACAAATCTTATATTACGAGATTTTTGATAAATTTTATTCCATAATTAAAGTCTTTTTCCTTCCTACTACATAATTAAAGTCCTTTTAATTATGAGTTTATTTATATACTTATTTATTTATTTTTTTTCCGGTTTTTCGGTCCGGTCCGGTTTCTACGGACCCCAAACCGCAAACCGGACCATACATACCCGGTTCGGTCCGGTTTTTGTTTTTCGGTTCGGTTTGTCTTCGGTTCGGTTTTTTTCGGTTTTCGGTTCGGTTTCGGTTCGGTTTTTTTCGGTTTTCGGTTTCGTATGGCCACCCCTAGTGGCCATTGTGGTCAAACCACCAACATGATCACCACTTCGCCTGTAGAAGAAGTGTTGCCGCCAGGTCTGAACCCTAGGATTCAGAGCAAAAGTGTCCGTAAAACCAAGCTATACTTTTAACCGAGACCAAACAAGTAATTCTAAAGTTTTAGTGTGTGTGTGTGTGTGTATATAGTCTGTTTCAGAAGCGGAGGTTCGTTCCTTAGCTAAGAAACAAATTTTATTATTTGACCCACTTCTTGATCATATTTTTTCATCTTAACAGTTCAGATTTTAGGTATATATATATGTGCAGATCATCTATACAAATTTTCAGCCAAATTGATAATCGTTAAGACATTCAAAGTTGTGATTTACAGCTAGGGTTTAGAAATGAACAGTTCATACAATTTCATTGATTTGAACGCCTTAACAATTATCAATTTGAGTGAAAATTTGTAGAGATGATCTACACATATATACCTAAAATCTGAACGGTTAATATGAGAAAATATGATCGAGAAGTGGGTCAAATAATGAAATATGTTCCTTGGTTAAGGAACGAACCTCCTGTCCTTATCAAGCATATATATATATACCTAAAATCTGAACGGTTAATATGAGAAAATATGATCGAGAAGTGGGTCAAATAATGACATCTATTCCTCAGCTAAGGAACGAACCTCCTGTCCTTATCAAGCCTATATATATATATATAAGATAAAATTCAGTTTACTACCTTGAACTTTATGGTTAAAATCAGTTCAGTTCATATTTTTAAAAATTAATCATTTAGTACCCTTAACTTTCAAATGCCTACAACTTAGTCCAAATTTTCATGTTAGGCTTCAAATATGATATCAGGTGTTGATGTGAAGCTGACTAGGAGACCGTACATACTAGTATTGGCTCTCAAAATTTATGAAACGATCAAAAATAATTTTTATGACCGTTTTCCTTTATGACCTGTAAGAGTTAGTTTAGTCATTTTTATATATATTGAGAGTTAACACTGATATGTAGAGTCTCCTTGCTGACTCTACATTAACATTTGATATCATATTTGAAGCCTAAGATGAAAATTTAGATTAAGTTGTCGGCATTTGAAAGTTAAGAGTACTAAAATAATGAATTTTTAAAAATATAGACTGAACTGATTTTAACCAGAAAATTAAAGGTAATAAACTGTGCTATATAGATATAGGGTTTGAATTATATTATGACTCCACGGACAATAAAGCACGTCTCCTTCCATCACGGATAATTATATTATCCCCCGTCTAATCGTTAACATATTTTCCTTCATCCTTCTGCAATGAGGTCACGTATGACACATTTAGCTTGTGTTTTAGTCTTCTAGTTAACATTCATCAATAATAGGAGTAAGTTTTCCTCAAAACTAACCCTTGAGCGCATGCACTTTCTAGAATACATTGAACAAGCTTATTTGAAAACTTTATAACGATTTGAATGACTTTACCACCAACCTTTCTTCCTTTTTTTGAATGGATTTGGAACCCTCCTAGACTTTTTTCCCCATAAATCGGTAAGAAAGGAAATGTAACAAGATATTTTTTTTGGGTACAGAGTTAATTAATATATTAGTGTGATATTTTATTTTCCAAAAAAAGAAACTACAGAACCCTAAACAAATCTAGGAGTACCTTCCATACACGATTGTGTATGTATACAATATATGTAAACAGTTTAAATTAAAAAATATAATATTGACATATGAATGATCAAACATATAAATTATTATAAATAATTAAAATTATAGCGTCGAAGGAGCATGTAGATAAGAATTTTCTAACAATTCTTACCTACATTGGTAAGATTTGGCTCCTCCTACGGTGAGTTAAACAAATAGGGGTATAGGAGCACTTACTGCTAATGACAGAGAAGATTACGAAGGCCAAGTCCCATTTGAGTTATGACCCAGGACTTTTCTGCAAAACAGAACAAGCTTTTTCTCTTTGTTATCAGTTTAAAAAATCCAATCGGAGAGAATTATGCCACCTTCTTTTTGACGTCCCCCTTAACGTATTCTTTTTTTTGTCAGAATAGTCAGTTCTGCATTACTGACTAGTCTCATCTCCCACTATTCTCCTGACTTTCATGTTTCTTTCCAACCATTCGGATAGGGGTTTAATTATGACATCCGCAATAATCAGGATTTAAAACTTGAAAATTAAAAAAGTAGTACAAAATTAGCCAACTTAACATTTTAAGTATTTATTCTTGTAGAAGATGATCATCTTCACTTGAAGTAGAATTTTATTTCTAAGATGTACCTTATAGATACATTTCTCAATATATAGAAATTTGAATTTGTGAAATTCTTAGAGGTATAATGATAGAATTAAGCCAATTTTTATTAACTAATTAAAAGGAACTAAAGTTTAAACTTTTCAAAATCTAGTGGGGTCCGCCCCTGCTCCCTTCTTCAGTTTGTCTATATAAACCACAACCCAACACTTCTCATCATACCGAGAATTCCACCTCTCGTCTCATTCTTCATACAAAGTCTGAAAATCTTTCGCAAGAACAAAGATCACGCCCCGACTTCCGGACACGGTTTGAGGCTTGATCACTTTCCTCGTTTTGGTTGCACCAACTTCCGTGAGTTGATTGGCTTCCCGCCAAAAAAATGGCGCTGGCGGGAGATGACCTGGCGAGGCAGTCTAGTAGCCGGAGCAGCTGGCGGTCGACGAGTGTCCGGGAATTATGGAACGAGCCGGACGTGTTCCATCGGAGCGTCCGGGAGATGGATGAGGAGGAGGAGCTCAAGTGGGCAGCCATAGAGAGGTTGCCGACTTACGATAGGATGAGGAAAGGGATGTTGAGGAATATTATGAGCAACGGAAGGGTTGTGGCTGAAGAAGTCGACGTCGTGAATCTTGGGGATGCAGAGAAGAAGCGGCTGATGGAGAGCGTACTTAAGGTTATTGAGGAGGACAATGAGAAGTTCTTGAAGAAGCTCAGAGCAAGAAATGACAGGTAATTGGATTAGGAAATTAATACACCCTCCGAGTTTTTATACCGGTCATTTTGATTCAATGTAGTTTTAGCTTATATTTTTTAATGTATATTTAAGTTATGATAGGAATGAAATGTGAATTTATATCATAATCTATTCGTAAACTTATTAAATAAAGGTTAAATTGTCATTAAAATTATTTCTTAATAAAATTTCTAAAACAATCTATATAAAAAATAGGAGGGAGTATGCTTAATGGTTTAGATGGTTTTATTGCCCTGCATGGTTTTCCTAAATTTTGATATGTGACTTCGGGAAACAGGGTTGGCATCGATATTCCTAGAGTTGAGGTTCGATTCCAGAATCTAAAAATAGAGGGGGATGCATTTGTTGGCACCAGAGCACTTCCCACTCTGTGGAATTCCACCTTGAACGCAATAGAGGTATTTTGCAAAGACATTTCCTAGTTGTAGAAATTACTTCTTTATCTTGCTTGCCTACTGTAATCTATGGATTTCGAAATTACTGTTGATGTTATTAGGGAATACTGGGACTTGTTGGACTTTCACCAACCAAGAAAAGAATTGTTAAGATACTAGAAGATGTCAGTGGTATTCTCAAACCAGCTAGGTATGCACATCACTTTGGCAAACATATATAATCTAGCTCATGGCTGAAAATGTACTGTCATATGAAATTATGAATAACCTTCTTACATGGCTAAAAAGATATTATGTATGCTGGTTTTCAGGTTGACACTTCTTCTTGGACCTCCGGGGGCAGGAAAAACAACATTGCTGAAAGCACTTTCTGGCAAACTAGATAGGGATCTTAGGGTAATTCGATATTCTCTGTCTAAACTTTTATCATTAACCTATACTTGATGTGCCTATTTCATTGTTTTGTTTTGCATCTATATTGACAACATGTGCTTCTAAACAGGTAAATGGGAAAGTGACTTACTGCGGCCATGAATTTAATGAATTTATACCTCAGAGAACCTCTGCTTATATTAGCCAGAATGATCTTCATTATGGTGAGATGACAGTTCGTGAAACACTTGATTTCTCTGGACGTTGCCTTGGAGTTGGAACAAGGTATGATAAACTAGCAGAATTGTCTAGAAGGGAGAAAGATGCAGGTATTAAACCAGATCCTGGGATTGATGCATACATGAAAGCCACATCTATGGCGGGACAGGAAACAAGTTTGGTCACAGATTATGTTCTCAAGGTCTGTTTCTTCAACCTTACAAGTTTTTCATTTGTTGCGATATTGTACAAACTATAAGCTAGCCTGATTGTCTCTGATATTCTTTTATCAGATACTTGGATTGGATATCTGTGCTGATATTCTGGTGGGTGATGACATGAGAAGGGGTATTTCTGGTGGACAAAAGAAGCGTGTCACGACTGGTATCTGACCCTTGTTCCTTCATGATTATGCTTTCTCATCTTTCCTTGAATATTTGAGCGAATACTGACGAGCTTTCCTTGCATGAAAATGGAGAAATGATAACAAGTGTGCTAACCTATTTCCAATAATAACTTTAGTTGGTTTCACTGAATACAGGGGAAATGTTGGTTGGACCAGCAAAAGCATTTTTCATGGATGAAATATCAACAGGGTTGGATAGTTCCACAACCTTTCAGATTGTCAAATACATGAGACAGATGGTTCACATTATGGATGTGTCAATGATCATCGCTCTCTTGCAGCCTGCACCAGAGACATATGATCTTTTTGATGATGTTATCCTTCTCTCGGATGGTCAGATTGTTTATCAAGGCCCACGGGATAATGTCCTCGAGTTCTTTGAATACATGGGTTTCAAATGCCCTGACAGAAAAGGTGTTGCAGACTTCTTGCAAGAAGTGACCTCAAAGAAGGACCAAGAACAATACTGGTTCAAGAAGAACCAACCTTACCGATCAGTCACAGTCTCTGATTTTGTTCGGGCGTTCAGCTCCTTCCATGTTGGCCAACGGATTGGCGAAGAACTAAGAGTTTCTTATGACAAAAGACAAGCCCATCCTGCTGCTTTGGTTAAGGCAAAGTATGGAATATCCAATATGGAGCTCTTCAAGGCATGCTTTGCAAGGGAATTGCTCCTAATGAAGCGGAACTCTTTTGTGTACATATTCAAAACTGCACAGATTGCCATCATGGCTACCATTACTTTGACTGTTTTCCTTAGAACGGAAATGAAAACCGGGAAACAAGAAGATGCAGCAAAGTATTTTGGGGCACTGTTTTTCAGTCTCATTAACATAATGTTCAATGGAATGACAGAGCTTGCAATGACAGTTTTCCGGCTTCCAGTGTTCTTTAAACAGAGGGATGCCTTGTTCTTTCCAGCATGGGCATTTGCGTTGCCCATTTCGGTGACCAGAATTCCTATTTCAGTTGTGGAATCAGCAATATGGATCGGTTTCACCTATTACTCCATAGGATTTGCACCTGATGCTAGTAGGTAAGTGTTAGTCTATTGCTTTATCATTTGCAGATGTTATTTGTTATTTGTACCTGACGCTAGTAGATAAGTGTTAGTGTGTTGCCTTATACATGCCTAGATGTGTTGTTAAAAATTAACTAGTGGGTTTTTTTTGCTGTCCAATATGTTCAGGTTCTTCAAACAGTTATTGGCTTACATTTGGATAAGTCAGATGGCACTCTCCCTCTTCCGTTTCATTGCAGCTCTTGGAAGAACACCTGTGGTTGCTAACACAATAGGTTCCTTTACGCTGCTAATTGTATTTGTGCTCGGAGGCTATGTTGTTGCTAAAGGTCAGCCTCCTTTTCTATTCAATGCTTGTATAAATTAGACTGATATAATTTTTCAAAATGTTTTAACCTTTCTCATCTTGATTTGCAGATGACATCCAGTCATGGATGATATGGGGCTACTATGTCTCACCTATGATGTATGGACAGAATGCAATTGCTATTAATGAATTTCTTGATGATAGATGGGGCGGCGTAAGTTATCTTGAATCTCAGTTCCTCTTCCTGTACATTAATAATAATTTGAAGTTCCAGTTCTCAAGTTAAGAAAACATTTTTATCCTTGGAACAGCTACCAATCGACTCCACTCAGCCCACTGTGGGAAAAGCCCTTCTCAAACAAAGAGGCCTGTACACTACAGAATCTTGGTATTGGATTTGTATTGGAGCACTCGTCGGGTTTTCTCTTCTCTTCAATGTGCTGTTCATTGCAGCTCTAACCTACTTGAACCGTGAGTAAAATAACTTTCATTCATCATTTATCTATTTTTATGATAACAGATACAAGTGTTGACTATTTTTTTATGAACAACTCATTTAGCTCTTGGCGACAACAAAACTCTTCTTGGGGAGGATGACTCTGAAAACAAAAGGAGGCCACAATTGACAGAAGGTTGAAACACTATATCTTGTGTATCACTTAACTTGGATCTTTTTACTGGAAAGCATTATTATTATATTACGAATTACATTGGAAACATGACCCTGGAAATTGCACATTTCCTACAGGTATTGATATGCAAGTGAGAAATGCAGAAGGAAGTTCAAACGTACAAGCCAAAAGAGGAATGGTGTTGCCGTTCCAGCCCCTTTCACTCTCTTTTAGCCATGTGAACTACTATGTTGATATGCCTGCGGTAAGTCACTAAGTACTATGGTGTTACCCTACCAGCTCTCTTCCATAAAGCTTTAAATTTCCTGAAAGCCGAGTGATACTTGTTTCAATATAGAAACAGAATCAGATGCAAACCGAGTTTAGTATTTGCATCTTAAGAATTCAGTCCTTAACAGTAACTAAGAACACTCATTCTTCTATATATTATTTGTAACAATTTTGCTTCCTTTTCAGGAGATGAAGTCCCAAGGTATTGAAGAGAATCGACTGCAACTACTAAGAGATGTTAATGGGGCATTCAGGCCAGGGATTCTCACTGCTTTAGTCGGTGTCAGTGGTGCTGGAAAAACTACTTTGATGGATGTCTTAGCTGGAAGAAAAACTGGTGGTTATATCGAAGGAAATATTAGCATCTCTGGATACCCAAAAAACCAAACTACATTTGCTCGGGTTAGCGGTTATTGTGAACAGAACGACATTCATTCACCATATGTTACTGTTTATGAATCTCTGGTCTACTCTGCCTGGCTACGTCTTACTAAGGATGTCGACAAAACCAAAAGAAAGGTATGTCATTCATTAAACCATAAAAATAAGTTATGGACTCGGTGGGTATTGCTACATAGTTGACTCCTATTTTCTTGGCTATTATAGATGTTTGTCGATGAAGTTATGGACTTGGTGGAGCTTCACCCCTTGAAGAATGCTTTAGTTGGACTTCCTGGAGTTGATGGACTTTCAACTGAACAAAGAAAGAGGCTGACCATTGCTGTAGAATTGGTTGCTAATCCTTCCATTATCTTTATGGATGAGCCAACATCAGGACTTGATGCTAGAGCCGCTGCTATTGTTATGCGTACTGTACGAAACACAGTCGATACAGGACGAACCGTTGTCTGCACCATTCACCAACCTAGCATTGACATTTTTGAAGCTTTTGACGAGGTATTATCAACTTTTCAAATTATCACGTCAATCTCTAACACTTGACTATCTCATGGACTTCATGGTTGATATTTCACCTTAATTTTGTTTTCCTTTTGTAGCTTTTCTTAATGAAAAGAGGAGGACAAGTGATTTATGCTGGACCTCTTGGTGACCGGTCTCACAAGCTTGTTGAATATTTTGAGGTAAATTCATCCATGCTTTTGTGTTCAGTTCAAATCTAATTCAATGGAGTTGTATTGTTGCTGCATTCTCGATAGTTTGAATATCTTTTTATATTGATTGAATAGCTCCATTTGAAATTATGTGATGTGGATAGAAATACATAGTAAATATATCAAAACTTCTTGCAGGCCATTCCTGGGGTTCCAAAGATCAAAGATGGCTACAACCCTGCTACATGGATGTTAGAGGTCAGCTCTGCTGCAGTTGAGGAGCATAATAAAATTGATTTTGCCGAAGTGTATGCAAACTCGGAGCTGTATGGGTATGTGGAGTGTTTTGGTTTATACTTTTTATTTGTTATAGATATTGGTTCTTAATCATTGTGGTTACTCTTACAGGAGCGTTCAAGAACTTATCAAAGAATTGAGCACTCCACTCCCTGGCTCCAAGGACCTTTACTTCCCCACCCAATTCTCCCAAAGCTTCCCAACTCAATGCAAGGCTTGCTTTTGGAAACAGCACTGGTCATACTGGAGGAACTCGCAGTACAATGCCATCAGATTTTTCACCACCATAGTCATCGGCGTACTTTTTGGTATCATCTTCTGGAACAAAGGAGACTTGCTGTAAGTTTTAGGAACTTACTAAATGGTCCACTTTCGATAAATGTTCTCTCCTGGAATTCTCACTTGTCTGATTTGTCAACAGAGAGAAAGAACAAGATATTATTAACCTTATGGGAGCAATCTATGCTGCTGTTCTTTTCCTTGGAGCGGGCAATGGTCATTCTGTGCAATCTGTGGTTTCGGTTGAGAGAACAGTTTTCTATCGAGAAAGAGCAGCAGGAATGTACTCAGAGTTGCCTTATGCATTTGCTCAGGTAAGAAATTCAGACCTACATTTAGTTTTGTATTCGTTTTTGCCAAACATCAAAGTATATATTTGTTTTTTATTCATTTATATATTAAGTTTTTGTGAACATTTTGTGATGTAGGTGGCCATTGAGACGATTTATGTTGCTATACAAAGCTTCATATATGTCATTCTTCTATACTTTATGATCGGCTACGAAATAAAAGTTGAGAAAATTTTATATTTCTACTTCTTCATATTCATGTGTTTTACATACTTCTCAATGTATGGCATGATGGTGGTTGCCCTAACTCCTGGCCATCAAATCGCGTCAATTGTAATGTCCTTCTTCATGAGTTTCTGGAATTTGTTCTCTGGTTTCCTCATCGCTAGACCGGTAAGTTATAATTTTTTCTAATTTTTATTGTGTATCAAAACAAAAAAACGTGATATTTTATTGTCCATATTCACACCTAGGAATGTTACTAATGTAAACATGGAATTGGCTAATCAGTTATGAGTCTAACATATTAATAATGAAATTTGTAGGTCATCCCAATATGGTGGAGGTGGTACTACTGGGGTTCTCCAGTTGCTTGGACAATCTACGGAGTCATTACATCTCAACTCGGTGATCGGAGCGATAAGAGTATCAAAACTGCTGAAGGAAATATTAAGGTGGATCAATACATTAAGGCGAGTTATGGTTATGAACACGACTTCCTCATACCAGTTGTTGTTGCTCATGTTGGTTGGGTCCTCCTCTTCTTCTTCGTCTTTGCTTATGGTATCAAGTACCTTAACTTCCAGAGGAGATGATCAAGCAACTTCATTGTGTATCCAATCAGCCTTTTCAGGGATGATATAGCAGTAAGTCAGAGTGAAAGAAGAACTCTGATGATCATTCTTTGTCTTTGTTGTATCATAGTATATATGTAGTAATTTGGATTGGCTTGGTTAACTTCTTTCCCAGTTTAACATTTTTCCGTCAATATTCAATAAAAGAAGCCTCTAGGATGGCATTGTTTTTTGAAGAGGTAAAAATTTTATATAATAATTGTTCGAGCTAGAATTTTACTTTTTTAAAAACCTGTTTTATTTGGTGTGCCAACACTGATGACTTTAGAGCAACTTGATGTTTATGCTGAAAATCATGCGCTGCTCTTTCTTTCTTCTTCTCAAGCGTTGTGCTGCAGATGTAGATCTACCCACAGACTAAGTTCTTCTTTCAGACCTAGCTGTTTTCAACTAGGATTTTTCGCCAACTACGTAGGTGGCCGAGTCTTGCTTAAACCGTGAAGGCTTAAGTAGAGATAATAAGTGTCAGAATATTTACTAAGGTAAACCCTAGTAATGTAGATGGCCAATAGCTTTACCGACGGATTAGAAGGTTTGTTGACGGGTCAACTCCTTGAAATGATGAGATTTCGTTGACAGATCAACATGATACCAACGGATTGGTCCTTTCAAAAGACGTTAGAGTGCCTTTTTGGTGGTGGGTAGATAATAAGTGTCAGTATATTTACTAAGGCAAACACTAGTAATGTCGATGGCGAATAGCTTTGCCGACAGATCAGAAGGTTTGTTGACAGGTCAACTCCTTGATGGGATGAGATTTCGTTGTCAGATCAACATAATACCAACGGATTGGTCATTTCAAAAGATGCTAGAGTGCCTTTTTTGTGGTGGGTGCGCTCCGGAGAGACGTACGTAGGTTTTACAAGTGCTGCAAAGGTTTTGTGTTTGTAAATTGAGTTCTCTTCATGCTCGCCTCTCAACCATTACATAAACTATGGTTGAGTGCTTTTCCTTCGTATCCAAGGCAGAAAGATTTTCTTTCCTTAACTGAGTATAAAGACCTTCACGGAAATATTCAAACTTGATTCTTAAGTAACCCGCCAACGTCACCTCTTACTTTTCCCAAAGAAATGAGTATTATATATAAGACAAGACTGCAGTTGCCAGTCCAATAAGCTTTCCTAACCAAGACTGGAAATATAAATATTGGCCCAAACATTGCTCCCAGTTCTCAAAATTAAGTCATGAAGCAACACAATTGAAGAGAATTACACCCCTTCACACAAAACGATCCAACTCCAAACCCTCAAAGGGTATACTTGTCAAAACCAGAAACGTCTCATCGTTTCGCTTCTTCACTGTCATTAAAAGCCGAGCCAACAAACTTTGACATCATTTCATCGCCTCCACCTTATTCAAACAAAGTTCCAACCAATACTTTCTCAGATCAAGAAACCAATCATGGCTCTCAAAACTCCTTCCTAATCTTCTGCATAAGACTTCAAAAAACAAGTCTCTACTTCAACCCCAGGAAAAAGGTTCTACCATTGAAATTCAAGCCAGCGGCTCCACCGCCCTCGGTCCATATCTAAAGAAAATTACTGAGAAACACCTTACGACTTACCAACATCCAGTGCAGATTCCAACATTAGTCGCATGTGGTGATGTTGCAAGCTTCACAAAGTGGCAAGCTACTGTATTAGCTCCCAAAATAGGCTTCTAGTCAAAACCCACCCCAAAAGAGCGCGAATGGTACATGGATCACAAAGCGTTAGATGAAGAACGATGGGAAAAAGTTGGAATCCCAGATACTATCGAGTTGTGATTTTCACTTAACCACAGTGGCAGAAACCGTCATCCGATGATGGCAGCGGTATGTTTCTGGGACACTTCCTACAATACTTTCAATTTGTCATTTGGGAAAATGTGTATAACCCTGCTGGCGTTTTATACAATTACTGGACTTCCAATTTCTGAGAAGCAATATACTCACACCATTGAATCCCCTGTGCTAATTGAATTTGGCTTCGACTTACCCCGTCATGAATTTACAAAGTCGTATGAAGCCTGGGTTTCACATTATTCTCAGCTTGAGGATGACCGTGGTGGACTAGCCTTTCTCCAATTATGTTACTCAAGTAAATAGAGTACAGCACCACAAACAAACCAACCAATAACTGGATACGTATCACTCAAGTTTTGTATCAAGGGGTTAGGGGATCAATCTGCTATCCATGACTCTAGGAATGCTCTACCGAGCTCTACACACCTTATCCCTTTCACCCTTTAATCATCATGAAGTCTCTGAACCCCTCTGGATTCTAGAAATTTGGCTGCAACTCTACTTCCCTCAATTTTGAAACCCTCAACTGCAAGTGGTTTCTAATAACAAAGTCCACGAAATGTCCTTTGCTGTCTTGCACAAATTTCATGGTCCCCCCTACTTAAATTACTTTCAGTACCTGTACAGTTTAGATGAGCATGTACTAAATTCCACTAGGTTGTTTCTAAAACAAAGATACCCCGCCTGCCTAGCACATGGCTTCATGTGGACCCTTAATCATTCTATAGAAGACTGCTACCTCTTCTCGCAAGTTGTATCAATTACTGACCTCATACTTCCAATGGCTGGCGGTTTCGAAATATACGCACCAACTGACTTCGTCAGGCAGCTTGGATTGGCTCAACACATTCCTCCATATTGCTACAAAGTATATATGTTGTGTTAAGTTGAAGCTGAAAATATATATTTATGGGTATGTTCAGACTACACTTATATGTCGTCTGACATTTTCAAACCAAGAAAAATGGAGGCTAATCCAAGAGTATGAAGGCAACATGCCTTTTAGATGACTTTTATTGATTATATGTAGTCTAAATTACCCAAAAAAACATCAGACGACACTCTTTCAAAATATTGTTTTTTGTGCTGTCTGACAACTGTCGTATGATGATGTTTATGTCTATACATCAACATTGTCTTTCTGGTATATCACAAAAATTGTAAAGCAAATGAAGTAGTCAATAATGTATTTCTTGTTAAATCATGCATGCTAGAATGCATATGATTGAAAATTTCTAATATTATTTCAAGATATATAGACAATTTGAGGTTTATATTTTATATCTCGTCCCTTATATTATGCGGTTTCGTTAACGATTAAAATATGAGAATGGCTGCTTTAGCCCTTATTCAAAAATAAATAAAATCTTGATCGTACGTATTTTCTTTCATGCTTCTGCATTGAGGTCACGTGTGACGCATTTAACTTGTGTTTAGTCTTCTAGTTAACATACATCCAGAATAGCACGTCTTAATTTTCCTCAAAAACTTTTCAACATCTCCTACGTACAGACTATTGAGCGCATGCAATTTGTGGAATATTGAAGAAGCTTATTTGAACTTATAACGGTTTGAATGACTACCACCAACTTTTTTCTTGTTTTTTTTTGAATGGATTTGGCTCCCCGATAATCGGTATGAAAGGAAATGTAACAATTTATTTTATCTGGGTAAACAGTGAATATATCAATGTGATATTTATATTCCGAAAAAAGAAATTAACTACAGAACCCTCAACAAATCTTACATTTTTTTGATATCTACTATTAATATTAATATTAAAAAAGTCAGAAGAGATTTGAGATTGAGAGGGAATTGTTAAATTTTTAAACTTTCCTTGATTTATTAAAGCTTAAATTTAATTAATAATTTAAGAAATATGGATAAAATAGACAATTTATGTTCTTGGGAATGAGATTTCATTTCTTATATAAGAGAAAAAAGTGGAGATGGAATATGAATAATTTTTTTTTTTATTAAAATCTAAATAAATAAAATAAAAGATAAAAAGAAATTGAAAGAAAAATCATACAACAGATCTTCACACGTGCAAACGCACAAGTCAGAGTGCTAGTATTAATAAAGCCAGAAGAGAAGTTTGACAAAGTCAAACAGTTACTTTTTTTTTTCTTCCTATAATGTCTTTGGTTCGATAAAACTTTAAAATATGTGTTCTAATAGATTAAAGATAAATTAGTAATTGTAAATATTGGAGACAAGAAAAAAGAAATAAAAAGCTTAAAGCGTGGGACGAAGAAAAGAAAAGTGAAGAGGTAAATCACACTTTGAGTAAAAATAATAAAAAATTCACACACATGATGATGTCGGTCCAGATAGTACTAGTAAAAGCTTAAACCAAATTCTGTTATATGACTTATCTCGCTCATTACCAATTGATGTAGATAGTCTTCATTTTAGTAAATAAAAAATTGTGGTCTTCATTTTAGTAAATAAATAATTGTGAATTCAATTCATATAGTTGTAATATTTGATGTTTATATGTTAGAAAAAAGTTTCAGTTATATCAGTTATTTAAACAAATCTTACATCGGTGCAAGATACGAGATATTTTGAGGAGTTATTTTATCTCCTACGGTGAGTTATACAAATAGGGGTAAAGGAGTACTTACTGTAATATCTCCCATTTTGTGGCACAATCAGGATGGAGCTTAAAAATTAAAAAGACAGTAAAAAATTAGCCAATGATAATTCTAAAAGTTTTCTCCTATAAAATAGGGCGTTACATATATTTTCTAAAAGGTCATCATATATTCTAGAAGGTAATAAAATATAGGGTGTCACGTATAGTTTGTCATTCCAAACTGAATGATTTTGAAAAATACTAAAAGGTCTAACGATAGAATTAAGCCAATTTTTATTAACTAATTAGGAACCAAACTTCAGACTTTTCAAAAAATCTAGTAGGGAAAGTTGAAAACCCCTTCAAACTTCAAACTGAATGACCTCTGCTCCCCTTCTTCCTTCCTCAGTTTCTCTATATAAACCGCACCCGACACTTCTCATCCTAACAACGAGAACCACCTCTCGTCTCATACTTCATACAAAGTCTGAAAAACTTCCGGGAGTTGATTTGGTTCCCGCCAAAAAAATGGCGTCGGCGGTGATGGCGGGAGATGACCTGGCGAGGCAGTCGAGTAGCCGGAGCAGCTGGCGGTCGACGAGTGTCCGGGAATTATGGAACGCGCCGGACGTGTTCCAGCGGAGCGTCCGGGAGATGGATGAGGAGGAGGAGCTCAAATGGGCAGCCATAGAGAGGTTGCCGACTTACGATAGGATGAGGAAAGGGATGTTGAGGAATATTATGAGCAATGGAAGGGTTGTGGCTGAAGAAGTCGACGTTGTGAATCTTGGGGATGCAGAGAAGAAGCTGTTGATGGAGAGCATACTTAAGGTTATTGAGGAGGACAATGAGAAGTTCTTGAAGAAGCTCAGAGCCAGAAATGACAGGTAATTGGATTTAAACATTAACAGTGTTCATTGGTTTATATGTTTTGTGTTGTAACAGATGGAAGAAAGAACACAGATTTACGTGGTTCACTAACGATATGTTAGCTACATCCACGGCAGAAGAGAACAGTTTTATTATCTTGAGGAAACACAACCACCGAGTGCTTAATACAATTAGGTTTAGGTCGTTTATATACTAAATCCTAAACCCTATATACTAAACCCAATAGGAAACCATAACTCAACATAACAGGGACTCTAAACCCTATATACTAAACCCAATAGGAAACCATAACCCAGCATAACAGGGACTCGTGGGCCTTGGGGGCGTTGCCCTCGATGACACTGGTTGAACAATCTCACTCGCGCGACTGTCGCTCGCGAGAGTCTTGCTCGCGCGACTGTCGCTCGCGGGGGCAGTTTCGGTCGCAGGGGAAAGATCCTTCGCGCGACTTTTGCTCGCGGGAATAATTTCGCTCGCGCCCCCGAACCCCCAAACCAGGGCGCGTTGCCCCTAGACCCCAACTCGCTGATCGGGCAGCGAGATCCCCGAATAGCTGGTACCTCCAGATGCCTGGTTCAAGGCATATATTAACAAATCTCCACCTTGACTTGAATCCTCTCACAAATAACAGATGTACCAGATGCATCACCCCGAATAGCTGGTACCCCTAGATGGCTGGTTCAAGGCATATATTGACATTTTGCTTGGTTTTATTGCTTTGCATGGTTTCGATTTATATGTTTTGCTAAATTTTGATCTATCACTTCGGGAAACAGGGTTGGTATCGATATTCCTAGAGTTGAGGTTCGATTCCACAATCTAAAAATAGAGGGGGATGCATTTGTTGGCACCAGAGCACTTCCCACTCTGTGGAATTCCACCTTGAACGCAATAGAGGTATTTTGCAAAGACATTTCCTAGTTGTAGAAATTACTTCTTTATCTTGCTTGCCTACTGTAATCTATGGATTTCGAAATTACTGTTGCTGTTATTAGGGAATACTGGGACTTGTTGGACTTTCACCAACCAAGAAAAGAATTGTTAAGATACTTGAAGATGTCAGTGGTATTCTCAAACCAGCTAGGTATGCACATCACTTTGGCAAACATATATAATCTAGCTCTTGGCTGAAAATGTACTGTCATATGAAATTATGAATAACCTTCTTACATGGCTAAAAAAGAAATTACGTATGCTGGTTTTCAGGTTGACACTTCTTCTTGGACCTCCGGGAGCAGGAAAAACAACATTGTTGAAAGCACTTTCTGGCAAACTAGATAGGGATCTTAGGGTAATTCGATATTCTCTATCTCTAAACTTGTATCATTAACCTATACTTGATGTGCCTACTTCATTGTTTTGTTTTGCATCTATATTGACAACATGTGCTTCTAAACAGGTAAATGGGAAAGTGACTTACTGCGGCCATGAATTTAATGAATTTATACCTCAGAGAACCTCTGCTTATATTAGCCAGAATGATCTTCATTATGGTGAGATGACAGTTCGTGAAACACTTGATTTCTCTGGACGTTGCCTTGGAGTTGGAACAAGGTATGATAAACTAGCAGAATTGTCTAGAAGGGAGAAAGATGCAGGTATTAAACCAGATCCTGGGATTGATGCATACATGAAAGCCACATCTATGGCGGGACAGGAAACAAGTTTGGTCACAGATTATGTTCTCAAGGTCTGTTTCTTCAACCTTACAAGTTTTTCATTTGTTGCGATATTTTACAAACTACAAGCTAGCCTGATTGTCTCTGATATTCTTGTATCAGATACTTGGATTGGATATCTGTGCTGATATTCTGGTGGGTGATGACATGAGAAGGGGAATTTCTGGTGGACAAAAGAAGCGTGTCACGACTGGTATCTGACCCTTGTTCCTTCATGATTATGCTTTCTCATCTTTCCTTGAATATTTGAGCCAATACTGACGAGCTTTCCTTGCATGAAAATGGAGAAATGATAACAAGTGTGCTAACCTATTTCCAATAATAACTTTAGTTGGTTTCACTGAATACAGGGGAAATGTTGGTTGGACCAGCAAAAGCATTTTTCATGGATGAAATATCAACAGGGTTGGATAGTTCCACAACCTTTCAGATTGTCAAATACATGAGACAGATGGTTCACATTATGGATGTGTCAATGATCATCGCTCTCTTGCAGCCTGCACCAGAGACATATGATCTTTTTGATGATGTTATCCTTCTCTCGGATGGTCAGATTGTTTATCAAGGCCCACGCGAGAATGTCCTCGAGTTTTTTGAATATATGGGATTCAAATGCCCTGACAGAAAAGGTGTTGCAGACTTCTTGCAAGAAGTGACCTCAAAGAAGGACCAAGAACAATATTGGTTTAAGAAGAACCAACCTTACAGATTAGTCACAGTAGATGATTTTGTTCGGGCGTTCAGCTCCTTCCATGTTGGCCAACGGATTAGCGAAGAACTAAGAGTTTCTTATGACAAAAGGCAAGCCCATCCTGCTGCTTTGGTTAAGGCAAAGTATGGAATATCCAATATGGAGCTCTTCAAGGCATGCTTTGCAAGGGAATTGCTCCTAATGAAGCGGAACTCTTTTGTGTACATATTCAAAACTGCACAGATTGCCATCATGTCTACCATTACTTTGACTGTTTTCCTTAGAACGGAAATGAAAACGGGGAAACAAGAAGATGCAGGAAAGTATTTGGGGGCACTGTTTTTCGGTCTCATTAACGTAATGTTCAATGGATTGACAGAGGTTGCAATGACAGTTTTCCGGCTTCCAGTGTTCTTTAAACAGAGGGATGCCTTGTTCTATGCAGCATGGGCATTTGCATTGCCCATTTGGGTGACCAGAATTCCTATTTCAGTTGTGGAATCTGCAATATGGATATGTTTCACCTATTACTCCATAGGACTTGCACCTGATGCTAGTAGGTAAGGGTTAGCCTATTGCCTTATACATGCCTAGATGTGTTGTTAAAAATTAACTATTGTTTTTTTCCTATCCAATTTGTTCAGGTTCTTCAAACAGTTATTGGCCTATATTTGGATAAGTCAGATGGCACTCTCCCTTTTCCGTTTCATTGCAGCTCTTGGAAGATCACCTGTGGTTGCTAACACAATCAGTTCATTTGCACTACTATTGGTGTTTGTCCTAGGAGGTTATATTGTTGCTAAAGGTCAGCCTCCCTTATCTATTAGTGTTGTAATTTTTAAAAATGATTGTATCTATTAGAGTGTATAATTGTTAAAAATGATTAAACGATTCTCATCGTCTTGGACTCTTGGTGTGCAGATGACATCCAGTCATGGATGATATGGGGCTACTATGTCTCACCTATGATGTATGGACAGAATGCAATTGCTATTAATGAATTTCTTGATGATAGATGGGGAGGCGTAAGTTATCTTGAATCTCAGTTCATTTCTTTCTTTACATTAATAATAACAATTTGAAGTTCCAGTTCTCAAGTTAAGAAAATTTTTTAATCCTTGGAACAGCTACCAATCAACTCCACTCAGCCCACTGTGGGAAAAGCCATTCTCCGTCAAAAAGGCCTGTACACTACAGAATCTTGGTATTGGATTTGTATTGGAGCGCTCGTCGGGTTTTCTCTTCTCTTCAATGTGCTGTTCATTGCAGCACTAACCTACCTGAACCGTAAGTAAAATAACTATCATTCATCATTTATCTATCGATAATGGATACAAGTACGTATTGACTATTTTCTTTTATGCACAACTCATTTTAGCTTTTGGCGACAACAAAACTCTACTTGGGGAGGATGACTCTGAAAACAAGAGGAGGCCACGATTGACATAAGGTTGAAACACTATATATCTTGTGTATCACTTAACTTGGATCTTTTTACTGGAATTTTAAAGCATTCCTTTTTATATTTTATATATTATGAATTACACCAGATATGTAACTGTGGCTATTGCAAATTTCGTATAGGAATTGATACGCAAGTGCGAAATGCAGAAGGAATATCAAACGTACAAGCCAGGCGAGGAATGGTGTTACCCTTCCAGCCACTTTCTCTCGCTTTCAGTCATGTTAACTACTATGTGGATATGCCTGCGGTAAAGTCACACAATTTTTCTTCTAAGAACACTCATTCTTCTATATATTATTTGTAACAATTTTGCTTCCTTTTCAGGAGATGAAGTCCCAAGGTATTGAAGAGAATCGACTGCAACTACTAAGAGATGTTAATGGGGCATTCAGGCCAGGGATTCTCACTGCTTTAGTCGGTGTCAGTGGTGCTGGAAAAACTACTTTGATGGATGTCTTAGCTGGAAGAAAAACTGGTGGTTATATCGAAGGAAATATTAGCATCTCTGGATACCCAAAAAACCAAACTACATTTGCTCGGGTTAGCGGTTATTGTGAACAGAACGACATTCATTCACCATATGTTACTGTTTATGAATCTCTGGTCTACTCTGCCTGGCTACGTCTTACTAAGGATGTCGACAAAACCAAAAGAAAGGTATGTCATTCATTAAACCATAAAAATAAGTTATGGACTCGGTGGGTATTGCTACATAGTTGACTCCTATTTTCTTGGCTATTATAGATGTTTGTCGATGAAGTTATGGACTTGGTGGAGCTTCACCCCTTGAAGAATGCTTTAGTTGGACTTCCTGGAGTTGATGGACTTTCAACTGAACAAAGAAAGAGGCTGACCATTGCTGTAGAATTGGTTGCTAATCCTTCCATTATCTTTATGGATGAGCCAACATCAGGACTTGATGCTAGAGCCGCTGCTATTGTTATGCGTACTGTACGAAACACAGTCGATACAGGACGAACCGTTGTCTGCACCATTCACCAACCTAGCATTGACATTTTTGAAGCTTTTGACGAGGTATTATCAACTTTTCAAATTATTACGTCAACCTCTAACACTTGACTATCTCATGGTTGATATTTCACCTTAATTTTGTTTTCCTTTCGTAGCTTTTCTTAATGAAAAGAGGAGGACAAGTGATTTATGCTGGACCTCTTGGTGACCGGTCTCACAAGCTTGTTGAATATTTTGAGGTAACTTTATAGTTTATACTATGCTTTACCTTTTGCGTTCAGTCCAATTCTAGTTATATTGCTGCTGCTGCTGCTGCATTTGCAATTATTTGAATGATTGAATTGCTCTTACTGAAATTATATGATTTCGATAGAAAGAAATCGTAAGCTCGTAACTAAGAAAAAAAATTAAAAAAAAATATTGCAGGCCATTCCAGGAGTTCCAAAGATCAAAGACGGCTACAACCCTGCTACATGGATGTTAGAAGTCAGCTCTGCTGCAGTTGAGGCTCAAAATAACATTGATTTTGCCGAAGTATATGTGAATTCTGAGCTGTATAGGTATGTAGATTTTTTTTATTGTATCTTTTTATTTGTTATATAGATATTAGTGAAAATAATAGAGACAGATCTGCTGGGAATGAATTTCTCTATTGACCAGCATACTATATATACAAGATTATAGCTTGATTCTAGGATATAAAAAGGGAAAACTATTCTAGGTCTAATAATACATTTTAATACAGATTCAATGTAATAATATACATTGAATATTGACAGCTGCACCTAGCTAATTTTGTTCTACTTTCCAACACTCCCCCTCAAGTTGGAGAGTGGATATCCTGCACACCCAACTTGCGAATCATAAACATGAAATCTTCCTTGCCAAGAGCTTTAGTCAGAACATCGGCTAATTGATTTCCAAAATTCACAAACCGTGTCTCTATTGAACCATCTTGAATTTTATCTCTGATATAGTGACAATCCATTTCTATATGTCTTGTACGTTCATGAAACACTGGGTTTGCTGCTATATGTAAAGCAGCCTTGTTGTCACAATAAAGCAATGCTGTTTCCTGGTGTAAAATCCCCAAGTCTTGAAGTAAATAATGTAGCCAAGTCAACTCACAACATGCTCCTGTCATAGCACGATATTCTGCTTCAGCTGAAGAAAGAGAGACTGTTTTCTGACGCTTTGACCTCCATGAAATTAAAGAAGGCCCTAAGAACACACAATACCCTGTAGTAGATCTTCTTGTAAGTGGGCATCCAGCCCAATCTGAGTCACAAAAAGCTCGTAGCCGAAGATCACTATTTGAGGAAAAGAACAAACCTTGACCAGGAGCTGACTTGAGATAACGTACCACTCGCAAAGCTGTCTCCCAATGAGCTTTTCGAGGCTGATGCATAAACCTGCTTAATATATGAACAGGATATGTAATATCTGGCCTTGACACTGTAAGATAAATCAATCTTCCAACCAAACGCCTATACTTCTCTGGATCTTTGAGTAACTCAGTCTTATCTGACAACTTTAAACCACGTTCCATGGGTGTATCAACAGGGGCAGCACCCAATAATCCTGCATCTTGTATAATTTCTAACGCATACTTGCGCTGACAAATAAAGATTCCTCTCTTAGATGCAGAAACTTCAATGCCAAGAAAATATTTTAAGTTGCCAAGATCTTTTAGAAGAAATGTTTTATGCAAAAATTTCTTGGCATCAGCTATACGCACAGGGTCATTGCCAGTAATTAATATGTCATCAACATATATCAATAAGACTGTAAAAGACTTGCCTTGCCTCTTGGTAAAGAGAGAATAGTCTGCTCTAGATCGCACAAAACCAGCAGATTGAATGAGTTCTAAAAATCTAGAAAACCATTGTCTTGAAGCCTGTTTCAGACCATATAATGATTTATGCAATCGATAAACCAAATGCTCCTCCCCCTGTCTCCGGAGCCCTGGCGGTGGAGACATATAAATTTCTTCATCCAAATTGCCGTGGAGAAAAGCATTGTTGACATCGAGTTGAGAAATAGACCAACCACGAGACGCAGATAATGCAAGTAGACAACGGACTGTAACAATTTTAGCAGTAGGAGAAAAGGTGTCCTGATAATCAATACCTGCCAACTGCGTGAAGCCCTTGGCTACCAACCGTGCCTTGTATCTCTCAATGGTACCATCTGACTTGTGTTTTATTTTGTAAACCCATCGACAACCAATTGGGGTCTTCCCAGGGGGTAGCGTGGTGAGAGTCCATGTACCGTTGGCTTGTAAGGCTTGTAACTCGGTTTGCATGGCATCCTGCCATGCTGGGACAGTAGCCACCTCAGAATAAGAGGTTGGTTCACGGATTGCACTAAGTTGAGCAACAAAAGATGAGTGTGCAGGAGTGTACCGATGATAAGAGATATAATTTGCCAACGGATATCGAGTACCTTTGGTGGAACCTGGCAAGAAGGAGGACGATTGGAAAGTGCAAACATTGGATTGAGGCTTGTAGAACTCGTAATCGGCCAAACGAGGCGGCGGAGCGGTGGTGCGACTGGAGCAACGGAACAATGGCTGGGCGGGGTGAGAAGGCGGTTGTGGAGCAATCGCAGAAGAAGGCGAGGTAGGAAGAGAATGAGAGAAGGACGACGGAGGAGGGACGACTGGGGCAGGCGGTGTGGGTCGGCGGGAATATTGGCGAAGGGTGACGGTGGGCTGGACAGGAGGAGGTGGAGGCGGAGGTAGTGGTGATGGAGAAGGTTGAGTGTCTGGGATGGATTGAGAAGAAGATGATGTCGTGAGAGGTACCTGGGTGTCAAAAGTGGAATAAAAAAAGAAGCAGTGAGAAGAGGGATTGGGCCTGGGTCCTGGACCAATGGGACAGAAGGAAGAGTGGAATGAGTAGAAGCATAAGGAAACACATCTTCATGAAATCGAACATCTCGACTTGTAAAAAATTTCTGAGTTGATAAGTTAAACAATTTGAAGGCTTTTTGACCGACCGGGTAACCAATGAAAATGGAAGGAATTGCTCGAGTGTCAAATTTGTGAGTAGTGTGTACATTTGTTGCATAAGCTAAGCATCCAAAAACCCGAAGATGAGAAAAAGAAGGCGGTTTTGAGTAAAGAAGCTGAAAAGGGGTTTTGTAAGAAAAGATGGGCGAGGGTAATCGATTGATTATGTGGACTGCTGTGAGAACACACTCCCCCCAGAATTGTGGAGGAAGGTGAGCTTGAAATTTTAAAGCACGAGCGACTTGTAGAATATGGCGATGCTTGCGCTCCACAACCCCATTTTGTTGAGGCGTGTAAACACAAGAATGTTGAAAGACAACTCCATTATCTTGAAAAAAAAGAGCGAAGGGAAATAAATTCACTACCATTGTCACTTCGAAAAGTTTTAATGCGAGAGTCAAATTGAGTGAGAATATGAGCAAAAAAACGTTTCAAAAGTGGTTGTGTTTCATCTTTGTGCTGCATTAAGAAAACCCAAGTAAATCTGGTGAAGTCATCCACAATAGTAAGAAAATAAAAAGCACCAGAAAGAGAAGGATGTCGATAACGACCCCAAATATCACAATGAATTATTTCAAAAGGTTTTGTAGAGGAAATGGAAATAGGACGGAACGGTAATCGACTCTGCTTAGCCAAGGGACATACATGACAAGCATTATTTGGCTGAATGGAAAAATGTAAGAAATTCTTTGCTATGTAAGTTAAACATGGAAAGGAAACATGGCCCAAGCGCTTATGCCAAAGGTTGGAAGGGGAAATGGCAAGGTTGCAAGATGATCTGGAAGGACTGGTTTTCTCCGTCGCCAGTGCCACCAAATAGTATAGCCCATCACGTTCTTTACCCAAACCAATCATCCTCTTCATAGCCAGATCCTGCAAAACGCACCAGTAAGGATAGAATGTCACAGAACAATTCAGACCTCTTGTCAAACGGCTAACCGACATCAAATCAACTTTAAACTTTGGCACACATAGCACATCATGCAAATAGTATATGGTACTCAGAGGCAAGGAACCTGTGGCTTCAATATGCACTTTTTCTCCACTAGGTAGCAAAACAAGTGGTAATGCACAATTTTTATTTTTATTCAACAATGTGCATGAGGAAGTAATATGATCGGTCGCCCCGCTATCAATTATCCAATTGCGGTAAGCGACTCTAGACAAACCTGGTTGCGTTACTGCATTTGCTTTGGAACTAGAGCCGGTATTTGGAACGGGCTTTTGGGCTTGTTGGAGAGCAACAGCTAAAAACTGTTTGAATTGAGCATCAGTTAAAGTAATTGCTGGCCCATTCTTTTCTTCTACGATGCCTGTGGCAGTAGCTTGGTTTGCAAAAGGAGAGTGCGCGACTGGAGCAGCAGTGTTTTTCTTTAGAAAATTTTCTGATCCTTGCCTTGCCTTAGGATGACCTGGAGGAAAACCAATCAGGCGAAAACAAGTTTGGACCCAATGTCCCGGATCACCACAATAAGTACACTGTGGTCTTCCCCTTCCTCGACCCGAACCAAAACGCGTGGTGAAACCACGTTCTAAATCTTGACCGGTGGTGAGATCACGCTCTGTATCTCGAGCATCTCGATCGATCTGAAAAGTGGATCGGTTACCACGACTCCCTCTGCTGCCAATCTGATTTGGCCGGCCGCTGCTCCGAACAGCCATGGCGGCGGCGCTTGAACTGGATTCCGTCGCGGCATGTGAAGACACTACGAATCGCTGCTTTTCTTCCTGTGCAACGGCAGCATAAGCCTGTCTGATACCAGGAAGGGGTTTCATCAAGAGGATTTGGCCGCGGATCGCACTGTAAGTTTCGTTTAATCCCATCAAGAATTGCATGAGCTTTTGTTGGTCTGCCTGTGTTCCTTATGATGCTTCTGAATAGGACGCCAATTCATCCCATAAACCTTTCAATTTCGTGTAGTATGCTGAAATTGATTGTTGTTCTTGTCTGAGTGAAGCGATATCTCGCTGAATTTCAAATATGCGAGGTGCATTGCCTTACGAAAAACGCTCATGTAAATCTTCCCATACCTCATGAGCTGTAGGATAGTAGATGATACTGTCAGCAATTTCAGAACTCACTGTGTTAACGATCCATGAATGGATCATGTCATTGCATCTTGACCAGGTTGCATATCCTTCTGGATCTGCTACGGCTGATGGGGCTTTGATTGAACCATTCACAAAGCCGAGTTTGTTTTTAGAATTGAGAGCTAATGTCATAGCCCTCTTCCAACCTGTGTAATTGTCTCCATTCAATGGTTTGGAGACTAGGACTAATCCAGGATGGTCTGAATGATGAGTGAAGAATGGATTTGAGATATCAGATCTTGAATTATCTGAATTGCTAGGATTGGATGGTGGTGGTGTGACATTTTCACCAGCCATGATGATTGTGGCTTTGTGAATCTGTTGGGAAGAAAAACAAAAGAGTCAGGACCGTGTGTCCTGCTCTGATACCATGAAAATAATAGAGACAGATCTGCTGGGAATGAATTTCTCTATTGATCAGCATACTATATATACAAGATTATAGCTTGATTCTAGGATACAAAAAGGGAAAACTATTCTAGGTCTAATAATACATTTTAATACAGATTCAATGTAATAATATACATTGAATATTGACAGCTGCACCTACCTAATTTTGTTCTACTTTCCAACAATTAGTTCTCAATTTTTACGGTCACTTGTTCAGGAGCGTTCAAGAACAGATCAAGGAATTGAGCACTCCACTCCCAGGCTCCAAGGACCTTTTCTTCCCCACCCAATATTCGCAAAGCTTCCCAACTCAATGCAAGGCTTGCTTTTGGAAACAACACTGGTCATACTGGAGGAACTCAAAGTACAATGCCATCAGGTTTTTCATCACCATGGTCATCGGCATACTTTTTGGTATCATCTTCTGGGACAAAGGAGACTTGCTGTAAGTTTTAGGAACTTTAAACTAAATGGTCCACTTTGGATAAATGTTCTCTCCTGGAGTTCTCACTTGTATGATTTGTCCACAGAGATAAAGAACAAGATATTATTAACCTTTTGGGAGCGACCTATGCTGCTGTTCTTTTCCTTGGAGCGAGCAATGGTCATTCTGTGCAATCTGTGGTTTCGATTGAGAGAACAGTTTTCTACCGAGAAAGAGCAGCGGGAATGTACTCAGAGTTGCCTTATGCATTTGCTCAGGTAAGAAATTCAAACCAACATTTAGTTTTGTATTCGTTTATGCCTAACATCAAAGTATATATTGTTTTTTATTCATTTATATATTAAGTTTTTGTGAACATTTTGTGATGTAGGTTGCCATTGAGACCATTTATGTTGCTATACAAAGCTTGATATATGTCCTTCTTCTCTTCTTTATGATCGGCTACAAATTCAAAGTTGAGAAATTTTTATATTTCTACTACTTCATATTCATGTGTTTTACATACTTCTCAATGTATGGCATGATGGTGGTTGCCCTAACTCCTGGCCATCAAATCGCGTCAATTGTAATGTCCTTCTTCATGAGTTTCTGGAATTTGTTCTCTGGTTTCCTCATCCCTAGACCGGTATGTTATAATTTTTCCTTTGTTTTTATTTTGAGACGATGGAAGTAGTTGCTAATTTTTATTGTGTATCAAACAAAAATATTGCTATTTTTATTGTCCATATTCACACCCGGTATGAACATGGACATGGAATCGGAAGACGAATGGAATGTTACAAATGTAAACATGGAATCGGCTAATCAGTTATGAGTCTGACGTATTTATTCTCAAATTTGCAGCTAATCCCAATATGGTGGAGGTGGTACTACTGGGGTTCTCCAGTTGCTTGGACAATCTACGGTGTCATTGGATCTCAATTCAGTGATCGGAACGATAAGAGTATCACAACTGCTGAAGGAGATATTAAAGTTGATGAATACCTCAAGGCGAGTTATGGTTATGAACACGACTTCCTTATACCAGTTGTTGTTGCTCATGTTGGTTGGGTCCTCCTCTTCTTTTTTGTCTTTGCATATGGTATCAAGTACCTTAACTTCCAGAGGAGATGATCAAGCACCCTCATTGAGCATCCCATCGGTCTTTTCAGGGATGTTATAGCACCAAGTCAGAGTGGAAAGAAACTCTGATAGTCATTCTTTTTATCTTCTGTATCATAATATATCATATATGTTGTAATTTTGATTAGCTCGGGCAACTTCTTTTCCGGCGGCAGGGCCGGTCCGGACCTTTTTGGTACCCAGGGCGGAAAATGGTTTTGGTGCCCATCGTATCTTACATAGACGTGCAATGATTTTGATGTGCTTCAAACTCGATTATCGGAACGAGCTCGATTATCAGGAACGAGTCGTAGTTCATATACATTGTCTAGATTTTCAGCATGATTTTAAATAAGAACATTTGTTTCTTTAACACATACTGATCATATCTAAAAATGCTGGGTTGAATTGTTTTTCTTCTCTTCTTTTCATCCGTTTTTGAGTCCGGATGAAAAGTAATAAGGGAAATACAAAGAAGAGGAAAGACAAATTGTGTCTAAAAAATTAAAATATGCATTTTTATAACTAATGTCTACTCTTTATATATATATATATATATATATATATATATATATATATATAAGACCCTTCCACTAAGGGATCCTTTTTTGAAATATATGAGAGATTCAAGATTACACTAACTTTTTGATATATATATATATAAGACCCTTCCACTAAGCGATCTTTTTTTGACATATATGAGAGATTGAAGATTACACTAACTTTTTGATCACATATCAACATATTCACCGTTCAATATTTAAATACATATATGTAGATCATCTCTGTAAAATTTCATCTAATTTGGTGATCATTAAGGCTTCAAACTAACTGAAATTAATTGACGTATCAAATTTGCCAAACATGAATTGTTTATGCTTTAACTTTAAATTAGTAGTTTTGAGCACCTTAGTGATTACCAATTTGGATGAAATTTTACAGAAATGATCTACTCATATAAAACTACATATTGAACGGTAGAGATGTGATTTTGTGATCAAAAAGTTGGTGTAAACCCTGATCCCTCATATATGTCAAAAAATGATCCCTTAATGGAAGAGGGCTGATATATATATATATATATATATATATATATATATATATATATATATGAAATTTTTTAGATGCGGACGTCCGTACCTGAAGCTAAGTTACAGACTTCCACATTTGATCCATTTTTTATCTTAGCCATTCAATATCTAGGTATATATGAGTAGATTATCTCTAAAAAAAAGTGGATCAAATGTGGAAGTTTGTACCTTAGCTTCAGGTACGGCCGTCCGCACCTGACAAATTCCCTATATATATACCTAGGTATTGAACGGTTAAGATAAAAATTAGCTAAATTTTTATCTTAACCGTTCAATATCTAGGTATATATATAGGGAATTTGTCAGGTGCGGACGGCCGTACCTGAAGCTAAGGTACAAACTTCAACATTTTTTTATCTTAGTCGTTCAATATCTAGGTATATATGAGTAGATTATCTCTACAAATTTTTAGCTAATTTGGTGATTATTAAGACATTCAAAACTAAGATTTAGTATTGAAAGAACGTACGGTTTCGGATGAACAGATTTGGTTCATTCATGGATTGAACACATTTTCGATACCTTAATGACAACCAAAATTAAATTAAATTTTGCAGAGATAATCTACTTATATATACATAGTTATTGAATGGTTAAGATGAGAAAATGTGATAAAAAAGTGGCTTAAATATGGAAATCTGTACCTTAACTAAGATACCTACGTCCGCATCTGAAACGGATTGTGTGTGTGTTTGTGTGTGTGTAAATATATATATATATATATATATATATATATATATATATATATTTACACACACACATATATATATATATATATATATATATATATATATATATATATATATATATATATTTACACACACACAAACACACACACAATCCGTTTCAGATGCGGACGTAGGTATCTTAGTTAAGGTACAGATTTGTGTGTGTGTGTGTGTGTACTTCACTCATGTTTTTCAATGAGTATGGAATGAGTGAGAAAAGCAAAATGGAAGAAACAGGGTGGTATGCAGCTGTGTTTGGAAGAGTGAGGAATGAGGTTTCATGTGCTATAACTATATGGGAGTAGAGATCCCGAAGTTAATCATGCATATTGTAGATTTTCAAGAAAAAAATATATGCATATTGCTATTTGCTAAATGCTCTCTACATGTCAAATGATCATTAGCTATTTAGCTTTTAATAGTTAGAGTAACACCACATATAATCATATATTAGAGTCGTATGTATTTAAAAATTTGTCCCCCTCTCTTTATGGTGCCCCGTGCCATCGCCCGCTTTGCCCATAGGCAAGGCCGGCCCTGCCCGACGGTTAACTTTTTTGTCCAATTTATTTGTAGTTATTCAATAAAAGAAGCCTCGACAATGGCTTTGATCTATAAACAATGGCATTCATAACTGAACCAAGAATCCGCATTTGCAGTTTTGCACTTCCACTAATATAAGAGATAAGTATTCACTACCAGAACAACTATTTTAGCTGACGAAATTTTTTCGTCGGCAAAAAATTTCGTCAGCTAAGAAGTTGTCAGGAAAAAACCGTTGGCCAAGGCTTTAGCTGACGAAATTACTGTTCATCGTCAGCGAAGAAATTTTTCGTCGCTTAAAATCTGGACTTTAGCCGATGAATTTTTGGACCATAGCCGACGAAATTTTATTAAATTTCGTCGGCTATAGTAATTTATTTAATTTACTTTTATTTATTTATATAACTTTAACCGACGAATTTTATTAAAATTCGTCGGCTATAGTTATTTATTTTAGTTTTCTTATTTTATTTATTTATTATTTATTTTATTTAACTTTAGTATTTATCTATAGTATAGTTATCTATAGTATTTATTTTATTTTTTTTTCTTGTATTTTTGATTAATTTTTTTTCTTCTTTTTCGTTTTTCCACCGGTGATGGAGGAGGAGGAGGAGGAGGAGAAGGCTAAGAGAGGGAGAGGAGTAGGAGAAGGAGAGAAGGAGAAGGAGAAGGAGTTAGAGGAGGATGAGGAGTTGCTGCCGCCGGAGGAGGAAGGAAGATAAAGAGGAGGAGGAGGAGAAAAATGAAAGATATACAAAAAATTCAAAATTTTCGGAGGGTATTTTAAAATAGTTCAAAATTTTAGTTGAAAAAAGTTCAAAATTTTCAAAATCCCTGCCGAAAATTTTGAATTTTGAATTAACTTTAGCCGATGAATTTTAATACATTTCGTCGGATATAGTTATTTATTTATCTTTAGCCGACATATTACCCTAATTTAGTCGGCTATAGTTATTTATTTATTTAACTTTATATGACAAATTACTCTAATTTCGTCAGCTATAGTTATTTATTTTATTTATTTATTTAACTTTAGGCAACAAATTACCCTAATTTCGTCGGCTAAACCCCTAAACCCTATACGTAGAAGCTTTAAAAAAAATATTCATGAAATAAGATATGACCAAAATAGTGAAATACGTCTACGGTTGAAAAATAACGTAATTCCAGTAAAGTCTCGGTGCCGATAGTTGCGGTCAATGCAATTTTCCATTCTTTCTCCGTAGAGGTAGCCGTATCTCTGGTGGTTATTTTTCATAAAATTTTTATACCACTGGTTGCGTCTCATCGATTTGAAACTATTTTCATTTGAACGTCCGTCCAAAATACGTAATTTAGACGGTCAAATGACTATTTTCGTGCATTAAGAGGTTTGACTGCAAGGATCGAGCCCTTAACGTTGTCGAATCAAGTTGAATTTTTTTTTTCTATAGACATATTTCAACATAATGATCATATCAGACTGTCGGATTTTTGTTTCTCAACAAAGATCATCGGAATCACAACATGACTACTAATGTTGTATAACCAATGGTCTAAATAATGGTTAGCGGCATCATATCGGTTTTGTAAAATAAGGATATATCGGGGATGTATCAAGATATATCGGATTTGCTAATTTTTAATTAAATTTAATATATTTATAAATATATACTTCAAAATATACCAAATAAACTTACGAAATTAAAACTTATACTTCAAAATGTACCGATTAAACTAGAGAAAAGAAAAACATTTGATTGTTTTGACAATGAAAATACATAAATAATACTAACTACTAATTACAAACTAATAAAAGTAAGTGTTTATAAGATAGATTGAGATGCTCATGCATCATAAACTCACTCATCATCGGATTCAAACTCAAACTCATCATCTCCATTATATTCTTCCTCATCTTCCGAGGCAAAATTATCTTCATAAAGCTCTCTTGCGTCTCGGATTTCACTCAAGGGTGGTATTTCACTACCCATTTTGGACACTTCTTCATGCCTTTTCATATTTTCAATGACACTACCTTCAACAAGCCATTGTTGTGCTTCTTTAGCTTCTTTGGCAAGTAGCACCTCTTTTCCATTATCCTTCCTTCGGTTTTTGTTGATGATTTTGACATTGAATTGAACATATACCAACTTGCTCATCCTTGAGGGATCTAGCCTATTCCTCTTCTATGTGTGTATCCCTTGAAATGTGCTCCAAACGAGGGTAGCCCGACGTCAGGAGGTGGCCAGCCGAAGATGTCTTCCTCAGTACTTCAGCCGAGTCTGACCTGCTTCGAGAGAGAAGAACTTAAGAAGAGATCAAAATTTGCAAAACGTCACTGAAATATCTTTTTTTTTAAAAAAGCCACCAAAATATCGGGTCAAACCGAGTTCGACCCAATATATCGCGAGTTGACCCGATATTTTGAGTTGACCGATATATTAAGACGATATGGTACTTATCGTATCAGATTCTAAATATCAGCAATATATCGCCGATATATCCTGATATTTAGAACAGTGTGTATAACTTGTTTACTAAGTTTTAAGTAAATGTTCTATTTCAAAAACAAATTTTACGTAGAAACTTCAAACGCAAAAAAGTCATGAAATAAGATATGACCGAAATGGTGAAATATGTCTATGGTTGAAAAATCACGTAATTCTAGTAAAGTCTCGATGTAGTTAGTTGCGGTCAATACAATTTAGGGGTTTGACTTACGGGATTGACCGTCCGGATAAGGCCCTTAAATTTATCGGATCAAGTTGAATTTTTTACCATAGACATATTTCAACATATTGATGATATCTGACTGTCGTATTTTTGTTTATGAATTTTGATGACCGGAATCACAACATGCCTACTATTTACCATTATTTATCCCTATGGGAAGCCCTATCATCGAGGGATAAATGTCTCAAAATTTTTAGATGGGTAGTTGTGTCTCATCATGGTGACAGTTTGTTGTGTTGAAGATTGACCAAAATACCTCATATAGATATAGATATAGATATAGGCATTTTCATGTGTTAAGTGGTTAGAAAAACTATATTTTGAAGCCTTGAACGAACTCGGATGACCAAAAAAGCACATATGTTATGGCATTAGCATTGAGTTTGACTCGTACGCCCGTTCTGCTTCCAGATTGGTATCACAATAGTCAATCGGACACCGAAATATCCGTAGTGCAATTTTGTAAGTAAAAGGTACTTTAGCCGACGAAATACCCTAATTTCAGGTTAATGTTCACTGACTATAGCCGACGAAAAAATTAGTTAAGCCAACAAAAAAAATTTCGTCAAACTGTTTTTTAGATTCGTCGGTTATGCTGTTTATGCTGATAGTGATTCCCGTGTCTCAATACTCCTTGTATATATTTGTAAGAAGTTTTTGGGAGAGCATGCCGATTTATTTGTTGTTTTCTTAACTCCATATTTATTTATTTATGAATTTATTTTTGTCTACTCACTCTAACATTTTAAATATATGCTTCACCCTTGGACTTTTCAAATCTTTTTAAATGCTCAGTCTGCAGAGTACGGGTTGGCATTAGTAGGAGGCGAGATATAGTTATCACCTTCACTACCAGTTTTCACTAGTAGGTTACCTACTTGACCTACTAGTGTATTTTCTTAGCTTCCGCTAGTTTAGATGCTCTGATTTCCATGAGGGTTTGTATTATTTAATGGCGGTGTGTTATGGATTTATGACTCCACTCGAAAGCTTCAGATAACTATGCTTTAATCTCGCATAAACAATTGTTGTAAGAAGAATTTGTTTATGAGTTACTATTTATGCTTTGGTAGTTGTAGGATTTGTGAGAGCAGGATGACTCCAGGTGTTAAGGGTGGATGAGTTGTTTATAAGTGTTTTGATCAAGTTGACAGGTTTGAGTTGTCCATTTTTCAGGGGAGGTTATGCCAGGATTTCAATAAAATTTCCTCTGGGGTGGACCTTGCATAGCTAACCTCGGTTATTAGGTAAATTCTGGAGTGGATTTTGACAGTTGGTATCAGAGCATTAGGTTTCGATTCCTATGTTTATCACTATCATATATGCCTAACAATATATATTATTTGTAGAGAGATGATTTCGTCGGCTAAATACTACTACACTCGACGAAATAAGTCATATTTCGTCGGCTATAAGTCAATTCCAGCAAAAAAAACCAAAATTTCTAAATTACCATTCCAAGCAAGCTGCAAATTACACTAAAACAATTTCATATAACCAACAACACCATCAAAAGTGACAACACGTTTTTCATTAAATTATTTATAAATTGTTCATAAACCCATAAAACTATATAAAATCTATATCATCTAAATCTATATATGCGTCAGGAGGAGGTTGTTGTTGAGGAGGTTGCGGCGGCAGAGGTAGGGATATAGACGTAGGCATGGGCGGAGCCGAAAGTCCCTGAAGATGGACAGCTAAAAACTCTTGTAAGTACTGGAACATCTGCTGCTGCTGTGCCTGCTGGGTGGCATATACTGCCGCATTATACTCCTGTAAAACGACAATATATGCTGTCTGGGCGGCTTGCTGTTCCCGTAGCATCTGAACTTCCGTCTCTAGCTGAGTCGTCCTACTGCTGGTCGAGGCTGCCGTTTTTTGAAATATGGGAGTGGTCTTCAGCAGGCCCGGACATGAAATTTTCAGACCTGAGTTGAACTATTAAAAATTGGCCCTTAAACTATAGTATTCATTCAAATTTATTTTCTCTTTTAAAAAAATTAATGAACTAAAGCTATAAACTAAAAATTTAACAACATAAAATATTAGAAATCTTTTTTATACTTACACTACTCATTTTTTTCTAAGATAGTAACTAATGATTGTAATATAATGCTTGTTTTTTACTAAACTAATGTGATCACACAATGAGAAAGGAAAAATTTTAGGCTCTTAAAGGTTCGGGGACCTGAGTCCATGGACTCTTGAAACTCTATTCAGGTACGGGTCTAGTCTTCAGTACCCCCTCGTCCTTCTTTCCTAGACCCAGGCAGTAGAAGTTGTTTTCACGCGGTGGGAATGTTGTGCCCATGATCCTTGCCCCAACCCTGAGATCCGAATTGTCGATCCGGGACATGGTTTCAGACAAGTCATCCTCATGCGTGTCCGGCCATGTCTCCCTCACTATAACAGTCATCACCTCGTCACTAGCCTGCCTCACCTTCGCCTAATTAGATACGAAAAAAATAATTAATTAACATTTTGAAATATATATATATATATATAATTTTGAAAACGTAAAATGACTTATAATCGGGTTCGAGACTCACCGAAGAGGGCACGATTGTGCCTTGACCATCTCTGCCTCGATCCAGCTTCCATCGCTCTCCTAAACTCCTACCCTCGTTGCCGCTCCACCTCGACATCAAGAAGAGGATCGGGTCTCCTCGATATCTCCCCTGCCTTGCACTCGGGTCTCGAACACACGAGATTGCGCCTCGACGTTGGTAGCAGTTCGGCTAATGCGAGGGGGGGCAAATGCAGAGGATGTGGTGGAAGAGAGAGAGAAAACTAGAGAGAGAGAGACCGAGAGAAATCCGGGAGCGGAGGAGAGATCGGGAGGAAGAGAGAGAGAGTGAGAGTGAGTGAGACAGAGAGAGTCTGGCGTTCTCCCCCCCTTTCGATCCCAATTATATATATATATATATATATATATATATATATATATATACAAAAACCAACGGCCCGGATTTAATCCCTAAATCAACGGCCCTGATTGGATAATAAAAAAGTTACCTCACAGTAATTAAACATTATCTCAATAACTTCCGCATACGAACTTCGATTAATTCATAGGACATACCCACGAGTTCATATTAACGTTCTATATAACTTTCCCGAATGAAGTTTTTCCAAATTCTCGACTTATCGCAGAGTCATCTTTTTACGGTAAAGTAAATAACATTTATAACTTCCGTAAGCTAAATAAATCGACATTAATCAGCTCGTATGTCCGGAAAATATTCCGGATATACCGGAGGACTCGTATTAACATAATCTATCCCCACCCTCGGGACATTAATTCTATTTTCCCCCAGAATCAAGAATATCTCGATATTAAACTCGAATATTAATTCAGGAAAAACTAAAAGTTCGGTTACAACCCTCTGTAAACCGTCTGGTCCCGGTAAAAGGTAAATTTTTGGGATGGGGACTTAAACGCCTTGAGATCTTCATCTGTATCAGATAATATTGATATCTCAATATGTTATGAGAACACATTTGAATTGTTGGACTGAACATCCATGCATGTCAATGATGTATTTGTATATTCCGTGACTAAGGAGATCACAAAGCACGATGACATCGAACCGCGTTCCGTCAGTGAATGTGAACGTAGAGCGGATTGGCCTAAATGGAAAGAAGCTATCCACACATAATTGGATTCTCTAGCAAAGAGACAGGTATTTGGTTCGATAGTGCTAACCTTGCCAAGTGTAAAGCCTGTATGACATAAATGAGTCTTTGTTAGAAAGAGTAATGAGAAGAAGGAGGTGTTTTCTGTCTAAGGCCAGTCTTGTGACATAATGTTTCTCACAATGCCCTAGAATAGACTATGAGGAGACATATTCTCCTGTGATGGACATTATAACTTTCCGCTACTTAGTCAATTTGGGAATGTTTGAAAAACTTGAGATGCAACTCATGGATGTGGTTGTTGCGTATCTTGATGGGGATCAAGATTCAGAGATATACGTTGTTTCCGGATAAACTCATGGTCCCTTTGGTGGGTGGCACGGCTCCAAAAATAGCGTACTTCTTTGTATTCCGAGTTTTCCTGTGTGAAGAACAAACACGTCAAAGAGGCGTCCCCGGGTTTACCGAGGGAAGCCACTCCGATGCTTAAGTCAGACACTGTCAATTAAGCAGAAAACTCAAGAGTAGTCAAGAAGTTGCGCGCGTCCCCTTACCGGGAGGCCCACGCTGGTATTTATGGTAGCATTAAAGGCAGCATGCCTTGTCCTTTTCCAATGTGGGAACAGTTTCCCTTGTTGTTCCTTATCTTTACGGCGAACTGGGCCCTGACAAAGGACCCAGAGTGGCTTCTCACACTTGACTGGGCTTTCACCCTGTAAACAATACTTCAAGCACAATAAATAACGCACATTTAATAATTGACCAGACATTTGGAGGTTCTTTATTGAATTGTAACCCGGTAAAGGTGAAATATTAGGTTCCACCTATAAACAAGTCCCCCAAGTCCTCAGTCAAGGGGTACGCTTGGGTGGTGACTTAAAACCTTTTCTTTACCGGGTTACAAAGTTAGCAACCAAACCCGGGGTACCCAGTCCTCCAAGTCCGTACGCAAGCGTAACCCACAGACACTTCTTACGTTGAGAATTTAAAATGACATCTCCGGGTTGTAGTGGGGGGAAACTGAAAAGTTTTTTCGGTTTTATGACGCGGCATGCGTGACACGTGTGGTTCCTCCCGAGAAACCGAAACGTCCCTTCAGTGCACGCCTTTAACTGTATAAATAGGGGGTGAGGGTGACAGTTTTGTCTCACCTTCAAACCCGATAACTTTTTCGTGCTTTTTTGCTTTTGCTCTCTCCTGTCGCTGTTTACTTTGATTCCCAGACTCAAATCTGTCTCAAAACCCCTTCAAACCTTCGCAAATAAGGTATGGCTTCTCCTTCCCTTCTTTTAGTGTGTTTTGGGATGACTTTTGTACTGTTTCTGGGTTCCCAAGAAGGTTTGTCTGGGTTTCTGCGTTATGCTGGGTGGTTTTTTAACTTGTGGTCGCCGGGTTATCTGGGTTTCTGTTGACATCCCCGTGTTTTTTGTTTTGCAGATGGCCAATGAAGCAATGGACACTCACGTCCCCGAGTCCAACTTTGTAACCTTCACCGATGGTACCGCTCCCGATCCTCCCGGGTACTCACTAACAGCGGAGGAGATCGTGGAATTGAGGAGCAACTGGAAGATCTCCGAGTCCGTTGAGATACGCCCTTTGGAACCCGAGGACCAATTCTTCGCTCCCGGGGATGGGTGGACGCTGTGCCACGAGTACCAGCTGCGGTGTGGCCTGTCACTCCCGCTGAAAATAGAGGTGCAGTGCCTCTTAGCTGTCAGCAACTTCGCTATCGGGCAAATTGGCCCGAACACGTGGAGGCAGCTACTCGGGTTGTGCGTTATGACAAAGTACTGAGGCAGCAGATGCCGACATACCACGAGTTGCACGCCATGTACCGGGCCGAGTACTCCCGGAAGGCGGGTTTTAGCGGGACTATCCAACTGAAGTCCAAAGCGACCTTTAAGAAGATTGTCGAGGACCTGCCAACCTCCGTGAGCCGGACCTGGAGGGAGAAAAGTTTCTTGATAAGAAACTTTCAAGACCCGGGATACACACTTCAAGTACCGGTTGACTTCCAACCACTGATAAGTAAGTTCCTCTTTCTCTCCGGATTCTTCTTTTTTCGCTGTCCCGGGTTATAATTATTTTCGTTACAGGTATCCCCGATATTCCTCTGGAGCCGGTGATGGAGAAGAGGATCCAGAGGATGCTATGGGCCTTCCGTGGGCAAGATGACCGGAGTTCATACCGGCTTTGTAGGCTGTACGTGTACAGCAGGTGCCGGTTGATGGAGCTACCAGGTTTGTCCAGTGTCCAGTGTCCTTTAAATTTTTGTTGTCATATGGCATGCTCTTTGTGTAACAGGCTTGGAGTTTACCAAGCGGAAGAACCCGGGGATATACGACGGCTTTGAAGATAAAGCTGTATGGGCCGAGATCCGGACGCAAGCAGCGGATGGTCTACTGTACGACATCGATCTGACCACAAAAGCGGCTTTTCTGCGCCCGGAAGCCGAGCAAGGGGACCTTCAGCAGTTCCACGTTGATACCTTGCACTACAACGAGATCCCCGGGTACCTGGCTGAGGTTCTCGGAACAGAGGTGTACCAGGAGGAAGAGGAGGAAATTGACGGGAATCCCGCGGAGGTGGCGGAAGACCCGGCAGTCGAAGAACCGGTGAGTCAATTCTCCTTAGCAAATGAAGAGGAGATTGAAGAACTGGTGATGAGCGTGGTTCCCTCATCTGTGCTCCCGGGTGAAGAGGAGTTGACTGAAGATGAGGCTGACGACGGGGGTGAAGAGGTTGAAAGGGTGATTAGTGAGGAAAACCTTGAGGGAAGTGACGGGAGCGACGAAGTTCACGAAGTGGAACCCGTTCCCTCTCGCAAACGCACCCGGGAGGCATCCAGCTCGGCAAGGTCCAGAGGAGGCAGAGGAGAAAGGAGAGGAAGGAGAGGAAGCAGCACCGGGCTATCCACGAAATCATGGAACAGTTGGCGAGTGGAGGGATGGCGGACGTGTCCGTCCAGAGGATGGTGGCGGACATGAAGAACTGTGCCGCTGACTCCTGCATCCTGGAGCACAAAGACCCGGTAATTGCCGCCCGGAGGACACAGGAGAAGCTGATGCGAGTAAGTGTTTTCTTCATGTGACTTGTGTTTGGGGTTTGTCCTGTTTCTCGATACTAACCCGCTAAAAATTTTTTTTGTAGGCGGTCAGGATGTCATACTCGGCAACTGATCGTCTAATCAATGAAGGTATCCCCGAGAGGGAGAGAGTGCTCAAGGATGACCTCCGGGCGGCCCGGGACCAGGTGACAGCCAGCGAAGAATGCCTGGCTCGGTTCCGGGAAGAGGCCAGCGCATCAACGGTCGCGTCGTTGAAGGAGTTGGCCAAGGCTGAAGACCAAGTGGCAGAGTTGGTGGCCAAAAACTCGGAGCTTGAGAGGGTCATCGAGGATCACCGGGAGGACCGTTGTTCTCAAGTTGCCGCTATTGCTCAGCTGACTCAACAGAATCAGGCGCTGCAGCAACAAGTGACTTCTCTGGAGCAGCAGAAAGGAGAGTTGGTTCAGGCAGTTTCCCGAGCCAAGGACACTGTTGTCTCCAAGTTTCTGGCGAGCCCCGAGTTTGGCCTGAAGCTGCAGACGGCAAGGGCTGAGGCTCGTGCCGAAATTGTTAGCGCCGGGATTCGCCAAGGCTGGCTCGACAAAGCGGGTTACGATGGTCACCAAGGTCATGTCAGACCCGATGAGGTTGCAGGCGCCTCCCGGTCGAATCCTTCTGTGGCTGCAAAGCCTAGAGCTCCTTCAAACCAGGTTCGGAGTCCCCCAGTTCCTGCTTCAGCAGCCCGGAGAGGTACATCCCGTGGCGGGATTGTCGGGGGTCCTCAAAACCGGCCGCCACCCAGTAGAGGACAGTTTATCATACGGCCCCGGTGAGGTCGTGGCGGATCGAGCGCTGGCGGGGGAAGCGGGTCTGCAGCGCCATGAGCTGAAGCTTCTGAGGATTTATGTCCTTGCTTTTGTAGACTAGTCTTTACTTGTAGCGGTTTGCTAATTTTGTAATTGACCTCTTTGAAGTAATCAAGCTTTTCCTTCGCATAATTCTTCTTGTGAAATAACACGGTAACCTGATATATAATATCCAAGTGTTGACAATTTACATATATAATGCCGGTTTTTGTATGTAAATAAAAATAGTGCCGCTAGGGTTTACGGGTCCGTTAGGACTTCCATGGGCCGCTAGGGCCTTACGGGGGAATGTCATTCTATGACACGGTAATTTTTCCTGTAAAATAACACGTTAATCTGATGCATAATCTGCAAGTGTTGACAAAATTTACACATAATGCCGGTTAGGCATGTAAATAACAATAGTGCCGCTAGGGCTTTACGGTTCCGTTAGGACTTTCAAAGACTGAAATAAGACAGTGAAAGGCTTGCAATACTTCAAGTTACGGAGATTACCTTTGAGTGCCGGGTTTTGACAGTGAAATAAGGCCGTTAAGGCTTGCAATATTTCACGTCATGGAGATTACCGGAGATTATCGGAGATTGCCGAGTTTTGACAGTGAAATAAGGCCGTTAAGGTTTGCAATATTTCACGTCATGGAGATTACCGGAGATTATCGGAGATTGCCGAGCTTTGACAGTGAAATAAGGCCGTTAAGACTTGCAATATTTCACGTCATGGAGATTACCGGAGATTATCGGAGATTGCAGAGTTTTGACAGTGAAATAAGGCCGTTAAGGCTTGCAATATTTCACGTCATGGAGATTACCGGAGATTATCGGAGATTGCAGAGTTTTGACAGTGAAATAAGGTCGTTAAGGCTTGCAATATTTCATGTTATGGAGATTACCGGAGATTATCGGACATTGCCGTTTAAGGCATACAAGTAGGGCCGCTAAAGGCTGCATTCACTCAACAAACTGATTGATAAAGATAACCCGGTAGGGTTTTATGCATGGTGGGCCTGAAAGGCTTTATATATAACATCAAAACATAATAAATTTGGACATTCACAGATAACTTGGCACCTATTTGGGGAAGAGATGTAGATGTTGTGCGTTCCACGGTCGTGGAAGCGTGACTCCATCTGTACCCCTGATGTAAAACGTGGTCGGGCCAATGACTTCAACAATTTCATATGGACCGTCCCATGGAGCTTTCAACCCCGTTGGCTAAGGGATAACCTCCTTCATTACCCAGTCCCCGAGCTTGAGTGGGCGCTTGATAACCCGGGAATTGTAATGTTTGGCCACTTTTTGCTTCTTGTTGATATTTCGGAGATGTGCACGCTCCCGGCGTTCCTCCAGGAGGTCCAAGTTAAGGCGAATGCCCTCATTATTGGTTTCACTGTCGAACAGTTGTACCCGGTCACTCGGGACTTCCATCTCTACCGGGATTACTGCCTCAGAGCCAAAAGTCATAAAAAATGGGCTCTCCCCATTGGCTTCTGTCGGAGTTGTTCTAAGTGCCCACAAAACCTCTGGAAGTTTCTCAGCCCATAAACCCTTTGCGTCCTCCAACTTCTTCTTCAGAACTTGCTTGATTAGCTTGTTAACGGCTTCAGTTTGTCCATTAGTCTGCGGGTGTGCAGGGGAGGCATATAGCACCTTTGTCCCATTGGAATGTAAGAACTCCCGGAACTCGTCATTGTCAAACTGTGTCCCGTTATCTGTGATAAACGTCTCTGGGATTCCAAACCGGCAAAAGACATTGTTCCAGAGGAATTTCTTAACATTTGCGGTTGTGATCCGAGCCAGGGGTTGAGCTTCTATCCACTTGGTATTATAATCCACTGAGACAATGGCGTGTTTGTGCTGTCCCGGGGCTGTGGGTAGAGGTCCAATGAAATCAATCCCTCACATGCAAAATGGATATGGAGAAATGATTACCGATAGCGGGACTGATGGGGCCCGAGGAAAAGCTGCAAACCGGTGACATTGAAGACAGGAATTTACCACGACTCTGGCATCCTGTTCCAGGGAAGGCCAGTAATATCCCATTCTGAGGGTTTTGAAAGCCAGGTTACGGGCTCCAAAGTGATTTCCACATACCCCGCTATGAAGTGACTGCAAAACCCGGTTTCCCTCCTCGGGTGTAATACACTTTAAATCAGGGAAAGTATGTCCTCGTCGATATAGTTTCCCATCACGGATACTGTACTGTGCCGCTCGAACCCGTAGTCGTTTGGCTGCTACCGGGTCCTCAGGTAGGGTTCCGTGTTGGATGAAGTTAATAAATTCATTCATCTAAGATGGTGGCGGCTTTGCTTCCACTCCGAAAATCTCAGAAAAGGAGAGTGAGATACTTGGTTTCTCCAATGTCTTGACTAGTAGGCCTTTAAACTCGGCATCGGGATCTTCCCCTGTTACAATCCTAGCCAGAGTATCTTCTCTTACATTCTGCTGCCTTGGTATCTGAGTAATCTCAAAGGTGTCGAATTTCTCAAGCAAGAAAGCCGCTAACTTTTGATAGGAGGAAAGATGTGCTTCCTTTGTCTGAAATCCGCCGTTGACCTGCTGCACCACCAGTTGAGAATCACTCAATATGTGGAGATGCCAGGCGCCCATGTCTTTAGCGAGTTGAAGCCCTTTGATTAAGGCTTCGTACTCAGCCGTGTTGTTTGATGCTTTGAAGTTAAAACGTAAAGCATAGTCAAACATGTTACCCTCCGGGTCCACCAATGCAACTCCTGCTCCACACTGCCTCTGATTAACTGATCCATCTACGAATATCTGCCATCTCTCCGGGTCACCTTCTGTAGCGAGACTTGCAGCAACTGAGGATTCTGCTGGGATTAACTCGGCAATAAAGTCTGCTGCTGCCTGCCCTTTGATTGCTGTTCGCGGTTTAAAGTGCAAGTCATGCTCCCCCAACTCAATTGCCCACTTGACCAATCTTCCTGAAGTCTCCGGCTTTTGCAGAACCTGCCGTAGTGGTTGGTTGGTGAGCACATGGATTGAATGTGCCTGAAAGTAGGGTCTTAGCTTTCTTGCCGCTACAACCAAGGCCAGGGCAAGTTTCTCAATATCAGGATACCGAGTTTCGGGATCAGTGAATCCTTTTCCCGTGTAATAGACCGGCAGTTCGTCAGACTCTGGCTTTCTCACCAAGGCACAACTCACAGCTGTCTGAGACGCCGCTAGGTATAGATAGAGGACTTCCCCCTGGTTAGGTCTGGATAAGGAAGGAACCGATGCCAAGTATTCCTTCAACTTGTCAAAAGCTTGCTTGTGCTCCTCTTGCCATGTGATCTGCTCCCGGTGTTGACTCTTGAGAATTTTGAAGAAGGGGGCACACCTATCTGTCAACCTGGATATAAACCGGGATAAGGCCACCAGCCTACATGTGAGCTTCTAGACTTCATTTCTGGTCTTTGGCGGTTCCATAGCCAAAACCGCTTGAACCTTATCTGGGTTTGCCTCAATCCCCCGAGCGCTAACCATAAACCCGAGAAACTTGCCTCCTGAAACGCCAAAAACACACTTCTCCAGGTTTAATCTCATGCCCTTACTTAAGGCAATGTCAATAACGGTCTCCAGGTCATCCGGGTGTTTACTTGTTTCCCGGCTCTTCACCAACATATCATCTATATAAACCTCCATAGTATCCCCGAGTTGGCTCGCAAACATGCCCACTACCAGGCGTTGGAATGTGGCTCCTGCATTCCGGAGTCCAAAAGGCATCACCTTGTAGTAATACATCCCCTTGTCAGTTGTAAAAGATGTATGTTGTTGATCGGCGGGGTTCATCGGAACTTGGTTAAACCCCGAGTATGCATCTATAAAGCTCAGCTGCGGGTGGCCCGCGGTTGAATCCACCAGTTGATCAATCTTGGGAAGGGGAAAACTATCCTTTGGGCAAGCCTTATTCAGATCTGTGTAGTCGACGCACATCCTCCACTTTCCGTTTGCCTTCTTGACCATCACAACATTGGCCAGCCAATCCGGGTATGTGGCATCTGCAATGAACCCGATGTCCTTAAGACGTTTGACTTCTGCTTGAATGGCCTTATATTTCTCTGCACAAAATGCACGACGCTTCTGTCTTACCGGTTTAATACCCGGGATAATATTGAGGGAATGTGTCATAACCTCTGGAGAGATCCCGGGCATGTCTGCATATGACCATGAAACACCCTCTGTTTCCGGGTTAGCAGCTCGATTATCCGGGTTCTGACCTCTGGGTCAAGGCCTGTGCCAATGCAAATCTTCCTCTCCGGGTATTCCTCTGAAATCTGAATCCATTTTGTTGCTTCAATTGGGGCTGGCCGGGAAAACTTGGCGGGATACTTCTGGCTCTTCTTTTGTGCCGTCTTACTGATGGGCAAGGAATCCGGGTTATCCCTGGGGTCATCGGGTTTGTCAAATGGGGATAGGGAAAAGCCGGCTGAGAACATTTCCTGCTGGGACTGAGCTGTTGCTATCGCGTTGCATCTGACAGCGGCTTCTTGGTCTCCGCGAATTGTAACCCAGCCCCCGGGTGTAGGCACCTTCATAAGCAGCATATGACCTGCTATAAAACTCTGTAGGCCCCAAAGGGCATCTCTCCCAAGTATGGCATTGTAGGATGATGGGCAGTCCACAATTATGAAGGGAACTACAATTCTTGTGGACTGGTGCCCGGTTCCAACTGTAACCGTTAGCTGATCTGACCCCAACGGTTGAGTTGTTTTACCTGAAAAACTGATCAATGGCTCGTGGTTTCTATAGAGCTTATCTCTTCCTCTTTTAAACCCCTTATAGCAACTGCTGAACATGACACTGACAGCGGCTCCCGTGTCTATTAGAACTCTCCGAGTTCGCCAATGTTCAATCTGAAGAGTAATTATGAAAGGATCATTATGATGCATTTTAGCGTGTCTTCAGACTGAGAAAATGACACGGTATCCCAGGGAACCAGTTCCTTGCGGCATTCCTGACGAAGCTGCATTATCTCTAACTCCGGGCCTCTTGGGCAAAGTCTTTTGGCCCGGTGGCCTGACACTCCTTGGGTGCCACCCCCGTGAATTGCATTATCTCCCCATATACTTCAATCAGGTTGACACCTGTAGCGGGTGACTTATACTGCTGTAACTTGCCATTCTGAATCATATATTCAATGTTGTTTCGAAGAGAAAAACACCGGTCGGTAGTGTGGCCGGACTCGTTGTGATAGGCACTATGTTGCCCGTTGTCAGGCCCTCCCTTTTTGGGAAACTTTCTTTTTGGAGCCGGGGGAATGTCATTCCTATGGCGGTTCCAAATTTCTTCATAGGAGGCAGTCAAATTGGTTAACACTTCATATCGAGGAATGTAAGGGTTTTTTGCCTCCTGGGTTGGAGGTCTTGGGTATGGAGCTTCTCTTGGCTTCTCTCTTGGTCTGTTTGTACTTTTGCCGTAGTACCCCTGGCCGCTCTTATTCTGTCCTTCCTTTCTCTATCCATCAGCTCGCTGGCCTGTGAACCCGGTATTCGTCCGACGTTCCCCGAAGGTGTCATACTCGGCTTGAGCTTGCCGAGTTACTTCATTAATCAAATCGTCGTAACACCTGAACCGCTGCTTCCTGAGCTCAACCACAAAGCGGGTTGGCTTGAGCGCCTGTAAGAACGCCTCTGATGCCACTGACTCATCCAAGTGCCCACATTTGGAAGTCGTAGATAGCCAACGGGTTACAAAGACTTTCAAACTCTCATCATCCCTTTGCTGCACTTTGAATAATGAAGTGGTGCTTCGGTTGGCACTAGACAGCAAGATAAACGGGGAAAGGAACTTCTGTGTCAGCTGATCATAGCTCTCTACTGACAAAGCTGGTAACTTGAGGAACCAACTCAGTGCCTCCTCACTGAGTATCTCCTGGAAGGCATGGCATGCTTGGGCATCCGTGAACCGGGTTGAATCCAACTGAGACTGGAACAACTCTAGGTGTGCATATGGGCAGCCCGTTCCGGCATATTTCTTGATTTTAAATGGCTTAGCTTCCGGGGGCTTTTTATCTGCCTGAACCCGGGTGGAGAATGGGCTTGCACGGGTAATCAAGGGTTGATACTGCAGCTGCCCTGCCCCCGAGTTAAGACGCTGCTCAAGTTGAGTCACAGTTTGCGTCAACTGTAAGAGAAGCCGGGTCTGGGCATCGGATGGGGGAAGTGGTTGATTTAATACCGGTTCTGGAGGTGGAGGGGGTCCTGAAAGATTGTGATTAAACAGAGGATTGGAGAGATGGATAACTTGGGGATTTGGAGTAGGGTGGGCAATGGGTGGCAGAATAGCGGGTGGAAGGTTTGCGGGTGGGATGTATGCACTGTCAAAAGTTCGCGGGTTTCCATAACCCGGAGGATTCCCTGCTGGGGTTATTATATGAGCAAGTCTGGCTGACGTCTCATTGGCGTTCGCCCTCTGAGCTAGGGTTGCCTGAAGAAGACCATGCTCGGCCTGGACAGTTGCCAACTGCTCTCTTAATGTCATCAACTAGGCATGTTCTCGAGAAGAATGTTCCTTCTGAGCAAGAAAATCCTTTTTCAAGAGTTCAAATGCTGCTGCGAAATCTGTTTGGCCAAACTGGGTCTCGGAGGCCCCCGGGTTATTATCCCTTGAGAAACTGAGCCTCCTAGTTGGATCTTGTTCTCCTGTTATTTCCACCATTGTTCTTTTAAAACGAGAAGGTCTTGAGTTCGGCTCTCAACGAGAGCACCAATTGTTTCCGGGTAAACTCGTGGTCCCTTTTGTGGGTGGCACGGCTCCAGAAATAGTGTACTTCTTTGTATTCCGAGTTTTCCTGTGTGAAGAACAAACACGTCAAAGAGGCATCCCCGGGTTTACCGAGGGAAGCCACTCCGATGCTTAAGTCAGACATTGTCAATTAAGCAGAAAACTCAAGAATAGTCAAGAAGTTGCGCGCGTCCCCTTACCGGGAGGCCCACGCTGGTATTTATGGTAGCATTAAAGGCAGCATGCCTTGTCCTTTTCCAATGTGGGAACAGTTTCCCTTGCTGTTCCTTATCTTTACGGCGAACTGGGCCCTGACAAAGGACCCAGAGTGGCTTCTCACACTTGACTGGGCTTTCACCCTGTAAACAATACTTCAAGCACAATAAATAACGCACATTTAATAATTGACCAGACATTTGAAGGTTCTTTCTTGAATTGTAACCCGGTAAAGGTGAAATATTAGGTTCCACCTATAAACATACATAAAATTTCCCAATAGCTTTTTATTGTCTAACTCAAGTGACTCTAAACCATGAAATGCGTATGCTATTAGGTTGCAACACACACTATGGATTGAAGCAATCTAGACGAATGTGGTATACTTGTGTAAGTGACTACTTGATTAGGAAATGATATAAGAACGACAATCTATGCCCTTGCGTGTTCATAATGAGAACAAGTTCCAGATTTGCAGTTGTAGCCGTGTATGTTGACGATATGAACATAATCGGTACTCTAGATGAGATAAGAGAGACCACGTCTCACTTGAAATCTAAATTTTAGATGAGAGACTTGTGGAAGACTCGGTTCTACCAAGGACTTGAGCTATAACATCTAGATGTGGAGTCTTAATACATCAATCTGCATATGTCCAAAAGATGCTCAAGCGATTTGATATAGACAAAATGCACCCAGTTAGCACCCCCATGGTCGATTGAATTTTGGATCTAAACAAGGATCCATTCCATCCTAAGGATGGTGATGAGGAAGTACTTAGAGCAGAAGTTCCCTACCTCAGTGCAATATGTGTGTTATTTTACTTGGCTAAGTGCATTTAACCAGACATTGATTTCTCAGTGAATTTGTTAGCTAAATATAACTTTGCGCCAACACAACGTCATTGGACTGGTACAAAAACTATCTTTCGATACCTCAAAAGAACCATTAACATGTGTTTATTTTTCCCTTACAATGATCCAAGAAGGACCGTAACTGAGTGCTTTGTCCCTGATGATCTTGACACCAACCGGTCACTAGGCTGTGCCACAACCAAGCACTTCTCCTCCTATCCTCATGACACCACCGATGCCTCCTATGAAGAAACGTCAAACAATGTGTTAGTCTGTTTCACAGATGCGGGATACCTATCGGATCTGTATAATTGACGCTCTTAAACTGGTTATATGTTTACCATTTGAAATAGGACGATATCTTGGAGGTCTATTAAGCAGACTCTAGTGGTGACATCTTCAAATCATGCAGAGTTCATTGCTCTATATGAGACTGTGTGTGAATGTATGGCTAAGGTCATTCATTAAGCACACTAGAGGAACAAGTGGATTGAATTTTACTATAGAGGAAGCTACGTGTATTTATGAAGACAATTCAACGTGCATTCAGCAGATGAAGCTAGGTTATATCAAGGGTGACAACACGAATCATATATCACTAAAGTTCTTTCACAATTAGCAACAACAAGCATTCCTCAACATTCAAGTGAACCAAGTGAGTTCAGAAGCAAATGCGGCAGACTTGTTCACGAAGTCTTTGCCTAAGTCTACTTGCGAAAACTGTCAAGTCTCTCCGACTGAGTTATTCGTCACGAGGAGCCTCACATGAAGGGATTCTCATTGAAGTAGTATGGTGCATTGTACTCTTTTATCCTTCGACCAAGGTTTAGTTTTTTCATAGGGTTTTTGTTATCTGACAATGTTTTAATGAGGCAACACCGTATGTATCATTTAGTATGACGACGCACAGTTGAAGCGAGTGTTGTAGAATAAATGACATGTGTGTGCCTTGGTGTATGTTAGTTAGATTGGGAGTTATGCTCCCTAGTTGTGAAATGATATCTATACATGTTTCCTTATAAGACTGTAAGTCTCTATATAAATTGGGCTCCTATCAATGAATAAGATGGAGTTCTCTATTTGATTTGATTTCATTCTTTATCTGAATAGTTTACCCTAAAACAAGTTTTAAATAAGCAGCCTCCATCTGCTTTTAAAATCGTAGTTATTTGAACTAAAAAAAATTAAAAAAAAAACCTTAAAGTCTCTCTCTCCGCCGCAAGAGCACCAAGCCCCCAACTTAATCTAAACTCCCTGTCCGGCGACGCCTTGAGATGACTGGGTTCTTCCTTGGTAACAGAGGTGTTGCCGGACGGGTATTCAAAGGAGGACGAGGGTTCTAGATGGAAGTTGCGTTCGAAATTGCAGACAACAACGGGAAGTTTTTGTAGCTTCATCTCTCTTGCATGGTCGGGTCGAGGTTTTGTTGGTTTGTTTTTGGTGGTTAGTTGTCCCTCCTCTTGAGTGAGTGTTTTTGGCCTCCTCTCTGAGCGAGGATTTAGGGTTTTTGGTAGGTTGGTGTTGGTCGTCCCTCCTTTTTTGGGCGAGGGTTTGAGATTCTGGTAGGGTAGTGTTGGTCGTGTTGTTAGGAGAGCCATGGTTATGGTGTCGTTTTGAAGGACTATTTTGATGTCGGTTAGTTCTTGTTGTCAATGTAATGTAGAGGTTACCTGTGCATATATGCTGGTACGTTTGACATATAGTGTTTGAAAGAGTTGTTTCTTCTTGAGTTTGAATGTAGGAAGGGATCGAGATTTCTGAATTAGGTTAGGTTACAGTTGAACCCTTATTGATATCAGTTCTTGTCCACTGCAATCGCTGTTGTTTCAGGTAGGTAGAGTAGAGAGTGAAAAATTTATGTCCACCACTATTATCCCTCATAGTTGTAATTTATATTTTGTTTATTCTATTAATAAAAAACATTGTTCTAAAAAAACTAATAAGTTAAAATACAATTTTTAAAATTTTACTAAACAAAAATTTTATTGATAATGCTCCTAACAAAAATTTGAAGTGTTTTTTTTTGGAGACTATAAGCGATTATAATCTCCAAAAAAACTCGATCGGTTCGTTTTTTTATAATCTCCAAAAAACTCGATCAGTTCGTTTTTTTTAAACCTGGTTGCGATCGGTTTGGCTTGATCGAAAATGGTCCAAAATTGAGTAGCCGAAAAGTCGTTTCTGAAAATAAAAATGACATGTCAAAATTACATATATGTATCCCAAGGAATATAGGCTGGGTTTGGTGCAGCTGGGCTTATAAGCATAAGCTGACATGTCAAATTTTCTTTTCTTATTGCTTCCATTTCTTGTGTACCATGACCATGGATTTGTTCTTGTGCATCATCATCCATCTCCACCTCATCACTTGATATGTCAACAGAATTTTCATCAATGTCAAAATGCCTATCATGATTCGCATGTCTTCGTATATAATTGTGAAGAGTCATGGTGGCAATAACAATCTTCACTTGCTTCTTAAACGAAAAACCTTCCATGTTTCTTAAAATATGCCATTTCTTTTTCCAAGCTCCAAATGTGCGTTCTATAACGCCTCTAAGAGAAGAGTGTGCTTGGTTGAATACCTCCTTTTCATTTCTTGGCTCTCGCCCACGATATTCTTGAAAATGTTGTTTTGGACCTGTATAGGGTCCCAAAAATCCATTCATTTGTGGATATCCGACATCAACGACATAATATTTTCCTATCAAATAAAAAACCAAACTTAACAAAACTTCACATTAATGTTTAAAAAATTTATAAAAATAAATAAATAATTACCTTGTGGTGGTTTAGGAAACTTCGAATTGGGATTCCGAATAACCCATTGAAACACCCTTGTATCATGAGCGGACCCTTCCCAACCGGCGCACACAAATATAAATTGCATATTAAAATCACACACCGCCATTACATTTTGTGTTGGTGTCCCTTTTCTACCAATAAATGGTATTTGGTTTTGAGGAGATATGGAAGCGGGAATATGCACTCCATCAATAGCACCAATGCAATCCTTAAAATAATGTAAATATTTGTCACTAATATAAACAATTAATATAAACTAATTGATCAATTATAAACAAAAAAAAGATTGAAGTACCTTAAAATGCGGCATGTATCTCTTATCCCTCATTATCTCCGGCGCAACACTTTTGAATTCTGGATCCAACGGATTAATCATTTTCTCACTATATGAACACAACACATCTAATGTTTTTCCAAAGTACCTACTAATGGTTTCTTTGGAATGTTGAAACCGTTCTTTTTCCGAATTCATCCCACATCCATGTCCTAGATAATGTAGTGTCAATGCCACTACTTCCATATGACTTGTTCTATTTGAACCCAACACCCCAAATTCGGTCTCTAAGTCATTACATAAATGATAAAATACTTCCTTATGCATTCTAAATTCATTGTAATACCGACTTGGATGACCTTGTAAAACTTCACTTACCCATCTATTACCTGTTTGATGCGATGTCATACAAGGATTTTTATGAACATAACGCTCATAATAATATTGAATGAGGATAGCATTAAGCTGCACGCTCCGTAAGTATATCTCATCTTGAACATTAGCAACATTACCATCATCATCATCTGACATTGTTCATATATTCAATCAAACCTACAAATATAAATTCAAGTTTGTAACAGAAGTATTAGTTGTCAAGTAAACAATGAACAAGTTCGTAAAAGTTATACTTGATAAAGCAAATTAAAAAGAAACAAAGTAGAACTCATAAGTGAATATTAAAACAGTAAAAATATTCACTGTTTTTCATAAACTCATAAATGATACATAAACTTGTCCAACATAAAAGAGAACATAATACTAGTACCAATGTTAACAATACTTAAATAACACCCATAGAAAAATAAAAATAAAATCTCAAGCACAAATCAACTTATTTTTCAGCCATCTCAATTTCCAGATATTTCAACTTCATGTCAGACCCTTCCATACAACAAAACATCTCCCTTTTCTCTTTAAATAGGAACAAACGACTTGCAAAGAACCACATCCTAGAACCCTGCTCGGCCCCAGGCAACGATCCAACCACCTTCATCACCTCTTTAATACTAGTGTCTTCACTTGCTCCTACACTCTTACTAATCATAGAACTTGCTGAACTTTTGCTCTCAATAGCCTCACACATTCGGTCAATCTTTTGTGCTAAAAGAGCAGCACCCCCGCCTTTCCAGATTTTGTAACAACTCCTTTGCCTTTTCCTGTTGCATTTCCTTTTCTTTTCTTAGTTGGTTGTGATGTATCATCAAAATCAGAACTCTCCACAAGATCTTGCTAATTGTCCCCTTGATTTGGACTTTCAGGCAAAGGTAATGTTGCTCCTGGAATATAAGCATGCATACCCGTGGCTGAAGTCCCCTTGAACATTCTGTCCAATTTTTCTTTAAAATCTGGGTGAATTCCTGTTTTTCTTAACTTTGCATATTCCTTATTAACCTGCACAATTGAGTTCAAAAAAAAAATCAACACATGTTTAAGTGAATACAAGATGAAATAAACGGGCTTCGAAAATTGACAAATATTTTTACATACCATGATTTTTCCATTCCACCAATCGTTGGATGCGTCAATGGTTTGGAGCTTAGAATCTCATCCAAGACCAGTCTCTTTCCCCTTCAAATCTTTCCATATCTTCCATTGCTCTTTAAGTGCATCCCACTTATTTTTCAGTTGTTTTTTGGTATAGTTTTTCCCTGTTTCTTTGTTAAAATTACTTAGCACATTTTCCCACCCACCTTTGTTAAGATGGGTATTTGGACGATTATTTTTTTCCACCTCCTTGATACACAAGTCACAAAATGAATCTACTAATGCGTCATTCTAAACGGCTGAGCTCATCTATTCATTTTTCAAAAAACAATCCACAACATTGCAAATAACCAAATCAGAACATGTCATTTCAGAATTTTCATCTACTAAATTCAAGAACCCACAATTGATCTATATAAATAGATACACAAGTAATATATATAGGTCATGCTTTGATGGGTAAGACTAACAGTACATGTTCTAATTTTGAAGTACAATCTCATCTATAGGTCATGCTTCTCACCATCTCATCTATTTAACAGTACATATAACAGTACATGTTCTAATTTAACATGTACATTCATATACATTCAGATTGTACATATAACAGTACATTCATATTGTACATATAACAGTACATTCATTGTACATATAAATGAACATGTACATTCATTGTTATAACAGTACATTCATTGTACATATTCAGATCATGACAAAGAAAAAAAATCTCTACCAAAAGAACAGGGGAAACCTGGTGGACAATGTATTCCATTACACTTCCTTAAACATGTATTATCCTCAAAGAATACGATATACCTTGACTAATTCTATGGATTCCAAATTTCCATCTAATAAACTTGAGGTTTCTAAATAATGTATGATAAAATCAAAGTTTAAATGAAAAGGAATCTGCCCACATATACGAGGTTATTGAGACCAGAACAAAGCATGTTAAGAAATAGCTTGAATTTTGATTTCTTGTATTTGTATAGTTACCTTTTGCACTTGCACATTTTATCTTAATCTGAAGTATGAGTATATCTTTGACCCCAGTGACTAACTACTACATGTGTTTCAACCATTGTTTTATTAATACAATTTTTGAGATCAGTTGTATATTTTACCACTTCCTCAAGTTGTGTATAAAAGCTAGAAAATGGCATAGCAGATTGTTCTAACTTCTAACTGAGTGAATATACTTAAGCTAGGGATGGCAAAAATCTCTTCTAGTTGGGTCTCTATTGGTTCTCCAACCTTAAAGTGGCGGGATTTGAAGAGAATTCGGCTATAACAGGGATATGGAATATGGAGTATACCCAATGGCACTTAAACTTTTAGTATTAAAATGTAACTTGTTGAACCTCGAATTACTGAGGTTTGAATTTGGAGATGTTGAATGAGATCAATTGCATTGAATCAAATTTTCTTTTTTAGTGTTTTGGAAGTTCTGATGTTAGTGAATTGAATGTATTTGGGGATCAGATGATTCTGTAATCCCATCCCCAACCCACCTGTTATCATCCCTGTTTTTTACCATTCTTGAATGAAGACAGGCTTGGTTTACTGACTTACGAAGCAAATCGGAAGCTTGTTGTATTCTCTTCTGCCCCAGAAGGCAAGCATTTATGCTTCATTGGCCATAGGCATCGGATGTGGCCAGATCGGTTTGAGTCTTTTCTCGAAGCAAGATTGATTGAACTAACCAGAAAGAGGATGTCTCCACTCTTGATAGCCTACACCACTTAAACCCAGTAACCCAATTGTGGTTTATTATCAAGTGGCCTTCATCTTTTTTGTTCTCCTAAACCTTGCCCAATAAACCCCACTCCCTGAACACCTCCCCTTATCAAACTCACCCTCATAAACATCCCCATTGCTATAAACATGCAGCCAGGAACCAGACTTTGGCCTATTCTTCGATTTCGGTTTGGACCCAATTGACCAAAGAACAGGTGGAGGAGGCTTGTTCAGAAAACCAAGAACAGGTGGAGGAGGCTTGTTCAGAAACCCAATTGATCAAACATATAACCCAGAAAATCAAACCCAGAAAATCATGGAAACAACATATCTCCAGACGAACATGGATTCATCAAACCCAGAAAATCAGCACAACATATCTTACAGAAGAACAAGAGGGAGGGAGGAACGAGATTGCTTACCTTGGAAACCCTAGATGGAGGCAGAGAGACGAACGCAGAACGCATAGAGACGAACGCGGAGAGAAGTCGACCAGATATTTATATCTGGTTCGAGTATGTAATTTGAGATGATTGTTAAAGGTACCCAATGTAATTAAAATAGTTTCATTAACTCTTCCGAAAAAAAACACGGAAGCTTATAAGGAGAAGTAACAAATTGCAGCTTCTCCTTTTTCTCTCTACTTTTTTAAAAAATAGCTTATTTTTAAACTTAACAAAGATCAAAATTTAAAGTAAAGGCTTATACCAAACCCACCCATAATAAGTACGCAGACGGCATTATAACGCTAGAATTGTCCTTGTGTCATTTCATTGTCGCAACCCCAGTCCGCAGCTCTCATCCCTCATTCCTCGGTTCCCGTCCACTCCCAATTTCATGTAAGCTTTCTTCTCCGCCCGATTCTCCAATTTGATTATTGAATCCCAAAGCTCACCGATCGGTTTGGGTAATTTCTCAAATCTAGGGTTTGTGGATGTTTGTTTTCGTGTTCGTCCCAATTGGTTTTATGTTGGGTGTTTCATTCTCGTGAGCCGTAGTTGTATTCCACACTGCCTTGGTTCAATTGCATCAATTAGATAGAGTTTCATTTATTTTTGGTTTTGTGCAAGTAATTTCATTGATTCCATCAGTTGGGTTGATTCAATCTTTGGTTTGGTGATTGTGGATGGAGAGGTTATGGTTCTGGCTCGAGCTTAGTTGGGTCTGACTATTTTGAGCGTTTTAGGTTGAGTAATTTAGGGGAAACACTTAATATGAAGATCTGAGTTTCTATTGGTTAATGCTCAAAAGGGCGTCATTCATCATTTCAACCCTGATTCTATCATGTTCGGATTTTCATCATTGTTGGAGAAAATTGGCCTAAGATAGTTTAATCGAAAGTCTTATAATAACTCATGCACATGATTTGTTCTGTTGTACATAAGGTTCTAAAAGTCGCTAGTCGCTAGTCGCTAGTCGGTCGGCCGGGCGGGGACTAGCGAGTAGAGAAGTCGGTTTTTAATTTTAGGATTTATTTTTATTTTTAAAACATATAATTAAATATAATTTTTTAAAAAGGTATTATAATGTCCAAAATAATAAAAATAGTCAATAAAATGCCGAGTTTGACCGATTTTTTACCGAGTTGGGCCGATTTTTTACCGAGTTGGGCCAATTTTTTCCGAGTTGGGCCGACTACTCGGCCGATTTTCTTCTGGCCGACTTTGTACTCCGATTTTCTTAAAATCGCCTCGGAAGGACGCCGACTAGCGAGTACTCGGCCGACTAGGCCGAGTTTTAGAACACTGGTTGTACACTATCGGTTTCTTGAGACTGTTTCTTGCAATTGACTGATTTCATAGACATTAATGTGATTAATGTCAGACTATCAGCGTACGTTGACTATCAGACTTTTGTATTCTTCGTTGTTTGTTTTTTCGTAAGCATACTCTCCCCAATGAAAATGGTACTAGGAGATTTTATTTCATCTCTTTTTGAGTGATCATCTTCTTAACATTGATTACAAAGGGTGATGTTCTGTTTTTGCTTTGCTGAAACTCCTAGCAAATGCAAGTATTTGATAGGAAGAGAAACATGAAATCTTTAATTCTGATTAATTTATCGTGGTTGGATTTGGACGATACAAGAACTTTGTTGACAAGTGTTTTCTGTCATTGAGTGACCTCAACACATTTAGAAGTTTTGGACTTGTTAAAACTAAGTGCAACTTTTGCTACCGGAGCTTGACTTAGATAACATCTTTCTGTGTTATTTGCTTATCAGTGGTTAATATATATAGGGGGACTCATATTCAAACTCTTCATTTAACAATCCCCACTTCAATTTTGTTTTTCAATAATTTCATTTTTGTCTTCGGAAACTTGTGTTTTGTCTTTTCCAAAGAATTTTAACCAAAAGCGTGGATTGAAAATAATCAAGTGTGAATTTCATTCCTCTATTTATTTCGTGTTACAGTCATTTGGACTTTGTTGATTAGCAACTGGAGCATGTGACATCTATTATTGTTCTTCTAAGAATATGTTTTCTAAGAAATTGTTTCATAATTTTCTTTTATGTATTTTTAACTCGGACTACAGGATGTCAGAAGCCCCATTCAGACCACGCGAGCAATTAGCAGAGAAGCAGAAATATTTCCAAAGCATCCACAAATACACATATCTGAAGGGACCTTTTGATAAGATCACCTCTGTTGCCATTCCAGCTGCTTTGGCTGCCACTTCGTTGTTCCTTATTGTAAGTTCTTGGAGTGTCTAATCTATGAAGAAAGTTTAGTATTCTTAGTTTCTTGCGATCCAATCGTAACATTTTGTCGTTCTGTGCAGGGACGAGGTATCTATAACATGTCACATGGGATCGGGAAGAAGGAATGAGGCAGCACTGAAAATGTCCATATGGCTGGAAATTGAAGTTTCAAAATTTAAGTGCTTCCAGACTCCAGTGGTGTTTGTTTTCTTTGTTTACTTTAATAATTGCTTAGTAGCATATTCTTTATTTCCAATGAAAGGTGGATTTGTTTTTTGATCTTATTTTCTGAAGTTTGTTACTAAGGTTCTGTTTTGTTACAAATACTACATTTTGATGCCCCACATGGTTAAGCATCAATTATGATTGTCAACATACTTCCTGTAATTTGGTTGATGTGAGTTGTGGTGACCACATATTTGCCCTGGTACCTCACCTGATTATGGAATGAATGTTTGGTTACTTTTTCCTTTTTTTGGACAATGAGGATTTTCATTAAACAGTAAAAATTATAATAAAATAGATCAAGATTAAATGAGAATTTACTTTTTGATGAAGTATGAGAATAATGCGAATAGAGAATTGTGAAAAATATGTACTTTATTTATAGATAGGTGTTTTTATTTATAGAGGATTACATAAGACATATCCTTAAATAACTAGTAAACATATCTCTGTACGGAATATAGATTTCTTATCCTAATCGCATAAGACCAAGACACACATAACAGAATATTCTAGAACATTTCTTGTGTCGTGCGTCGTTATGTTGGTGATGCTTTAGATGTTGTCTCGTTAAAAACCTCGTCAAGTAACAAAAACCCGGTGGGAAAACTAAACCTTAATCGTAGGGAAAAAGAGTACAACACATCAATCATGTGAACTCCCCCCGATGTGTACATTGCTCAGAAGGGTTGATAGCCGACGCATGCCTATGTTTATCAAATGTAGATTTAGGCAAAGGCTTAGTAAATAAATCTGACACGTTTCTTTGAGAACTCATTTGGTTCACTTGAATGTTAGGAAACGTTTATGTTTCGTATTGTTACCTTTAATTAAGCCATGCTTCATCTGCTCAATGCAGGCTGCATTGTCTTCATACATGCATGTAGGCTTATCAGTTGTAGATCTTAATCCACTAGTTCCTCTAATGTGTCTAATAATTGATCTCAACCATACACATTCACGAATAGCTTCATGTAGAGCAATGAACTCTACATGATTTGAGGATGTTGCCACAAGAGTCTGTTTAGTAGATCTCCAAGATATTGCCGTATTCCCAATGGTGAATACATAACCAGTTTGAGAATGTCCCTTGTGTGGATCTAATAAGTATCCTGCGTCGGCGAAACCTACTAACATATTGTTAGGAGTTTCGGCATAACCAAGGACAGTAGTGGCGTGCACGGCGTCGGTCCCATGTGCGACGTCGGAGGCGGCGGCGTCCACAGCGACGGTCCGGTCCCAACTCCGCCTGAGTCCGTGTTCCTCATTTACCGCAAGACCAACTTCGGTCTTCTTTTCATTTGTGTAGGGAAAGAACAGTCCTAGGTCAATGGTGTGTTTAAGATATGGAAATACATTTTTTACACTGGCCCAATGACATTGGGTTGGCGGTAAGCTAAATCTAGATGATCGGTCTATCAATTTGTAAGTGTTATCATAACACATGGAGATTTCTATATTCTCTGATATCGACATTGATCCTAAGGCGTTCCCCATGAATTCTAACATCGATTCTAGGACATAACTGTAATAAGAGATAATCTCATGGATGAGATTCTCCACATCAATGATCAAAGGATCATGTTGTGCCTTAGCAGTCCGTTTCTTTCTGGAACGCGTATCCATCGAACCATGTGGTCTTCTCCTTTTCCTTTGAGGAGGAGCCACGGCCTTCATCTCCCCACCGAGCCGTCGGCAGCCATACCGAGCCCGGGGACGGTTGTGCCCTCATTTCGAGAGACTTCGAGCCTTACAGAAACATTTGCAGCAAGTATTTCAGATCTTATCACTCTAACAACCTCAACAAAGGAGTCAGACATTGAATCGGCTACCTTTTGGGGATTGAGCATTCGTTCCACTTCATTATCAACTTGAGAAGTGTGGGGATCATGATGAGACTGTGAGGAGACAAACCACGACACTTCACGTCGTTCCTCATGAACACTTGTGTTCTTATCTTCCCCTCACAGCGGGAAGAGTGTCTCATCAAAGTGACAATCGGCGAATTGCGTCGTGAATAGAACTCCTGTAGAAGGCTCTAGGTATCGAATGATTGTTGGTGACTCATATCCAACATAGATACGCAATCGTCTCTGAGGACCTATTTTTGAACGCAGTGATGGCGTTATTGGCACATAGACAGCACAACCAAGATGCGTAGATGCGAAATATCAGGTTCATACCCAGTTACCAACTAGCACGCACTAAAGGTTTGGTGTGTGGTGGATCTGAAACAAACAAGTAAAGTTGCATGTAGTATTGCATAGCCACATGATGAAATTGGAAGGTTGGTGCGCATAACTAAAGCTCGAGTGATCATCTGAAGTCGCTTAATGGTAGCTTCTGCAAGACCATTTTGAGTGTGCCCATGGTGTACGAGATGTTCAACTTCAATCCCTATTGACATGCAAAATTCATCAAAAGTTTTTGATGTGAACTCTCCAGCATTGTCCAATCAAATAGACTTGATTGGATGATGAGGGTGGTGAGCCCTGAGTTTTATGATTTGAGCTAGGAGTTTTGGAAATGCAGTGTTGCGTGTAGATAACAACGCAACATGAATCCAATGTATGGAGGCATCTGTTAGAACCATAAAATACATAAATGGTCCACAACTTGGATGAATCGGTCCACATATGTCACCTTGAATCCTATGTAAGAACGGTATATTGGCTGTGTTATCTTTAGCATATAATGGCCTTGCTGTGATCTTTCTTAAGGAACAAGCTTTGCAAAATGAGCGATATGCATTAGAAGGAGCCAATGAAGCACTATGGGAGAGATGGCGCGCCTCAGTTGTATGGGAAAGCGGTCGAGCGGCATCCTAGATGTCGGAGCCGAGCCTGGCAGGCACTAATGCCGACAATGGGCTGCCACCATCAATGGTGGTGTCACCACCTTGGGACGTGGTAACATGATGTCCCAAACGTCATCGTTTCGATCTAAAAAAGGGATGTCCATGAGAATTGTGCAAAATCCAAATCATCATATCTCATCTAAGATAACCAAGACGATCATGCCAAAGCTTGTATGAGTCAAAGTCCAAAGTTCTTGTTTGGGGACTACATGAGATTCAATAATTTGAATAGTAGTGAGGTAAAACCTACTAGACTGACTCATAAGTTTCTCCAATATGTGTTTTCGTCCGCATTCATAAGAAGTAATACACAGAAATTCTTGTTCATTCTCGTAATGAGTTTCCAGGTGAAAACCATTAGCGCGTATGTCTTTGAAGCTCAATATGATTCGATTTCCTTTAGGTGCATAAAGCGCATCTGCAACAAGGATCAAAGTTCCATGAGGCAATAAGAATCGAGCAAATCCACGTTCTCGAATTACAGGTGAAGATCTAATCATTGTTGTCACGGAGGTTGTACAGAGTACTAACTCAATAAAGAGTTGTCGGTTCCTTATGATTGTGTGTGTAGTTACACCATCTGAGAGGCACTCGATCTCTCAAGTAGTCATACCTACAAAAGATAGTAGATATATGAGTAAATCGTTCGTTTTGGAGCTATTTAAAAAGGATTGGAAAGTACTTATAAGATCATCAATCCCTAGAGTGCAAAAATGTTTCTGTACAGGATGATTTGTGAGCATTCAAACAGCCATAACTTCTTTGTTAGGATAAATATGAACAAACAGCCAACTGTTCTGGAAAATAGACTCGTAGAGCTTCACATTGATATAAAATAGGCATTTTAGTTCGTCTGGCTCGTTCGAAGTTAATGTCCAGAGAGGGACAGATTTGCTGTTTTTGCAAAATTGGCATGTGTAAGTTTTTGGAGCTTGCAAGAGGCGTGTAGGCCGATATCTAGGCCATAAGTGACGTGTTTTCTTATCAAAGATGTGTCATAAGAAGTCTTCAATGTCAAGTAAAAGACGACATTTGGTTTAATAAGGTAGGGAGATCCAAAATCGAAAGCTTTTGGTAACTCAAAGTGTAATATGACCAGTCATGTTCGTGGAGGGTTGGTAGTGCGAGGCACACTTAAAACCACTAGCTCATTAATTTCAGACAATTCTAAGACATCACACTATACTTGGATGAGCCTAGTTGATACAATCGATGATGAAAAATCTGCTAGAGTAGAAGACTTAGCCGAAAAACATATGAAGCACACATGAGTGTGCATAGGGCCGTGCATCACCATCCCTTCAGGAAGGACCGAGACGGCCCAACAACCTACAAGGTTAGCATAGATATATACACAACAATCTATACAACAATGCAGATGATTTTATGTTAGAATTTGTATTCTTTAATCCGAAAACAAATAAACTTAGCATAGATATATACACAACATCAATAGAAGTCAATTTCCACAGAAAAAAATATATATAAAAAATCATAAAGAAGACAATTCGTATTGATACAGCTTTTGATTATCTCATTAATAGCATTGATACCCGCGCCGGTCAGACGTTGTTGATTTGATTTTTTCTTTTTAAAATAAATTACATTTGATATATTTTCACTTTAGTATGATAATACTTAATTAATAGTATTAAGAATGTACTGTTGGCACGCTGTCGTACGTGCCGAAGTACGTTTTTGTAGGTTCGATTAATTATTATGAAGTTTCGGTGGTTCGATCAATATTGTGCAACAACTCTATGAAACTAAAATAACACAATTGATTGAGATGGAGTTAACACTGAATTTAAATTAAGGATTAATTTCAGTTTACCCACCTGAGATTTGAGCCTAACATCATTTCACCATCCATACACTTAATTTTAAAAGTTTACCCCCTAGAGTTTTTCATTTTCATCAATCATGCTCAATTGCTGAAATTTTATGTAATTTAGACATTCATTATAACTTTATAACTCATTTTAATGACAAATATAGTCATCTAACAACAAAAATTGTCTTTTGGAACCTTTTTCTAATACTATATATTAGTATTTAACGTCTAAATTGATCAAAATTTGAACAATTAGAATTAATTGATGAAAATTAGAAACCTTAGGAGGTAAACTTTCAAAATTAAGAGTACGGGGAGTGAAATGATATTATCCTCAAAACTCGGGTGGGTAAACCGAAATTAATCGTTAAATTAACAACCAAGATATTTGAAATTGTAAGTAAGAAACACTCATCAATACATGTCATAAGCTGAAACTGATAAACTGAATCAATAGGAAAATTAATTGATGTTCTAAATCCGAAACCCAAAGCCCAACTTAAATTCAAAACCTAACCTAGATAAATCAACATACCAACACTCATATGGGCAGCTAAAACTACTATTTTAAAAAAAGTTACAAAAGCGATTTAAACCCTGAAGAATTAATATATATTTATCAATACAATTATTTAGGTTTAGAGTACTCAATTTCTTTTACAATGTTATTAGTATCATTAATATTATCATTATCATTAATATTATTGTTATTAAAAATGTTTTTTCAAGTAATTCAATTTAAAAAAAAACAAATAATTTATGAAAAACAAAAGTAGTGACAGAATTGTAATTATATTGAAACTAATGGTAAAACTGTCAATTTAATAACTGATGAGTTGGCTTATAAAAATACAAAAGATTAAGAAGCAAACTTGTCATTTTACTGTTTATTAAAACAGTAAAAATCAGACTTTACTTGAGATATTAGTAAAGATTTGAGCCTGTAAGGGTAAGGTTTAGTGATAATTGTTGAGCATGATTAACCCAGGTGTTAAATTATCATGTAGTATGCATGTTTTTTAATGTTTTATGAGAATATGATTCAGTGTGTATTTAGATTGAGCATACAATATCAAAGAATTATTGATTGAGACTCTAACTTTGTCACCTACCATATGCTATGCTTAGGATGGACTCACATACACTATATATACTTGTGAATTAATTGATAAGAACAAAATGAAATTAAGGATTTCCAATTAAGCAGGGTGAAAATTACTTTGACGCATTGTTTAACAAGACCCTCATCAAAATGAAATTAAAGAGTAAAGACTCCAAAGCAAAACGCGTTACTCTTTTTCTTGTGTCATTAATCCACGTATCAAGAACACACGGCTTGGACCTTTTGGTAATACACAAACAGCACGTGTACCTTTTTTTCTCTAAAAATGAAAATGGTCGACTTAAACATAAAAAACAATATCCATTGTCATCCTTGGTTAGCTACGAAAAAACAAGTGGTCAACACCAACAACAACAAAAAAGTAAATATTTTGTTACGCATACGTTTAAACAAAATTTCGGTTGTTAGAATCACAATCACATACATTTTTACACTTCACCATTGTATGTGTAGAGGTGATGTGCATTAATCCATTGGCCATCTTGTTCCTTTTAGAGATTGCATTTGAAGAGAAGAAAGCTAGCTTCGCTAGGGAAGCTTTCATTACAAAAGAAATTGTCACATCGAGAAATGGACAAGTTAACATACAAATCATAGCGTTCGACCAAAAAGAAAAATACATACAAATAATATTGTTACATTGACTACTAATATCAATTTCTTAATATCTATAGACGGTGAGGGTGAATGTCAATTTCATACATGTTATAAAGTGGTCCGGTATGCAAATTCCAATGCAAAATATGATCCAAAGTTGTTTGTTCGAACATAAATGAGAGAAGAAGAGGAAACGATATCCGTATCAAGTCTTAAATTATATTGTTAGTACTATTTTCTGTTAAGCTTATAACTTAATATTTCCATACATGTGAAATGCTCTAATTATACATATTACAACAAAATAAACCGATATTATTTTTGTCTTGACAAAGACAACCTTAAAATAAAAATGGTAAAATATTTGTGACACCTCAAACTTTACACCTAAAAACAGTTTTGTCCTCTGATTTTTAAATTAAACTGGTGTACCCTTAAACTCTCAATTCTTGACGGTTTTGTCCATTCCGTCACGTTACAGTCAAAAAATTCTGTTAACTTGATAAAATGAGTTAAATGTCCACAAGTTTAAATCAAATTTTCATTTTCTTATATCAACACTAGAGATGGAACTGGCAGCAACTCGAGCATCAAACTAGAGAATGAGTTCATCATCTAATTTCAGTCCAAAAAGACAGAAGGCTTTCGTTGTCATCGGAATAAACACTGCCTTTAGCAGCATTAAATGACGGAATACTCTCCTTAACCTTCTTCACCGCCTCATCTGGCACAGTCTGATACATCGGCAGCGCAATACTCTCCAACAGCGTCAAATGCAACGACCTCACCCCTCCCCAATTCTCTGACACAATCCCCTCTTAACCACATTCTCCAAAATCTCCTCCTCACTCATCGAAGTCCTAGCCACTCTCACCACACAACAAGTCCCAGTACTCAAAAACAACATGGCCGAGCCGCAAATCCTCTCAATTTGCTCCTTCCAATTCTTCTTCAGCAAGTCCACCAGCACCGGAATCTTCTTCTTCTTAAAGAAATGCTTCCCCAACAGCGAAACAATCTGTTAATGAGTCAAAGAGTGTGTCACATCAGTTAAATAACTAAATTGTTGACGGAATGGACAAATCTGTTGAAATATAGAAATATAAAGATATACCGATTTAAAAAGTCAGAAGACAAAACTATTTTTACATATAAAATTTGAAATGTCAAATGTTTTAACCTAAATAAAAAATACCATAATCATACCTCGATAATAATATGGTGCCAAGCCGTCAGGATTATGTAACGTAGATAAGAACAAGCAAATTGAGGTGGATGGTTGTCGAAGTATCAAGTAAAATGCTTTGTACTTTGGTTCTCACCTTCCATTGCTTTCGTGTATGGTTTTGTCATAATAAGCAGAGCTTCCACTACATACAAAAATCATGTAGTTAAAGATTGAATTAATTGATTACATTTTAATTACAGTAGTAGCTGGCTGATTTGTATGTAGTCTTTGGTATATTAGAGTTTATTAGATTTGGGGGTGTAGCTTCCAGCTAATTAGTTATAGTCGATCGATCGATCGAGTCAATCATGCTTTCTGGAAAGCAAAATGTAAACTTGTAACGATGATCACATAGTATTTGAGTACGTATTTGACCACTAAAACTATACGCTGAACCATTCTTTGTTCTAATTTCAATTTTATAAACAAAAATTTAAAATTCCTTTATTTTAAAGAGCACAAATATTTAAATTGCTTCAACTGACCAATTATCCTCTTTTTCTTCTCTTTCAATAACAAGTCTTGCTTATACTTAAAAAAATATTTTACTAATAACTCACATACCTTATATATATTTGTATGGTTTGAATTGATAATCTTAAAATTGTTAATTGAACACCTTAATCAACTAAATCACACATACATACATCATTTTAGTTTTGATAAAGAAGTTAATTAAGTGGTGTTGTAGGTAAAAATGTATAATGTGTCGAATTTGTATTTAGTCCTCCTAGTATGTAATATGTTATTTCATTGTACAAGGAATACAACCATCGTATAATCCTCACGTGGTTTCTCTAATTGAAGTGTTAGTCATGACGCCTCATACACTTCCTAGTTTTATAGAGGTAAGAAAACAATACGCTAGTCAAATGATGTCCGCCAAACATTATAATCATCACATGCCGCTTCTGTCCTCCCTGATTCAACTTTTTTGTCTTAGTTGCTGCGTCTACTTGGCTGTCACATGCCACTCTTTTGTCCACCCCAAAACGTTGCTCACACGCGGACTCAATTAGGGGTAAGCATAAAAAAAATATTAGCCTTACGTCAATTATAAAAAAAATCTACACCAGCACTCAAATAATAAACGAATACAATCCCGGCCTGCAACCTAATCATCAAATAATAAAGGAAAGAATATCACAAATTAATCATCCCTCACGTCAGGGTCGGAGCTAAGAGCTCTAGCGTACCACCCACCATCAGTGAGGATACAATCCCGCACTAAAACTACCATCTCCCTCATTGGGAGAGGAGCGCAACGAGTGTCACGCTTTCACTCTACCGAATGAGAAGCGTTGCCCACTAGCTAGCTAAAATAAAATCGACAACCCTTATATAATCCATAAATATATAATCCTGTGATATCGAATCCAAACTTTTCCCCTTTTTCCCAACTAGGGTCAAATATAAAACATTAATTCAGGCCCCTGGCCAAATTTAATAAACTCCAAGCCATTGGCCAAATTTAATAAACTCCAAGCCATTGGCCAAATATAACATAATCCCGGCAAATGCCAAAACATCAAATATAACCGGCAAATTCCCAATATTAAATCCCAGTAAAACATTGGGTTCGATTCTCATCTGTATGACGGGTCTCTCCCGTCGAAAACCATTTAAACTCAGATAAATCATGGGCGAGCCGAATCCATAAAGCATGAGAACTTAATAAAACAAAAACTCTCCACTGAGATGCTCGCATATACCAAATGAACATAAATAAACAGAAATCCGAAAGCCACAATTTACAGAGAAAATCCACAAAACCTTTTAAATAACAAATCATGGCATGTATTCATTTACACAAAATAAAAGTCCACTCACATATTTAGGCCTTAGCCTGATGAATTTCGGATCGCTTCTCAAGTGAGAACTCTTCACGTCTTATTCAACGAATAACATTAAATCTCAATCGCCAAAATAATAACTATTTAAAATCAGCAATACAACACCCTCAGCCAAAACTCTCTAACGTAATCAAAAATAATCTCCGGCCTTCATCCATAGCTTAAGAGTCCTTAAAATATTCCATAAACCTTAATCAGCAATAATCGATGGCCGAAATAATATTTTATTATCCACCAATAATATTAAACTTTAAAAATTCCAAAACATAACCAAACTCCTCAAAAATTACCAAATTAAAACCATATACTCCTCTCATTTTATACTATTTAATTGGTATGAAAAACTGCCTAAAAAGTGACGGCACCGTCGTCGGCATAAATTCAGCCCAAAACTTCGGCCACCTCCAATTGCCACCAAATTTTAACAGTAACGTCGCCTCAACATTTTAAACAACTTTGTAGTTCAGCTCAAAGGCCAATTCAGCCTCTAACTATGTCAGTCGAAACAATATTCAAAAATCCTAAATTTTTAAACATAAAAACTTCAAATTTTTGATTCTTCCTCCACACTCCGAATTGAGCTACCAAATTATAAGGGAATGTAGTACTAATCAAACCTATCAAAATCATATAAAGAACTCATTGATTGGTTGCCGGAGGTGAGAGAAATCCGGCAAATCCGCGCCGCACACAGTCACACTTTTGGGCCGTGATTCCTCCTTCACGGCGGCGCTATAGCGGCGGCCACCACTCTAGACTTGTAGGTGGGTGTCCAAGATTCAAAACCATACCCACCATGCCATCTAACTCCTGCTAACGGCGGCGCACATTGGCCCGAAAGTCACCCCCCCGAAATCATCGATTCGGTCGAGCTACAGTAAATTTTTTTGATTTTTGACTTTAAACCATTTCAGCTTGGTAAGTTTTCAGATTTATACTGTTTTTACCATGAACAGTAATTTTAGATATTTTGATTTTCTACCATTTTACCGCACATTAACTTTCATTTTTAGACCATAACTTTTTCATACGTACTCTTTTTTAAGCGTGTTACATTCTACAATATCGTCTACAACTTCTATGAAAGAAGTTTCCTCAAATAACGATCTTATGAAAAAGTCAACTTTATGACCCATTTACTGTTAAACGGTTACTATAAATGATAAAAAACCAAAGTAACCAACTGTAAAATAATTCAAAGGTCGGAGCATGACACTTCTCCTTCTCCGTCGTCCTCCCCTCCTTCTCTTTCTCCACCGCTGCTCCTCCTCCTCCGGCGGCATCTCCTCCTCCTTCGGCCCCTCCTTCTCCTCCTCCTTCTCCTTCTCCTCCTTCTCCATCGTCCTCACCTATGAAAAGGAAGAAAAAATGACTCGAAAGTAAAAGAAATAAAAAATGAAAATAAAAACTAATTATTTTTTAAATTTAAGGCGACGAAATTCAAAGTTTAGCCGACGAAATTCAAACTTTAGGCAACGAAATTCAAATTTTAGCTGACGAAATTTCATTGGCTAAAGTTCACTCGGCCAACTATTTTGATCAATATAAGACGTTTTTCGTGACGAAATATCGTCGCCTAAAGTCCAGACTTTAGGCGAAAAAATATTTCGTCATCGGCTAAAGTCCAGACTTTAGGCGATAAATCACATTTATTTCGCCGGCTAAAGTCTGCCGACGATTTCTTAGCCGACGAAAACTCGTTTTAACCGACGAAATTATGTAACAAGCCGACGTAAACATTTTTCGTCGGCTAAAGTTGATATTCTTGTATTGAAGAGGAGGAAGAAGAAGAATCTTCAACGAATGTAGATTTTTTTTATTTTATTTTTTCTTGTAAATTATTATTAATTATTAATGGTTTTAATTTAAAACAGGAAAAAATAGTACAACAAATGAAGAAAATTCTATCAATTTTATTTATAATATTCATTCTTATTTTAGCCGGTTTAGAAACAAAATTTGAAAAGAAAAGAGAAGAAATAAACATATGATTAGAAAAATATTTATAGAAGAAAAAGAGAAAAAACTCTAACAGTCTTTAGTGGGTTCCAACAAGTAACCCAAGAACCCGATGGGTTTGAACTGTTATCTTAACGGGTTATTATGAGTTGAGTCCGTTAAGACCGCTAACCGCTAAGACCTGTCCGCTAACCTCCCAACTCGCCCATTTGCCAGGTTGACTGTACATGGTGTACATTTCACCAAAACATCATTGGCTAATAATAGATGAAGAAACTCAAATTCTTTAAATGTTTTAATCTAGTAATTATAACATAGGAAACGATAACATCCATAAAATTGGAAGACGATGCTTCGTGGAAAAATAATGTGTCTTTCATGGTTCACATTGGTTTATGTTTCTTGGCCAAGCTTGTCTTGTTTTTTATTATTATTTTTTTATCTAAAATGCAATTCATCAAATCTTTCATACAGAACAAAGCTCACCAAGTATAACTGCAATGGAGACATGAGCACTATTGTACTTACGACATCTGGAAGAACAACATCGGTGCTACGCACTCTTTGGTACACGAAGATTGTCCGTGGTTTCCAAGCACTAACACCGAGCCCGGAGCGTGAGCGGGAAAAGTAAAAGAAAACAAAATAAATTTATCGAAATGAAAATAAAACGTTTACAAATAACAAAGCAAATTACAACAGTAAATCACGGTATGTCGATATAGCTCGCTCCTAATCTTCCGTAAACCTTTTCTACTCTTACACACGTCAACGGAGCGTCATTGTTAGGCTTCTAGAAATATGTCTGTACAACCTGAACAAAGTCTCATAGGGGTAGGCCAAACCTTTTAAGTTACTCTTAACTATATCGCAATCAAGTTATCAGATAATCAAACAACACTTTGAATAGAATAACAACAATTATCGATGCGTGAATGCCAATGCACTTCCTCCACTCATTACTGGCAATTAGTCCATACATCCGAGACATATGAACCTACACGTCTCATACCGTGCAGATGCCCCGTATGTACGACCTAACCATCAATAATACCTCACCACCTGAACCTTTTGCTAGTACTTTTGTTATACTCATGGTCTCCAAACCCGAAACCCGTTGGGATCGTTTTATCAGGTAAGACGTCGAAGGGGCCTACTTTCCCCCACTCATTTGGGCATGTGGGCTGACATGGATTCATGGACAACACATGAGGAAACTTAACTCAACAAAATGTATCTATTCTATTAATCTCATTCACACCTCTCCAATCACCATTCTCACTTTCTCAAGTTTCCTCACGATGCATGATATATGCCAATAAATAACAATACTCGCATTTATAACATCGAACACATGCTTTAACAGAAAATATAACGGTATGATTTATGTCAATAAGTTTCAATACAATATCGACAACATGCTTTTAAAGAAAATACTAACAAACATATCAATCACCGATATATCACACTATCAAAAACGATAAACATCCAAGATTTAAATCACTCAATGACAAACATATCACACAATTTCAATTATAATTCTATTTATCGTTTTAAAAGAAAGGTTTCCCAAAAGAGAGACCCTACCTGAAAATCCGAGCTTTGATTCTGACGCTAACTAATATTAGTAACACCGCGACATGCTTTCTGAAATCCTTAGTCTTCTGCTTTTGAAATCTGGCGACTTGCATTGGATCCTTGTAATTTACTATGGACACCCATGTGAGTTTCCTCTAACAAATCCCCAAAATCAATCACCACTTTCTACAACAGCATCAACTTTCTCGTTCGTACTCATACTGTAATATTGAACTCCATGACCACCTTTCCTCGCCCAAGTAATGGTTGTGGACTAAAACTCATAATCCTTATTTACCTAAGTCACCCATCTTCATTATATGCTCAGGACACCCACCTTCATCACCAAATGAACTTCAAGAACACTTCTATTCACCGAAGTAAAAGTTGTGGACTAACACCCACCATCACCATTCATCAATTTCCCTTAACTTCGTACCAAATCAAACTCATGTATAAATATCTAATCACATCACAGACCACCACCATCTCATATTCTCTAATAGATTCGGAATTGTATCTCCACATGCTAACAAGTCTTCAACTCCATGTATCAAGCCCATATATCCCATCTCTTCAATTGATTACATAATCCCAACTTACAAATATAAAATAGCTACTGCCCTTAACTCATTATGATTATCCCACCTCTCCAATTCTTAACTTGCTCGAAACTCAATCCCCTCATATCAACATATATATCCACACAGATGGTGATATAGCGTAACCAAACTCAACTAAACTTAAAAAAAACATATATATCCACGCAGCCCTCACTTCACCTGCAAGACAACTACTGGAATCATAAAACAACCAAACACTTTCACCGCCGCTGTGCACAGTGGCACGCACGGCGGTCCGGTCCTCCCCTGCTCAAACTCAACTTCTCCAATTCACCACCAAACGTAGAACATGATGAGTAGATGATCTTTCATACCTCAATTGTCTTCGCCGGTGACCGGAAAACATAGAACGATGACTGGGAAACTCCTTGAACTTCATCAATTCGAATCTCCTTCTCGACTACTCAACTGGGCAAACAAACACTATGGAGAGGACCCTGACAAACAGACGAAGCTATCTGTACTATTCATGATCACCGCCGTGATCGGGATCGGAAAACCCGATCGGAACCTATTCACCTTCTCTCCTTTTCTCTCTCCTCACAGTTTCTCTCTTCGAATTGAAACCACAAGGAGGACGGGGATGACGAGGCGAAGCCATAGACACCAATTTTACGTCGAGACAGCTGGATCATGGAGGAGCGATCGGCGTTGCTGCAGCAGATCAGGACGAGACCGAGTCGGTCTCTGGGTTTTGATGTTCTGATCTGATCCATTGCTATATATATCCCATCAACGGCTCGGATTTAACCGCCACTACAAAATCTGACGGCTCACAATAATCCTCCGAATTTCTATTTTTAAATAAATATCTGGATAATACCAACTTTTCAAAAATTATTAAAAATAGTTTTGATGTCTGAATGATGCTCTGAAAAATCTTACGGACTCGTAACGATATCTAGGTTAATCTTACGGCCTCTAAAGTCAAAAATTGACAAACTCAAATTTTAAAATATTTTTTGAAAGGGAGAATTTAAGAATAATGAAAATCAAAATAAAATAATATTTTTCTTTTAAAAATAAAAAATAAAATTTTTAAGATGTTACAACAATGGAAAATATGAATCTGAGTGGATGAACGATGAGGTTGTGCTTTAAACCCCTCTTAGGCGCGGAGCTTGTCTAAGAGTAAGCCCAATAACTGTCAGAGTGAGTCATATTAAGAATGTAATATTGTAATTATATCATCGGTTTATACTTACCAATTATATTTCCTATAATCTTTTATATAAACCTTCATTATGTGATAAATAATATATCAACAAATTTATTCCCTAATCTTGATATCAAAATAAAAATGCGAGAGGATTTTGTCTCTTACATTCCGCTTCAATCTTCATTCGAATAATTGTTTGTATATCCAGTTGTTAGAGTTTTGTCTGCACAACATCAATTTTTACCTTGTGATTCGTTCATGAAAGGACGACTTGTCTTTGTACTGCCGTTGACTTCACCGTTTTAGGGTTTCATTTTCAGATCGGCTTCGTCTCCTGTCACAAAATCACAGTCTCCCGTCACAGATCATTCCTTCCGATCTGCTCCAGCTCTGATCCGTCTCGTGCCCCTTCTGGATTATCGCCGTCTACTCACTCTGTCAGGCTGCTACCATCTTCAATGCAATCCAGTTCGAACCGCCAGTTCAATCTAGTTCGGACCGCCGCTGTTTCTCTCTCCGCTCTCAGCCCAGACCGCCGCTATCACTCATTATCGGACTCTTGCCCAGTCCTACGTCAGTCCTACGCAATATCTGACCCGCTCTGATAGTCCGACCCAGCCTTCATCGGTTTGTGTTTCAGACCTGATTTAGACCAATCTTTAGTAGCCTGATCCGATATCTGCGGTCAGACCCGCCACCGTCTTTCCCTTCAGACCCAGGCCGCCACCGCCTTTTGCTTCAATCTAGTTCAGACCGCCAGTGCTTGTTTGTGAGAGACCAGGCCCCGTCGACATCTCCTTGGGTGTCTTGATCAGTTTTTTAGTCTACACCCAGGTGCATCTACACCTGTAGCAATTAAAAAAATAGCCCGTATGTATGTCAGAAATTTGAATCATTAGGTGTCACAGGGCGAGCTTGAAACTGAGTTCCGCAAATTTAGAATAATAAGAAGGATATGGGTTGTAAAGAGGTCATCCGGTTTTGCTCTCATCGATTTGCATGACAGTAGATATGCTGAAGATGCTATTCGTGAGCTAGATGGCTACAATGGCCGGAGGGTTGAACTTTCACACAACTCTATATGTGCGATGAGGCGTGACTTCTATAATGGTAATAATTCTGTGACTAAAAAACCATGATGACGTGGTAAGATCGGTATGGCTTTGAAAATCTCTAAGTTTATTGGTTCTGATACTTGGACTATTGATTCTGGTGCTACAGATCATATGACTTATGATAAATCTTATTTCACTGAATTGTCTTCCCCTCATGTGTCATATGTCACTAATGCTAATGGTGAGGCTTTTCCTGTGTTATGGAAAGGGTCAGTCCGTGTCACTCCTAGTCTAGAGCTACATAATGTTTTATATGTACCTGATTTGTCTCACAACTTGATTTCTGTTCCTCAGTTGAATACTGAGTCTCGATGTTCTGTAACTTTTTACCCCATATATGTGATGTTTCAAGATCTTCTTACCATGGAGCTAATCGGTGGGGGGTATTTGAGGGGTAGATTGTTTCACTTAGACCAAACATATGTAGGAAAGAAACCAGGAGTACAGCCTCGCACCGGTTTAACTTCGAGTTCTACCTAGCTATGTGAAATTTGGTTATGGCACCGCAGCTTAGGGCATTCATCTATCAGCCTTGTGAAAAAGATTATGCCTTCTTTATTTATTGGTGTGAATGAGTTTGCATTGTGAAACATGTGTAATTGCTAAGAGTCATCGTGCTACATATTCTCCAAGTATTCTAGGAGTGGTATTTCTTTTGAAATAATTCATTGATGTTTGGGGACCTTCCAGAGAGCCAACGGTGTCAGGTATGAGGTACTTTGTCTTGTTTATAGATGATTGTAAGAGATTGTCATGGGTTACTCTCCTTAAAACTAAAGATGAAGTTTTTCCAGCTTTTCAAGTTTTCCATACTCTTGTTCAAACATAGTACGGTGACACCATTAAAGTTATTCGTTCAGACAATGGGGGAGTATGTTAATTGTGCTTTTAAACAGTTTTTCCAAACACATGGGAACGTTCACCAAACCACGTGTCCTCAAACGCCTGAACAAAATGGAGTGTCCGATTGGAAAAACCGTCACCTCTTAGACATGGCTCGTGCCATTCTCGTTAGTGCTCATTTGCCAAAATATCTTTGGGGTGATGCAGTACATGCTTCAACTCATCTTATCAATTGTCTTCCATCTAGTGTTTTTGAAGGAAAAATTTCTTTTGACGTTCTTGCATCTCATGTTCCCATTCTCTCATTTCATAATCTTCTTGTATGTGGCTTTGGTTGTGTTGTTTTTGTTCTTGTTATTAAAAATCAGTGGTCTAAGTTAGATGTCCGGGCAATTAAGTGTGTGTTTGTTTGTTATGAAAGACATCAGAAAGGCTACAAATGTTACCATCCACCCACCAGAAAGTATTATGTCACTATGGATGTCACTTTCTTTAAAGACATGAGTTATTTTTCCTCATATGATACTGCTCTTCAAAGGGAGAATTCATATTTTGAAGAGCTGTATCATGGTGAGGGGGATGAATCAGAAGAAATGGAGGAAGTCACGCTTGCAGGAAATATATCGACAGGTCCAGTTGAGATCATTATCCCGTTAAATCCTGAAGCAGAGATTCATCCGGAAGTAGAGGCTTAACGAGAAACAGAAGCACCAGTTTCAAGCACTGAAAATGTAAGGGAAGACGCAACTGATTTTAATGTCATCACTCATATCTCTGGCCCATAGCTTGCTGGTACTGGAAATCATTCATTTGAGGTATGTCCCCCCACTGGTACTAGTAGTAGTAAGTCTAATAGTGGTCAATATGTGTTACCAAACAGGTCTACTTGAGGTCAACCACCTAAAAGATATGAACTCACTCTTCAAGCCAAATCAAAGTACCCAGTAGCCAATTACATGTCCACTAAGAGATTATCTAAGTCATATGCATCATTTGTGAATCTAATATATGTTGTATCAGTACCTAACAAAGCGCAGGATGCATTGGGAGATCCAAAGTGGAGGAGAGCAATGGAGGAAGAGATGTAGGCGTTACAGAAGAACGATACATGGAAACTTGTACCTCCGCCACATGACAAGAAGGTTGTAGGTTGTCGTTGGATGTTTACTGTAAAGCATAATGTAGATGGATCAGTGAACCGGTACAAAGCACGTCTTGTTGCAAAAAGGTTTACTCAAACATATGGTGTGGATTATGATGAGACATTTGCTCCTGCTGTCAAGATGAATAATATTCATGTTCTGCTTTCTTTTGAGGCTAGTTTAAATTGGCCACTTCGAAAGTTTGATGTCAAGAATGCATTTCTTCATGGAGAGTTAGCTGAGAAGGTATACATGAGTGTTCCACCTGGGTATGTGACTGCTTCTCCTGATGAATTTGTATGTAAATTGAGAAAGTCTTTATATGGTCTCAAACAGTCACCTCATGCTTGCTTTGGGAGGTTTTCGCAGTTCATGCGTAAGGTTGGATACAAACAAAGTAATTCAGACCACACTTTATTTCTCAAGCATCAGCAAAGGATGGTAACATCCATAATTATTTATGTCGATGATATGGTAATCACTGGCAATGATATTCTTGATATGGACAGATTGCAGGGACAACTAGCCTCTGAGTTTGAGATGAAGGACTTGGGCGATCTCAAGTACTTTTTAGGAAGTGAGGTAGCTAGGGGAAGAAAATGGATATTTTTGTACCAGAGAAAGTATATTCTTGATCTATTGACAGAGACAGATATGTTGGATTGCACACATATTGACACACCCATTGAGCAAAACCATCACTACTACCATAAACAGCATAGCTGACGAACTAAAAAAAATAGGCCGACTAAATTTTTTTTCGTCGGCTAAACTAATTTTTTCGTCTGCTATAGTCTGTAAACTATAGCCGAAAAAATTATAAAAGTTTAGACAATAAAATATATAATTTCGTCGGATAAAATTCCTTATATTTGCAGATCTTGACAGCAGCTCATTTGGAAAAAAAAACGGAAGAAAAAGTTTGGGTGTTGTCGAAATTGTTGGGTGTTGTCGAAATCTATCCAAAATTAGTTTGTGGAGCTATATATAGGTACATATATGTGTATATATCTTGATTTTGAGTTGATTTAAGAGTTTTATTTGAGTTATATAATATTGATTTGAGTTTTCTTTAAGTTGAATTAATGGATTTTGAGTGTGATTGAGTTGATCAATTTTGATTTGATAATATATATGAAGTTGTGTTATTAACAACTAGTATATATATATATATATGTATATATATATATATGTTAATTAATTTAATTATAATATTGTGTTGATGTATGGTATGAATTAATTAAGCTGTTGATGATATGTTGATTATGATTTTGTGATGATCGATGTTGATATATAATATTGTTATATAATTAGTATATATGTGTTAATTATTAATTAATTATTGTAAAATACTAAATGACTTGAAATTTTATATATGGAATTAATTAATTAATTAGAGTTATACATATATATTTTGTTATCTTTTAGTTGGATTTCGCTTCCAAAATATGACAAAAGATATGGTAAATGAGTTATTAGTTTTATTGAATATGTGTTGGTTAATGCTAACGGGGATACAATTTTCTATTGTCCGTGCACGAAATGTCAGTGTCGCAACGATATGCATCGATTTGTGATTGACAAAGTATGACAGCACCTGAAGAGTAACAGGTTTCTGGAGAAGTACACATGTTGGATATATCACGGTGAAACATCATGAAGGGGTCTGTATGATTATGGGCAATTTTATGAGACGGGCAGTACATCTAACGATTCAACAACGGTCTTCATCAACGATATGTTTCTTTATGAGAGCGGTGTATGCTCTCAAGAACAGTATATGCCTGAGACGGTGCAGCCCTTCCCTAGAGTTGTCAACATTTTTGGTATTGATAAGAACAACAAACTGCTTGCTTTCCAACAGATCCATGTGTACCCCGGTTGTTAGAAGACGGTTCTTGAAAGTGTGATAGACGTAATGAAGATTAAAGTTAAGACAAAATCGATCGTGAAGGCTGTTGATGATTATCTACAGTACACTGCTTCGATGCTGCCCAATGGTCATCGTCTTCGTACCACTCATTATAAGGTCTGATGTATCCTGAAAGATGTTAGGCTTTCCTACATCAAGATCTGGCTCCTACCACTTCGGATGGTAGGTCATCTGGGGTACAAATACAGCCGCCTCTTTTCTTTCTTCTGCGGATGATACCGGCCTTACCTGCAGTCGATGACTTAGGAGCGCTGATTTATCCACTGTCATCGCAGGTGACTCCATCAGCGATATACTAGTTCGTGCCTTTTGGTACGGATCTTATTTCTGCGAGTGTATCATTATCGACGACAGAGACGGAATTCGTAGCATCCGCCGCATCTCTCTCAAGTAATGAAAGATAAATAATTTTTTCTTATAATATCATAACAAAGGTTCTCCGATTTTAATAATCAATTTTTGATAGGTACCATCAGAGCTAAGCCGACAAGGAATAAGTGAGGCCCCGTTAAAGGGAAGGCTCTCGAGAAGACCGTGAGTACCTCAAGAAGACGAAGACGTAGTATCGAGCAGGAAGACAAATACGTACTCCGGCCTCGTGGGAGCGCTCATTAGGGATAAAGTCCCTATGTTATGGTCAGACTGGGGCGAGGTCCTGCAGGAGGTTAAGGACATGGTCCACAACGCGGTGTCAGTGAGTTTACAAAATTCCTCAATAATATTATGTATTATATTGTTGATTTATGAATAAACTAAACTAATAAACGGTTGAATGCATGTGTGGTTTGACGTTCCCCAATACCTGAGGAACACCTGGACGGACGTTGTGCATGGGAGAATGTACGTTGGGAAGTTAATGAAAAAACAAGATTGTATTTGATATTAATAATATTTCTAATATTTTTGTGGTATTTTAGGTACAAGGAGTGGAAGAATGAGTTGTGGACTCACTGGACTACGCATGTGAACGCACGTTCTGGTATCAAAATTCAAAATTCAATAACCCTCATAAACAGGTAATTAAAAAAATTAATCGGTTAAATTGTTATTAAGTACGTCCGTTTTTAAATATTTTACTAATATTTTATTTTTTCCTTTGAAGGCCGTTTCCCGGGCGAATACTCAGAACCGGCAACGCAACACAACACAAGGAACCATCATGCTGGTTCTAGATCGTTCGCATTGTTGATGGACGAGATGACCAAGGAACATCCAGAATTCAACCGGTACTTCTATACGTACGAGAAGACATATCCAGACACCCAAGAGGATATTCTAAGTCATCTTCCATTTTCAAATTTTTTTATTTATATATATGTAAAAAATATTAATTTATTATTTTTTTCCTACCCAATTAGGCCGCAGTGAGGCAAGCTAGTGACGAGATGATGACTGCTATAATGAGGGAGACATGGTAGGACACGCAAGAGGAAGAGATGTCTGAAGCCATGTCCCAGATCGACACTTCGGATCTGAGGGTTGCGGCGAGGATCATGGGCACAACATTGCCACCATGAGGAAACAAATTCTATTTCTGGGGTCTAGGAAAGAACGATGAGGGGGTTCTGAAGACCACTCCAAGATTTAAAAAAAAACAGCCTCGACCAGCAGCAGGACGACTAAGCTAGAGGCAGAAGTTCAGATGCTACGGGAATAGCAAGCCACTTAGACAGCCTATACTACCGCCTTACAGGAGTATAATGCCGTGATATATGCCACCCAGCAGGCACAACAGCACCAGATGTTCCAGTACTTGTAAGAGTTTTTAGCTGCCCAGCTTCAGGGACTTCCGGTTCCTCCCATGCCTACGCATATATCCCTACCTCAACTGCCGCAACCTCCTCCTGACACGGATATAAACTTAGACGATATAGATTTTATATAGTTAAATAATTATATAGTTTTATGTGTTTATGAACAATTTATAAATATTTTAATAAGAAATGTGTTGTCACCATTGATGATGTTGTTGGTTATATGAAATTATTTTGATGTAATTTGCAGGTAGCTTGAAATTGTATTCTAGAAATTTCAGAGTTTTTTTGCTAGAATGGACTTATAGCCGACGAAATTGCCATAATTCATTGGCTATAGTTTATTTTTTTTCAAGGTTTATCCGACCAAATAGGCCATATTTCATCGGCTAAAGTAGTATCTAGCCGACGAAATTTACTATAATTTGTCGTCTTTATTATTTTTTTTCCAACTTTTAGCCGAAGAATTATAGTAAATTTCGTCGCTTTAGTAGTATTTAGCCGACGAAAGTACTTATATTTCGTCGGCTATAGTTATTTTTTAATTTTTTTTTATTAAATACTTTAGCCGACGAATATATTTAATGTTTCGTCGGTCAAAGTCTCAGACTATGGTCGAAGAAATAGGGTTTCGTCGGCTTTAGTCTTAAACTTTAGCCGACGAAAAATATATAAAAAATTAGTCGGCTAAAGTGTGAGACTATAGCCGACGACTACTTCTACTTTTGTCGGCTAAAGTCATAGCCGACAAATTTGGTTAACAGGCCGACGAAAATTTTTTGTCGACCAAACTAATGATCCTGGTAGTGCATCATCTGACAGAGTATCCAGACCAGATACCTACTGATCGAGCTCGATATCAGAGGTTAGTTAGGCATTTGATTTACTTAACTCATACTAGACCAAATATTTCGTATGTTGTAAGTGTGGTTAGTCAGTTCATGCACAATCTGAGCGAGAGTCACATGGATGCTGTTGTGGGAATCTTAAGATACTTGAAGTCAACTCCAAGGAGAGGAGTAATGTTTTATAAACATAACAACATTCTTGATGTTTGTAGCTTCACAGATGCAGATTGGGCTGAAAAAATATTACTGACATGAGGTCTAAAGCAGGATACTTTACCTTTGTTGGAGGTAATGTGGTTATATGGAAGAGTAAGAAACAGAATGTTGTGGCACGGTCTAGTGCTGAGACTGAGTACCGGGATATGGCTCATAGGGTATGTGAGTTGTTGTGGCTGAGAAATTTGTTACGTGATTTGGGTATCAAACCCAAAAGTGCTATGCAGTTGTATTGTGACAATAAAACAACAATTGATATATCACAGAACCCAGTGCAACATGATCATACTAAACATGTGGAGGTTGATCGCCATTTAATAAAAGAGATGTTAGATGCCAATATTATAGTTTCCTTTTTGTTCATACTGAAGAGCAGCTTGCTGATATACTCACTAAGGGAGTATCTAGAAAGGCGTTTTATGACTCACTATGCAAATTGGGCATGATTGATGTGTATGCCCCAACTTGAGGAGGAGTGTCAGTGTGAGTCATATTAAGAATGTAATACTGTAATTATATCGTAGGTTTATACTTACCAATTATATTTCCTGTAATCTCTTATTTAAACCTCCACTGTGAGATGAATAATATATTAGCAAATTCATTCTCTGATCCTTATATTTGACAACAGCTTTCTCATTTTATCGGTATTCTCAATTTTAGAGAATTTTGGGTAGGTTTTAGGTCTAACAATGTCTCCATCTCATTCCCTAAATTAGAGATAAAGAAGAAAAAGAAGCAATTGTATAAATGTGGAGCAGCTTATATAAATGCAGTCTATATGGTAGACTAGCAATTAAGCTTTACATTTTGAGTAATTTCAAAGCTCAATAACCTCGGGAAGGATAAAATCTATTCATCCCTTCTCCATCCTCATTCTATGCTTGAGATGTTTGTCTTTGTAGGTTATTATGAAAACCATAAAACATATGTGCACTTGGCTACCGTCACCTCTAGCCCACCTGCTGCTCGTTGTGCGCTGCTGCCGAGCATTGTGCTCTGGCGCGTGTGCAGCTGCCGAGCGCTGTGCCCTGGCACATGTGCGCTGCTGTCGAGTTATGTGATCTGGCGCGTGCACCTACCGACCGCTGCGCTGGCACGTGCACCTGCCGAGCACTGTTGCAAGGGCTTGCCCTTGTGCACGTGCTCGCTGCTTCCAGGGCTTGCCCCTGTGCACTCGTGCGCTGCTGCCAGACACCGTATGTGCATCTACCTAGGCGCTGTCGCGCGCTGCTGCCAGGACTTTTCCCTGTGCACGTGTGCACTGCTTCCAGGCACCACATGTGTGCGCGTGGGTTGCTGCCAGGCACTATACGTGCATTGGCTACCAGCTGTCGAAGCTCTGCGCACAAATGCTATGCACTGTCGAGCGGCGGTTGCCAATAGTCGTCGAGCGCTGCCTTGGGCAGCTGCTGAGCGCTGTCGAGCACTAGCTGCCGAGTGACAAGCACTAGTTGTCGTGCACTATGCACCAAGATGTTTTTAGGTCCACGTTGTGAGGAATTCAAAGTCAGTTTATTGTATGCTATTTAAAGAGAGTTCGGAATTAGATAATCATCTCTTCCTTGAACCCACGTTGTGTTTGATCAACGTTAGCAAATTTCTCCGGGTTTAAATCCTGTTGTGAACAAGGTAGGAGAATCAGCTACCGGTGCAGGATGCCCAGCTGCCGAGCACCCAACGCCCAGCTGTCGAGCATCAACTGCTCAGCTACCTAGCGCCCAATGCCCCGCTACCGAGGACCAGTGCTGCATAACTGTCGATTGATGCATGCTTTAGTTTCATGATTTAGCCTAAGTTGTTGTGTGTTCTTATGTTTTTGATGTGTTAGTTGATTAATCGAACCCTAAAGATAGTGTAGGCCAAGACGTTTCTAAGGGGGTAGTTTAATAAGCCGTAGTAATTTAGGGTCAAATTAGGCGTAAATATAGTTTGATTTTAAGTTGTTATAAAGGGTTGTTAGGGTGAGTGACTTACATGCTAATAGGATGAGTGACGTCATACCTATGATCATATCTTCAACCGGCTATAGATCAAAAGTGTATTTTATGTTAAAGTCAGGCGCTTTCATAGGCTTTAAATAAGATGACACATATATAGGTTTAGGATCAGACGCTTTCGTAGGTCCTAAGTTTACATGAGAAGTCTTAAAAGGTTGAAATTAACCAAGGCATAGGATAGTAAGAACATCACAATTTAGACTTGCATGAAATCATTATGTGTTTATTTCGATACTTTCTATGTTATGTGTTTTAGGTGATTGATTGACCAACTTTGTAAATATTAGACTTAGGATTTAGAATTTTAGATAACCAAATTGAATCCCCCATTTAAACTTGTAAATATGTATATAAGTTTATACTTATGCATTTGTGCACACTTGTATATTATGTGACAGATAATTGTATATGTTATGCATATGTGTATTTTGTACTTGTAAATATTACTAACTTGTTTTAATGCAGCAATTAATCCTTCCCTAGTGTCTCAGGCTAGAACGATCCCTACTTAAAATTACTACAATGATAGGGTTTTAAATTGTAGGTTGTTTATCATTAACCCGGTAAGGACCTTCGTCATGCACCAGCTACCGAGTGCTGTGCACCAGCTGCTGAGCGTTGTGCACCTGCTACCGAGCGCTGGCACGCAGCTGCCGAGCGCTGTGCACCCAGCTGTCAGGTGTTGTGCACCAGCTGCCGAGCACTGTGCACCAGCTGCTGAGCGCTGTGCACTGAGCAATGCCACATTTGAGACATGTTAAAAGAGCATACATATGACAGGTTGTCAAAATAGCTCCGTGGTCACTAAGAATCCGGAAACACCCTATGATTGATCTTAAGATCAGGAGAGATGCAGATTTGAAAAAAAGTCTAGCATATACATGCCATCATCAAATGTGAAGGGTGTGGTTGTTTGTGTCAACCATGCTACACTCTCTTTCCCTTAGACTAAGCTTTTTGTCCCACTGGGTTTTTTCCTTACAAGGTTTTTAACGAGACAACATTGCATGCACTGCTAAGACTATTGATCCCCATTTGTGGTTAATCATGACATATTTGTTCAAGTTTTGGCTCACATCTACTCTTGAGAAACATGTTGGAATGCACCATTCAGCAGGAAAATCTGATTGAAGCACACATCAGGGGGAGCATCACATGGCGAGTTCTCAATGGAGTAGTTGGTGCGTTGTACTCTTTTTTCTTAAACCAATGTTTAGTTTTCCCACAAGGTTTTTGTTACTTGACAAGGTTTTAATGAGGCAACACCATAAGCACCATCTGACATGAAGACACGCGACACAAGGGGGAGTGTTCTAGGATATTTGATATATATATGTGTCTTGATTCATGCCTTGTATACGAGCTTTATGTAGTAATCCATGTTGTAATGAGGTTTTACATATATCCATGTAATAGGCTCATTGGCCCATGTAATAGCCCAAGAGACTCATGTATTTTCCTATATAAAGGGCTTTATTCTATCAATAAAAGAAAGAAAAATTCATTCTTTCAATATTATTTTACAATACTTACTTTATTTTTATAATAAATACTCGGATCTTTAAAATAAAGAAGTTATTAAAATTTAAGAATAAATTTTTTAACTATTTAAGATTTTGCTTTCCTGTCATAAAAAAAATTGATTCTAAGGCCATGAGTGCTATGACATCCTTTTAATGTTTGATTCTACGTATAATTCATCCTTCTGACTTGGTCAAATTAAGTTTAGTTTGTGTTAATTACATATAATGATCCTCATTTCATTTCTATTCTTCGGCTCCGGCAGTGGCCTCCCTGACACAGCTAATGTTATGTCTGATAGGGCGTGAATGATAGCCTAAGGAATTTGATAGTCCCGTCTTGTTTTGTCTGTACGCCATAATAAGGGCTTGGGATTTGATCATTGGGCATGACCTTTTCCATTTCCCCTCGTAATCGCCACACATTTCCATCTGCTTTCTCACTCTACCCCATATATGGTAAAATGGTAAAACCCCTCACCAACCCTCACCAACCGTTGAACTTTCCCAAAAGGAAAAATATCTGAAAATCACCCACCAACCTCATATCTGAGCATCTGATTTGTTAATTACAGACTGAAAAACAAATAAATTAAACAACAGTTGATGATCCACCACCTCTAAATGTAAATCATGTCTAACATTTGAGCCTAAGTGTTTCTTGGTCAATTGCTAACCACGTCACACCGCTATAAGAAATTCTGGTCTCCGAATTTTGTTCAAATCATCATGTGACTTCCCAGGTACTAAACCAAACAATGCCTTGAGCTAAATAATAGTTTATTTAGAAAAAGAAAAGAGAAAAAATATTAGAGTGGGATGGTGAGGTGAGAGAGGGTAGGTGTGAGATTGACACACACACACACACACCACAACAGACTATCATCCCTTCCTCTCCCCAAAGACCAGTCTACTCCCCCTCTCTCTCTCAATATATATTCCCTTCCCAACGTCCCTTCCTCTCTCAGCTTGACGTTCCCTCAGAACACCAAGCTTCGCTCTTCTCCATCTTTTCCCTCAGAACTCCTCGTCTCCACCATGCAGGCTCTTTTACCACCTATTAAGCCCTACATTCGGGTCGCCCCGACCCGCCTCCACGTCCAATGCGCCTACCGCTCCGACTCCATCAACTTCCACAACTCCGTCGGCTCCAGCCGATCCGACTGGCAGAGCTCCTGCGCCATTCTGGCCAGCAAGGTCGTCTCCTCCCAGGACCAACCATCCGAAAAACCAGGAAGCTCCGACAACCACGTCGCCGCCGTCAACGGCCACAAGACCTCCGTTGACCTCAACCTCGTCCCCATCGAGAAGCTCTCCGACGACAAGCCTGCCGCCTCCCCTCCCGCCAAAGCCCTCACCATCACCGATCTCTCCCCCGCCCCCATGCACGGCGCTCAGCTCCGCGTCGCTTACCAAGGCGTTCCCGGCGCGTACTCCGAAGCCGCCGCCGGAAAAGCCTACCCGAACTGCGAGGCCATTCCCTGCGACCAGTTCGAAGTGGCCTTCCAGGCCGTGGAGCTCTGGATCGCCGACCGAGCCGTTTTGCCGATTGAAAACTCCCTCGGCGGCTCAATCCACCGCAATTACGACCTCCTCCTCCGCCACCGTCTCCACATCGTCGGCGAGGTACAGCTCCCCGTCCACCACTGCCTGTTGGCTCTCCCGGGGGTCCGGAAGGACTACTTGACCCGAGTCATCTCCCACCCCCAGGCTCTGGCTCAGTGCGAGCTCACACTCACCAAGCTCGGCCTCAACGTCGCGCGTGAGGCCGTCGACGACACCGCCGGAGCCGCCGAGTTCATCGCAGCCAATAATCTCCGCGACACGGCGGCGATCGCAAGCGCACGCGCCGCCGATCTTTACGGGTTAAACATCCTCGCCGACGGGATCCAGGACGACTCGAGCAACGTGACCCGGTTCGTGATGCTGGCCCGGGAGCCCATCATTCCCAGAACCGACCGGCCCTTCAAAACAAGCATCGTATTCGCGCACGACAAAGGCACGTCGGTGCTGTTCAAGGTCCTGTCAGCCTTCGCGTTCCGGAACATAAGTCTGACCAAGATCGAGTCGCGGCCGCATCGCAACCGTCCGATCAGGCTGGTCAGTGACTCCAACGAAGGGACGGCGAAGCACTTTGAGTACTTGTTCTACGTGGACTTCGAGGCCTCTATGGCGGAGGTGAGGGCGCAGAACGCGTTGGCGGAGGTGCAGGAGTTCACTTCTTTCTTGAGGGTGCTTGGGAGCTACCCTATGGATATGACCCCTTGGTGTCCTTCCAGGGGGGACTAGTTCTGTTATTTCTTTCTTTATTAGGCCCATCTCCGCAAATTATTACCATACTCAAGGACCGATGGGAAAATTAATTTCGATTTTCTCATTCACTTTCTTTACTTTAATATTTATTATTTTAATGGACTACCATAAAATCCCAAAATCCACGACCAAAGGAAAAGGAATTTGTTGTTGGGTAAATATATTTATTTGGAGGTACATTTTTTAGTGGGAAGAATTGTGGGTGTTGCTTTACCTGTAAGAAATGTAAATAATCAAGTCAGCACATCTCACTTGGATGTGTGTGTATGATATTGAGATCATTTTGACCAATTTCGTCTTGGTTTTGGTTCCTTTTTCTTTTAATTTTTTTCAACAAAATTGTTGGGTTTGATGGACTTTGTGGTTGCCAAGCAAGGTTGATACATGCTTGTAAGTGACCAATTGGTCTGTTATCTGTCACCAATGGGATGCATTGATGACCCTTAGGAGTTAGGAAAATGTCTTGAGCCTTCATATAACCTGTTTATGGCAGTATTAAGCAACATGTTTTGCATGCTCACTGTGTGTCGCTGATTACGCTCGAACAAACTTGTTTGGTTTAGAATTTGTTAGAGAATCAAAAAGTCGAAAACGATATATTCCCATTTCATGAGTATATGAAATATGACTCCTAGAAAATGAAATATCTATGTTTTGTTGAGCATGTTACGATCACATGTTTACCACCAATAGCATTAAGTTGGATCCTTGGGAATCTGCCTTGGCATTTTTGAAACTATTCCGCTCAATTTTGGCAAAACAAGAAGCATACCCAATTGTCATTGGGAAAGTTAGGTAAGATGAGTGTTGCTTGTGTTCTACCACTCGGTTGTCACTTGTCACCTTGTGCAGGCCTAGACCTGAGGGTTCTGGATTTTTAGAACGAAAAACAAAGGAGAGATATGATTGGGTTGGAAATAAATGAGAAGAAAGAGAGGAAGGTTTGATGGCCATGATGATATGTTAAAATTCTGGATTTTTTTGGTGAGTTTGGTTTCTCTATGAATTCTAGGTTTTTTTTTTTCAATTCTAGTGCATTTGAGGACACCGTCTCAGATCCTGAAATCTTATGTCGGGCTCTGACTTTGTGTTATAAGTTTAACCTAGTTGGTTGATATATTTCATTGTCCATGTTGTCACACAAGGATCATTTTGTGTCGTGCCTATTTCTCTTATACTAATTTGGTATTTCTCTTATACTAATTTGGTAACTTCGTTCCTGTTTACTCGCATTTTAATACCTCTATGTTCTGTTAAAATGATCAAAGTCATTAAAGGTTTGGTAGAAATCATACGGTTCAAGACATGGAAGAGAAACGAACACTAGCTCCCTATGTCGTTAAACTTTCATTAACACAACAATGTAATGAGAAAATGAAAGTGCATATTTTGTATGGTTCAATGAGAAGGACCAAAACATCAAATCAAACATTCTTAAATCAAAATATAATAACAATCAAATTTATTCCTTAAATTCATTTTCTAAAAAAGAAAAAAAAATTACTTCCTAAATTATTTGTTTACCGGCAAACTTATTTATATTTCAAATCGATCATTATTTTTACAGGGAAAGAAGTTTCAAATAGAATATATGTGTCCGCTCATTAGAGTTGAAGGAAATGATACCATCAGACAATTAGGATTTAACTGTCTTCCGTTTTGATGCGGAATATCTAAGATTTTTTTGCTGTTTTGATTAAATTGACAACGGAGAATTGGTCAGTTAGACCAATTTATTAATCGAACTTCTTGAATGCTGGTGAGTGAGATGAACAAAGTTTTTCTAACTTCCATCATTATTATAGGAAGTGGTGATAGAACGAGTTTACATTGCAAGTAGATTCGAGAATTGATCGGAATGTTTGGAGAAGCTCGTGCTTGAGTTGGGTTTGTTCAAATTGGATTGATTTCAGGTACGTTTTGCTCTCACCAACCAAACCCGAGTGCAAGGCGTCAGTCCAAGCTTTGATATGAAGCTGGTGCCCGACATGAAGTCAAGTCCAACATACACAAGCTAGAAACCTTGAGATTCTTGCTCTATACACCAAGTCACTAACCCAACCTACCAAGATGATTTTGAACACCATACCGCAGATAGCATCATATGTATACACTTATTGAATATTTTCATTGGATAATGTAATGCACTATTTTTTTTAATGTCAATGAAATTTTCTATCGAATCATCTATGAAAAAATTTGTTGAGCTAGACGTTTCAACTATAAAATACTTCATCGGTTTTAAGAAAAAACAATGCTATATTCACCAGGTGATTATGTCAAATGTGGTACGTACTTGTTGTGTTGATCTCAATGATATGACGAAGGCTTAGCATAGTGATTGCTTGAAATGCTATATAAAAGGGATATCGAGGTAGTTGATGTGAATGGTATGCCTCCATGTAAACCCAAAACAATGGTTTGGATGCTCCTCTATATATCTTAAAAGGAAAGCTTCATCATTGATTGATTGATTGGATGAGGACCAAAGTTTTTGTTAATTTTCAATTAAATGTAGCACGACCACTAATGTGAAAAGAGATGAAGTGGAATAAAACGGGATTACATGGTGATGATAAGATTAATAATAAAATGGAGGGGTTTAGCTACGAAGAAGTTGAATAAGAGGGGTTGGTGGGGGAAGGGAGATGCATATATGATGGACAATGAATGGGTTGTGGTAGGTGAAGCATTAAGCATTGTGATTTGGCATCTTAATTTGGTTGCTAATTGCCTAATCAATAGAGGTTGATAGCTACTTCACTTCACCATGATGGCTTCCTACCTCTGCCTGACGTCGTAAGTCGCCATTTCCTTACCAAGTCTTAATTTCGATTGAAGAAGAAAACTATGTACAAAACAAGGCTGGCTACAAAGCATGAGCACAGCCTAATACAAAGCATGAGCAGCTAGCTTGAGTAGGAAATCTTCTAGATCAGGATATATATATACATGGTTGGTTCGATCGAGCAGCCAAGATGTGTGCAAATGCATATATGATGAAACTCATGTAATATATAGATGTACATTGGCTTCTCTCCATATATGAAATAAAAGGGGAAATGCTAGGATTTTGATGTCAGCTAGGACAGCTACCAATGTCGTTAGCCTTGAGGAGTGTGCTAATTAATTTTGCATTGATATATATAGTTGTAAGGTGTTTTCAATCTTCTTCCACTTTTTTTTTATCAAAATAAGGAAATATATTAAAGAGGGCAACTAGCCTAGTTTAATACAAAACAGTCCTTCCAAAGGAAAGCCCTCTTTACAAATAATCTACATAAAAACATAACAAATTATGGGCCAAGAGACCCAATATACAAACACACAAACAAGGACCCAGCCCAAATCAGTAAACACCGATCATAGATACATCGTCATTTATGGCACTAAAACAGCCACCGTTGTCGTAGGGGTTATGGTGGATCCATCACCGTCTTCTTCTCCATGCTCGCTACCATGAAGCTGTGAACCTTCACATCGGCGTCAAAGGTAGGATCTCGAGGGATTTCCCCACTCCTCTGTCTTGAAGAAAGACAGGGCCGTTCTAGCATCCAAATCACAGATCTGGTCTGAGGGACTTTGATCTAACGACAACGAAGGGGTGGAGTTTATTGCAATTAGCAAAGAGGGACAATAGCAGGTTAGGTGTTTGAGATGAGGTGGGTTCAGGGGAAAGCAAAGAGAAGGGATGGGAGGAGAGTAGAGAAGGGAGCTTTGGCAGCCATGAATAGGGCTATGGAAGTTTCTTTGTGGGGGGAGGGTTGGGTAAACAAACCGGGAATCAAACCTAGTGGGCACTAGGACTAGGAGCCTGAAATAGCGTCCTTTCCCGACCCTCAAGCTGGAGTTCTAGCTCCAATAGAATCTAGACCAAGCAAGAGAGAAGTGGAGAAGAGTTTTCAGATCTACTTTCTCTTTCTAGATTTCTAGAGAGAAGGAAGAGTGAAAAAGGATAGAGTGTATGTCAATCTTTCTCCACTTAAAGTTAACATGATAGTGTAAAGTAATTATCTAAGTCCAACGTGCAATATAGAACCCTTGAAAGTTAGTTTTTCTAAAAAGAAAATTTGATTTTTTTTATAATTTCATATTGTTAGTTTCCAAGTATAAGTTCTATGATGTCAATATTTTAATTTTCTTATATTTCATATTTGATCATTTAACATACCAATAAAATATGATTCAAAATTCAAATGAGTGCAGCCATTGGGATCTCCAGATTTGCTGAATTTATCTCCTTTTATTGTGAATTATTAAAGGGAGAACTACAAGTTACTACCCGACAACATTTAAAAACACAAATAACTCACCTGTAATATTTTATGTACAAATTAATATATGAGCCTAAAGCCCATATTTTAAAATATTGGGCTTGATCCTGAACTACACTACCAAATGACCAAAAAAACCTTAAAGTTATAAGAAAATTACGAATACTGCTACATTTATCTTCTCCTCTTCTCTCGATCCCCTTTCTCTTCTTCTCCCGATCGACAATCAATCCTGATCCAAATCCGGCGTGATCCGCCTCACCAACCAATCCGTCTCCCGCGTCCTCACCTCCGCCTCCACCCCTCACCCCTACTCCTTCCTTATATTTTTCAGTGCCGCCAAGCTCCACGAGAAGCCGAAGCTCCACCTCACCGACCTCTGCCACGGGTTCGGCCTCGTAGCCGAGTCCTTCATCCCAACAACGCTAACTCCGCCTCCGCTTCCCACTCCAAGTTCTTCTTCTGGGACATCGAGTTCCAACAATCCCCTGTCTCCAATTCCTCGTATCTTAATCAAAGCTTTTTAGAATTTCATGATGAATTGGATTGAATTGATTCAATGGCAATGGTGGGATTGGTGTTGTATTGGGTTGTGAAAGGTGGGAGCTTTATTGATGAAGGGTATGGCTTTCGATTTTGGAAAACCTTTTGGGATTGTTTAGTGAGAATCGATTTTACATATGGCACTGGAATCTACCTTCGCCACTGTTGCGTGCTGCTACTTAGTGGTGCTGCTACTGCTTCATGGTTATACATGCTTCTACTGAGTGGTGCTATGTGCTGCTACTACTGCAGAACATGTTTTGTTATTGCTACAGAAAAAACATATTTTGGATGTGTAAAAATTCTACTACTGTACATTTACATTTGGTAATAGCAGTAAAATTTCAATCGGAGATAATAAAAGCTTCATGTTTGTACAGTAGCAATAAATTGGCGGCAGTAGGCAGTAGCACCTTCATACTTGGTAATAGGCAGTAGCACATTCATACAGACAGTAGCACTTTCATACTCGGTAGTAGGCAGTATCACTTTTATACTCTACAGTAAGCAATAACATCTTCATATTCGATAGTAGGCAATAACATCTTTATACTCAGCAGTAGACAGTAGCACATTCATACAGGCAGTAACACTTTCATACTCGACAGTAGGTAGTAGCACATTTATACTCAGCAATAGGCAGTAGCACATTCATACCGATAGTAGCACCTTCATACACGATAGTAGGTAGTAGCACCTCCATACTCGGCAGTACCATGTGGACATCAACTTGTCCTAAAATGTCATTTAGGGTAATTTGGTAAAATATATAGTGACAAATGACATGTGAACATCAACTTGTCCTAATTTGTTAATTTATGTCTTAAAAGTGTAAGATATTGTCTAAATAATGTATTTGTAAACTGAAATTTGGTTGATAACTAAATTGTAGTTTACTAATTATTAAATGATAGATATATCCTCTTGCATAATGATTATTAAGGACAACAATTACACAAAAAGAAGTCATATTTATTCTCTCTAAACTTTCCAATTCTGTGATATATCTTAATTTTTACTATTTTTCATATATATATATATATATATTCATTTTTAATTCTACTACATATTACTAAAGCATTTGTATATTTGATAAAAGCAAAAACTATGATCAATATCAATAAAGTGACATAAAAATTATGTTATTATACATGGTGAAAGCATATACAAGGAGAAGAAATAAATATGAAGGAAAAAAATCAATTATGAAAATTAAATAACTACTATAATCACAAGTAAAAAAATATAATTAATGTAAGAAATTTTGTTGTCTATTAAAACTTAAGTCTTTGAAACTTGATACCTTGTGTTATTTTATTTTTAATGGATTTATGTTCCTAAATTCATAAATGAAATTATAATCAAAATATGTAGAGTACATAAGGCCTAATTAGATTGCACATTTATTTATTTATTATAGACATAAAGAGTTTTGATGATCAATAAAGAAAAAAAGAATGGAAGGTCTAATGAATGAAAACGAGGTATAATGAGTAATATATTGAATTATATATGAACATTATAAACAATGTCATTTTAGAAATTTGCATAGAGGTCTAATGAGCATATGTTAGTATTTAAAAGTAAAATTGAGGTGTAGAGGCATGAGACGTATATTGAGTAAATTTAGAGGTCTTAATATATGAGGTGTGTATATATTTAAAACCACCTTGAGTGATCTCTCAATGAGATTAAAAACCATTATATATATATATATATATATATATATATATATATATATATATATACCTCAACTAGTCGAATGGGAATCAAACTACACCACTCTTTCCACACTTGATTCATACCGGACCCCAAACATAACCTTTTGAATCTAGTCTCTCCCAAGTCCTAATGTGGTAGCTCAACCAGTTGAAAGCTCAAAATCATAATAAGCACATTTCAGGTATGAAAAACTCGTTTTCATAATCGAAGAAGAGAACCTAGATCGGAGACCCGTTCCGGTAACCACGGTGTCCCTCAACATTGCAAGGTAAATATTAGTGAGTTCAATTTGTGTCGTCATTGACCAAGTTGAGCATCGTCGTTCGAGGATTGGAGGATGTGAGGAGGCGACTTCATCGTGATCTGCTATTAATCCCCACATGCGAGGAGCCCGACCTCATCGGCATTGGCGGATCTGTATGCTCATGTTTCGGGGATATTTTTCTGATTTATTAATGTGTTGGTACATATGTACATGTATTGTATGCTCTTATTAACATGAAAAAAAACACAAATAATCGATATACCTATGTTGTATGGACACCGACACAGACATGGCGATACAACAAAACTCTAAATCTAAGTTTCTGACACGACAAATTAAATAATTTACTTATATATTTTTAACACATAAAAAGTTACTAAAAAATAAAATAAATGCATAGGAAGGTATCATTGAGGAAGCTAAGTCCTTAATTTCTTTGTTTCAGTCTTGTTGTTGGGGTCTAGAGAGAGTAATAAAGATGCGCACACAGTAGCTCGAGCTGCCATATCATATTTGTTTACTACTTATTGGTGGCAGATGGTTCCAGAGTGATTAGTCCCTATAGTTAGTGAAAGATTCGAATTTACAAGTGTGTTAGTTAAGAGTACTAGTCTTCTTAATTTGTTTTGGGTTTAACGAGGTCACTACAAACTCCTATAAGCTTTTTTAATATATCTAAATGAACTTTCTCTTTGATCAAAAAAATTTAAATTATTCAATTCATTACGTACACTTAAAAAATATATAAAATAACATTAAATATAATCAAATGCATGTCATAGGGTGAGGTGACGTGTAGGACAACATGTTGGAAAAATCAACATTCTATGACACGTCACGTAACATGTCAGAGGCGTGTCAGACACTGACACTTCAAGGGTATGAAGTGTATGTGCAACATAGAGATGTATAGATGTTTGAGAGAGAGAGAGAACATGGTGTCCATAAAATCCAGGTTTAAATTTGTTTGTAGAAAAATGGGACATCAATCCCTTTAGATGATTCCCGTCAACTGTTCCTTCACAGTCTAGGAGCTCCGGTTTCTCGTTCTCTGTTTCAGGATTATCGGCGTTCGATCTTGCTTTTCAAGCTACCAGGTTCGAAGCTTCTTCCTCTGTTGTTCGATCTTACACATCACTAGAGATGTGTAAATTACATTTTCTTTTCTTTTTTAAAATGAGAGAGTGAATTATAAAAGGAAAACAATAAATTTTAGAGAATTCACAATGAATTATACATATTCTGAGAATTCTATAAATATAGAGGATATGTTTCTCTCTCTTCTCACTTTTTCTATTATAGAGGATAGCTTACACGAGTTGTTGAAGCCAATAATCATGTTTATTCCTCTTAAATAGATGTAATTCTAGTTTTACATGAGCTGTTGGAGATGCTCTTACAACTTTATAATAGAAAATTTATAGAAAAAACTGTTAGAGATGCTTTAAATCCAGATCTGATTGAATGAAAGTAATACATAGGAACCCTCAAACTAATCTAAATGATGAATATGTCGCCACTCTCATATATGGAATTAGCCATCCTATTGCCTCTTTGTTGAGATTTTCTTATCAAGTATTGGGATATTTGGATGAATGGATGATAATATATATACCTCTTGCATTAGTAAGCTTCATCAAAACATATGGCTGAATTCACCATCGGAAAAACCATGGGTGCGACTATTGTCACCCTATAATCCTATTTGTTCACCCCATTTTCTCATTTCACCCTACATATTTTTTAATACTAAATTTACTTATCTCACCCCTCTCTTTTTCTCAAAGTATCCTTGTACAACCTATTTAATTAAAAAATAATTAATTTCTTTGTGAAAATATCTCAATTAGTTTGTAGCAATAAAAGTAAATAATAATCTTTCATAATCAATAAATCATGACTTAATTTATTTCTAAATTATCCTTATAAAGAAATTCTAAGTTTGAGGTTTGTTCAATCCTGTGTATGCATTGTTTGGTTGTCATGCTGTGAATGATTTGGATCATTTTGAGGTGTATTGTGTTCTTGTGAAAGTCAGCAATTTGGTGTGCTATGATCATGAAAACTGCTTATCCTCGGAGTTATGATGTTTGTTTAATATGTTGTGGTGCAACAGTTGCGACTATAGCTGGAACGGTATTGGCATATCTATTGGTGCCTATGCGAGCGCTTGGTCCAGATAGCTGGAAAATAGCAGCTGCACTCATGGGAAGACACATTGGTGGAGGTAATGGGTTTGTCACTCTATAGAGCTGGACACAGAAACCTATTTGTAAAGATTGTTTTATAAAATTGTGATATATCTCCGCTGTCTGTTTCTTTTTCCATATCGTGGTTGCCTATCTGAGTTTTGCAATTTGCTTTTTTGTAGCTGTGAATTACGTTGCTGTAGCTGATGCTCTTGGGGTTACTCCATCAATTTTAGTTGCTGGTCTAGCCGCAGATAATGTCATCTGTGCTGTATACTTCTCAACATTGTTTGAATTGGCTTCAAGAATACCTGCGGAAGCTCCAATATCTGATACTGGTGTGCAAAATTGTATCTTGTATACTTAAAATTGTATGACTCACATATGTGGAAGGGAACTTGAAAGTAACTTCTGGAACTGTTTTCGACTTAAAATATTTTGCATTTTCTAATTTGTCTTCGACTTTTTGACTTTGGTAATTTTTGGTTAAAAATTTCAAGCATTCCAAGGTTATAATCATGGATCCGCCACTGTTTCTGTAACTTGAAAATGTGTGCGAGGAGTGATGACTAGTTTTGTGACAGTTGTGTCATCATGTTTCCTGTTTGTTATCCTCTTTAACATCTCCCTTCTAAAACTAATGTCTGCAGATATTGCTTACATATGTGAAACTTATTCGCAGATGTTTCAATGGAAATGAAATCCCAAATTGAAAGGAAACTCCCAGTACTAGAAACAGCAACTGCTCTCGCTACATCTTTGTGATATGCAAGGCTTCCAAATATCTCACAAGATTATTTGGAATTCAAGGCAGCCTGCCAGTAATAACAGCTCTTGTTGTCATTTTAGCTACCATGCTTCCAACATATTTTGTGTACCTTGCCCCTTCAGGTGACACTATTGCTTTAATCTTGATGCAGGTAACTACAAGTCCCTCCTTCCCTCAGAGTTTCACATGTATTGAGTTGTAGTTCGATACATATACAGATACTGATATGTTATGTTTTACATGGACAGGTGTTCTTTGCCGTGGGGGTGCCAGTGGGAGCATATGGAATGTGATGATCACCGCTCCTAGTATTTTTGTGTTTGCTTTAGTTCAAGTAACTGCATCTTGCTGTGGTCCTGGGATTGGGAAAGCTGTTTCACTTTGATTTAAAGCTGTTACTTTTGGCATCAAATGCCAATATCAGAGGGCATACAACAGCAGGTGGAATGGCCACCGCGAAAGGATGGCATTCTTTAGTTGTTCCGGCGATCTTGCAGGCATTTTTGGTGTTTCCATTGCAACTTTTCTGGGCATTGGTTTTGGAATCAGTCCGTAAACACTTGTAGAACATACGTAATGTGGTTGGTAGTTTTCTTCCTATTCATTCCACCTGAATGATGCTTGCTTCATAATCATGATTGGCCATCATTTTAGATTTATAAAATTCTATATATATCTTGATAAACTTGGGTTGGAAATTGCAAATTTCAATGCTATTAATTAACTCAAATGATGTTTATGCAATAATTTGTTTTATTTATCTCTAGTTATTAATGAGACCATCTAGTTGACACTAAAGGTTGTGTGAAGAAAATAATTGACACTTCTTATAATCGTCGGCATCATCTCACGTAAATTTTTATACCACTGGTTGTGTCTTATTGATTTGAAACTATTTTTTGTTGAAGGTCCGGTCAAAATACGTAATTTAGACGGTCAAATAACCGTTTTCGTGCGTTTAGAGGTTTGACTTATTGGATTGACCGTCCGGATCGAGCCCTTAACGTTATCGGATCAAGTTGATTTTTTTTTTCTCATACATGTATTTTACCATGATGGTTATATCAAACGGTCGGATTTTCGTTTCTGAAGATTGATCATCAGAATCACAACATGTCTACTAATGTTGTATAACTTGTTTACCTAGTTTTAAGTAAATGTTCCGTTTCAAAAAAAAAAACTCTACTTAAAACCTTTAAATGCAAAAAAGTCATGTAATAAGATATGACCGGAATGGTGAAATACGTGTACGGTTGAAAAATCAAGTAATTCCGGTAAAATCTCGGTGTCTTTAGTTGCAGTCAACATAATTTACCATTCTTACTCCCTATGGGTAGCCCTATATTCAGGGGTTATTTTCAGTAAATTTTTATACCACTGGCTACGTCTCATCGATTTTAAACTATTTTTAGTTGAAGGTCCGACCAAAATACGTAATTTAGACGGTCAAATAATCGTTTCCGTGCGTCTAGGAGTTTGACTTACGAGATTGACTGTCCGGATTGAGCCGTTAACATTGTTGGATCAAGTTGAATTTTTTTCCATACATGTATTTTACCATGATGGTCATATCAAACGGTCGGATTTTCGTTTCTCAAGATTGATCATCAGAATCATGATGTGGCCACTAATGTTATATAACTTAGTTACTAAATTTTAAATAAATGTTCTATTTCAAAACCAAACTCTATGTAGAACCTTCAAACTCAAAAAGGTTGTGAAATAATATATGACCAGAAATGTGAAATACGACTACGGTTGAAAAATTACGTAATTTTGGTAAAGTCTCGGTGCCGATAGTTATGGTCAACGCAATTGATCATTCTTTCTCCCTATAGGTAGCCCTATCTTCGGGGGTTATTTTCAGTAATTTTTTATACCACTAGTTGCATCTCATCGATTTGAAACTATTTTCTGTTGAAGGTCCAGCCAAAATACGTAATTTAGACGGTCAAATGACTGTTTCCGTGTGTTTAAGGATTTGACTTACGGGATTGATCGCCCGGATCGAACCCTTAACGTTATCAGATCAAGTTGATTTTTTCCCGTTCATGTATTTTACCATGATGGTCATATCAGACTGTCGAATTTTTGTTTATCAAGTTTGATTATCGAAATCGTGAAGTGGGCACTAATATTGTATACTTAGTTACTAAGTTTTAAATAAATGTTCAATTTCTAAAACAAACTCTATGTAGAACCTTCAAACTCAAAAGAGTCGTGAAATAAGATATGACCAGAATGGTGAAATACGTCTACGGTTGAAAATTCACGTAATTCCGGTAAAGTCTCGGTGCCGATAGTTGGGTCAACACAATTGACCATTCTTTCTTCCTATAGATAGCCATATCTCCGGGTTTTTTTTTTCAGTAAATTTTTATACAACTAGTTATGTCTCATAGAATTGAAACTATTTTCTGTTGAAGGTCCGGCAAAATACGTAATTTAGGCAGTCAAATGACCGTTTTCATGTGTGTTAGGAGTTTGACTTACGGAATTGACCGCCCGGATGAAGCCCTTAACTTTATCGGATCAAGTTGAATTTTTTTCCATACACATACCATGATGGCCATATTAGACGGTTGGATTTTCGTTTCTCAAGATTGATTATCGGAATCACGATGTGACAACTAATGTTGTATAACTTAGTTATTAAGTTTTAAATAAATGCTCAATTTTCAAAAACAAACTCTACTTAGAACCTTCAAACATATGACTGAAATGATGAAATATGTCTACGATTGAAAAATTCAAGTGCTATTAAATTAAAGAAAAAGTGCTACTAAGTTAAAGAAATTCAGGGTGGCTCATTACACTTCTGATTAAAGAAATTCAAGTGCTAATAAGTTACCATACACAGAAATTAGGTAGAGTCAGTTGCAAAGAACGAACGCTGTGAGTTGCAGAAAACCAAATTCATGAATAGTTGAATACAACAACTATACAAATTCAATCGAATCAGCATACATATTACCCTATATTCCATCAACTATGTCCGCCAATAGTGACTGTTTACAACATAAGATGACATCCTTTAATTTATCTTATACCTCAAATAACCCAGAAGACAGCTAAACAAATAACCTTCTTTCAATGACAGTGGCAGAAGCCACTGACAACAAAAGCAGAAACAAAGGCTCAACAGACAGCTAAGAAATTCTCTCTTTGGCGGCCTTGTTGCGGAACCAAAATTTATGAATCAACGTGTTGTGATCTTTATATTAGTGATATGAGTTAAGGTGAAACACTTGACAGCTTGGTGAGTATGACCCCTGTGTTGCTGCCTGCTCAAACTTCTTGCTTGCAGCTTCATTTTCTTCTAAGCTGGTCTGAACAAAATAGCGTACCCACCAAGAAGCACTCCTCATTTTGGCCTAATGAAGTGAAACATGTCATCAAGTCAAGAGGCAGATACAAACTAATATTAACCTCCAAAAAATAAATAAAAAGCCTTTCTGTAGATGGAAAAATCATAAAGAACATTAATGCTAATCCAGATCAAAATGTTGATTGCTTTGACAACAAAAATCTAAGAGGACCAGGTTCCCATCTATTCTACATCTCCTATTCTTATTATTTTAGGGTACAAGGACCACGCCCAGCTTTATGCAGCCCCATCAATCATACACTTGGTAAGATCATGCTTAGAGTCTGAGATTAAGATATGTTTAAAATCCTACATTCCAGTCACTTATATGCATATTGAGTAATGATATATACTAATATATTCTCTTCCAGATTCAGATTCCACAACAGTAAAACTAGATAATCGAAAACAATCAGAAGCAACTTGCAGAGATAATCGAAAACAATCAGAAGCAACTTGCAGAGATAATAGAACAGAAATACTTACAGGACGTCCAAATTTGAATAACTCAGAAAGTTTAGCTTTCTGTTGACCAGGGAAAACTAACAAAAAAAGAAATAGCAATGATTTTAGAGTTCAGTATTTCCATAATAAATGATCAAGCAAACTTCGATACTTTTTGTGTATACAATAATGTCAAATACAAAAACCGGTAAGCCAAGACATTGAGTGTAATCTGTCCTAAAAAATAACTGAGGGAAAGAATTAATAACTTAATCATTTGTGTAAATTGTGCTCCACGAGCACTGAATTATGGTTTAGAATCAGGGTACTTCAAGTTCAATATCGTTGGTAAAAGATTATCAAAAGCCAAGAGCTACAGAATACACATAGGATCAAAGCATTCGGCTCGGGTGTGTGCATCTGTCTGCAAGGACAAAATTTGCTAACCATATTTATTTTAACATCTGATGCATAAATCAGTGCACTGCTACAGCGCAGCTACCTCATGTAGTCCAAATTAGTTTTTCACAAAATTCGAATCTACATAATATATGAAGATGCTACACTACCTCAGAGGCTACAGATAAAAAAATGGTTACCTGAAAAAATAACGAGACCATCAATAGACACCCTTGCAATTTCTGGAAGAGTCTAATTCAGATATTTTGGGGAGAGGTAATCCAAAGCATCTGAAATAATCACAAGAGAAAAGGACTTTGCTTTGTATGGTAGAGGAAACTTAATGTCAACAACACGCACAATGCCTTTGCGTATAAGACTCTTGCAATGGCTATCAGCATCCTCTATCTCGTACGGTTCCACACCCCATGCTTCAGTTTCCTGATCTTTCAACAACGCAGAGACAACTGAACAGGGTTGAAAGGTATCAAGGTCTCAAAACACAGAAGTTGTAGAGTAAAATGAAAAACACAGCGAATACTTGAACACAAAGTGCTGGCTTAAATAGCCTTACAACCAAAACAGAAAACAAGGATAAGATCCACGATTTAACAACCCTATACTCATGGATCACTACTAACTGAAAAACAAGGCAGTACCTTAGTCCTAGAGACTAGGTCTTATTGGAACAGAATCAAAAACAGTCCGAAGAAACAGCTTGCTTCTTGGACAAGTCACTGACTAATTCAAACAATTCCTCCCTTAAACTGTTCTGCATACTTGCAGTCAGTTTACTTCTGCCATTTTACACACTCCCAGCTGCACACACTCCCAGCTGCTTTCTAAGCTTCTCGAAAGCCTCCAACTTTAAAGCTTTGGTCATGATGTCTGCTGTTTGCTCCCCAGTTATACAATGAACAAGTTTAACAACGCCATCCTTAGACAAATCACGAAGGAAGTGGTACCTAACATGAATGTGTTTGCTCCTCCCATGTAACACTGCATTCTTGGAGAGTTTGATGGTGGAAGCATTGTCACAGTACAGTGTGATGCTCTCCTTCTGAGGATGGTTGAGAGCATCCAAAATTCTTCTCATCCAAACTGCTTGGCATGCACATGATGCTGCTGCTACGAATTCTGTCTCGGTGGTGGACAAGGTCACCACAGGTTGCTTCTTTGAAGACCACGCAACAGCTCCCTCTCCAAACAAAAAGGCATAACCTAAAGTACTTTTTCTGTCGTCTAGATCTCCAGCATAGTCGTTATCCGTGTAGCCAACTAAGTCTCCAGCTCCACCTCTTTTGTACAGAATGCCCAGCTCCAAGGTTCCCTTCACATATCGAAGAACCCGTTTTACTGCATTAAGATGAAGTTCAGTAGGTTTCTCCATATACCGACTCACCAATCCAACCACAAACATCAAATCTGGCCTTGTCACTGTTAAATATCGAAGACTTCCCACTATTTGCTTGTAACCAGTGGCGTCAACTCTGACTCCATTTCCATCTTTCGCAAGTTTTGTTCCTAGAACAATAGGACTTCTAACAGAATTGCACCCCAGCATGCCAAATCTCTCAAGAACCTCGTTGGCATACTTCTTCTGACTAATGAAAATACCCTTTTCATTCTGTAAAACTTCAACTCCAAGGAAATACCTCATCTTCCCAAGATCAGTCATTTCAAATTCTTGCATCATAGAGTTCTTGAAAACTTCAAACAACCCCTCATCATTCCCCGTAAAGATGAGATCATCTACATATAAACTAACAACAAGAATTCTACCCTTCAAATCAGTTTTAATGAAAAGAGTAGGTTCAGATGGGCACCTTTCGAAACCTTCCTTAGTAAAGTAGGATTCAATGCGACTGTACCACGCTCTTGGGGCCTGCTTAAGGCCATACAAGGACTTCTTTAACTTGTAGACTTTGTGTTCCTCTCCTTTTTTCTCAAAACCTCGTGGCTGATCAACAAAAACCTCCTCCACCAGCTCTCCATGAAGGAAAGCACTTTTAACATCAAGTTGACAAATGCTCAAACCTTTCAGTGCTGCCATTGCAATCACCATTCAGATAGTATCTCATCTCGCAACTGGTGCAAAGACTTCATTGTAATCAACTCCATGTTTCTGAGCATATCCTTTTACCACCAATCGTGCTTTGTGTTTGTCAACCTCACCAAGCTCATTTAGTTTGGTTTTAAACACCCATTTCTGCCACTCACATAGTTTTTTTGCCACTCCGGAGCTCTTCTACTCCTCCCTTGAGCTGCAACTAGAATGTTTTGACTCGGCAGTGACTCATTTGGAGAAGCTTGAGTTGCTTCCTCCATGGTTGGTCCTTCTTCAGCTCCATCTTCCTCACTTTCACTGTCATTATTTTCTTCAAATTCATTAACTCCCCATTTCAGTTCTCTGCTCATCTCCTCTGAATTTTGACTCCAATCCCAGCACTTATCTTCCTCAAATACAACATCACGGCTTACCACGATACGTTTAGAAACTGGATCATACAACCTATACGCCTTGGACTCATTGCTAACACCGAAAAAAACACAGCTGAAGCTCTTGTCATCCAGCTTCACTCTTCTTTGTTCAGGTATGTGTACATGAGCAACACACCCGAATACTCGGAAATAGTCCACAGATGGTGTGACATCACTCTATGCCTCCTCTGGTGTTTTCCCTTTCACAGCTACTGTCAGGCTTCTGTTCATTACATGAGTACACCACTGAACTGCGTCTGGCCAGAATTCTCTTGCAACTTTTTTCTCAGACAACATGCTTTAACCGAGTTCATAATAGTGCGGTTCCTTCTCTCTGCTACCCCATTTTGTTGGGGAGTGTAGGCTGCAGTTAACTGTCTTCTAATACCATTCTCCACACAGAAATTATTAAATGCATGAGAAGTAAACTCTCCACCGTTGTCTGTGCGTAAACATACTATGGACTCATCACACTCTTTCTCAACATACTTCTTAAAGCTTTTAAATACTCTAAATGCCTCTGACTTCTCACATAAGTAATAAACCCAAACTTTACGACTGAAATCATCAATAAAGCTGAGTAAATACCTTTTCCCACTTGTCGAGATTGGTGTGATCGGTCCACAAATATCAGAGTGAACCAGCTGCAACTTTGTTGATGCCCTCCATGAACTCTTCTTTGATATCTTCTCCCTATGTTGCTTTCATACCGGACAATGAGTACAGACTTTTCTTGACATGGTGATTGTAGGTAAGCCACGAACTAACTTCTGAAATTGCATTGTTCGTAAGCTCTTGTAGTTCAAATGACCAAGTCTGCAGTGCCATAAGTGAGAAGCATCCTCTGTGGCTGCTTGAAAGCATGATGGAGTACTGAGCGGCATCGAGTCTATGTTTGGTAGAACAGTATCGAGAAGCACAAACATCCGATTTGTGGTCATTCTTGTTGTCACAAATAGCCCTCTTCGTGGATGATATAGCTTGCACTCTCCTCCCTGAATCAAAATGCCAAGCCCTTTCTCCTGAAGCTGTCCCCTACTAAGCAAATTATCCTTAAGTTCTGGAACAAAGTAAACTTCAGAAATCACCTGTTTGACTCCTCCAATCTCCATTCGTACACTTCCTTTCCCTGTGACTGCCATTCTTGTATCATTTCCTAGCTTGACAGTGTGTTGAAAGCTTTGATCCAGGTGTGAAAACCATTTCTTGTTTCCACACATATGATTCGAACATCCCGAATCAAGAAACCACACATCGTCTCCTTTTGAATCTTTCATCTCCAAATATGACATTAAGAGCAGCTCTTCCCCCTCATCCAGCTCCACAAAGTTGGCTTTGCTCTCCCAGCTCGGACACTCGTACTGGAAATGCCCCAATTTGTGACATTTATAACATTCCACAAGAGCTTTGTCAAAAGATCTTCCTCTGCCTCTTCCACATCCTCTGTATGTACCACGTCCCCTTCCTCTGCCTCCATGTTTTTCATCACTAACCACAGCTCTTAAAGCCTGATCCTCTTCTTTATCCAGCCTCTTAAACTTTTGCTCATGAACGGACAAAGTACTCTGCAATTCATCAATTGACATGGTATGTGTATCTTTTGCCTCTTCTATCGACACCACCACATAGGTGAATCGCTCAGTTAGAGTCCTTAGAATCTTCTCCACCACCAAAGAGTCAGGCATCGCCTCTCCATTGCTCCGCATCTGATTTGCTACAGCCATCACCTTAGCAAAATACTCTTTGATCGTCTCTCCTCTTTTCATTTCCAACACCTCAAATTCTCTTCTCAAGGTGTTGAGAAGGGACCTTTTCACTCTCTCATTACCACCAAACTTGCTCTTCAGAGAATCCCAGACGATCTTGGAGGTACGTCTGTCCAGAATCTGCTCAAAGGTCACACGATTTATGGCTTGAAACAGATAGTGCTTGACTCTGTGGTCCTTCATCCTTGCGTCATCTAGCTGCGCCTGTTGTGCTTCTGTCAGCATAGTCTCTCTTCTTGGCTCCTCAAAGCCATTCTCTACCAGGCTCCATAGCCCTTTGGCTCTCAGCAGATTCTCCATCAGCTCACTCCAATGGTCGTAGTGATGACCATCAAAATGAGGAATCTTTGTGAGACTATTTCCAATCTTTTCTTCACTCATTTTCCTTTTACTGTTTTTTTTCCAACTCTGTAGCTCTTCTCTATTCTCTCTCTCTTATCAGGCCCAGTGGGGGCTCTGATACCAAATTGAAAGGTATCAAGGTCTCAAAACACAGAAGTTGTAGAGTAAAATGAAAAACACAACGAATACTTGAACACAAAATGCTGGCTTAAATAGCCTTACAACCAAAACAGAAAACAAGGATAAGATCCACGATTAAACAACCCTATACTCATGGATCACTACTAACTGAAAAAAAGGCAGTACCTTAGTCCTAGAGACTAGGTCTTATTGGAACAGAATCAAAAACAGTCCGAAGAAACAGCTTGCTTCTTGGACAAGTCACTGACTAATTCAAACACAAGTATCAGGGCCAATGTGCAGAACTTTGTGCATGCTGCTACCATATGCTTTCCGCAGATAAGGTGAGAAGTCTGGTAATTAGATAAGAAAATGTCAGTCTGATTACAAAAAGAAAATCCAACAGATCCAAATTCGTAAACTTAAAATAACAGGTCATAAAGTTTAGAAATGCCCACAAGACAAACATGAGAAGAGGAATAACATACAATCCAGAAACCAACAAGGAAAACAAAAGTTAAAGATCCCAATAACTACCTTCAACCTTGCTAACTATCTTGCTACCCCCAAAGGCACCTGAAAATTCAAGATCAAAGCATTTCAATCAGTTAACAATGTCAAACTAGGTAACTAGTAACTCGAAAAGTTAAAAGTCCATAATGATGTTAGGAGTTGAGTTTGGCTTTACCTTCAGTTAATAATATCCTAGACTTTAGGAGGTGTTTGGATATGACCTAGTCTCTAGGAATATGATCTAGTCTCTAGGAGTCTGTTAGCATTTGAATTCTTCTTGTTTCTGTTTTGCACGGGGCTGCATGTAGCCTAGACGTGACCTTGTTTCCAGCTCTTGTTGTTAAGGTTCAGGCTATTTAAAGGTCTGACTTGTTCAATAATATGCAAGCTATTCCAATCAGATTGTGTAGTTGTGCTCTTGGTATACAGAGCTTTCATTCCAACAATCTGGTATCAGAGCCCTCACTGGGCCTTAAAAGAAAGGGTAAAGCAGCAGCTTAGAGAGAATAGCACAGAGAGATGAGTGAAGAAAAGGGTCTAACTAAGATTCCTCAATTCAGTGGTCATTACGATCACTGGAGCGAACTCATGGAGAATTTGCTCCGCGCAAAAGGCTTGTGGAGTTTGGTGGAGAATGGCTTCGAGGAGCCAAAAGCGGGGACTTTGCTGACAGATACACAGCAAGCACAACTTGAGAATGCTAGGACCAAAGATCATCAGGTCAAGCATTACCTCTATCAAGCCATCGACAAGACCGTCTTCGAGCAGATTTTGGATCGTCGTTCCTCCAAAATTGTTTGGGACTCTATGAAACTCAAGTTTGGCGGAAATGAGAAGGTAAAAAAGTCTCACCTCAGACACTCAAAAGAGAGTTCCAGATACTGGCAATGTGGAAAGAAGAAACCATCACGGAGTACTTTGCAAGAGTAATGGTTATCTCCAACAAAATGAGAAGCAATGGTGAAGCAGTGACAGATGAAAAGATCGTGGAGAAGATCTTGAGAACCCTGGTAGATAAGTTCATCCCTGTTGTCATTTCAATTGAAGAAGCAAAGGACATTTCGACTATGTCCATTGATGAACTGCAGATGTCGTTGGTAGTACACGAGCAGAAATTCAAAAGGGTGAATAGAGAGGAAGGTGATCAGGCGCTGAAAGTAGAAGATCGGGCATCCATAAGAGGAAGAGGAGGAACATTTTTCAGAGGTAGGGGTCGCAGAAGGGGTAGGCAGACTGTCAACAAGACAATGGTGCAATGTTACAAATGCCACAACCACGGCCATTTTCAGTACGAATGTCCGAAATGGAACAAGGAGGCCAACTACGCTGAGTTGGATGAGGAAGATGATCTGTTGTTGATGTCTTATGTGGAGTTGCACAAGCATACACGGCATGATGATTGGTTCTTGGATTCTGGTTGCTCAAATCACATGTGCAGCGACAAAGGTATGTTTTCAAGTCTGGATGAGAGTTTTAAACATTCAGTAAAACTTGGGAATAACTCTAGGATGAGTGTTGGTGGAAAGGGTGTTGTCAAGCTTGTTTTAAATGGTATTACTTACACCATTGGAGAAGTGTATTTTGTTCCTGATTTGAGAAATAATTTGTTGAGTACTGGTCAGTTACAAGAGAAAGGCTTGAAAATTTTGATTGAAAAAGGCATTTGTAGTATTTATCATCCATACAGGGGCCTGATTGCTCAAAGCCAAATGAGTATAAACCGTATGTTTATCCTGGTAGCAGAAACTCAAGGTTCTGACACTCAACCTAAAGAATGTATGCACACAAGCTCTCCTGATTTAACCTACTTATGGCACCAGCGATATGGGCATTTGAGTCACAAAGGTCTAAGAACCTTGCAATTTAAGATGGTTCATGGATTGCCACAACTTGCAAGCTCAACGACTACATGCACAGATTGTCTGAATGGGAAGCAGCATAGAAGTGCCATGCCAAAACAAAGCACTTGGAGAGCAAGTCAAGTCCTAGAGCTGGTGCACGTAGACATTTGTGGACCAATATCTCCCACATCAAACGGTGTCAAGAGGTATGTTTTGTGCTTTATTGATGACTTCAGTCGTAAAGCATGGGCATACCTCTTATGTGAAAAGTCCGAGACACTGTACCACTTTAAGAATTTCAAGCAGATGGTTTAGAAGGGAGCTGAAGCATTCATCAAGTGCCTACGAACAGATAGGGGAGGTGAATTTACTTCTCATGAGTTTAACAATTTTTGTAAAGAGCAGGGAATTAAGAGGCAGCTCACTACAGCATACATGCCACAACAAAATAGCGTGGCAGAGAGAAGAAATCAAACTGTGATGAACATGGTTCGATCAATGTTGTCTGCCAAGAAAGTTCCCACTACTTTTTGGTCTGAAGCTGTATTATGGACTTTCTACGTCCTAAATCGGTGCCCTACCTTAGCAGTCAAGGATGTGACACCATAAGAGGCCTGGAGCGGGATAAAACCTTCTGTGGATCATTTCAGAATCTGGGGATGTCTTGCTCTTGTGCATAAACCGAAGGTGAACAGAGGTAAACTAGATAATAGAAGTTTTTCATGTATTCTTTTAGGTGTGAGTGAGGAATCCAAGGGATATAAGTTGTTCGATCCTGATACAAAAAGGGTAGTAGTTAGTAAAGATGTAGTGTTTGAAGAAGATAAGATGTGGAGTTGGGGTGATATGTATGAAGAACAAATATCAACAGAGTTAAGGTGGAGTGATGATGATGAAGTTTTTGAGGGTCCTAAAAGTTTTGAGGTCTCGGGAAATAAAGTAGAAGGAGAGAATAATGTAGAGAGTGGTGATGGGGTTGTAGGTGAAAGAGAAGAAGGTGACGGGGCTGTAGGTGAAAGAGAAGAAGGTGGGAACATGGAAATACAAATTTCTAGTGAAGCTAGCAGTGAGTTAAGAAGGCCTGAGGGGAGATGTACAGTAGAAGGGAGGGAGAGAAGACCTCCTAGATGGATGAGTGATTACTTTAGCGGTGAAGGGCTGAGTGGGGAGGATGAAGCTCACATGGTGCAAGACATTTCTGTTGAGGATCCCTTTTACTTTGAAGACGCAATGAAAGAAGAGAAGTGGCGCCAAGCTATGGATGTAGAGATTCAGGCTATTGAGAAAAACAATACTTGGACTCTTACAGACTTACCAAAATGAGCTAAGAGGATCGGGGTAAAGTGGGTCTACAAGACCAAACACGATGAGCAAGGAGCCGCAATCAAGCACAAGGCACGACTCGTGGCCAAGGGCTACTCACAAAAGGAGGGGATTGATTATTCAGAAGTGTTTGCACCAGTGGCAAGACTTGACACTGTGAGAACTATAGTGGCGTTAGCAGCTCAGAAAGGTTGGAGGATCTATCAACTCGACGTCAAGTCTGCTTTCTTACATGGAGAGTTAATTGAGAAAGTGTTCGTTGATCAGCCTAGAGGATATGAGAAGGAAGGCAAGGAACTCATGGTGTATCAACTACACAAGGCTTTGTACGGATTGAAACAAGCTCCTAGAGCTTGGTTTAGTCGTATAGAGACTCATTTTGTCAATGAAGGATTCTCAAGGTGTGAGAGTGAACAGCTCTGTTTATGAAGTATGGAAATGGAGGTAAACTTATCATTGTAAGTTTATATGTAGATGATTTAATTTACACGGGTAGTGATGATGATATGATGCTTGAGTTTAAAAATTCTATGATGAGAGAATTTGATATGAGTGATCTAGGAAGCATGAGTTATTTTCTCGGTATAGAAGTGTTGCAAAAAGAAGGAGGTATCTTCATTTTTCAAAAGCGATATGCACAGGAGATTCTAAAAAACTTTGCAATGATGGAGAGCAATGAAGTTAAGAGTCCCATGGTGCCAGGGTTCAAGATCAGCAAAGACAAGGAGGGAATTGTGATTGATGAGACTTACTTCAAACAACTTGTTGGCAGTTTGATGTACCTAACGGCAACTAGACCAGACCTCACGTTTGTGACCAGTTTGATAAGCAGGTTTATGTCAAAACCTACTGAGCTTCACTTGCAGGCAGCAAAGAGGATCCTTAGATACTTAAAAGGGACCATGAGCTATGAGATACACTACAAGAGGAGTGGAGATAACAAATTCAAAGCCTTTACAGACAGCGATTATACTGGGGATGTGGAAGACAGGAAAAGCACCAGTGGTTATGTTTTCTTATTAAGTTCTGGAGATATCTCTTGGATCTCAAAGAAACAACCAATTGTGACGTTATCAACAACTGAGGCAGAATTTGTTGCAGCAACTATGTGTGTGTGTCAAGGATTATGGTTGAAGAAGATCTTGAAGCAGTTTGGACAAGAAGAGAGTTGTATTTACATCAACTGTGACAACAGTTCTACTATCAAACTCTCAAAGAATCCGGTGTTACATGGTCGAAGCAAACATATCGATGTGAGGTACCATTTTCTTAGAGATCTTGCTAATGAAGGTTCAATTGCTCTTATTCACTGTGGAAGTACCAATCAGTTGGCAGACATCATGACAAAGGCTTTGAAGCTGGATACTTTTCAAAGGCTCAGAAGCATGTTAGGAGTTTGCAATGTCCTGAAGTAAGCTAAAATTGCTTCTTGCATTTTAGTTTAAGGGAGGGTTTGTTAGGAGTTGAGTTTGGCTTTACTTTCAGTTAATAATATCCTAGACTTTAGGAGGTGTTTGGATATGACCTAGTCTCTAGAAATATGATCTAGTCTCTAGGAGTCTGTTAGCATTTGAATTCTTCTTGTTTCTGTTTTGCACGGGGCTGCATGTAGCCTAGACGTGACCTTGTTTCCAGCTCTTTCTGTTAAGGTTCAGGCTATTTAAAGGTCTGACTTGTTCAATAATATTCAAGCTATTCCAATCAGATTGTGTAGTTGTGCTCTTAGGTATACAGAGCTTTCATTCCAACAAATGATCTTTCCAATTCTAACTGATTGACAAAACAACTAAACTTTCTTCTTCGCAGGAAATGAATCCAGAAAATGTTGAACAGAGTGTTACAATCGAAAGTATTGAAATAAACGGAAACACAGATCCAGATAGCGAAATACGAAACAAATCGGAAACGGAAAAGGAATGAAGGAACTGACCTGAGATCAGCATGACGTCAGCAGCGCATTGACGATTTCAGGCAATGGCAGTGCTTCTGGATCTTAGCTTTAGAGAAAGGGCTTCTCTTTTTCTTTGTTTGGACTGGAAAGCCGCCGGTTCGTTGGGTACGCGGTACTGATCGATCGATTGGAGTTAACTACCATGGGGATTTAAAGTTAATTTCTAGCAGGACAACAGGACATCACGAGTATGTTTGTGATTGTAGACAAGAAATTTTTCTACGCAAATAACAGAATTTTATTGACGAATTTACTGGTTACAAATCATTGTGAACTCCTCTGATTCTATCTATGAATTTGGATTTCACTCAAGGGTGACAATTCACTTGTTCTTGAGATGAAAAAGGGGTCACGAGAATTGATCACGTGACGGGTATTTGGATTTAGGAGCTTGTTATTCTTTAGGAGTGTTTGAGACTTCTGAGCTCTCGAGACTTATTTTTCTATCTGGTCCCGAGTCCTCCTCTTGATATGAGAGGAAGACGCTTCCCTGCATATGGCATGTAATGATGAAGCCGAATGAATTTCATTCCTTATCGGTAATAATTGAATCAATCAATTTTGATTGATTGATAATTATCATAATTAAATCAAATCAAATTTAATTAATTGATTTAATTATTCCAATTAAGACATGATTTATTTGATTAATATCTAATTTTAATTCCAACAATCAATTTAATGTGATTGACAATTGATTGACAGGTGATATTTAATATTTGCTCTAGTCAGGATTTGACAAATATGTTGTTGACCGACCAATCACATGTCGCCATGTGTACTTTCAGAGTCTATTTGACTTTTCTGACTCATCTACCACGTATACGATTTATTGGGCCCAAATATAGTTTGAATATTCAACGATTTTATTTATCGTTAAATTTTGTGTCAACAAATACCCCCACTTCAAGGTACGTCGTAGTCACGTAGTCGTCGCGTGTCGGAGATACGGCTTGAAGTTCACGCTTTTGATGTGGACGAATTTGGGCCAACTTCTTGAGGTTCAATGTATGTGCGGGAATTTTTTTGAAGTTGTAGAAATTCTCGAATTTGCAAGGACTCCAAAATTTTCAAGGATCACTTGAATTTGGAGGGATTCTTTAAACTTGTTGGATTTCCAAACTTATAAGGATCCCTTAAATTTTGCAGGGATTCTCATACACTTTGATTTGATTTGGTGAGATTTGGAGCTCTAATCGTAAATGAAAAAAAACCTTTGATATATTTCCTCCTTGATTTGATTGACTGTAGAAATTTTCACAATCAATACTTTTTGGCTGTCAAATAACCATATAGTGGGAAAATCTTTGATTTCCTCCTTATTTTATGGTCTCATCTAGAAAATTCCTTGCGTGGCCAAAACCCTACCGATTCAATATAAATTGAGGATCTCAGTTTGAATAAGTTCTCACATCAAGTTGACAGCTCTACGGTTTTCACCGCCGTCACACCGATGTCTTGTTATTTTGTTCCTTCTTCTCGTTTTGACCATCGATTCATTTACCGCTGAGGATTACTGACTTCTTCCTTTTTATTATTTGCACCGTAGGTCGCAAGACATTTTGAATTGCCCCCTAAGTTGCAAGTGGAAAAGATTTTCAGCCTGGTGAGTCTTTTTGATAGGACAGGAGCAGAGATTAAGGTACATGACTCACACTTTCTCTTCAAAAAAAATTATATTCACTTTAGTAGCCTGACACACTATAATGATTCCTCATGCCTTTGAAACAAAACTACCTTTTCAATGAGTGGATGATGTCCTTCATGGGGCCACTTTGAACAAACCTTGATATGCAAAGCTTTAATTTGCTTTGGTTATTTTCTTCTTAATTGCAGGTCCAGTGAGCTTGTTTTCCAGTTTCAAGACTTCGTCATTTTCCTCCCGAGTCTGTTGTAACTTGACCGATTTATTACCCGTGAGGCACTTTAATTCGCAAGGTGAGAGGTTTTCACGTGGGTCATTAGACAACAACACAAGGTTATTGCAATTTGATTTTTTTTTCTGAACAGTATGACGGCAATACTGACCCCCATTTTTTTAGAATTTCAGTGGCAATTGAAAAACGAGATCCCCTAACCGCTAGATTCCTTCCATGTTTTGACCGTGGGACAAACCGCTCAAAGTGTTTAGGCTTCATGTACATTGGAAGCGATTTGAAGAACGTGATCCTCTAACCGCTAGGTTCTTATCACATCTTGATCGTGGGACAGACTACTCAAAGTGTTTAGGCTTTGCATACATTGAAAGCGATATGAAGAACGTGATCCTCTAACCGATAGGTTCCTTCCAACAGACTGCTCAAAGTGTTTAGGCTTTATGTACCGTGGAGGCGACTTGAAGAAGGCGAACCCCTAACCGCTAGGTTCCTTCCACATCTTGACCGTGGGACAAACCACTCAAAGTGTTTAGGCTTTGTGTAGGTGTATACCGCTCCAGATGATAGTTTTCAAGAGTTTCAAGAAGGGCACTATCACCATCCTTGAAGACGTTGAAGACTTTGAGGACATTCAAAGCGAAGGCGCCACCTTGTACACCTACCCTTCATTAATCGGGCCAAACGACGTCGAGACTCTCACCTATGACAATTCAGGTCACCTTTCCCGATGGATTTTTCAACAATCTCGTTAGCTAGCCACCTTTCCTCCAACCAACGAGAAGTGAAGTGCAGACATGTGGATGTTGAGGTCTGCACATCATGATCAAGATGCTCCTCAGACACCATTTGTGCTTCTCAGCGGCCATGTCTCTAAAGGATCCGTGTGGTGGAGTGGGGTTTCGTGTCAATGAAGCTTTCTCCCACACAGAATGTTATTGGGAGTGGTTAGAAGACATCTTGGGATGAAACGAAGTGTTCACATCCGTAAAGCCGGTCTCTATCGAGCGATGTTTGCATCACTTTTTAGCTATGACCATGTTACGCTTGTGATGCGGGCCTTCTGCGAGTATTGGTGTTCGAACACCAATACTCTCTATACATCTCATGGTGAAATGTCTATCTCCATCTGGGACTTTGAACGGATTGGAGGTTTTTTTGTCATGGGTCGATTTTATGAGGAGGTGGTTCCACTAGTTGAGGATTTTTTAGCAACGTTAAAAAATGGTGAGCCTGTCTTCACCTATTTCTTGTCTATCACAAACTTCACAAAGACAGTAAAGGACAGACGGTGAAGATTACATCATGAATCACATATTGATATAAAGGAAGTTAGAGGTACCAGAAACCACATCCCAAAAGTGGCCGCAACAAGAACAACGCATCTCAGAATATGGGCAATCCATCGGGTGAAATCCCTGAAGTCCAGGAACGAACTGAAGAAGACTTTATGTTGTTTCAAGACTTGAGGGTAGATGATGCAGACATAGAGACCACCTATTTGGCTATTTTTTTACACGTGTTGGTTATGCCTATTTATCTTCCCTATAGATGACACCGGTTTAATACGTCCCAGTGTTTTCAATGTTGCTAGTCAGATGTCTCTAGGTCACTCATTTTGTCTGGCGGTACCTGTGTTGGCTACCATTTATCAAGGATTGAATAAAATGTCTACATCCAAAAACCCTAGGAACTGTTCACCCATGTTTCCTTTTCACTACGTGTATGCATGGCTGACGAACTACTTTGGTACCCATTTCTATGCTCCTCTTCGTGATGAAATTCCGCCTAAAATGGTTCATTTTTCAAGGGCGTTTTTTGCAAAGTACTTCGACGATACACAAGCCCGTTCCTTATTTATCCCATGTGATGATGTGCAGATGGACATGTTCCCTAAAACCTCTACATATCGCAAAGTAATCCATGATAACGAGAACATAACTTATATGGACATCACATTTCTCATTTGCCTCCGATCATGATTTCTTTCCCTCATGCAGGAGAGAAGACGAGTCATGCAACCCTACAGTCCCCACCGGTTCAGTCGATAATTCGACTATGTTCAAGACGTTCCATTTAGTTTTAAGAGGAACAAAGACGTTCATGTTGACGCATTACCTTTGATGTATTAACATTAGGAAAGTTTCACAAGGCGTGAGACAAGAAGTGCACCGACGTTGCCTCTTAAGAGTACCATCACGGAGTACACGGTGACTCGAGATTATGTTGAATGGTGGTCTAAGGTATACCACTCTACGCCAATGGAAACTATGACGAAGGAGGAATTGCGGCACAAGCCTACGAAAATAAAGGAAGACAAGAACATCAACCGCACCACGCAAATGGAGACTGTGGCAAAGGAGAAGGCACAACACAAGCCTGCGAAAGGGAAGGAAGACAAGAACATCAACCGCTCCGCGCCAAAGAAGGCTATGGCGAAGGAGAAGGTGCAACAAAAGCCTATGAAAATGAAGGAAGATAAGAACGTCACTCGTACCGCACCACCTCATCAAAGAGTAGTTCCTTGTGACGTACCCCCCATCCAAGTGTTGCCCCCACATAGCGGTCCACCAAATGATGACTCATCCTAAGTTGTAGAAGGTCATGGGGATTCATCAGATCATTGTCTTGCCCAGAGTCTTCCGAAAATCAATGCCCAAGAAAAGCGATGTAGTGACAGTCACAGCGTCTCTGGAGACGTGAACTTTAAATGTCGAAGGCTCAATCGAGTCCTTGGCTCCACTTATTTCAACCATAATGATGACTTTGCCCTCATTTCTGAAAATTTATTTGGTGAAGTACCGGGTCCATCGCAACCAACACTGCGCTATGTTGAGGTACGTTTCTATCTTTGTTATTTTTGATGTTATGTGCACATATATACGATTTAATCTTTTTTTCTTTTAGCTGAAAGGCCACCTACTTTTCGAGGATAAAGCTTATTCAGATGAAATTCTTGTTTTTGCCACCGAAGGGCTTCAAGTATGTTATGTCCCCAAGGATGTAGTATGCAGTAAAGGAGATGAACTGCCACAAGCTAATCATAATGTGCTTTTGAACCTGTACTTGTCTTACTTCTTCTATGTCATATGTTTCTAACTTATAAATTTTATGTGCAACTTTGATTGCAAAAGAAGATCCTCCGAAGTTCGTGAATAGATAACATTCTCTGAAGCCACCATCGGTGGAGTTAACGTCGGGACACAAACCAAAGGCTTCGCAATATACACCTGCAAGCTTCCACCCAAGTTTGTGAACAAATTGAAAATATGATAACAAAGCACTCGATGACGACCATTCTATACAAGAGGAAAAAGCTTGATGACTTGGTATCTGCACTTCAATATTATGGGGTTCATCCTACATTAGTAAGAGGCTAGGTGGAGAGCTTAATGACTAGCGTTACTCAATACCACACCGCAAGACTTGCATGCTTGCAGAAGACAACTCTACGTACATGTGATCAATGCTTGATACTCACATAATCTGAACTTGCAAAGTCTATCGCATTTCGCGAAGCTGACCATGATCAACGTCAAGTTACGATTGAATCTTTAGAGAGCCTTAAGAAAGAGCTACAAGTGTTTAAGGAGACAATAGCTTCACTAGACACGATTCTTCTACTTTATGACAAGAAAATCGCTGATTTAGAGAAAGAGAGGGCCTAAATCAAGGTGTGAGGGTTCTTTTATGATTTGGAAGTAACTAAGCCAAAACCAACTCAAAAGATTGAACTTACTGGGTTGATTTGGAGTGTGATACAGAATCAAGATAAGAGGCTTGTAGCATGAGCTTGGCATGGGAGCTGGTGGCACACTGTGGTGATAAGAATTGAACTGCGGAAAATTTGGTTTCTAAAAAAGATGGGTTTCAGGGATAGTGGGGTGGAAGGATGACTGGAAAGGCCTAAAGGATGAAAGAGAAGGGATTAGAGGGATGGTTAATATGGCTTTGAAGGCATGAAGAGCTTGGCTTGAGTGTATGGTGTATTTCTGGGTTACTGCCTGATGATCTCCGCAGCTCCAAACCCCTCTTTTTATAGGACTTGATCGGTGGTCATTTACGATGGCCATCCATGTTTAAGCTACTGAACAATAGAATTCCCCTTCTCATCAACATGATTTTCAACTGAAAAACTAGAGAGGTGGAACCAGTTCTGAAGGATGACATTGACAACTTGTTGCAGTGTGTGCTGCAGAGACAAAGAAACCAGAGTGGAATTGCCTGGGCAACTTGCACGCTACAGTTTCTTCATTCGAGGGTGAAGGCTCGGCAATCGAACTCGGTCCTCGGCCTTTTCCTTCTTCAAACCAGAGATGAAAGTAATTTCCTATCGAGCAAAGCTACGGTGACAGAGGAAAGGTGAGAAAAACTAGTATGTGGATGGATTTGTAGGTAAGAATGAACAAAATAAAGAGGTTATTAGGCCACAAAAGTTATGGGTTGAGGAAGCTTGGGTTCATAATATAAGAATGAGTTTTGGACTTGGAAGCTCTCATCTAGGCTCATGTCTGTTTCCGGGGAAACTCGTGGCCCTTTTAGCGGGTTGCACGGTTCCAGAAATAGTGAACTTCCTTGTACTCCGAGTTTTCCTGTGTAAAGAACAAACACGTCAAAGGGGCGTCCCCGGGTTTACCGAGGGAAGCCACTCCGATGCTTAAGTCAGACACTGTCAGATAAGCAGAAAACTCAAGAGTAGTTAAGAAGTTGTCCGTCCTCTTACCGGGAGGTCCTCACCGGTATTTATAGTAGCATTAAAGGCAGCACTTTGTCTTTTTCCAATGTGGGAATGAGCTCCCTTGCTTTACCTCAACTTTACAATGAACTGAGCCCTGACAAAGGACCCAGAGTGGCTTCTCAAATCTGACTGGGCTTTGACCCTGTAAACAGTACTTCAAGCATGATAAATGATGCACATTTAACAATTGACCACACTTAGTGTTATTTCTTGAATTGTAACCCGGTAAAGGAGAAATATTAGGTTCCACCTATAAACAAGTCCCCCAAGTCCTCAGTCAAGGGGTACGCTTGGGTGGGGACTTGAAATCATTTCTTTACCGGGTTACAAAGGTATCATCCAGACCCGGTGTACCCAGTCCCCCAAGTCCGTACGCAAGGGTGCCCCGCAGACACGTTGACTATAGGAATTGAAAACGACGTCTCCGGGTTGTAGTGGGGGAAACTGAAAAGTTCTCAGTTTGAAGTGGGGGAAACTGAAAAGTTTTCAGTTTTGAAGTGGGGGAAACTGAACAGTTTTTCGGTTTTGGGACGCGGCATGCACGACACGTGTCGATTTTCTCGAAAAACCGAAACGTCCCTTCAGTGTACGTCTCTAACTGTATAAATAGGGGTTGAGGGTGACAGTTTTGTCGCACCTTCGAAACCGATAACTTTTTCGTGCTTTTGCTCTCATCCTCTGTTGTCGCTGTGCTTGTTGGATTTCCAAACTCAAATCGACCTCAAAATCCTTTCAAACCCTCACAAGTAAGGTACTGTTTCCTCTTCCGATGTTTTTGAGTGTTTTGGATCGATCTTGTGTACTGTTTCTGGGATCCAATCTGGGTTTCTGCGTTAGTGTGTGCGTTTATCCTTGTGGTCGGCGGGGTTATCTGGGTTTCTGACGACGTTCCCGTGTTTCTTGTTTTGCAGATGACAAACCCCGCAATGGATGCTCACGTCCCCGAGTTTGCCTCAGTAACCTTCACTGATGGGACCGCTCTCGACCCACCCGGGTACTCACTGACCGCGGAGGAGATTGTGGAGCTAAGGAGCAACTGGAAGATTCCCGAGTCTGTGGAAATTCGGACTTTAGAACCCGAGGATCAGTTCTTCGCTCCCGGGGATGGGTGGACGCTATGCCATGAGTACCAGCTACGCTGCGGCCTGTCACTCCCGCTAAAGGTGGAGGTGCAGTACCTCCTGGCTGCGAGCAACTTCGCCATCGGGCAAGTTGGCCCGAACATGTGGAGGCAGCTACTAGGGTTGTGCGTGATGTACAAGGTGCTGAAGCAGCAGATGCCCACCTATCACGAGTTACATGCCATGTACCGGGCCGAGTACTCCCGGAAGGCGGGTTTCAGTGGGACAATCCAACTGAAGTCCAAGGCGATTTTCAAGAAGATCATCGAGGACTTGCCAACCTCCGTGAGCCGGACCTGGAGGGAAAAAAGTTTCTTGATAAGAAACTTTCAAGACCCGGGACACGCGCTTCAAGTACCGGGTGACTTCCAGCCACTGATGAGTAAGTCGTCTCCCTTAGTGTTTCTTTTCTTCGTACCGAGATGTACTTACATACGTTATTTGTGTTGCAGACGTCCCCGACATTCCTTTGGAGCCGGTGATGGAGAAAAGGATCCGGAGGATGCTATGGGCCTTCCGGGGTCAAGATGACCGGAGTTCGTACCGGCTTTGCAGGCTGTATGTATACAGCAGGTGCCGGTTGATGGAGCTCCCAGGTTTGTCTCGTGTCCGTTCCCAAATTTTGTTGTCACATGCTCCTGTCTAACGGGTTATGTATTTTGTTGCAGCTCTTCTCCCGATGGAGTTCACGAAACGCAAGAACCCGGGAATATACGACGGCTTCGAGGACAAAGCTGTATGGGCCGGGATCCGGGCGCAAGGGGCGGAGGGTCTAGCGTACGACATCGACCTGACGTCAAAAGTGGCTTTCCTGCGCCCAGACGCCGAGCAAGGGGATGTTCAGCAGTTCCATGTTAACACGTTGCACTACAACGAGATCCCCGAGTACTTGGCTGAGGTTCTCGGGCCAGAGGTTTTCCAGGAGGGAGAGGAAGTTGAAGGGAATCCCTCGGAGGCGGATTACAACCCGCTATTTGAAGAACCGGGGAGGGAATCTTCCATCGCCGACGAAGAGACTGAAGAACCGGTGATGAGCGCGGTTCCATCGTCTGTGCTCCCCGGTGAGGAGTTTACTGAAGAGGATGACAACGGAGGTGAAGAGGTTGGAGGGTTGGAAAGGGAGGGGAGTGACGAAGTTCAAGAAGTGGAGCCCGTTCCCTCTCGCAAACGCACCCGTGAGGCATCCAACTCGGGGAGGTCCGAGAGGAGGAAAAGAAGGAAAGAGAGGAAAGAGAGGAGGGAGAGAAAGCAGCACCGGGACACCACTGAAATCATGGAGGAGTTGGCGGGCGCGGGAATGGCGGACGTGGCCATCCAGAGAATGGTAGCGGATTTGAAGAACTGCGCCGCCGACTCCTATGTCCTGGAGCATGAGGACCCGTTGACTGTAGCCCGGAGGGCGCAGGAGAAACTGATGCGGGTAAGTTTGTCTTCTTCTTTAACCCGTTCTTCTTTTGTTTTTGTTTCCTTGTACTAACCCGTTATTTGATTTGTGTAGGCTGTCAGGTTGTCGTACTTGGCAACTGATCGGCTCATAACCGAAGGCATCCCCGAGCGAGAGAGAGTCCTCAGGGATGATCTCCGGGCCGCCCGGGACCAGGTGACGGCGAGTGAAGAAAACCTGGCTCGGGTCCGGGAATTCGCAAGCGCATCAGCCATTGCGTCGTGTGCGGAGTTGGCCAAGGCAGAATAACACATAGCAGACCTGGTGGCCAAGAACTCGGAATTGGAGAAAGTCATCGAGGGTCACCGGGAGGACCGGTGTGCTCAAGACGCCGCGATAGCCCAGCTGACCGAGCAAAACCAGGCGCTGCAGCAACAGGTTACTTCCCTGGAGCAACAAAAAGGGGATTTAATCCAGGCTGTTTCCCGGGCCAAGGACTCTGCAGTCTCCGAGTTTATGGTGAGCCCCGAGTTTGACCTGAAGCTGCGGACGGCAAGGGCCGAGGCTCGTGCCGAAATATTTAGCGCTGGGATTCGCCAAGGCTGGCTCGACAAGGCTGGTTATGACGGTCATCAAGGTCATGTCAGACCCGACGAGGCTGCAGGCACCTCCCGGTCGACTCCTGCCATGGCTGCAAACCCTAGGGCTCCTGCGAACCCGGCTCGGAGTCCCCCGGTTCGTTCTTCGACAGCCGGGAGAGGTACTTCCCGTGGTGGGATTGTGGGTGGTCCTCGAAACCGGCCACCTCTCCGTAGGGGTCAGTTCATCATACAGCCCCGGGGAGGACGTGGCGGGTCTAGCACTGGCGGGGGTAGGGGGTCTGCAGCGCCATGAACCGGAGCCTTAGGCTGTTTTTTGTTTTTGCTGTAATAGATTAGTTTACCTGTAGCGGTTCGCTACTTTTTGTAATTGATATTTTTGAAGTAATCAAACTTTTCCCTCTCACAACTCTTCCTGTGTCAAAACACGGTAACCTTATGAACAGTACGCAAATTTACATATAACGCCGGTTTGTCATGTGAATAAATATAGTGCCGTTATGACATATGGGGCCGTTAGGGCTTCCACGGGCCGCTACGGCCTTACGGGTGAATGTCTTTCTATAAGACGTTCCCTGTAAAACAACAAGTTGAGTTGATGAGTGTAGATAAAATTTACATATAGTGCCGGTCCGGCATGTTACGTTCATAAAATAATAATAGGCCCGGTATGGCCGTACCGGTCAATTATGGCTTCCCGTCGAATAACCCGGTATTTGTGATGCATAATACACAAGTGTTGACAAAATGTACGCATATTGCCGGTTTGGCATGTTTAATAAAAAGTGCCGCTATGGCTGTACGTGTCCGTTGGGACTTTCAAAGACTGAAATAAGGCCGTGAAAGGCTTGCAATATTTCAAGCTAAGGAGATTACCAGAGATTATCGGAGAATGCCGAGTTTGACAGTGAAATAAGGCCGTTAAGGCTTGCAATATTTCACGTCATGTAGACCGGAGATTATCGGAGATTATTGGAGAATGCCGAGTTTGACAGTGAAATAAGGCCGTGAAAGGCTTGCAATATTTCACGTCATGTAGACCGGAGATTATCGGAGATTATCGGAGAATGCCAAGTTTGACAGTGAAATAAGGCCTTGAAAGGCTTGCAATATTTCACGTCATGTAGACCGGAGATTATCGGAGAATGCCGAGTTTGACAGTGAAATAAGGCCGTGAAAGGCTTGCAATATTTCACGTCATGTAGACCGGAGATTATCGGAGATTATCGGAGAATGCCGAGTTTGACAGTGAAATAAGGCCGTGAAAGGCTTGCAATATTTCACGTCATGTAGACCGGAGATTATCGGAGAATGCCGCTTAAGGCATACAAGTAGGGCCGCTAAAGGCTGCATTCACTTCAACAAACTGTTTAATAAAACATAACCCGGTAGGGGGTTTTATGCATTGTGGGCCTGAAAGGCTTTATATACAACATCATAAACAATAAATTTGGACATTCATAGATAAGTTGGTACCTATTTGGGGAAAAGATGTAGATGTTGGGCGTTCCATGGTCGTGGAAGCGTAACTCCATCTGTACCCCTGATGTAAAACGTTGCCGGGCCCACGACTTCAACAATTTCATATGGACCCTCCCATGGAGCTTTGAACCCCGTTGGCTTAGGGATAACCTCCTTCATTACCCAATCCCCGAGTTTGAGTGGGCGCTTGATAACCCGGGAATTGTAGTGTTTAGCCACTTTTTGCTTCTTGTTGATATTTCGGAGATGTGCACGCTCCCGGCGTTCCTCCAAGAGGTCCAGGTTAAGGCGGATGCCTTCATTGTTGGTTTCCCTGTCAAACAGTTGTACCCGGTCACTCGGGACTTCCATCTCTACCGGGATCACTGCCTCAGAGCCAAAGGTCATAAGAAATGGGCTCTCCCCATTGGCTTCTGTTGGAGTTGTCCTAAGTGCCCACAAAACCTCTGGAAGTTTCTCAGCCCATAAACCCTTTGCGTCCTCCAGCTTCTTTTTCAGAACTTGCTTGATGAGCTTGTTGACAGCTTCAGTTTGTCCATTAGTCTGCGGGTATGCAGGGGAGGCGTATAGGACCTTTGTCCCATTGGAATGTAAGAATTCCCGGAACTCATCATTGTCAAACTGCGTCCCGTTATCTGTGATAAACGTCTCTGGGATTCCAAACCGGCAAAAGACATTGTTCTAAAGGAATTTCTTAACATTTGCGGTTGTGATCCGTGCCAGGGGTTGAGCTTCTATCCACATGGAATTATAGTCCACTGAGACAATGGCGTGTTTGAGCTGTCCCGGAGCTGTGGGTAGAGGCCCGATGAAATCAATTCCCCACATGCAAAATGGATATGGAGAGATGATTACTGATAGTGGGACCGATGGGGCACGGGGAAAGCTTGCAAATCGGTGACATTGGAGACAGGAATCTACGACGACTCTGGCATCGTGTTCCAAAGAAGGCCAGTAATATCCCGTTCTTAGGGTTTTGAAAGCCAGGTTACGGGCTCCAAAGTGATTTCCACATACCCCGCTGTGAAGCGACTGCAAAACCCGGTCTCCTTCCTCGGGTGTAATACACTTCAAATCAGGAAAAGTATGTCCTCGTCGATACAGTTTCCCATCACGGATACTATACTGCGCCGCTCGAACCCGTAGTCGTTTGGCCGCTACCGGGTCCTCAGGTAGGGTTCCATGTTGGATGAAGTTGATGAACTCATCCATCCAAGATGGTGGCGGGTTTGCTTCTACCGCGAAAATCTCAGAAAAGGAGAGTGAGATGCTTGGTTTCTCCAATGTCTCGACCAGTAAGCCTTTAAACTCGGTATTGGAATCGTCCCCTGTTGCAATCCTAGCCAGAGTATCTGCTCTCACATTCTGCTGCCTCGGTATCTGAGTAACCTCAAAGGTGTCAAATTTCTCCAGCAAGAAAGCCGCTAACTTTTGATAGGACGAAAGATGTGCTTCCTTTGCCTGAAATCCGCCATTAACCTGCTGCACTACCAGTTGTGAATCACTTAGTATGCGGAGATGTCGGGCGCCCATATCTTTAGCGAGTTGGAGCCCTTTGATCAAGGCTTCGTACTCAGCCGTGTTGTTTGATGCTTTGAAGTTAAAGCGTAGAGCATAGTCAAACATATTACCCTCCGGGTCTACCAATGTAATGCCTGCTCCACATTGCCTCTGATTGACTGATCCATCTACAAATATCTGCCAACTCTCCGGTTCAGCTTGTGTAGGAAGAGTTTCAGCAACTGATGAATCTGTTGGGATTAACTCGGCAATGAAGTCTGCTGCTGCCTGCCCTTTGATTGCCGTTCGCGGTTTAAAGTGCAAATCATGCTCCCCCAACTCAATTGCCCATTTGACCAGTCTTCCTGAAGTCGCCGGCTTTTGCAGAACCTGCCGCAGCGGTTGGTTGGTGAGCACATGGATAGAATGTGCTTGAAAATAGGGTCTTAACTTCCTTGCTGCTACAACCAAGGCCAGGGCCAGTTTTTCAATATCTGGATAACGAGTTTCAGGATCATTGAATCCTTTTCCAGTATAGTAGACCGGCAGTTCTTCAGACTCTGGCTTTCTTATCAAGGCACAACTGACAGCCGTTTGAGATACCGCCAGGTATAGATAGAGTATTTCCCCCGGGTTAGGTCTGGATAAAGAAGGAACTGACGCCAAGTATTCCTTCAACTTTTCAAAAGCTTGATTGTGCTCTTCCTGCCATGTAATCCGCTCGCGGTGTTGACTCTTGAGAATTTTGAAGAAGGGGGCACATTTATCTGTTAACCTGGATATAAACCGGGATAAGGCTACCAGCCTGCCAGTAAGTTGCTGAACTTCATTCCTGGTTTTTGGCGGTTGCATGGCCAAGACAGCTTGAATTTTGTCGGGGTTTGCCTCAATTCCCCGAGCGCTGACCATAAACCTGAGAAACTTTCCTCCCGAAACACCGAACACACACTTCTCCGGGTTTAACCTCATCCCCTTGCTCAAGGCAATGTCGATAACGGTCTCCAAGTCATCCGGGTGTTTGCTTGTTTCCCGGCTTTTGACCAGCATATCATCTATATAAACCTCCATAGTATCCCCGAGTTGGTTTGCAAACATGCCCACTACGAGGCGCTGGAACGTGGCTCCTGCATTCCGGAGTCCAAAAGGCATCACTCTGTAATAATACATGCCTTTGTCTGTTGTAAAAGATGTGTGCTGTTGATCCACGGGATTCATCGGAACTTGGTTAAATCCCGAGTACGCATCTATAAAGCTCAACTGGGGGTGGCCCGCGGTTGAATCCACCAGTTGATCAATCTTTGGAAGGGGAAAACTATCCTTCGGGCAAGCCTTGTTCAGATCTGTGTAGTCGACGCACATCCTCCACTTTCCGTTTGCCTTCTTGACCATCACCACATTGGCCAACCAATCCGGGTATGTTGCATCTTCAATGAACTCGATGTCTTTAAGACGTTTAACTTCTGCTTAATGGCCTTGTACTTCTCTGCGCAAAATGCACGACGCTTCTGTCTTACCGGTTTAACACCCGGGATAATATTGAGGGAATGCGTCATAACTTCTGGAGAAATCCCGGGCATGTCTGCATATGACCATGCAAACACCTTCTGTTTCCGGGTTAGCAGCTCAATCATTCGGGTTCTGACCTCGGGGTCAAGGCCTGTGCCAATGCAAATCTTCCTCTCCGGGTATTCTTCTGAAATCTGAATCCATTCTGTTGCTTCAATTGGGGCTGGCAGGGGAACTTGGTAGGATACTTCTGGCTCTTCTTTTGTGCCGTCTTGCTGATGGGCAAAGAATCCGGGTCATCCCTGGGGTCATCGGGTTTGTCAAATGGGGACAGGGAAAAACCGGCCGAAAACATCTCATGCTGGGACTGAGTTGCTATCGCGTTGCATCTGACAGCGGCTTCTTGGTCTCCGCGAATTGTAACCCAACCCCGGGTGTAGGTACCTTCATAAGCAGCATGTGACCTGCTATAAACTTTGTAGGCCCCAGAGTGCATCTCTCCCGAGTATGGCATTGTAGGATGATGGGCAGTCCACAATTATGAAGGGAACTACAATTCTTGTGGACTGGTGCCCGGTTCCAACTGTAACCGTTAGCTGATCAGACCCCAACGGTTGAGTCGTCTCACCTGAAAAACTGATCAATGGCTCGTGGTTTCTATAGAGCTTATCTCTTCCTCTTTTAAACCCCTTATAGCAACTGCTGAACATGACGCTGACAGCGGCTCCCGTGTCTATTAGAACCCTTCGAGTTCTCCAATGGTCAATCTGAAGAGTGATAATGAAAGGATCATTGTGATGCACTTTCAGCGTGTCTTCAGACTGAGAAAATGACACGGTATCCCAAGGAACCAGCTCCTTGCGGCATTCCTGACGAAGCTGCATTATCTCAAACTCCGGGCCTCTTGGGCAGAGTCTTTTGGCCCGGTGACCGGACACCCCTTGGGTGCCACCCCCGTGAATCGTCATTATCTCCCCATATACTTCAATCAGGTTGACACCTGTGGCGGGTGACTTATACTGCTGTAACTTGCCGTTCTGGATCATGTACTCAATGGTGTTTCGAAGGGAAAAGCACCGGTCGGTTGTGTGGCCAGACTCGTTGTGATAGGCACAATGTTGCCCGTTGTCCGGCCCTGCCCTTTTGGGAAACTTTCTTTTTGGAGCCGGGGGAACTTCATTCCTATGGCGGTTCCAAATTTCTTCATAGGAGGCAGTCAAGTTGGTCAACACTTCATATCGAGGGATGTAAGTGTTCTTTTCCTCCCGGGTTGGATGTCTTGGGTATGGAGCCTCTCTTGGTTTCTCCCTTGGTCTGTTTGAACTTTTGCCGTAGTATCCCTGGCCACTCTTATTCTGCCCTTCCTTTTTCCATCCATCAGCTCGCTGGCTTGTGAACCCGGTATTCGTCCGGCGTTCCCCGAAGGTGTCGTACTCGGCTTGAGCTTGCCGAGTTACTTCATTAATCAAATCGTCGTAGCACCTGAACCGCTGCTTCCTGAGCTCCACCACAAAGCGGGTTGGTTTGAGCGCCTGTAAGAACGCCTCTGATGCTACTGACTCGTCCAAGTGCCCACACTTGGAAGTCGTGGACAGCCAACGGGTTACAAAAATTTTCAAGCTCTCATCATCCCTTTGCTGGACTTTGAATAACGAAGTGGTGCTTCGGTTGGCACTAGACAGCAGGATAAACCGGGACAGGAACCTCTGTGTCAGCTGACCATAGGTTTCTATTGTCAAAGCCGGTAACTTGAGGAACCAACTCAATGCCTCCTCACTGAGTGTTTCCTGGAAAGCATGGCATGCTTGGGCATCTGTGAACCGGGTTGAATCCAACTGAGACTGGAACAACTCAAGGTGTGCATACGGGCACCCCGTTCCGGCATATCTCTTAATCTTAAATGGCTTTGCTTCCGGTGGCTTTTTGTCTGCTTGAACCCGTGTGGAGAATGGGCTTGCACGGGTAATAAAGGGTTGGTATTGTTGTGGTCTCGTTCCCGAGTTAAGACGCTGCTCAAGTTGGGTCACAGTTTGTGTCAACTGTAAAAGCAGCTGGGTCTGGGCATCTGCTGGGGGAAGTGGTTGATTTAACAACGGCTCTAGAGGTGGAGGAGGTCCTGTAAGATCGTGATTAAACAAAGGATTGGAGAGATGGATAATTTGTGGATTTGGGTTAGGGTGGGCAGTGGTTGGGAGAATAGCGGGTGGTATGTATGCACTGTCAAGAGTTCGCGGGTTTCCATAACCCGGAGGATTCCCTTCTGGGGTGATGATATCAGCAAGTCTGGCTGACGTCCCCATGGCATTCGCCCTTTGAGTTAAGGTTGCTTGAAGAAGCCCATGCTCGGCCTGGATAGTCGCTAACTGCTCCCTTACCGTCATCAACTCGGCATGTTCTCGAGTAGATTGCTCCTTTTGAGCGAGAAAGTCCTTTTTCAAGAGCTCGAATGCTGCTGCCAAATCTGTTTGGCCAAACTGGGTCCCGGAGGTCCCTGGGTTATCATCCCCTGAGAAATTAAGCCTCCTAGTTGGATCTTGTTCTCCTGCCATTTCCACCGTCCTTCAAAATATTAATTGGGAGGTCTTGAGTTCAACTCTCAACGAGAGCACCAATTGTTTCCGGGGAAACTCGTGGCCCCTTTAGCGGGTTGCACGGTTCCAGAAATAGCGAACTTCCTTGTACTCCGAGTTTTCCTGTGTAAAGAACAAACACGTCAAAGGGGCGTCCCCGGGTTTACCGAGGGAAGCCACTCCGATGCTTAAGTCAGACACTGTCAGATAAGCAGAAAACTCAAGAGTAGTTAAGAAGTTGTCCGTCCTCTTACCGGGAGGTCCTCACCGGTATTTATAGTAGCATTAAAGGCAGCACTTTGTCTTTTTCCAATGTGGGAATGAGCTCCCTTGCTTTACCTCAACTTTACAATGAACTGGGCCCTGACAAAGGACCCAGAGTGGCTTCTCAAATCTGACTGGGCTTTGACCCTGTAAACAGTACTTCAAGCATGATAAACAATGCACATTTAACAATTGACCACACTTAGTGTTATTTCTTGAATTGTAACCCGGTAAAGGAGAAATATTAGGTTCCACCTATAAACAATGTCATAGTCCAATTCTTTTTCACCAACTTCGACACCGATTTAGGTTAACGACGTTAGACCGGTGAACGAGTGTTGTGTGTAGGGCTGGCTTCGGTTGGTATACCGTGATTTTTTGCCTATACCATGTACCAACCAACTTCTAATTGGTAGACAAAATTCTATAACAATACCAACCGTCAAAGTCGGTATGGGTATACCGACTTTGTTGGTACGGTTGGTATTGACCATGTACCAAGTTGGTATAAGCTCTTATTTAGAATATCTTATTCATCCTTACTGGTAGCAATTCAACTCCAAACAAAGTCCAAGAGACCACCAATTCAATCATGAAGCTTTGCAAACACCAAACAAAGTAGTAATGCATCAATTCAACTCTTAACAACCGAGTATAGAAACTTGGTACGGTACTAAGAGAGAGAGGGCGTCAAAAACTTGGTATAGAAACTTGGTACGGTACTCAAATGAGGTGGGAGGTGAGGATAGAAGAAGAAAAATGTAAGAGAACAAAGATGGTATAGAAATGGTACATCACTTTGTATGTTGTTTTGTCAAAAACTCAAAAATAACCTTTACAGACGAAAAAGTGAAATTTTTGGTTAAGAGTGAATAGAAACCCGCACTCTGTCGTCTGCTAGGTATGAACCGACAAAAATGTTTCGTCGTCTAAGAAACATGGATCCTAGAAGACAAAATATTTCATCTGTAAAGAAGCCAATTTTTTGTTGTTTAGGTACCGTTATAGTCGACCAACTTTTTTGTCGGTAATGATATTGGCCGACGAGACGGTGCGTTAGCCAGGTGGCAGATGGTTCGTCTGCTAAGTTATCTCTTAGTTGACAAAAACTTTTATTTCGTCAGCTATTGTCTCAGCAAACGCCTTTTAGCTGACGGATATTAATCGACGGATTTTCCGTCGGTTATTGTCTTTGCAGATGAAATATCAGGCAAGAGTCATAATCCAGATGCTTGGCAGCTTCATACAGTTGCTTGTACACGCATTAATTTATTCGACTCTAACATATTCCTACTATTCGTTGTTATCTCTGTTGCAGCTCATGTACCTTTATATTTGTATCCAAAACATAGATCTGTTTTTACAACTAGCTAATATGTACATCCCTGTTTTTATATTATACTGGTCTGATTATTGTGTGGCTTTTATAGTCGTGTTCTTCATTCCTGATTTTCATGCATTTAGCAACACCAAGCACACAAAAAATGGCCTAATTTGCTTTTTGAGGATGTGAATTTCTTTGAGATGACAAGGTACCATGTGACATATGATGCTTAAAGTTCGCTGTATTTTGGAAGAGTACTTTGTGATGACTTTGTTGTAGTAAGTGAGTGTCCTAGGCATCTCTAAAATTTTGTAATTTCTAGGAGTGGTATAATAGCAGGCACGGTATATGGATTACCACTTCGCGGATTGACAGCTCTTCGTATGTTTTAACCTCATATGTGAAATTATAACTTCTAGATTTGTTAATGTATGTATTTATTTTACATACGCTAATGATTTCTTATCAATTGACAAACGAAAGAATGAGTAGAGTTTGTTTTGTGAGCAGGGATTCCCTTTGAGAAAACCAGAGAAGGACTTGAACGAACTCATGGAAAAGACTCTTCTTTTGTTAGACTCCTTCAAGCAAGTAGACCATTTGTTTCTTTTCTGTTAAGGAGACTTACTCTACACCAGTTTGGGCTAGAGGTTGAGTTAGTTTTGCTACTCAGTTCTAGCAACAGATTTAGAACCTGTAGTGGTTTAGTGAATAGGTTGAAAGTTGGAAATGCATATTTCAGTAGATTAGGATCAATGAGTATTATTATCATTTGTAATTGAAGTAGATTATTACAATTTAGTGAAATTATATTTTCTTTATTCTTCTTTTAGTTTTGTCGCACATGTTTTTCATTCAGGATGTGCAAACACGTCATTCACGGCGTGCAAATGCATCATTCACGATTTCACGACGTGCAAATCCATATTCACGACACGCAAATGCATTATTCAAGGCGTGCAAATCCTTTTACGGCTTGCATTTGGATCATTTCAGAGGTGCATTTGGATCATTCACTGTGTGCATCAACTTTATTGCGTGCAGTTGGATTATTTACATGATGCATATGCACACCATAACAAGTTTTCAAAAAATAACAAATTACGGCGCAGTCTTTAGGACGCGTTGTTGCACACCGTAAAGCACGTCGTAAATGACCGGTTTTACCATAGTGGTTCAGACACGAAGTCTATAGTCTTGCTCTTGCAGACTGGTACGTCAATGTCAATAGCAGAAAACAGAACCAAAAAGATCGACCCGCACTCATATACTGGTGGCCTGGATGGAGCTATCTATTCCCAATACATTGGCCACATCTACATGCATGTTCCACTACATCGTTAACCAGAAGAGCAATGCAAGCTAGGTCTTCTACATTTCCCAAAACAAATAACCAAAAAAGAAGAAAGTTTCTTAGTTGCTGATTGACGAAACAAACATTGGTGGAGAAAGAGAATCTTACTGAAGATGCGAGTGGTTTCCCTAGTTTTATACGAGTGAAAGTTGATGGCTGATAAAAGCTATGGAAAAGATGATATGTCATTGTTGGCGCTTGGCACATATATAGCCAATAATTGATTATATGTATGTAGGCTTTATCTATACTTTTACGGTTTCACACTTTAATTAGTGGACGGAAGAATTTTCTTCTTAGTGGTGTGATTAAATATACCGCATCATATGATGTTTAGGTAGGCAGACAGACCAATGGGGCTTATAATATGTACAACAACATGGTCAGGTTCCAATGCATTGTCAAATAAACATGATCAAATTAAGTGAGGGTCAACATGATCATTTTCATCATTTCATGAGTTACACTTGCTCGGACTAGCAGACATAATCTTTCAAAATTTTAACTCAATCCCCCATAGAATTAATTAGAATGATAAATATGGTTCCACACACAATCCAATCCAGTAGTGGCATGCCTCGATAGTTTTTTTTAAAATGCTTTAGCAGAAATGACTTATGTAGTCAAATTTAAAAATTCTTGTATGCATCATGATGTAAATAAATTAAGTAATTATTAAAAAAATTTAACGCTTGATAATTATATTTAGTTTTTATTTAAAAAATTAAATAGTATCATAAATGTAATATAACCGTCTATTTAAGTTTATTTAAATGCACCATGATACACTTTATACTTTCCGACTCAAATCTTGCAAAAAGAGAAGCATAATCTCCCCTTACATATAGGATAACTATTGTTAATCAAGAAGGTGACAAAAGCACATATCCAAACTCTAAAATGGTGTGCACTCCACCATTGCCTAAAAGAACATTACCCCTTGTGATCAAGTGGTTCACAATACTGCAAATACATGAGTTTGTTCTAATATCCTCATAAAGTAGATACTAAAACTAATCACGTTATTACTATATGAACTGGTCACTAGGAAATTTATCTAATTATCCTCATTGTCTGGCATGATACATTTATCGATTTGTCCTCATGTATGCTTATGTGTGAAAGATGTGGTTTATCTTCGATGTAAACTAAATTAGAACAATAAAGATATTCAAGGTTATAACTTTTAAATTTACAGATGTTGAGTGTAAATTTGTCCGATTTGTCTGATAAAATGACAGATGAAACGATAGAAATAATAATGTCACACACATTAGCAACTACTTGGATAGACTGGTATCAGATCATAAGAGTATGGTCTGGTCACTGGTTCAACTAACATTGGTTGGTGTTGCCACTCAAATGACACGAAGACACGAGCTTATAAATGTTGCCAAGCTTTAGCATGGTGTCTGTTTCCATAATTTAATCAAACACCACAAAAATGATGGGTTGCAGCTGTCACCATTGTCCTCAAAAATAAAGGTTGACTGTGGACACTGTCAAAACTCAAAACCTCACTATATAATTTCAACACTGATTTTGGAGTCTTTTGGTGGTCTGGAGAGGACTACTCTTCTCTTCTCTCTTCAGGACCACAATGGCAGACAATGACCAAAGCTCTCTCTCATTTCAAGTATAGTGGTGCTGTTGGTGTGTCACCCAGGCATGGAAGTCTAGTATAATAATAAGAGCATCATTGGGAAGTTGGGCCCCCAATCCAGTGAGGTAACTCAGAACTGCCTTATATGGAGTGGAGGAGAAGACTTTCATGTGACTCACAGAGACTCAACTTCTCCTTGCTCTGCATGTACTTATGTCCTAGCTTCCTCTCCTTCCTTCAACCAAAACCCCCAATTTCTAACTCTTTAAAATCATCTCCCCCTCACCCTCTCACTCCTCTTTTATCTGGGTTGAAACAATGAGGTCAAGCTTCCAAACAACAGCTATTGTTCTGTGCATCTTGTTCATCATTTCTTCCTCAACAGTATCAGCAAGGCTTTTACAGAACAAAGAAGGTTACCACTTACCAGCTGTGTCTTAACATCTTCTCACTACTTGGTTCTTGTTAGCTATAGTAATGAATTAAATCTTGTCATCTTTTTCAGGACAAGAGAAGGCAAAGCTCAAGAAAATCAGTGAGGGGGATTCACTTGTGGAGCTGGAAGGCAGTTCACTTGTGGAGCTGGAAGGCAGTGACCTCTTGAATGTATGTTTAAGTAGTATATTCTTGTCGTGATATGATCTGTTTTATCTTTTGGAACTATATATCTTATACTTTTTTTCTGTGGGATTTTATTGCAGCTAATGGGACTGGAAGCCTGTGTAGATGGAGATGAAGAATGTTTAAAGAGAAGGGTTACTGCAGAAGCTCACTTGGACTACATCTACACCCAGCACCATAAGCCTTGATGCAGAAGCCAGCAAGCTTCATATTATTCAATATAATCTAGCTGCTCCCTATATTGGACTTCTTAACCGGCTAGCTAGCCTTCACTCTTGGAGATCGAGTTAGTTAATTATAAGATTGTAGAATCTTCCTTTTGCGAGAATGAAGTGTTACAATCTAAGTGCAGATATGTATAACTGTATTGTATGTACCTGTTTCTCTGTTGTGATAATTTAGTAAATTAAGCCTTTGTCTATAATTTTGGTGAAGTTACCTGTGTAATTTTAAGCCATATAGTTTTAGAATGTGAATATGGGGTAAGTCGACATTGATTGAACAGTTGGGGAGTTAGGGTCAGTATATTTAGAGAAAGATTTCAGATCCAATATTTAGTTATTTACTATGTTTCATAAACTGGAGCTTTCAAAACAGTTGGGAAGTTTTCGTTTCTAGTCCAAAGCTCACGTGCAGCAGCACTTGCATCTTTACTGTAATCTGCTTTGCGTTGACGAAAGTATACTATCTGTCTATATATGTGTTTGGGTCAAAATAATATTTTTTGATAAATGCTGACTTCTCGAGCCTATTAGACCGATTTTTACGGTTTAAGTAATTGTAAAGATTTTCTTTTCATTTGAAATCATGTTTGGCAAGGATTTGCGGTTGCTTAAGCAATCCTCTAAAGATTCGAAGAAGATTTGATATGCCTTGATCCGTAAGTAAGAACAAACCCTAGTGTTCACTATGTAAAGGGGTCATGGTACAAGAAGAGGGACACAGCTATCAATCTCAATCAACACAACTTTTACACACTGCAAAACAAACCTCTCCGGAGCATCTCTATCAGAAAGATTTCTCGAGTCTTTTTGTCCACCAAAACCCTACTCGTAGGCATTCCCCGCTGCTACTCACCAAAGCCTCATCCGTGAGCACTACCTGCTTCTACTCACCAAGCCTCATTCCTGAGCAAACAGTCCACCACCGCTTCATAAAAACCAACCTGTTGGCGAATTCCCGCAAACCATTGTTAGGGTGAATAACCTTAGCAAATATTCACAGTTTGTCAGAGGATCCTTTGGCGAACGCCCTGCAATCCTGATTTTTTAGCTCTGCTCAACCACACCAGTCTGAGTAGGAAACGTCCACTTCGCAAGAGGAGGAGAAAAATCATAGTTGCTCTTCAGCTAGGTCTACCTAAATGTCGGCCTGACTAGCGCCCGTACGACAGTTGTTTGAGAAAAAGACAGAAGGCGAATAAGCATCAAGATCAAGGTTGTACCTGACCATAGGTACTGACAAGCTTCAAGTCTGGTTGTTCGAAGAAAATCCATTTTCACGTCGAATATTTGGCACGCCCAGTGGGACATAACGTGTCAGGATTGTAGAAGAAACGATTTCGCGTTTCGGATGATTACCAGGAGAATTAACTAGTTGTAGTGTCGAACATGGACGACGATTTGAAGCAGAAATTGAAGGCTCTCATTGAGCAAGTTGAGAAAATCAATGCAACCGCGGACCGGATAAATGCTTCCATGGATCAGCATAACCAAGAAATTAAAGCAGTCAATAAGAAGACAACAAAGCTGCAAGATGAAGCAAACCATGATGTTTGCAATACTAACCAAGAGGTTTTACAATCCCAAGAAGTAGAACCTAAAGCTGACGAAGATACTCTCGCCAAAGAGATTGAATCGGTTTTTGATCAATCTAGTGACGAAATCTTTTCTCTAGTCGAGTTAGAGAAAATCGATTAGCCAATTTGTGGTGAACCTCATATGGAGCACAATGATGAAGACTATATCCAACTATGCTGCTCCAACAACGAAGAAGTTGATTTGTTGACTTGTAGGTACAACACTCTAAAATATGTGAAGAAGAAGTTTATTTGTGATGACACAGACCAAGCCTTACAGATGGTTCTCAATGATGTTTATAGCAAGAATATGTCATTGCCTAAGGCAGAAGTTAAGTCACCAATATGTGGTGATTGTTATTTTGATATTAACACGGAGACAACATACGACGAATACGATGATGACTACAGGTTGACTCTTGACTCTAAAATCAGCAAGTCTAAAGCAGAGGAGTTCAATTACTTGGAGTCTCTTAGTGTTAAAGATATAAACCAGCAAGTGGTTCATTATGAAAGCCAATTGGTGACTGCAACTATACGTAACATGCACCACGATATGGTAGTCGGCAACAAAGCGGATTTCCACACCGAGCCATCCGCGAAGGTGCAATTGATGATCATGCTTTGTCAAACAATGAAGATGCATGGGGGCTATGCAGCAGACCCTATGAGTAGTCATTTCAGGGTTTTCAGGTTGATGACACCAAGAATCTTTGTTCAATACTTTGAGTCTCGCCGGAGAGAATTCCATGCTGCAAATATCAAGATGTCAATGCTTGGAGTGAAGCGCTTGGTGGCCTCCCCCATAGACTTACAAAGGGTAACTAATTCATGATGAGTTTCCCTATTTACTTTGCTTCTAGCCTTTTTAATTTCGTTTTAATTGATTGCATTGAAAAACAAAAAAAATACAAAAAGATATTCTGTGTTTTGCTAAAATGCAAGATAATTTTCTTACCTGACAGAGGTTTGAATTCTATCCTATATTATTAGAGACTTATTTCTAAGGTCTTAGATGTAAAGAACAGTATATGTGTTTCGAAAATTGCTGCCTTACTACCAGAAAGCGCAAGACAAAAGAAGATTTGAAGTAAGAGTGCAGTTCAGCAAATTTGCAGTAGCAGCTTCTGTGTTGCATCTTCATGGAATAAACTGGAAATATCCAGGAAGAGTTAGAAGGCAAGCTATGCACGAAAAGCCCTAGATGTCTACTTTCCAACGAAATTTACGACTCAAGATTCCGACGTTTCAGGAGAGAGAGTTATGGCAATTTGAGTCCAGGCAGGTCAGAAGGCACGTTTTCAGCAGCCTATACTACTATGTAGTAACTTCATTGAATCACTAGTGATTATCTACTAAGAACTAGTCTTCCAACTGCATATTTTTGGAAAGCCATGGATGTCTAGTTTCTAACAGAGTTTACGACTTGTGATTCTGACATTCCAGTAAAAAGTTATTGCAATTTGAAGACAGGAAGGTCAAGATGAACGCAAAATTGACAGCATGCATATATGTGTGGCGAATGGGCATTGAAGGTCTTGTTTGGCTGGCGAATGTATACTTGTGCCTTCTATACATGTTCTTATGTGCTTAAGGAGCTTGACACTCAAGATTCGTTATCCTCCTTCGCCTAACTATGGACATCAAAACTAAACAGTTGCAGTTCAACCAATTTCAGTGGCAGCTTCTGAGCAGTAACTTTTCAGATATACCTGGAAAGATCCTGAGCGAATCATTGAGTAAGCTTCATATTAGTGGAAAGGTATGGATGTCTAGTTTCTAACCCAATTTACGGTTCATGATTTCGACATTCCAGGAAGGAGTTACGACAAATTTAGTACCAAGAGGTCAGAATGCTCGAGAATCTATGTTTTGTGTTTGTGACTATGGCGAACGGACTTGTAGACACTAATAGCTTGGAGAATGCACAGAAGAATGTTCTTTATTCATGCTTACATACTTGGGGGGCTTGCTTCAAGTTTTGCTCTCCTTTATTCACTCTATTTCGGACACTAAAACTGGGTGTACATAGGGACTTAAATCAGTATAGTGGTTTGAGTTGATCAAGCTTGAGGGTTCTTAGATGTGCATATATAAGAATATTCATTGCAAGGGGATAAACGAAAAGAAGAACTGGTTAAGAGGAGAAGATGATTTCAAGATCAAGACTCCATCTATGTATGTTATGGTGTCCGTAAAGCTAATCCTTGTGGTATTAAGGGTTTGATGCTTTCTCCTATGCCAATATATGTGGCCTCTTTTTCTCAAAAGTTTGAAAAACAACTGTGTGTCTCTCCACAGCTGATGGCAATAGCGGGTAGAGTGAGACGAAGTGTAATTACAATTCCTCCTTGTTGAAGCATTGGCCAACAACGCTTTAATTTAGCCAACATCTGTGGCTAGAAATTTAAAGAATGCATCACTATACTTTAACCAATGGTGTCATATAAAGCAGTTTCATGAGACTCATTCGCTCAACTTCTACACAACGACGGAGTCAACATTTAAGATGCAGGATTGTTAGGTGCAGCCCCTATTGATACACCAATGAAACACGGACTAAGATTGTCTAATAAGAGTGATTTGCTAAAGGATCAAGGTCGCTATAGGAGGTTGAATTATTTAACTGTATCAAGGCCAGTTATTACTTACGTTTTACATGTGTTGAGTCGTTTTATGCATCAGCCGAGAAAATCTCACATGGAAGCAGCACTCCGAGTTGTGTGTTATCTCAAAAATACACCCGGTCCGCTTACTAGACGATATACCCTCGGGCTATTGTGTTTTTTCATACCTTCACTAATTTCTTGGCAATCTAAGAGTCAGAAGACTGTTTCATTATCATAAGCAGAGACAAAATATCGTCCTATGACATGAACTTGTTGTGAGTTTTCTTGGTTGAGGTACCTACTTAAAGATTTGGGTATAGATCATCGAAAACCTACCTTATTCTATTGTGACAACAGGGCAGCGTTGTACATTGCAGCAAACCCGGTTTTTCACAAGCGAACTAGACATATTGAGATGGATTGTCATTATATCAGGGATAAAATCATAGACGGATCTGTGGTTACAAGGTTTGTGAGTTCATCGCATCAACTAGCAGATATGCTAACAAAGGCTTTGGGAAATGAGATCTTTGTTCTCATGATTCGTAAGTTGAAAGTGCAGGATATACACTCTCCAACTTGAGGGGGAGTGTACGGAAATATTATGTAATAGAAAAGAATATCAGAATATTATCACAATTAGGAATGTGAATACATGTTGTCTAATAGATAGCTTGATTGTAGGATGGTTACCTAATTGGATACAGAATATTGTATATGTATCTCTTTCTGTATCAATGGAATTCATTCAGCCAATTTGCCATCTTTTCAGTTATATCATTTATGTCATTGTCTATGAGAGAGATGGGAACAAATGATCTGTATTCATAGGCCAGATAGATTTACATTCCTACAGCTACAGAGAAAAGACAGCAGATGTTGAGATGACCTCCTCACCCACATCCTGCAAAATTGGACCTCCATCTTGTTGGAGAAAGTGACTTGACTAGTTATTGCATTCACCTTACAACCATCACCAAATTGAAGTCATCTTCTTTCCTTGAGTGAAACTAAAAACTTTTAAGGAAAAACCACTGCAATTAACTAGAAGGATGAGATGTAAAGAGAGGCGAAGAGTAATTCGATGCAAATACAGTATCAAAATTGAGGAGTCTAACGATACGAAGAAGAATTTCATTAAGAACTTGTAATTAGCTAAATCAATGGATTACCAATACCTGCAATCACACTTACGACCATTGTTTTTGTTACCCGGCTTGTAGTCATCAGTAACATATTATTTCTTTTGGTTATAGTATAACTATTTCATCACTAGCTAGCTAGCATATTCCATTTCAGAATCAGAATTGACCTCTCCACTAGATTTTCTCAATGGAAGAGTAACTAGCTTTTGCATATGTAGGGCTCATCTGCATGGGCAAAGGTGCTGCTATAGAGGAGGAATCCCATGGCAACATATATGACAAAACTTACAAAAGAAGAGGAAATGTTTATGAAATGTGTCATTAATAAGTATCAAAATTACAATTATATAAGAAGCACATATGCTTCTTTACTCTCATTGATGCACAAGTCCATAGCACTTTAACTCATCGAGTTATTGGAGTCTGACTGGTTCTCTTGCTTTTCCTTTTGAATCCAAGACTAATAAACAAGTGAGAATTGCATTTGCTATTTGTGTGCAAGTTTATATGAATCCAATCAAAAAGCTGTCCCAAACCAATTGTATAAAATTTCTTGTCAACATGAAAGTCAAGATATCACATATTAAACTGCTTTAATTCACCATTTACCAAAGTTGATATAAATTGATCATCTCCCCAGTGCCTTCTTCCTTTTGCTTTAGTACTTAACTCAGAAGAACAATGCATGGAATTTTTTGTCAATATCAGAGGAGGTAGTGACTTCCTGGTTGTCCAGCATGGACGGGCTGCTCTAGAAATCCTAAAAAGTACCACCCTCCAAAATTCATTCTTGTGACTAAACGAGTGAAAGTTAATTAGCCTTTTTTTTTCTTTGCACTATAAGCTTACATATAACGATCGATCAAATTGACATACCCAACTGACTTTAAACACTGAAGCATTTGCAATTGCTGCCTCTGCTGGATGATCTTGCAGAACGGCTGAAACGTGATGGTGGAGAGTGTTGCAACATTAGGCACATTCCAGACATATATGAAACCAAGGCCAAGAGGAGCAGCATGATGCAAGGACAAATTTCTCCGCGCATGTCTTCCACCGTATATCATATCATACATAGTTGAGAATGTGAACCCGGCAGGCCTAGAATCTTCTTCTTCATAGAAATAGGGATGTTGAGGATCACTATACAGGCCCCTTTCTTCCCTAACCACTATAAAGGAAACACAAATTCCAATAATCATGAACCAAGAAGGGGTCAAAGATTATCCAAAAGGTGAATGGGTCGTATGAATCTACCCCAGATCTGCATGAATTGAAATTTCTGAATAATTTAGGTGATTAACCTAAACTCCCAGTACTGATAAATGTCCAAAAACAACTAAAGCTGAATTTGATGAGACTGAGGATCGTACAACAAAGACAGACTAAGGACCCAAAGAATCACACAGAGAGCATCACAAAGAATATGGACCAAGCACCCAAAGAATCAAGCATAGAAACAAACGTGTGAAAATTTAATGGAATACTGGACATCTGCTATTGGTAACTCCTAATTAAAAATAATAAGCATGTTCCATTATGTTCTGAATAATTGTCTCTAGATATAACTCTACACATCAGGAATGCACCTGAATCCAAATAAAATATACTAAACCATTATGCAGATAGCATTCCTGACTACAGTCCTAACTGTTTTAACTTCCGTTATGAACCTCCGAGTTTAAAAGTTCAGTTGATCTATTCAGATAGAATATACAGCAATTTGATCTTATTACTAGGAGAAAAACAAACTTCCATCAGGCTTGTTCACAAACATCCGAGCCTTAGCAGCAGCCACTTCTGCAATACCTGCATGCAGCTGAAAAGCAACCAACTAATTAAGCATATACTTGCCTAGAATGTATAACTCTTGCTTTTAGTTTCACCCAAGTGTAGTAAAAAAGAATGAGCAGATATCTTTACCGCTGAAACATCCTCATCACAACCAGCATCATTCTCCAATAGCTCCCCAAAGTAGAACCTACCCTGCATGCACAACAAGATAAAGTACTTAACTTGACCAACCTAAGTATCGAGTCATTAAACTACTATGAGATGCTAATAACGGCATAAATATGCCATGATTCAGTGCCGGCTCTTATAGCATCCCCAATGGAGTATTCTAGTTTCTTTTCAGTTTTCACTGGAACACAGTAACTTGGTAATGCTGCAAATATATTTCTATTGGTACATCTCTATTGATGGAGGCTACATTTCCCAGATTTTTTATTTACTTTTATAGAAATAGTCTGATGTTGCAAACCAGGAATCTAATATTGAGCCCAGAGGTGAAAATTGATCCTTATGTATATCCGTTAATAGATTTTAACTTGGCCTATCATAGCTAGATACATTATATGAGATTAGTGGCAGCAGGGGAAAAAATGAAAGAATAATTTAATGTCAGTAGAATATCAATAATCTTACTTTACAGAACTACATCTAGGATCTTTTTCTGAAATAAGAAATGTTAAACTACTCAAAGATTCACATATTACAGTAACAAACTACAAAAAACTGTGCTGAAAGGAAGAATTATGTGTGTACTGGTGACAACATTGATGAGTATAAAACTTCAATTCCAACATAAACATTAAGATTAAAGTTGACAATCATACTGATACATCAAAGATGAATATAAAACTTCAATTCCAACATAAATTTTAAGATTGAAGTTGACAATCATACTGATACATCAAAGCTATTTTTCCAAATCTACTAGCCATATCTTGGACCTCCCCAACTTTAAATATAATGAATATTTTGCATGTCTTGCTACTAAAAAATTGGTCATTCTAACTGGAAAATTTACAGTAACAAACCTCTCTTCCCTGTTCTTAGAAATACATGGTTTTTTGTCAGTATAAGATAAGAGGCTATAAAATCAAAAGTAAATTTAGCAAAAGAAATGAGTTGTACTGCATGCACCTACATATATGGTACGCTCGTTGACTTCATACACTCCACATCCATGCATTCTGGCATGCTTCCATTGACCTGCATAGCGATATCGGCCTTTCTCCCTGACAATAAGACGACGATCGCACATTAAATGGCAAAACCAGTTTCAGCACAGAGTTTACACCAAAATATCATATATAAGTTGAAAGTACGAAACTACTAATTCCCTCTTCTGGTTGGTAAAAGGGAAGAGATGCTAAAACTTCACTATATATCCGCACAAAACAAATCAAAACCAAAGAAAACATATTTTTCTCAAATCATGACCATAAGATCATCAGACTATGTCACACTATCAAAATCTCTCCACTGGAGAATGTTTAGTATTATTTGAGTATCCACATGGTCGCATGGGTATGTAAAATCCCACTTGTTCCAACATTCTTGACAATTACATTAGAACCCAGGTATTTAGCTAACAAAGAAATACTAATGATATTCTGACTCACATTGACACAGCTTAAGGAGCTATGAACCCATAAGCAACTTAAGAATACTAAATGAAAATGAAATTAGAAGTCATCCAATGACATACAGATAGAACCAACAGTAACTCAAAAATATTACTTACGGTTTCCTCCCAGAATGTTTGATCCATTCATCTTTTTCATAAAAAGGGATAACAGACCGCCCCCCTGCTAGATCAATGCTGTCTTGAATATCCATCTGCAACCATTCTTTGTCTTCCGCGGTCATATAATCTCTTGATATTATGTGCCCTTCAGCACGCATCTGTGCTTCAAGCCTTGAAAGACGGTATCAAGTTACTAAACCAGTTTAAAGGACAGAATCTGAAGGCTAAGTGATGGTATCATATTAATACAGGACTTGTAAACTTACTTGGAACCTGGAATAGGCTCTATGTCAGGTATGTCCACTTCAACAACCCCATGACCCTCCATGTTGTTTTGAAGCCATTCGCCTTCATACCTATGGAAAGGAATTGGAATCACTTATCGGATAAACCACAGTAACAAAGAAATTCAAACTGCAAAATTACCACTTGAGAGAAAAATACTTCACATGGAGCAGGGATGAGGATGTATATATTACAGCTATACTTAACAATATATAAGCAAGGTGCAACACTCAATCTAGTATTACAATGAAAACAGAATATTTCATACAGCCATACAAATTGCAGGACTCACTGCTTCTTGACAGCATAGATGTGGCACATATTTTATTCGTAAGGTACTGAACTTGAAAATTACCCTAGCACAGAGGGACCAGGATAAAGTTTACTATAGGTCCTACGCAAAGATTATGAAAGTCAGGTTGCTTATGTGAGGACTACTAGGCTACTCTAACTACGGTTTCATGAATTTAGGTAACAATAACATAAATGGGAATCATCTCATCACCCCCAAGAAAAAAAAGATAATATGGTTTATCTTGTCTTTGTTTCCTTATTTTCTTACTTTCATCATTCTTACGAATCATTATCAAGCCATAATACTGCACAAATGTTTATCAACAAATGAGGAAAATTTATCAACTACATTTCCTCAAAGGTAGACCAACCTGACCAGTCCCTGCTCAGCAACATAGACTCCCTTGCCATGAGCCAAGTCATCCCACATGGTGCCCTCATACCTTCATCAAATTCCACAAACTCAACTCCATAAGTACCAGGACAATTTATAACCAAACAAAATCCTCGAAACTACTCAAATAAACATCAACCATTTCTCTCATTTTACAAACTCATCACAACACTAATAAACATTGAGCAATAAACAGAGGCACATAGGCAAACACATACGAGCTGGCGTCAGGGAAAACATAGCTGACCCATTTGAGGAACTCCTCAATCCTATCCAGCTCCTCAATGACAGCTTTGGGATTAGAAATGTCATGATGATCTTCCGGTATAACCGGATACATAAAACGGAGCAATGGGAGGGTCATTCCCCTCCCTAATCTGATCCCTAACAATCTCCCAATCCTCCTCATCAGCCCAAACCGGGTCCCACCCTGGTTTGGTCATCTCCAACGGCGCATCACCCCAAAGCTCCTTCAAGTCCTCCTCCCGCCATTTCTCAGGGTCCTCCGGAAAATCGAAAAGGTCCTCATGGAAGACATACCCCTTGTCCTCCTCCTCATGCCTCCTCTTCACTCTCTTCCCCTCAAGAACCTGATTGAACAGCTTGACATTCACCTCCGGCGTGTTCTGGTCCTCCGGGACGACCTCGCCGGGCCTCACGTCGACCTCGGCATTGGCGCGGGGAGCCTCGGGTTCGTCGTCGGACTCGGAGTCGGAGGAGAGGTCTTCGGGTTGGGGTTGGTTTTGGTCGTCCGGGTCGGGTTCTTGGGCGGTGAGCTGGGGATTTGGGGGGTCTTGGTCTGGCATTGCGGTGGTCAGGTTTAGGAGGAGAGAAAGAAGAAGATAAGGATATTGAGTGAGTGTCCGGTGGTTTCTAAGCGAAATGAGTAAGTAGCAACAGGGGAAGAGACAGCGGGAGACGAGAGGGTTTTGGATTATTTTTCTTTTTAAATCAAGGGTGTATTCAATCTCGATTTTAATCGATTCTTATTGATTTTAAATAGTCTATTATTTTCATGAATTATACATACTCTACAGATTGTTTTAACTCCGTATAGATTTAAAAAGAATCTATCGTATTCTATCAGTTTGATTTGTTTGGATTTTAACCCGACTTTAACCGAGAAAGTTTGACCAGACATTGAATATAACCATGCCTAACTGCCTACACCCATACATTGCTTGTGATTTCTTTCTTGTGTCATATAGTATATATCATTATCAATAGTTATGATTATAATATTTATTTTGAATGAAATTGCATCTTATGGATAGTTGTAAGTTAAAACAACATATATCTGGAAGTCAAGAGAGAAGCGATGAAGCAAATCATACCACTTTATAAAAGCAAAATGGATCTCAAATACATGTATGTTAAATAAAAATCTCCCTCATACAAAAATATGAGATAGTAAGTTCTAAGGAAACAAAATCCAAAAGCAAAAGTTTTTGCAGCTTCTCTCCACTTCTCCAGAACAAATGTATGAGTTGCAGCTCTTGCAGCTCTATAGATAACATATCAACTGCTCAATTAATGAGTGTTTGATTGTGTTAATGAACATCTGAGCTTATTCCTCCATCTGTTTCAAAATATAATAACATGAATCGCAGATATTGAAAACAACTTAGAGACCACAAGAAAATGTGCATAAGTTAACAACTATTAATCCATATACCATATTGTATTATTACCAAACTCTAATTATACATTCACATTATCCCTTTAAAAGTCCAATAAATTCATTGGTTTCAAACTTTGGTTGCTACTTATATATGTGATGCACAACAGGGTCTAAGATCCATTACAAGGACTCATAGAAGACAATGCCACTGTGCTATATATTATAACGAAATATCAATGTGGAATCAGTTTCAAACAGGAAATGCCAACTACATGGACTAGCATCAACAGATTGTCTAATGAACACTCCAGTAAACATACAAACCACACTAGCACAAGGAAGTAAAGCATACCGGTTTTAACCACGATAAGCTTTCCACATATCGACATAACCAGCCATAGAAGGCGGCAATGCCTTCTTCCAAGCCTTGCCATCAGGCACATCACCCGTAAGAGCAATAGAACTATCCTCATGCCGATTCCCAAGGCTCAACACAAAGAGCTTGTTGTCGAAAATCTGATGCATAGCCTTCAAAGTCTCTTCCATAACCACCTTCCTATCTATCTCCTCGTCCTCAGCCTACACACAACTACCTCCCACATTCACCATCACTCACCCACCTTTTCTCAAACATCTGATGAGCATCTCCTAAGTATTCGGGTCTTGAAGCTCTGGTACCAAACACCCCTGAGCAAACAAATCCACCAAGATTCTGGAAAATCCATCTACCGTTCCCATATATCCTGTAAACATATACATTGGTTTCAAACTTTGGTCCTAACAAACAATAAATTCAATCGAAGGACAATTGACAGGGTCCAAAACACTCAAGAAATTTGAGATAGAAGACACACCAATTAAGAACTAATAGCTAAAAGCTAATTAAACATAAAAAAGAAGATATGTAACTGAGTCTTGAGGGTGATTCAACTCATTCACCGATAGCCATGGAATATGGTGGGTAATCGTTATTTGCATCTTCAAGGTGTAATATATGAAAGACCCAAATTTTTCCGAGCCGGAGCGAAAAAAACTCATCCTCTACACCAAGGTCGAAAGAAACATGAAATCATTTGCTTGCTAATGCATTCTTCAATTCTCGGTGTTGAAATAGGTGTATCCATGTCGTGACTTCCCACAAACCCATAAACGGACCCTAGCAAAGCAAACCTAGAGAGGCAGGGATGATAGAGGTCTCTTTGGCAGGGATGATAGAGGTCTCTTCTATTCTCTATGTTTTTTTACCATCCAGAAAGAAATAAAGGAAAAGAGAAAGACGTCCAAATCTCACTGGAGGTGGGATTTCAGATGAGGTTTGCTATTTATACCTACTACCTTAGAATCCTACAAAATCAGTCAACTAATAAAATCCTTTAAAATCGTTGGGATATTGAATACCATCAGAATTAAAAGTACTTTTCAAAATCCATATTAGATACCTTTAGATTTTAATATACTTTTTAAAATTATAATCGAATACATTCAGATTTTAAAAGATTTGTGAAATAAAAAAAAACTCCTATAGACTCCCAATTGAATACACCCCCCTAAAACGAGGAAGAGTGTTTTTTTCGAAACAAAATTCTAAATTAAAATATTTTGGAGTCTTTATATATGGTTAATTAAGGTGCTTAACTGATAATTTTAAAGTTCAAGCATCAAAAATATATGTAAGGTGTGTGAGTTACTGAATTTATTAATAAAAATTAAAATTAAAAAAAAAACTTTTTATTATGACGATTATGAAATATTTAAATCATCTGTATAAAGATAAAAAAAATTAAAAAAAACTCTTCTATTAAGATGGTTATGAAATATTTGAATCATCTGTATAAAGATATAGTGTAAAATCAAGATAAACAATACGAAGAACGAAGAACCGAAACGAAACCGTACTTTCCTAAGTTATATAAAACTTTAAAGAACCTCTACTCGGAGGCCTAAGTATGTCACTTACGCACTCATGCCCCTTTAGCATCACAGATTCATGCCTAATAAACCTTGTCGAGCAATCACCACACCATCAACAAGAAGCCCAACGTCCACCCACCGAGGGTTAGTCAACACAACAAGCCCAACGAATCCATCTGGTCCAACAGTGGACCTAGCCCACCTAGTTAAACCTAGATACAAACTAAGCATCCCCTACAAATTTTGCATATTCCTTGATCCAGTCTGGTCGGATGTGACCGACGCCACTCATGGCTTCCCACCCCTTCCCTCCTTCGAACACAACCAAAAAAAGATCGTTTGTTCAATCAAATGAATCAATCAATTGGACTGTTTTAGTGAAATCTAGCAGCCTCATAAACAATCGATCATTTGATTAAATGCATTTGGTTGAACGAACGATTTTTTTTAAATTGATTTTTTACAGAAGTGATCTTGATTGATTAATTAAACTTTTAAATGACTAATATTATGATTTACATTGATAAGTATGTAAAAAAAGGGGAGAGTTCAGACCATGCGTTAATATTAGTATTGACGCAAGTATTTTCCAAATATATTAAGAGCATCTCCAACAACGTTCCTAAAATTTCTCTAAAATTTGGAAGCAAAAGTTAAAATCTGTAAAAAAATTATTTTCAAACTCCAACAGCTTCCAATTTTAGAGATCTTAGTATTTATTACAACAATAAAATACGCTTCATTATTAATAATTATAACAAAGAAATTATATATATATATATATATATATATATATATATATTATAACAATGACATACTCATTAAATATTATATATCTACACAACTAAAATAGGTGCAGAAAGATAAGAAGAATCATCATCATATTCATTGATAGGAAACCCTTTATATAGTATCACAGAGTATCAATATGTTAATATGAATAAGTACATAGTCTTATTCTAGGTACATATCCTAAAGGCATTAGACCAAGACACACATGACAAAATATCCTAAAACACTCCCTGTTGTGTCGTGCGCCTCCATGCAGATAGTGCTCCAAATGTTACATCGTCAAAACCTCGTCAAGTAACAAAAACCATGTAGGAGAAAAGAGTACATCTCACCAACTACTTCATTGAGAATTCGACCATTCATGAATAGCTCATGTTGATCAATGGTCTACAAGACACAAGAGTTGCATGCAATGTTGTCTGGTTAAAAACATTATCAAGAGAAACCCCTATGAGACAAAATTATATCCCAAATGATGTGGCAGTGTCATATGATTATTTCCTACATGTAATATATTTTGCTTATTCCCAAAATTATTTTGTATCTGTCAATAAAAATTTTAAAAAGAATTTTACTTCTCTTGGGCAAAGGCAGTTTCAGTCGATGTTGATCCTAGATTTCAAGTCTTATAACTACCCAATTCGTGAATAAGTGAACATTGTTTAGAGCTATTTATCAAACTCTACCTATTATACTCCCTAATGGAAAACCTATCACTTAGTGAACATCATGATTCAATCGGAAGTCACTGAAGTTGGGTGTTTTTCTTCATGTTTTGTGAATTTCAATTTACCTATTTTTTCACTATATTAGATTATTAGTATATAAATAGACAAACAGTCTGTTTATTTTACAAATCCTACTGAAACTTTGTTTATTTTAGAAATACTCCTAAAACTTCATGGCAATTTCGATCAATTGTGTTAGCTATGTACGTGAGATATCTTAGGATTGACTCATGGGGACTATCTAGCGAATTAGGATTCTTTTTCTTCTTCTTTTTTTTTACTTTTTAGTTTTTTTTCACAAAATAATTCAATCTTTTTCAAAACGAAATCTACTTCTACTATATATTAATAAAGTCAGAAGAGAAGTTTGTCTTTGGTCAAGGGTTAAATTTTTAAACTTTCTATAATGCCCTTGAGTGATTAAAACTTAAAAATATATGTTCTAAATGATGAATTAGTAATTGCAAATGTTGAAAATAAGAGAAAAACAAAAAGAAAAAAAAGTGGGAGAAAAATTCACACACGCACATGGTGCGGGGAAAGATGCTAGTAATAATAATTGCATAAATTAATGGTAAAAAAATGACAACTCCAACTAAAACAGTTTTCTATTACACATTCCAACATTTATCATTAAAATTACATTTATGTCTTTCATACTATTTACACCATCTTTCATCTCCTCTCAATCTAGATCTGATTATCTCTATCTTCTCTCTCCTTCTCTCTTGAAGCAGATCACCTATGCCAATCTCGACGACACCTCACCAACGCTGCCCGCCTCAACGATGTCGGGAACCAGCTAGACATTAGACGATGACGTACTGCCTCTCCTTTTACAATGACGACGACGCCTGGAACCATTCTACCCTCACTCAACAAGACGATCTCTACCTCCGTTGACGTCTTCGGTGACCTCACAGATTCCATCTGTCCAATTGATGAGCGACGCAGCCATCCAACCACAAGAAGCACGACTCCAACCCGATCCCGACTCGTACCCTAATCTCCATCTCTCTTCACTCTTGAAATCCTCTTTATTGAGGAGGCCTTTGCCTTTGCCTCCAAGCACCACACCTTTGGTCTTCGCCTCCACAACCAACTCAGATCTTCGCCTCCTAACACGACACCTATAGCCTTTCGCACCTTGTCGGAGTTCTTCACCGGCTGCGTTAAGAAAAATAGGTGGAAGATGAGGATGATGATGAAGAAGAACAAGATCAGTATAAATTGTTAGAGTTTTCTCCTCCAACTCCCACTAAATTCTATCTCTTTGTCTCTCTCTTTCTCTCTCAGTGAGAGTTTATTAAGGGGTAGTAAAGTTGTTTGTGATTATATGAATATAGTTTAGGGGTTCAGTGTGAGTTTATTAAGGGGTAATAAAGTTGGTTGTGCAATATGAATGCAGTTTAGAGATTCAGTGAGAGTTTATTAAGGGGTAGTAAAGTTGGTTGTGTAATAGGAATGCAGTTTAGATGTTCAGTGAGAGTTTATTAGGAGGTAGTAAAGTTTGCTGTGCAATACGAATGCAATTTAGGGGTTTAATGTGAGTTTATGTGTGGGGTAAAAAAGTTGGCTATGTAATAAGAATGTGGTTTTAGGGGTTCAGTGTGAGTTTTTTAAGGGGTAGTAAAGTTGGTTGTGACAATAAGAATGTGATTTAGGGATTCAGTGAGAGTTTATTAGGGGGTAATAAACTTGACTCCAAATTACGACGAGATTTCAGAGACCGGCGACTGGTGACCATGTCTCATATCTCTTATATTTTTTCTCTCTATGTTTTAATGGATGAGAGTAGAATGAGTATTGAAATATTATAGGTTATTTAGATTTGTTGTGAGTTTTGTTGAAATGCGTACAAATTAAAAAAAATGAAATGGTCGATGTTTTTAAATAAATTGTTGGAATGAAAAATGAAGTCTAAAAATTTATAGTAAATGAACATTTTCTCTATATTATTTTCTTAATTAGTCACGATCCACGTTAATAGATTTGATAAACAAAAGTGTTGAGGTGCCTTCTACCAAAGGGAAGCATATTTAGTAAAATATTTTGGTGGATGTAGCAGTGTTCTTATCAAATTTCCTATAATACAATCTTGAAGCAACTGTTCATAAGGAGCCAGCCACAAAGCCAAGCCAAGCCAAGCCACAGTCACGAAAAAGACTATTTTGCCCTCGGTCACCCTAGCAATAAAAGGCATGTTGCTCTTATTACGTAAACCTGCAACATGGAGGAAGATACGATGACACAAGCAATATTGCGGAAAGTCCACGAGCAATATTGTGGTACCTAAGCAATACAGCCCTTCTTTGCACTTCTTGATCATAGGTGTCAGTTATTGCAGTTAAAATTGCTATTTTTGAAATAGTTTCTTTTTGAACTCTTGCCCACGTAAAGCATTCTTCTCAAATGCCTTTAAATATATCATAATACCAACTCAATATCTGTTTGCAATCTATTGCATAAGGGCAGTGGCTTATGCACTTTTCCATAGTTACTGTAGGGAGGAGAAGGAGGTGAGTTACGAGAGCGAGGGATACGCGTCGGTGACGAAGCGGCTACTGGAGACGGCGACAGAGCTGGTGAGGAGAGTGGAGGGGGAAGGATGTGAAGGCGGTGGAGGATGCGTGGCGGGCGGTGAGGTTGAAGAAGGAGGAGTTGCAAGGAGAGATATTGGAGGGAGTACAGGTAGAGCTGAGGAGGAGCAAGGAGGGGCTGCTGCAGCGGTGCGATGAGATTATGGAGGAGGTGGTGGAGGTGAGGAGGGAGATTGACAAGTCGTTGTTGCGAAACTCCGGTAAGGCGAAAGAGGAGGAGAGGGTGGGGAGGTTTGGGAGAGTGTGGGAGAGATTAAGGATGAGATTTCGAGGAGGGAGACGGTGGATTAGTACCAAAACTCATTCATATAATTAACTTTTATTTCAACAGTACAAAATGGAGCTAAATAACATGATTATGTTGCTTTTTTTGTTTGAGGAGTAAATGTATAGCTTTTACTGCATGGCATAGTAACATGTATTATTTGGACTCTAGAGGTCATCAAGGTTTGGTACACAATGCATCATTGAGACGGAGCTTTGTTTTATTGAGAATGAATGAGAGCAGTAGGTGCAGAGTTTTACTTGCAGAATGAGAAGGAAGAAGAGTGTTGAAAGGTATTGCATTGTCATGTTTTATGTTTTGTGAATTTGAATTTTGAAGGGAAAATGTTACGAAGATGGTAGCTTTCTGATGCTTTAGTTTGATTTGGCCGCATTTCTACCAACATTGCATTGCATTTGATTTGTTTTTTGAGGAAATATCAGGTGAACAGATTTAATTTGTTTTTTAATTTCACATGTGCGGCAAGAGGAGCAAGGTCAAAGAGTTTGATGATTTGTGTTTTGATTGATATGATCACAGGGTGATAATACATAATGGGTGGTTGTGGATCTTATGTACCCTGATCCTTCTGATAATGACTGGGTTAGAGTCTTTTCTCCTGAAAAACTCAAGTACATTACATGCCTTTAAACATATTATATTCAATTATAGTCAAGGACCAAGAACTTAATTTGATCACTCAACTATTAGTGTAGGAAGATCTTCCTTTATTCTATTTTACTGAATGTAATTTATTCATGCTTTAATATCACCCACCAGTAGATGGTGAAAAAGAGCAAACTCCATATATATGCACTGCCTCTATAAAGATGTGTAGTTGAAGTTTGAACTGATGACATGAAAGTTACAGGTGAAAAGATTTGATTGTTAACTTAAAAGTTTTTATCGTTAATTGTAAATTTACATGGATGATTTCGAATTTTGGTTGGCTTTGTGCGATACCCAGTTTTTAGTTTTTTTCCCATCTGTAGGGTTCTGCGATTTGCTTATACTATTCTAACCCGCGCTGACGCGGGCACTTAACCTAGTTGGACCTATAAAGCAAACGAAAAGAACACAGTTTTGGAAACTCAGGAAAATCTTTTAAAAGAGAAGCCCAAGCCCACGAGGAAGGGGAAAACCCTAGAGCCCTAACCTGGCGGCAACTCCCTTATAAAAGGCCCTTTAAACCCTTCCTCATGTCGCCTTTTACATCCTCGCTCTCAATTCCTCTCTCTAAACCCTAACTTCCTACTCTTTTCTCTCTCTCGTCTTCAATGGAGTTCTGGGGTAAGCCTCTCTTTGTCTCCCTCTTCTTCGCAAACCGTTTCTCTTATGGGTTTTCTCGTTTGTTACGGATACCGTTAGTTTTATTTTTGATATGTTTTGGGGTTTATGTCGCTTTGAGACACTGAGACTGTGTTTGGGTTTAAACCCCTTTTTAGTGTATCTGTAGGCTGTTGTGTTATTCTCGCTCGCTGTTGTTATCGATTTGGTTGTTCTATGTTCTATGGGCTTCACAATTTTATGTGATGGTATCTTTGTTTTGTTGTGCTTTTGTAGAGTTTATGGGTTAGGGTTTAGGGCTTTTGACCTGTTCCATGTACTGGGTTGTTCTTGTGTTATGTTATGCAGACTGGGTATGCAATTTTGATGTTTGCTTTCAGTTTATGTTGTTGGGTTGTGTGGCTGTTAGGTTGTGTATGTGATCTTCAGATGCTTCTGTTATGTGCTGTCTCTTTGTGTGATGAAACTAGTTACTGATTTGGTTCTTTAAGGTCAACTCATCTGTTTACTACTTTTTAGTTTTGTAGTTTTTGCTCTGTAGTAAGGTTTGTTAATAGCTGTCTTTTATTAACTGCAGGTGTTGAAGTGAAGGCTGGAGAGCCCATGATTGTAACACCAGACAAGGGCAATGTGGTGCATTTGTCTCAGGTTTGTTTTAAGTCTTGACTGCTTTTAAATTAAAACTACATTGAATCCTTTGTTGTCAGGGTGTTTACAAGTTGGCTGCTTGTTCTGCAGGCCTGTCTAGGTGAGGCAAAGAAGGCAGCTGACAGTGTTGTCATCTATGGAAAGACCAAAGAGCAGAAGCTTGTGTTGGGACATCTTATTCCTGGCCAAATTCCTCAGTTGTCATTTGATTTGGTCTTTGATGATGAATTTGAGCTATCCCACAACTGGAAGAACGGCAGCGTCCACTTTGCTGGCTATCAATCTGTGATGGATGATGATGAATATCCTTTCACTAGATCTCGTTAGTATTTCAGTATGCAAAGTGATTTCAAGCTAGTTATTGAACATGTTATTTACAAAAAGCTAGTTATTTGGGACATGTTATTTAAGCTATTTGTTGGGGCTGTAGGGATTCCTTTCTTCAATCAGGAAGGAGTGGGGTTAAATATATTAGCCAAATTGTTAATTCCGTCCATAAACATCAATGTTGAACGTGTCTTTATGAAATCAAGTTATGTCATACTCTCTTTGTTTGTGCACTTTGCTTTTGATATGGTCTTTTCTTCACATTTGAACAGATTACCAGAAAAATTAAAATTCATTGCTTTTCATGTCCTTTGCCCCTTCGAAATTTTCTTATGTTGATAAAGGAAGTATAGAATCTATTGTGGCATTTTGGAATTAAACTGTTCTGTATCAACCATTGGTATCCTTGACTGAATGCCTGCCCTTTCTGCCACTGAGAATTCAAGTGTTGGTGAGTACACCTTAATTTGTTTTGATAGTTTATATTTGGTTGTTGGATATTTTATTCATTTTTCTTTCTCCTTGCTGTAGATTATGTTTCATCAGATTCATCAGATGAAGAGGAGGAAGAACTCCCAGTGAATGCTACAGAAAATGGTAAATGCGGCACCATTTATTTTTTACGATTTTTGTTTGACCAGTTAATTTATTCTTTTTACTTTGTTGTTCAGGTAAAGTTGAAAATGCTAAACTAGCTTCAACTAAGAACAATGCTGTAAAACCTGAATCTTCTGGAAAGCAAAAGGTCAAGATTGAAGAACCAACCAAAGATGAGTCTTCATCAGACGATTCTGCTTCTGACATGGATGACTCAATGGACGACTCAGATGGCTTGGTATCTATCTAAATTTATATTTCCCATTATAATCTGTCATGCCTCATTTTCCTACGTCCATTCAACCTTTTACAGCTGTTTATAATTGCTGTTATTGTTGTGATTTTGTTTTAATATTTGTGTAGGATGGATCTGATGATGAGAGTGAGGATGATTCTGATGAGGAAGATGAAGAGACACCTACCCCTAAGAAGGTATTTATTTTCTTTAGGTGGTCTGATTTGGTTTTTTGGGTGCATTAACCATGTGGTGTTATCATTTTATATTGATGTGGTGTTATCATTTGTATATTGATTTTATGAGTGTTTGTTTGTTTTAAACTTGAAGCCTGAATCTAAGAAAAGAGCCCAAGTGTCTGGATCAGCTAAAACTCCAGTTTCTGTCAAAAAGGCAAAGATAGATGCCACTACTCCTCACAAGACTGGTACTTTCTCCATTAAGATTATCTTTTTAGTTTCATGGTGTAGGAACTTTTCAGTTGGATATCTAGTTTTCTATTAGTTTTATAGATGGAGAAGCGTCACTTTGTTACACATTGTCTGATACACAAGGAGTTTGGTTTACTCTGCCCATTTTGAGCCTGTTTTTTTGCCCTTCTGTTGACCATGTGCTGTCTTATTTATGACTTCTGCTTATCTTTGATTTTTTTTTCTTATAGATGGTAAGAAGGGAGGCCACACAGATACACCACACCCTGCAAAGAAGGGGAAGACTCCTGCTACTGATAAATCCAAGGCACTAACTCCAAAGTCTGCTGGTGGTAGTTTCTCTTGCGGCTCCTGCAGCAAGGCATTCGGGTCAGATGCGGCTCTTCAGTCCCACAACAAGGCCAAGCATAGTGCTGGAAAGTAGAGTGGAATTGTGGCTGAAACACAGCTTGGTTTTGATATGTGATATTTTTGGTATTAAGAGCGCATGGGAAGGGTTTTGATGATCCTCGGGATTTATTTATCAGCTTGTTTTGTTTGAAACTTTTTAACTGAAAGGTTTACTGTGCTATTTGGATGTTCTCCTAATTTAATTAGTCATTATGCTTATTTATCATTATTATTCCAATTTAAGTTAGATTCTTGGAGTACTTCAGTATCTAGTTTTTGACCAACTTGTGTCCTTTGTTTTTATCAATTGGTTGAGGTGACCATATTAAGTGTGCTTATTGAGATTAGAATCTGCCCATGTCTTGGTGTGTCCTTTGTTTTTATCAATTGGTTGAGGTGACCATATTAAGTGTGCTTATTGAGATTAGAATCTGCCCATGTCTTGGTATGTCACTATATTTTGTTGGGAACTCAGAATATGGAAGGCATTTGCTGAGGAATGCACCCTCTTAAGCTGTGATCAATGTAATCTGTGAACTCTCCCCTATGTTGCGGCTCCCGTTATCTGAACCTATGTTGCTTGTTGGAGCTCAGTGTACTACTGTACATTGTCACCTCTGGTTTCTTCTTTGATTAGCGTATGTTACATGTCAACTTTCCACTGAGAAAATCAGTGACAATTCAGAAGGTTGCAACAATACAAATCAGCGGGCTTGCCTTGCCCTTGATCTAGCTTATACTACCCTTCAATCTATTTCGCCACAAAGACCATATGTAACTGTGGGAACCTGATGGCCGGCGTAATAAACCCGAGGATCAGATGACAACGTCCCATCAATTGTCAAAATTAGTGGCCTTGGGAGTTGAGTGGTAGTGCATACAGTAGAGAATGGGCATTCATGATTACTGTGCGCGCGCGCGCGCCCTCTTCTTAACCAGTAACTAACCGACTCTAAACTATTCCCAACCTAAACAGGAATCACCAATAGCGAAGGAGATACGTGTGGTTGTATCACCTGAGACGTGAGAACATACAGACTCGAATTGATAAAGTTACTAGCGGTAGAATTATACGTCGTTTGTTTAGCAGTTCATTGATCCATTACAATTTTCTTCACATGTATAGGTGTATAGATGTTAAAAGATTGAGATGCAATCTAACGAACTGATGAGGGGATGCTCATTGTGGGAAGAGGATTCTGATTTCCTATGAAAAAAACTTTTGTCATATCGATACTTCAAACCTTGTTTGATTCATCGTAAATGTTTTGTTAGGAAAAATAATATAATGGAAGTGACAACTCAAACAACACAAATGATAAAAATACAAAGATATAAAGAATAAAGGAAAATGAACACCGGATATAACGTGGTTCGAAAATGTGCCTACGTTCACAGGGCAACAAGAACAAGAACTTTCACTACAAGAATGAGTACACAAGAGATATACAACTTCAAGAACACTACTTGAAGGAAAACACTCACATTTGTTTTGCTATCAACTACACTACACTCTTAACTTGGAAGGTGATGCTTGTGATTGAGGCTCTTAGATCAGATTGCTTTTGGAATGAGCAAATAATCTCTCATTTTATAGGCTTAAGGAGGAATCCTCATTAGTACTATCCCATAATGGTGCTCTATGGAACTCCCGTAACTCATGACACCATAACTCCAAATAACCATCAACTTCTTTTGTGTAACTCTTGCCTTAATATCTTGTAACCGAAGAGCTATAACTCCTGTAACTTATGAAACTACTAACTCATGAACATTTAAGTGTAAGTTATTGGTCTGGATATTATAGCAATCTCTCCAGACTAACTCGGGGTAATACGATATGAGACTTCTACTTGAAGTCCATCCCAACAAACTTGCTGCAATACTCCAACTTCTGTTGTGGCACAACTTTAGTCAACATATCAAAAGTATTTTTGTTGATGTGAATTTTCTTCAACTGCAAGAGTTTCTTCGACACTACATCTCTTATCTAATGGTAACAGAGATCAATGTGTTTGGTGTGAAGATAGCACTTTGACTATCACAATACACCACATACCTTTCTTGCTTCACACCCAACTCGCGAATAAACCTTTGCAGTCAAATCATTTCCTTGCCCGCTTCATTCGTCGCTATGTACTTAGCTTCAGTGGTAGATAAGGCAACACACTTTTGTAACTTGGACTTCCATGACACAACTCCCCCATAAAATGTAAATAAATACCCAGAAGTGGATTTTCTATTATCAAAATCTCCAGCTAAATCTGCATCTGTAAAACCATCTGAAACAGGTTTAGAACCACTAAAAGACAAACACAACTTTGAGGTGCTCCTCAAGTATTTCAGTATCCACTTAACAGCTTTCCAATACTCTTTGCCAGGGTTAGATAAATATCTACTAACAACACCATCTGCATGAGCAATATCTGAGCGAGTACATACCATGACATACATAAGACTGCCAACAGCTGATGCATAAGGGATACCTGCCATCTTATATTTCTCCTCTTGTGTAGTTGGACATAGCAATCTGCTTATCTTGAAGTGATTACCTAGAGGTGAGCTCACTACCTTGGCTTCTTTCATGTTCAACCTTTCAAGAACTCGTTCAACATACCTTTTCTATGACAACCATAATTTTTTTGCCTTCCTGTCACGAGTAATCTCTATGTCCAAAATCTGCTTAGCTAGATCTAAGTCTTTCATGTCAAAAGATTTTGATAAATCTGCCTTCAACTTACAGATCATAGAAACATCGTGCCTCACAATCAACATATCATCAACATAAAGCAACAAAATGATAAATTTACCACCAGAGAATCGGCTAATATACACACATGAGTCTGCATCAATCCTCTTATACCCATGACTCACCATGAAAGAATCAAATTTATTGTATCATTGTCTTGACGCTTGCTTCAACCCATGCAGACTTTTTTTAACTTGCAAACCATGTGCTTCTTTCCTTCAACCTTAAAACATTCAAGTTGCTCTACATATATTTCCTCCTCCAAATCACCATGTAGGAATGCAGTCTTCACATCTAACTGTTCCACCTTAAGATTCATGTTAGTTTCCATGCTCAAAATAACTCTAATAGAAGTCATCTTGACAACATGTGAGAAGATCTCTTCAAAGTCGACTCCTTCATTTTGCCCGAAACCTTTGACAACCAACAAGGCTTTGAACTTGGTCAACTTTTCGTTCCCATCCCTCTTCAGCTTGAACACCCATTTGTTTTTGAGTGTTTTCCTGTCTTTGGGAAGTTCCACCAACTCATAGGTATCATTTTTCATCGAATACTTCATCGCAGACTTCATAGCTAATATCCACTTATTGCTATATGCATAAGTCTTTGCTTTCTCAAAGCATTCAGGCTCACCATCACCAGTCAACAAAACATGTCTAGAATATGGATTGTCTCCATCACTTGTGAGAAAAATGATTGAGAAGAATGGTACTTGGCGCTTGTCTTCGACGCTCTTCAAGATCTTCGAACTCGTACTTGGGTATACACCTTTTGCTGCTCTTAATTAGGCTCCCCCCGAATACCACGACCTTCTGGAAATCATTCGTGGCCTCTGCAGCTTCAGCTTCATCATTCGTGGCCTTTGCAGCTTCAGCTTCATCATTCGCTGCATCTCCAACTTCATTCGCGATATCTGCAGCTTCATTCACGACATCATTCGCGACACGTACAGCTTCTTCTTGAAGTGGTGATGAATAAGAGGTTGTCTACATTATCAAGTGTCTTTTTGTAAAAATCCGCAACAGTCTGATCCTCATGGAACACCACATCTCTGCTTTTGAACAACTTCTTGGTTATCATATTCCATAGCCGGTAGCTCATCTCTTCATTACCATACCCAAGAAAGATACATGGTACGTATGACCCTGTCATCTAGATTCAATATGTCCTTCTTTAGGATATGCGTAAATGATTTGCACCCAAACACTCTCAAGTGCGAGTATGAAGCGCTCCTATCGGTCTATACATTCTTCGGGGTCTTCAGGCCCAACGGTACACATGGTGTTCGGTTGATCAGATAACATACGGTTGTCACAGCTTCGCCCCAAAACTTCTTTGTCAGATTCGTTGTCTTCAACATACTTCTCACTTTCTTCAGAATGGTGCAGTTCATCCTCTCTGCTACACCATTATGTTAAGGGTGTCAGGCACTATCTTCATGTGTCTAATGCCATGCTTCGAACAATAACCTCTGAACTCGTTCAAAGTGTACTCTCCACCATTATCACTGCTGTGACACTTGAGGGTTCACCATGTTTCCCTCTCAACCATGACATGAAACTCTTTGAAGGTTTGGAACACCTAGACTTTTAATTTTAACAAATACACCCAAACCTTTCTTGAAGCATCATCAATGAAAGTAACAAAATACTTGTTATGACCAAGTGAGTCAACTTCCATGGGGCCACAGACATCTGAGTGCGCTAGGTCTAAAATATTTTCCTTCTTGAAGAATGTATTAACAAAGCTAACCTTATGTTACTTACCAAACAGACAATGACCACAGGAGTTAAGAGAAGTACCTCTAGCAAAGGGAATGAGAGTTTTCTTTGTCAGAACTTGCAATCTCTTCTCGCTCATGTGGCCTAACCTCTTGTGTCATAGATTTGGAAAAGAGTCATTCGCGACATTCAACTCCCCTTTGCATATCCTGATATAAGTCTTGTAGAGGGTACAACACAACTTCCCTCTAGCCACCATTAGTGATTCCTTGGTAAGCCTCAACTTTTTATCACCTCCATGATTATGATATCCTTCCTGATCAAGCATACCGATTGACATTAAATTAAGACGTATACCAGGAACGTGTCTAACATCTTTCAACAAATTTTTGCAACCCAAATTGGTTTCAAAGCAAATATCTCCAATTCCTGAAATCTTAGCATAACCATCATTGCCCATCTTCACAATTTCAATGTCACCACCTTTGTATACAAGCCTGGACTTGAGGTGAAGCCTAAGAGGTGGCCGCCTCAGGCCTAAACAATGGGGGCCTAATTGGGAGCCCAATTTTATTTATTTTTTCTTATAGGATTACATAAAAAATCATAAACATTTCTTATTTTTTCTTGATTTTATTTATATTGGTTTGCCTCTTTTATTTTCATAACAAATTGACAGTTTTTAAAGGCATCACATTAGGAGACACCATTTTTCAGGCTCGCCTCAGGCACTGAAAATCTCAGGTCCGACCCTGTTTGTATGTAGTGAAGAACTCCATGTGTGGAGTGACATAGAAAGAGGTATCAGAATCAACAATCCATACAACATAAGAACTAGAAGAATCATCAACATATAGACATTCACCTTCAAGACAAATAACCTCACATTAATCTCTCCTTTTATAGGCTTAAGGAGGAATCCTCATTAGTACTCTCCCATAATGATGCTCCATTTATCTCCCGTAACTCATGACACCATAACTCCAAATAACCTCCACTTCTTTTATGTAACTCTCGTCTTAATATCTTGTAACCGAAGAACTACTAACTCCTTTAACTTATGAAACCACTAACTCATGAACATTTAAGTTAGTGTAAGTTATTGGTCTGGATATTATAACACATTTTTGTTTTGTTTCAACTCTTGTGTTTTCATTTATTTTATATATAATAGAAAGAACTTGAGCTGTCTGCTCCTTTTTGTTACCTTTTTTTTCTTTATAATTTTAACGAGCTAAGGGTGATGATATTAACCATAATTTTGTTGCAGCTTGGTTAGAAGTTTGCTTCTTTTTGTTACTCTCATAAAAAATATTAGATATATTGCATTTCGGCACTGAAAGTTCTAAATTATTACTGCACACTTCTTGATCTGTCGGGAGTTTCCTATTCACCTATTGAAGAGGGAATCATTACAATATGCACAACTGATGTCGAAGATTCTATATTTTCTTCATGCTATTTTGTGCAGCTGCGTCACTCAAAGAAACTGAAGAACATAGCTCTGAAGCATCATAACATGAGTATCAAAATCGATTCGAAATCACCAGACACTCCGTGAAGCATCTTTTTTTGATGAGCGAAATAGATATATTCCATTAGGCAAACGCCTATAACAACGAAAGCCTACAACGACCATCGATTATGTAGGAGAAACCTCCAATACACTCCCATACGTCTGGTCAAGCGGGAGAATAAACTCCAAATCTAGAGTCTACAAAACCTACAAATCAATACTAACTGAAAACCTGATGTCCACAAGAGGACTTTATTTTACCTAGAAATCAAGCCTAAAAACAATGTCCAAACAAACGGACCTGATAAACCAGAAAGAATAGTAACCTACCTCACTCCAAACATAACCAGTCTCTTAACGACTAAAGGTCTGAGATCCATTGGTGTATCTTTCGTCGTAAAGTTGAGGAAAAGATTATGGTAGAATTTAGTAGGAACCTTGACTTCAGCCCATAGCAAGTCCAATAAGCAAGTTAAGCCCATAAGCCAGAGCAAAGAAAAATTGAAAGAATGAGCCTAAACCAAACCCATTCTCACGACCCTATTTCCCCTAGCCGCAAGAGCTCAACCTCCCCCTAAGGTCCCTAGAGTAGTCACCGCCCAATTCAGTCCGGTGACTCCTCGGCCATGAGAGCCATGAACATCAAGGTACGACATTCATGGCATCCTTTTTTTTAGGGAAATGGGAATTAAATCTCAGTGATCATTGATCATTACGACCAAAACGGTCAAGCATGAGAGATCCAATAGATTCTCAAGCTAACGAAGTAAAGCTTACATCAAAAGTTCAAAATTGAAAAAAAAACCACAAAGCTACATCCAAAAATACGGATTTAAACGACTAAAATGAAAGTAAAATAACCTGTAAAAACACTAAAGCCAACTCTCAATCTCCTACTATAGGCCTAAGACCCCAATGGTCTATCTTTCATCAAAACGAAACATCAAACTAGCTTTAGGGATTCAACAGGGGTCTTTCCTAGAGAAAGTAGGAAGCCCAATCCTCCTCGGGCTCGGATTTGAGGCTAGGTTCACCACCGAATTCTACCATCGATCCTGGTTCCATTGAGTCTGATGGCTCCCCCACTAACATCAGTTTCCTGTTCTTGCTTCCTCTTGGACGTCCAGGTCCTCTCTTCTTCCTTGAAGCTTTGTTGGGAGACTTGACAGTTCTCCAGATCACCAACCTACCTTCATCAGTCGATATGACTCCCATCTCTTCATAAATCAAATGGGATGGAGTCAAAACCAGGGCATGCCGAGCCCTTTTTCCACTGGCAGGTTCATCCTCTTCTCTCTCACGGTGGACGTCGGCCAATTTTTGCAGGGGAGGTGAATGCGAGGACCTCCCTAATCTGAACCATTTTCCTCTCTCTTGGAAAAAGAGTAGCCAAAGTAGGAGAAGCCAGTACCTGTAGGATTTGTGTAGTGTTGGCTCTGAACACCATTGGAGGAGCTTGTGGTGCCGAGGGCATCCGATTTGCTGCAGGGTCTTCTATCTCTTCAATTTGACTAGGACAGGTCTCACCTCCATGATTGATCATAGCACAGGTGTGACACCTCCCCACCAATCTCTCATATCAGAATTGTACCTAAATCACGTCCACATGAGAGACCCGGAGACGGCGTTCCAACCTAACCGGTTGATTCAAGGGTAGAGTGAGACACACACGCATAAGACCGTGATGAAAGCCGCGTTGGTCCACCTGCAAAACCTTCCCAATGGTCTTGGCAACAAGTCTCGCAGTGGCCGAAATGGACAACACTGCCGGTAAGTTTTGGATCTCAACCTAGATTCAGATATAATCCAAGGGCACTTGCATGATATCAGAAAAACCATCGTAATCATTTAGAAGGATCATAGCTCAGAGGTACACCTAATGTAACATTCTGAATTTTTAAATTTTTCAAAAATTATTTTTCTTCTTAAAAATAGAAATAGGACTCTCGAGCTATTTTAACGTTTTTTAAGAAAGTGTTGAAATTAGATCAAAGTGCCACGTGGCGTGTTGATAGTTGTCGTTTTTCATATTCCTTGGAGGCCAAGTTCAGCTGCTCCAACGTGTGCAAGTTGAACAAGTTGTCTCTTGGTTGTTGACACGAGGTGAAGTGAAAAGAAAGTCTTCTAAGTGTTGACATGTATTTATTTCTTATTGGACCAAATCTTTAGCCGATTCTTTGTGTCGGTCAAGTCATCCCTAAAAATAGAAACCTCACTACTTTTTTTGCTGTGCCAATTTTCAGATTCTCTCTCCACATTTTTTTCTCTCTTACCAGAATTTCTCTCTTTAGAGTTTTGTTGTTTCTCTTTTTAGAGTTATGATTAAATTTTGACGGATCATAATTTTTAATCCGTAAGTCTAATTTTTAATTTGCGAAGAGCTATGAGTTCGTATCGATGTCCTCATTCTAACTGTTGAGGTTGAGTTTTTAGTCGTGGTGATTTCTAGATGACTCATTTTAAGAGGCTCGGTTTACGATTAATGTTCTTGGTGTGATTTCGATAATATTGAGGTGAGTGGATTCTTGTAATATGTTTAAAATATTCTTATATGCGTTTAAAAATAGTTGAAAAGCATGATGTTGATATTTTTTAGAAATATCTCTCTATTTTATAGTGAAGTATGTCGATTTGCGAAGTGAGCGGTGATTTATATTATATTAATTTGTTAGATCGATTGTTTGACTAGTCATGAAACATGTTTGTTAGATCGATTGTTTGACAAGTCATGGAATATGTGAAATTTTTTATTGGTTATTCCGAAATTAGGATGTGACACACGGTTATATAGGACTTGAAGGTCATTAGGTTCACGTGGGGATCACTAAATTAAAGGTTAGCTAATAAGGACAGATTGTGCTATATGATGAATTGCTTGATGCTATGTGTATACGATATACATATTTTGTAACGTGAGTAAAATGACATGGTTTTGTAGGCATATTACATTGGTTCACTCACTGAGCACGTGGTTATTCTCATCTAGCTATATATGATATTTTTTACAGATAATTACTTAGATTGTGTCGAGCCGGGAAATGGTAGCGGATGAGCCTAGAAGATAGTGCTATTATTTACATTTCGCTTTGTAACACTCTTTCATGCCACGAGAACGGCACCCGATGGTTAAATCCCGTCGAAACCGGGACCGGGGTGTGATACCCAAGGACCTCCCCGCTTCACCATATTTCGATATTTCTCTGTTGCAAAAATAAAGAGGAATCGGTCTCCTCTTGATTGAATCTCCACATGGGTGAAGAGTCTCCACATGGAGCGAACAACCCTCCTGAATGCGTCAAAGACGATGTCACTAGAGGAATTCAAACGTTCTACCAGGTAGTAACGCTGCGCAACGAAACCCTTGCTAGGGCATCAGAGATCTCCCAAATCAACTGGTTCATCCTGATTCCTCAAAGAAAGCTTGGAGATCAGGCTTGCTGTGACCGCTGCAGCCAAAGCCGCGATGGTTTTGGTGGCCGCAGAGGTGGTGGAGGGTCTGGTTGCCATGGAAGCCGCCATGGAATATGAAGAAGTTCCGCACAACTTTGTTTTTCCTTCGAAAACCCTATCCCTAGCCGCTAGGTAGAGAGAGAGGAGAAAAAAAAGCCACGGTATTTTAGTACTATGAGTATGTATGTTGGGTATTAGTTCATGGCATCCCTTTTTATTAACCGTTTCATAGTCGTATTAAGTAAAGATATGGTTCTAGGTAGAAAATTCTCTAATTAGCTTAGCTTTTTTATTCTGATATAGCAGGATTTCTTTCTTAATATGGTCATTGAAAAAGATGATAGTGAAATGAGACAGTCATCCACAGGAGGCATAGCATGCCGACTGGCATACTAGAATTTTCCAAATTTGTGAAGGAAAAGCGAGTGTTGAGTTTGTGTATATATGTGGAGAAAGTGTATATATGTGGAGAAAATTCTAGTATTGTTGCAGAATCATATTGAGGGAATGAATTCTCCTTATCTTATTGATAGAATGAAGCCCCTTGATATAGGGAAATACATGGGCCTCTTGGGCTATTACATGAGCCAATGGGCCTCTTACATGGATATGTGTAAAACCCTATTATAACATGGTTTACTACATAAAGCCCGTATACAAGGCATGAACCAAGACACACATATATATCAAATATCCTAGAATACTTCCCCTTGTGTCGCGTGTCTTCATGCCGGTATGGTGCTTACGGTGTTGCTTCATCAAAACCTTGCCAAGTAACAAAAACCCTGTGGGAAAACTAAACCTTGGTCGAAGGAAAAAGAGTACAACGCACCAACTACTCAATTGAGAACTCGTCATGTGATGCTCCCCCTGATCTGTACTTCAATCGGATTTTCTTGATGAATGGTGCATTCCAACATGCTACTCAAGAGTAGATGTGAGTCAAGACTTAAACAAGTCTGCCATGATCAACCACAAATGGGGATCAATGGTTTTAGTGGTGTATGCAATGTTACCTCGTTAAAAACCTTGTCATGGTTAGCTTCCTTATGAGGTATTGTGGTGAATGTGCGCTTCGTTTTGCTTGTGTTTGTGGTGTGGAACAATTTGTGAACATTGTCATTACGTAGAATTGATATGTCAACTTGGGTAAATAAAATGTTCAACTTTGGTTATGTAATCTAGCTAGTATACTCATTAGACCAAGTTTTAGATTGTTGTATGCGACTAATATGGCAGTCCATCTCCCCATGTTTCACCCTTAATTTGCCCGTCCGCCCCATCGTGTTTGTGTAGTTGTTCCATTTTCTTGTTTTTTTTGTTTTTTACTTCATGAGTTCAAAGCTTGTTTGTGGGATTGGGTATTTGCTCACATATGACAAATTATAATCCAAGGCATCAATCCATAAAACATACTGGGAGCTGGTTCCATGAAAAAGACTTCTAAACTTTAAGAGAATACAATCCCAGTCATCTTTGCAAGACTTGCACAACGGATTAAAATCCATTAGAATATATTAGTACAAGGAATTCCTTAGTACAATCCCAAATACGATAAGGTCATAATCCAAAGCGAATTCCTTAGTACAATCCCAAATACGATAAGGTCATAATCAAAAGCAGAAACTAGGAAGAAAAGAAACATTGGCACCACATCCGACCTGCAGCATCATGATTAGACAATAACGATTCCTGCAAACACACGCTGCACAAGCCAACCTGTAAACAAATTCCATGGTAAGCTGCAATTAAAATGAAAAAAAATGCTGGGACCTGAGAAGCAGGATACTTGAACCTGCAAAACTAGTAAATAATGTAAGACCAAGACTATCATCTTTGCAAATAATAGGAGTAAAGATTAAAGAGACTAAAAGAAACCCACAAAAGAACCATGATACACTGATCTTTCACTAGTCTTTGATTGTGGTGCTCAAGAAACCCTGACTATAAAAAGTATGCAAAGCAGGCAAAGATGGAAAAATAAAAAGCACAAAAACCAGACTTGCCTATATGACAATCTATAGCGACATGTGAAAATAAAGATAAGTTGTGCAGTCTTTAATTTAGATTAGCAGAATTTAAGGAGGAATCAGTTCATTCAGTAATTCAAGGAGGGATATTCAAAGCATTCTAAAGACTAGGTTTCCTGATTTGGATACAAAAGAGCCTCTCCAAGGAGGAAATACCATTTTCAGTTTATAGAAGACTAGCTTTCCATATACACTTATTTTCTTTCTATCCGTTGTTTCTCTAGATTTGCATCATCTGGCAGTTAGTGTCAGAAACAAAAGCAAAAACTTTCTACATGAAATAACACAGTGAATGGTGAAATCTAGGAGTAGGAAACAATGGGTGGCAGTATGAAAGCTTCTTGAAGGTTCCAAGATGAGCCAACCATAGACTCAAAAATAAACACATAGATAGCAACTCCTACAGTTTGGTCTCCAAGAGCAATTTCTGTTTCCTCTAAGGGGGAAAGAGAAGTTAGCCCTGCTATTACATAAACACAATGCAATTATCACAATCATAGGTGACACTAGGGTTCAGTTATTTTAGGTTAAATATGGTATTGACAGCTAAACTCATGCAGTCACACAATATGAATGCAAAGTCATTTCAAATCCATATTCACAGTAGTGTAAACCTGCACACCACCTGCACAGTGGAAAATGGGGTGTGAGCTACAATTGTTGAAGACAATTACAATTATTTTGTTGAAATATGCTCCAAATATCGTAATATGAATTCATATATATATATATATATACACACACACACACATGTAACAGTACAGAGGTAGATATATATGTGTATAACTGTACATTATATATATAGATAATAAGAGAGAGAGAGGCAACGCCAACAAAAACAGTGTTAAGATATCGGAATACATACCCCACTCAATCTGGCTGTGCAGTAAATGATGTTGTTACTCATAGCCATTCTCATGATTTTCAGTTTGAGCATGCCCAGTAGTGGCAGAGTTGAACTTAGAAGCAGTGTCCTTTTGTTCTCTTTCCCTGTTCCACTGCTCAATTTTGGCTCTTCTCTCCTCACTGCCTTCTCTAACTGGACTGGGATGCCTTCTCCTCCTTTCAGTGCTCCTGCTCCTACTGCGTTCCCGCCTACTTCGACCAGGGCTTGCGGTCCTGTTCCTTCTCTCAAGATAGTGATCCTCATCATCATACCTTCTGCTATGACCACGGCTACCATGGGAGCGTTCTTCATAACTACGATGCCTGTACGGGCTGCGGCTCCTGCTCCGACTCCGGCTATGCCTTCGCCGGTAGTTCCTAAATAATTCATGTCTCAATTCCCTGACATCGAAACAAGGGAAACAACTGAATTTCCACTCATTCTACAAAAAATATTGCAAAATAAAAACTAAAGCAAAATTTACCTCCCAATCCTTTTCAGATGCATAAAATTGCAGTATCCACCACGATTGCATGTGTTTTCCTCATATTGCCTGCAGGTGGCTTCACGGAAGTCTGTCACCGGAGAGAAGTCCACAATGATAGGACGCCCTGCAAGCATTTTTCCAAGGGAAAGTGTCTCATATTATAGGACTAAAAAGCAATATGTATTTCGTTAAAAAAAATATAGAAAAAAAGAGAGCAATATGTAGCATATAAAGAAACTAACCAGCATAAAATCTTCCAGTCAGATTCTTGAGTGTGTTTGCAGCATGTTCTTCCTCCCGAAACTGAACATACACATTGCCCACCTGCCCAAATAAGAGAGAAGAACAAATTAAAAGGAAATTAGAATCTATCCAGGTAACCAAAAAACTAACAGAAGAGGGACATTGGAGAAAAAGTTTAACACAGTGGAGTAGTGTACACTAACCATATGGTCAGCAAGGTTGTCGCAGACATTCAGGCTTTCGATTTCCCCGTACTTACTCAACTCTAGAAAGAGATCCTCATAAAATTCCTGCAAATTTGCACACATTATTTAAAGGAAATAAGAAAGTCTATGTACATCACTACATACATTAATGTGCCAGCATCAAAATAAACGATAGATATACCCAGTTTCACACTATACAAATTAAGCATTGAAGGTTGAGAAATCATTGTATAATGAAACAATTGAAAAAGTTATTTCCTACATTTGATATGACATGCAGTGGAAGGATCAGAAAATTGATTAAAAGAAAAAAAACAAGAAAAATCTGAGTTCAAGACTTGGAAATATTAGTGAACGCGATACAAAGAAAGACGAACATCGGAACAAAAAAGGAGTCAATTAGATAATCCGCCATGGCGAAGGGTGCTAAAGAACAGTGCTGTTAACTACTCAACGGCCTAACAACATAGCTACTTGCCACAATTCAAAATCAAACCTCAACTCTTCTGGTTGCAAGCTTTTGTGTCGTAATCTTATAAATTAATAATCTAACACACTAAATCGAGGTTCCATTATCTTCTCTATCACCCTTCCTCATACATATATCCTCATTCAATAACAGTTTCAAACTTTCAATTGAGCCCAAAAAATAATAATATTCAATACATACAAAAAATGCATGAGTAGATTAAAAATAACAAAGGAACCTAATAGAATTAAAAATAATAATAATAATTAGGAATACAAAAATTAAAATTAACAAAATAGGATAGAATTAACAAACTAGGGTTAAATTGGAGACCTCGAAGTGGGATTGCATCTTGCGGGGGTCGATCGGTTGACCCTGGGCGTCGACGCCGGGGGTGATCATATCGGGCCTCTGATACATATTGGATAGCAACAACGTCGGGCTGACGCTGGGCTTCGTGTGGAGCCTGGAGCATCGATCGCCGTGCCTGCACGCGCCGATTTTGAAGTAGAAGGGACAATTCACTCTGTCCTTCTCCGTTCCGAAGATTGAAGCCAAGTGTTCCGCCATCGCTAAGCTTTTGATTTGTGTTTCGGGGAGATTTGAGAGGAGGGGGTGTATTTATAAGAACTGTGTTTCTATCTTCTGGAGGATTCTGTTAGGTCATGGATCGAGACCCGGCCCGTAATATGACCCGGCCTTATAACAATTTGGGCTAGAGGTTTTATATTTTAGTGGGCTGCTTAGTATAGCTTGTATTTCCTAAACCCTATATTAGTCGGTTTTTAATTAGCTTAAACCAAACTTTGTTCATGATTAGTCTTGGTCCAAGAGGGTATTATGGGCCAAAAAGTTGTGCTTCTTGGTGAATTGAAAAAGAAAATAATGTGTAGCAAATGTTTACCGCATGTTCGATAACGTTTTTGAAAATAATTTTTAAAAAGTGAAAACGTCAATCAGTTTTTTTTGTAAAAGTTGAAAATATTTTCATTTTTTATTTTCAATATTTTTAAAAATATTTCACCAAATACATTTTCATTTTCAGAAATAAAAATACATGTATGAAAACGTAACGGAACGCCACCATAGTATTGATAATAACTTTGATCTATCTGGTATCAACTATCAAGTGCTATGAGCTTTGCATATTGGTCCGAAAATCTCATTTTCTTCTGATATGGAAGAAGAATGGATTAGTTGATCACTAAAGAGAGACTTTTATATATTTATGACGAAAAATGTATTCAAAAGTTGGGGATGGAAAAAAGAAGAGTTAACCATGACGGGTCAGATGTATCAACAACCTAACCGTATATGCCGATTATTTTATATGTTCATCTAATCAACCGTGAAGAGTGGCGGAGCAGCAATTGTAGACTAATGGGTACAAATAATAATAATAATAATAATTCATATATTTTTATGACAATCATTCTCGATCGACATCGTTTTATAAGTTCAACTAAAAATATCATTTTCAATATATAGAATTAAACAATCATTCATAAAATGGTCACTCATTCAATTGCACAACCGAGTTTTTATAATGTTCATGACATGACATAATCTCGCTACACTTACAACTGCAATTGATAAAATATATATGTTTGAAATATTTTTTAATTTTTTATTAAGACAACTAACAAAGGAAATGACAATATTTAAAAAATAAAGGGAAAAAAACACATGCAGTTAAGTGTTATGGACACTGATAGAGAAATATTATATTAATAAAGTATTTGTGTGATTCTCACAATGAGACACCGGTAAGAAAATGATGTACTAAAATTTGGTGCAAAAAGATGAGTAGGGCACGGGCGTCACAGGCTCTCTTACTGTCTACAGACCCGTGCCTGAATAGTCTCAAGAGTCGATGGACTCAGGGTCCTAAACTTTTAAAGGCCCCAAATTTTCTTTTCTCATTGTGTGTACATATTAATTTAGTAAAAAACAAGCATTATATTACAATCATTAGTTACTTTTTTTAAAAAAAAGAGTAGTATAAGTAAATATAAAAAATATTTCTAATGTTTTATGTCGTTAGATTTCGAGTTTAATTATAGCTTTAGTTTATGAATTTTAGGGGTGGGATCGGGATGGGACGGTTCGGGATTCACCCCATCCCGAAACCGATCCCGAATTTTTTTTCGGGATCGGTACGGGACGGGATTGGTGTTTTTGAGATTTGATACCGAACCGTCCCGATCCCGAATAGTTCGGGACGGGTTCGGGACCAATCCCGATCCTGAAGAGAAAATTACAAATCAAAATACAAATCAAACTAGTAGGTACTAGTGTACTACATGCATAACAAACCAGTAGCTTAACAAATAAAACAACAAAACACAGTCACCATAACAAATCCCAAAGCAGGAATTCCATATTACAAAGTCATCATCAAACAACAAAACACATTCACCATAACACAATTAAGTCATTAACTTGATCCAGACCCCATCTCACTGTCATCATCACTATCAAACAGTCAATCTACTCCATCATCCGATTCACCATCAACTTCAACAACTTGATTCTTTCCCTTGGTTATTGGAGGAGGACAATTGGTTGAAGATGCTGTAGTTGCATGGTCTACATACCACATTAAGAAAACACATACACGATGAGTTAGATAAATGAAACAAATCTGTCCTAGCTTTCTTCTTACTCTTTGTAGTCTGCATTAGAATGAAAGCAGTGTGAGCATACAATATTATGGAACCACATTTGATTATGAAAGCAATATAGATTTCAACATCAACCACATTTGACAATAGGACCGAAGTTAAGTAATTTACAAAACCTCACTGTTTAAGTAATTTACTAGATTTTTAAAGAGCACCGAAGTTATGTATATAAATAGACACACCCTCTCCTCCTCTCCTCTCCTCTGTTAACTATCACAACTCTCTCACACCCTAGTTTTCCAAAAAACAATCACACCTAGTAGGCCAGTACTTAGATTCATTGCATACATCTTCAACGGTTCAACCCATAGTCAACCATCACAATGTCACCAAATGAAAAACTGTCATTCCATTAGCTAGTCAGACCTCAGAATACAGAGAGTGAACAAATAATTTCAGGGAGTCCCCCTTTCAACACCACATTGAAGCTTCATATCTCGCATTTGCTGATTAATATGTAAAGGACTATTCTTTCTTCAAATTGGCATCCGAAGCAATTATAACAATAATGGTTACACAGACTTGGCAACAAGAAAAGCCTCACCGGCAGTATCGATTTCTGTAAACCTTAGGGACATGATCATGCCAAAGAATAGGGTTTTAGTGGGGAAAGCTTGCTGTTGAAATTGCAAGCCAAACTATGTCACCTGATGATCCCTTATATCATAGCAGTTGGATCATGCAAAATACTACCACAAATGCAATTTTAAAGAGCAAAGCAACCCACATTATATGCAAAATGAACCGGCTTACCTTGAATAAGGAAGCCATCACAGAAATCACTGAACCAACAGAAATCTCTCCCCCTCTCCTTCTCTTCTCTTTCACAGCAAACTCAGCTAATTTCTGTCAAATTCGAATCAAACAAAGAAAGATAGAATCAAACATTTTGTCACTCGAATCAAATTCGAACCAAAGCACATTTTGAATCAAAATTTCTCATACCCAGACTGGCCAGACACACTACTGGCTTGAGAGAGGGATGGGAACTGGAGAGAACTGGGTTCGGAACCTGTCGAAGGAGATCGGGATCGGCGATGAAGCTTGCAGTTGATCCGCGACTCTGAGTTGATGATCCGCGACTCTGAGTTGATGATCCGCGACTCTGAGCCAAACTTGATCCGCGACTCTGACTCTCTGAGACTCTGAGTTGATAAGTGATAAGAGAAGGGAAGAACCGAAGAACCGAAGAAGAGATAGAGCGATCGACGATGGTTTTCTTTCAGAAGGGAAGAGATAGAGCGACCAACGATCAGCGATCCAAACGGGGAAGAAGAGAGAGCGATCAGCGATGGAAGAGAGTGTGGTTACTGGTTTAGGGGTGGGTCGTGGGAATTTGGACCTAAGTCAGTGTTTCAGAACAAAAACTTCGGGACGAGACGGGATTTTCGGGACGGAGAGAGCCGATCCCGATCCCGACCCATTTAAGAAATTCGGGATCGGGATCGGGTTCGGTATCGGGACGTTATATCTGAAATTTTGTCCTGTCCCGTTCGGTATCGGTACGGGATGGACGGGTTCGGGATCGGGATTTCGGGTCCAACTTCCCACCCCTAATGAATTTTTTTAAAAAGAGAAAATAAATTTAAAAGAATCTTATAGTTTAAAGACTCATTTTTAAAAGTTCAACTCACATCTGAAAATCTCAGATCCAGGTATGACTGTCTCCGCCCAAGTCTGAAGGATCATAAAAAAGGCCCAAGTCATTTGTTTCCCTTATATTAGCCTTGAGCGTGATATATATCTATGCCAACTATGAAGTTTACCTCTCCATATATATTGGGTCGCCAGGTATAAGTACGAATTAACTTGATCGATGTCAACCCAACATTATCCCGTTTCATCTGGTTTCGGTTTCCCCTTGTTTAATGAATGCAAATCCCTGAGAGGATAAATTAAACAAGAAAAAGACCCAGCTACAAAAGCATGTTATTTTCCACGGGATTTTTTGGCCTTTTAGGGCATCATTTTCTGCATGATCTTGGGGGCTGTATATTTCATCATCACATCTCGATCATCTGCATCTTAATTTGTTGTATTGTATTGGCCATGATCCTCGTGCTAATTTGGTGTGCATCTCTATCTGATGATGCATTTCGATCATTTGTGAATTACATGCTTCACCGTTAATCACTCTAAAAACTTTGTATGTACATGAATACATATGTACGCGGGATCGATGGTGATGTCGTACGTACGTTCTTTTCTATTTTCCTCCAATCCTTAACTTACGTGTTGCATGATTTATTACTTAGATTAGATCTGTCAACCTAAAAGTATCGATACATCATTCTAGTCTACCTCAAGAATAAACAATCATTTCAAACACTACGTGTTTAACTTACTAGCACATATGCACATGTAACTTTCCCATTAGATTGACAAACAAGAACTAACCGACATTAATTTAGTCCCTAAAAACGACAATATAACAATGACTCACCCAACAACACGACCACCGACACTAACATACCAAAAAAACCCCTAAATCCTCTCTCAAAGAGGAGGGGCACCAAAAACAACTATAAAACTAACAATAAAACCAAAGACCTAGGCCTAAAAGGACATAGACCCAAACCCTAGTGGATCACAATGCTAGGCCCAATATCCGGTCTGAAGACAACATGTTACAGCCCCGAGTGTGGAACTACTGCCGCTCTGTCGCCGCCACACCAATCTGAAAACGCCAACATCTGCAACCTTCAATGGAGATGAATACCACCCATCCTTTTGCATCATCATAAGGGACAGAGCATAAAGATCCAAACCTAGATTGAAAAGAGCAATTAAGGTAGACTGACGGTCCGTTCTTCACATCTCACCACACCGCCCCACCAACTCACCTCACCAAAGGAAGGCCCCAAACCGCCGCTCACAGGTGACATCATAACCCCGCCGTCGAGACAACACCTCTCCTCAACTCAGATTTGCCCACAACTGTCTGATCCCCTCTAAAAACTCAGCCCTCTCAATCTACCGCCACCATCTACCGGGTTGAAAACACCACCCGACTACCTTGAACTCCCATCCGGCAACTAACCTCGCCACCTCGGGCTAGAAACCAACACCGGCGAATGGAGGTGTCACGGGACAAGCCACAACCTCAAAAAAACCCTAAACTTTTACTTCTTGTTTTTACGGAGCAGTTGATTTGTCTAATACTAAGGTGTTTTTTATATAGTAGTGCAGTACTATAATCAGGACAAAAGAAAACTTGGAGCTGCTAATATTAATAATACGTTCTTGAATAAAAGATGAGAGACCTTGCTGACATGAATGCTCTCATTATACAAGAATTTGACGAAATATAAACTGCATACACGAAATTAATTAAGTTTCATTTACAAGCTTCTAGATATTAGATTAAAAAAATAGAGGTATGAATAAGTTGGCCTTCTAAGTCGGGGTCGAGTGAACTAGTGACAGTAGTGCTTGTGCACACATTACATTACATGCTGTGTATCATATTGTTGATCGATCCATATATATATGAATGATTGATCTATATATAGTTATCACCATGCATGTGTTTATATATTATTGAACAAGGAAATGAGAGAATGAAACAGAAAGAAAGACATGCGAGATGTGGAATATTACTTTAGAGGTGGGCGCATGAGACCCCATCCATTATATGATGTTTCCGATAGAAAATTGGCCGGGGTAAGATCCATCTAAGCTAGCTCGATGTAGATCGACAGATATATGCCAATGCCTTAAGAGAATTGGTGCTTCGATTTATAATTTGTGCAAGGAGGCCGGCAATGGTCAAAATACACGACAAGAGTTCTGAATTAAGCCAAAGACAGAAAGACAGCACATATATGTAGCTAGCACACTCGATCTGAGGCGACTCCTTACCCACTTCTTAAAGATTCTTGTTCTTATCAGAGTAGCTAGCTATCACTGAAAAATTTAAAACCCAACTATGAATGCAGTTCCTAGATACCAACATTAATCAATAGCAGATAAGCCCTAAACCCCAATAATCCTGAAGCAGGTTTTTTACAGAAGAACTAGTATCACAGAACTCTCTGTCTTGTTTGAAAAGAAACGAGAATCATCTACATGCATGCCTCAGAGCATGCTTTTGCATGCTCACATTTGTGGTACAGTGGTACTGCTCAGTAACCCTAATTAACAATGACATAAACCCCTAGCTTTGGTGTCTGGTAATTACACTTTAGGAATTACCAGCAATCGTAAACCCTAGCGAGCTGTCTTAATTGTAGTAGTTCTACAAACTTCAGTCCAAAGTGTACAACCAATAAAGAAAAGGAAGGACAATGAGGCAAATAAACCTTTTGTGACTAACAGACTATGACATTTGATAAAGCTCCAATATATATTACTAGCGATCGATCGCCAAGAAAGAAAGTTTCTGGGCAAGACTTGAAAATATATATTCTCTCAGCTAGCTAGCTCAGCTGTGTCGGTTGGAGACAGTGTGCATGGGACCAAAAATTATGAAGAACCCTAATCAGTCTATTTTTCTATTTGCAGCAAAATACACATGCTATTTAACCTGTTGCCTGTTTAAATCTCATTATAAACAACTTATTTAGGTCCTCCAATCCTCCATATTATATATTTAGATCACCTAGTTAGCTTTAGATCGATTTCTAAAAGGGTATGGAAGCTGGAAAAGACAACTGATCTGTACACTGATGCAGGCAACAACTAGACCTATAATATATATGCTATCGTAAGCAAATCACTTGTTCAGTTCTTAGCCATATAAAGATATTAATGATCGATCAACCATAATGGTATATGCTTCATCAAGTTCGTTTCATTGCCGACACTAACTCGATCGCTCAAAACTGTGGCCACTTTTTTTTTGCAAACTTAGAGTCCGCCTACAATATCAAATATAAGACCGAGAACAAAAACTACATGTTATGATTATTTTGCAATGTGTATAGCTAACATCCATTTGGCTGCCAAATATGCAAATGAATATGAACTAGTAGCTTTTTGAAGGTAGCTAGGTAACGCATGCATACACTTATTGCAAGCTATATGTAATAATGTGCATTATAATATGGGGTGACATATATGCATATTATCTTTTACATGTATTGAGAAGTACATCATTGCTACCAAAATGAAATAACAAAGTACATGCACATTATTGCAATGCAGCCAAGTTTATATGCATGGTTAGGAGTTTGGTGAAGAATCATTAACGTATGGATCGATCAATGATAATACATATATAATAGAGTAATGTCATTCTAAATAACACAAACAGTGATCAGATTGCTGACAATAGTAGTTGGCAATAATATGTAGGACGAACCATTGATATACACAACCTGGTATTTTGTCATGGAGAGAGACAGCAAGTGGGTTCTCATAAGCTCAACATGGCCAGCTGCATAGACATTTTAGTGAAAAATGCAAGGAATTATTCTAGCATATGCTATACGTGTGATTTGCCATTTCAACCAATAATGAGATAACTAGAAATTTCTTGTCCGAGTATTCTCTCTCAACCTTGTTCATCGAAACTCTCATAATCTGCTCGCACTCTTGCAGCACCCTTCATGACGAAGCGTTCTCATTTGTGGCGCGTCCAAATTAAACTCCAAATGAAGAATTAGTTGTATCGATCATTTTGCAAAAAAAAATGGTATAGTTATCTCTTCTTCTCACCTACAAGCAGGCACAGCATGTTTGAGTTTCTTTTCCTCCTTGAAAGAGAAGAAACTTGTAGTTTCTTCCCTTTCATTTTTTTTGTCAAAAAAGGAAGAAATAAAAGACAAAACTTCATGCAGGCATAGCGTGTTTGTAATGCTTCTAGTTTCTTTGTAAACTAAGCAAAGTCCAATTAATGCAAGGACTAAGGAGGTTGTTCTTCCTTTTAATTTCATTGTTTTCTACTTTTCTTGGCAAAGAGGTGGTCGCTTCCTTAATGAGCCCATTGTTTATGACAAACCTATCAGAGCAACTTGCTTCATAAATTTCCCCAAGAATATTATAAGATCACACAACAAGAACTAATTAATCTCAGATCTAAGTAGACAATTATTGATAACTTTCGAAGCTGCTTCAATTAAAAACTGCTTCAGTTTGCCTCCCTCAAAAAGCTTCAATCTCTTTTGTTTGATTATTATCTTTAGCCACAGTATAATTACAACGCTTGCTCTTCAAGTTATTAAAGTGAGTAGCTAGCTAGGTCTCACCCTCACTCTGATGCACACCCAGACACACTTTGAATTGATTCAAAGTAAAAGTTACAAAATCAGATAATGACACTTGAAGTTCAAGTAAGCAGCTACTTTTTTCTATTCTCCAGAACCACACTCTCACCCTTTTATCGAGTGTTTTAAGAACAAAGCAGCATATCATAAGCTACTAATAATTGAGACAGGGCATGAAAAGTGAATTGTAAAGGTGATGCACTCACCTAGCCAGATCAACTCTTGTCTGAATTGTGCTTTGTTCCTTTAAACCTAGCATAATGGGGGTAAGAACACCACCTGTTATGAACTTATGATTACAGAAAATGACCAAATGAGTGTACTCATCAGCCTTTTGTTTGTGGGGATTGCAGCTGGCTTCATTTCCACCTTCCGGGATGACGAATACAGGCAATAAAAAGTTTACAACTACATGTTTCGCGCTTATAAATTAGTCTCTAATTGTCTAAACAGTTTGTTGCTGTTTTAGCTAAAATGTTTATTAAAGCGTCACTGTAAACGGAAATTGGATGGAGATATGTCGTAAGTGCTATTTGGGTGCCCTTGTTATGTTCAAGAGGGATACAAATTTTTTCTTGGATGTTACTCAAGTAAAATGACATGTTCTTTCTTTCTAGCTATGTCAGATCCCACTATAGTGGGGGTTATGAGAACGACAAATCTCTGAGCAAGTCAGGCCAAGAAACGTGGTAATGTGCTTGTCAAAGTGAAGAATCATGAGCGGTTTTTGTCACTATGATAAGAGTCCGCATAGCAATCATTGTTTAGAAAATGAAGAGCTCCAAAGAACAGCATTTCCAGCCTAAAAAAGACTGTCAAGCTTATGACTTGCTCTCTATTATGTATATAGTGTGGTACTTCAATCTGATACAAGCTAAAGTCACAACTAGGCACAGGATGAGGTGAAATGATGAGACTTTTGATTACAACTTTCAACTATTTCATCCATGAGCTTATTACCCACAATCCAAGGGAAAAACAAGAAAACTAAAAATGGATAAACAAAGAAAGAAGGAACAAAACTTCACAATTACAACCAATCTATTTGAAGAAAATATAACTACTATCTCCTTGTCCTTGAAAAAAATGGCATCTGCATCTTCCTTGGAATATATATAACTCTGTATAATGTGTTGTTCAAAACGACATCATTGCTTTCTCTCTGTAAATTTCCATGTTCACTTGAAATATGGCATCAGATTTCGTTGAGGAAGGCGCAGTAAGAACTTTTTCCACCGGCAAGATGAATTTTTAATGAGCTGAAAATAATATAGGTTGCAACCAACATATGCTCATAGAACCCCACTTACATAGATCTTGTTGTAGAGGCATGGCATGGTGTCAATTTAAATCTATATAGTTTACTGAATTTCGCTGCCACTAAGAGCTGGGGATGATGGTTCCAACATAGCCAAATCCACAGATCAAGAATGTGATGGTTTGGAGGAAGAGGTACACAAAGTAGTTGTTCTTCCCATGTACATAATCGTAGCATCCACAGAAGAACAAAAACAATCCAAATCCCAGCTCCAACATGTGCAGTCTGTTAATGACAAACAAAGATTCAACATCAATAAATTGTCATATTTTGAGTCATGGGTATATAGAAAGAATAATCAAACCAATAGAGGACAAGGCAAGAAGTGATCAAAAACGAGGTCTTGGGATTCATACCGCTAACAGTTAATAAATTTTTTCTAAACCCACATGTTGTTCAATATTTCTTACCCTAAAATACACCTAGAGTTTATAAAGTCGTCTACTGTCATATGCAAGCCGTAGATTTCTGTAATGAGCTATGCAAAGATTCTTATCAACAATAATGAACGGGTAAACAGAGAAAAAAAATATTCTTGTGGAGTTGGTCATGTTGTCTAATAATTTAAGCATAATATACATGTGGTTGGTTTTATACCAATGCATATAGTTCTGGAGAAAAAGACAGGCTCTGGATGGTCCAGTGTCAGTGTGTTACCAATGCAAATAGATACAAATTTTCATGCACATGAAAAAGTAAATTAAGAATGACAGCAGTTCTGCAGCAGAAAGAATTTGAAGTGTTGATGAACTTTTACCTGTTGCCAAACTTGAACTTGGGTTTCTTGAAAAATTTGGGGGCTGGTTTGTTCTTGGCAGCATCTGCTGCTTTCTTGACAGTATCTCCCAGTTTCTCAGTGACAACCCATTCATTGGCTCTTCCTGCTTCGAATAGGCCGATTAAAGTTGCCTTGGTCCGGTGCAAGGACATCACATTCTCGAAAAGGATCCAGTAAAACAAAAGGTGAATTGACCTGCAGATTGAAGAAGATTGGTTTCATAAGCTACAAGATGTAAAGAAACAGGCAAGTGAAGATGAAACCAAATGTAGTCTATTTTACCTTGGAGTTCCAACTGAGTTGAGGATGGTGATTATGGAAGGAATATAAACTGCTCCCCAAATTGGAACATGAACTTCAGGAACCAAAATGGTCAGGGGAAGCACCACACAGTAAAAGAAGAAAGTCACCATATGGGCTATGATCTTCCTTACAAAGAAGAAACTGTAGATGACGTAGAATTTCTTCCACAATGTAACTTTCTGCAGCAGTAGAAAAAATGAGATTAGAAAATATCTTGGGACTAATAAAATGTGTGAATATGTTGTCATCCAATGAAACTCACCTTGTTCATTGCTATTTCCCACACCATTTTCCTGAAAAGATTAGCTGGACCACAAGACCATCGGTGCTGCTGGAAACGGAAGGCGTTGAAGGTACTAGGAAGTTCACTTTTCACCTGAGTGAAAAATGATACATCAGATTTTGAGGTCATGTCATGTCACTGACAGATAAATATGTGGTGCCGTAAAACGTAAAATTGATGTTGGTAAACCATAAACTCATACTGAGTGAAGATCTACCTGAAGGTCACCAAGGTACAAAAATTTCCAGCCTCTGAGACCAGCTCGGACAGCAAGATCCATGTCCTCCACTGTTGTACGATCTTTCCACCCACCCGCCTCATTAATAGCAGCAATTCTCCACACACCAGCAGTTCCTGCAATATATCAATATGTCAAGTAAAGAAGTACAAAACACTAACTGCCACTGTCATAACTGGAAGATGAAAATGAGTAGCATCCATTTCCCGGTTTATAAGTTTTGATCTACTTCTATGTAGCAATCTGCAATTATGTGATAAAAACTTATTTACCAGGGGTGAAAAGCAACTTGGCAATCAAAATGCATACCAAAATTTAAATTTAGTCAAGGATTCACTAAATCCAGGACAAAGGACATTTAACAGTTAAATGAGAATAATTCTTGTGAATTGATCCCTGAGTTTGACTTTTGAAGATCAAATTTTCTACCTTTGGCAACGGCTAGATTTTAGGAGGAAACCTAGCAGTCAACCAAAATTCTTGTCTATAAGCAATCCATATTAAACCACAAAATCACTCTGCTGATGCTGCTGAAAATGAAATAATGACGATGACTAAAGATGAGATTCTTACACATCTCCCTGCATTTCAAGATTATCAAAGTTTCAGTCTTGGTCTAGCAGACCCGGTCAGAATAATATTACAGTCACTCTCACAGATCAAAGTTTAAGTCACCCGGTCAGAATAATATTACAGTCACTCTCACAGACCAACTAGTACAATTAGTCCCCAATCAAAAGGCACCAAACAAGATTTTGCACATGTAAACCATAACCAGAAAATGAAAGAACCAAACTTGCTCCTTAGGACTTCAAATTAAAAAACCAAAACCAAATATGAATGAGAAAAATTGCTCACCATTGAAGCCAAAGAAGGCATGTGTTGCTGACCCAACTTCTTGTTCAACTGTGAAATGGTAATCCAATGACATCTCTTGCATTCTTGTCAGCAAGCATTCATCCGAGTTTACTGCATAACCCAAATGTCATTGATGATCGCTACTCATCAAAAAATAAATAAAATAAAAATATTTTTTTTTTCTAGTTTGGATAATAATAATAAAGAATGAAAATTGCGGCCCCCATCGATAATAGAAAAGAAAAATACAAAAGAATTAAAAAGTACGCCGGAAGGTGGTCTCTCGCTCACGTGACCACAAATCAGAGACAGCCACGCCAGCACGAGCACGACAAACCAAGTGTCGGTAACCAATAGAATGAGGTCCACCACAAGGCTTACAGTACACCACCCGGTTCTAGCATCACCATTAACACCACGTGGCCTCCGCACTAGTAGATAAGCCTGTGACGTAACAAAATTACCAACATATCCCCGCCACATTTTAGGGAGTATTGACTCTGTTCCGGCAGACGTACCCAATTTAGTTCACCGGCTGATCCGGACAATCGGGTCACGGTAGTAATTCAACCCGACGTCACTCACCGCAAAATGACAAACTTATCCCGCATTTTCGAGCGGCGTTTCCAGATACAACCGAAACACATAACTCATTTGCGTCCGGAAGTTTAACTTGACGTCTGAACATGACATACTACGTTATTAAATTCTGAGTACCGTGATCGCCTAACAACACACACTATGGAAACCGAACACTTCCGAAATAGAATGCTTGTGCTCTGATTGTTTCTACATCAAGTTTAGATTTTGGATTTATGCCCTAAATGAGAAGAATGAAACACCTTGATTAATGGCACTAAACCTTTGTAACAATTAATTTAGGTGGCCTTGATTTATGGCTAAGTAGACAAACAAGTGTCATGATCAGGTGGCCTGCAACGGCGGGGCCACCCCGTGATTGAAGGGCTTCACCATTCTAGACCATACCCCATCGCCCATGCACAACTAACCCAAAAACCCCCGCCGACGAAAAGAAAAAGTCTAATTTTTTTACCCGAAAAGAAAAAAAATAAAAACCAAGACCACCGACACTATGGTATAAAATTATGAATAATAATTAAGGGTAGGATTAAATATTTAAAATAAAATTACCGAATCTCCAACGAGCTTGAACCAAAGCGATTTCGGGGTTGTGGACCAAGAAAGGGATGGCTCGCCTGAGATAGTCAGGTTCAGGTCTGAAATCGGCGTCCATTATAGCGACGTACTCGCAGTGCTTCACATAGCTTCGTTTGAGTCCCTCTTTCAATGCCCCTGCTTTGTATCCTCCTCTGCTCTCTCTGATTTGGTACACTATGTTTATGCCTTTGCTCGCCCACCTCTGACACTCTGCCTCCACCATTTTCTGCATTCCGTTCAGTTTTAATTACCAACCCATTTTCATATATCGAAAATTTAGACCCAAACACATTGAGGGCTGCTCAACTAAAACGACCCATGTCGGGTAACTAATGCAATCTCATTACTGTTGGTGAACAGATACGAAATGGAGGAGATGGGTCGTTTATACGAACCTTGATTGTAGGGTCAGTTGAATCGTCCAGGACTTGGATCACGAGACGATCGGACGGCCACGACAGCCCACATGCAGCTCCAATGGAGATCTTGTAGACCTGAAAACACAATACCATCAATTAAGCACTGCGTAATGATGGTGGTTAACAACGAGACATGAGCTCATTGTTGGTTGGTTACCTCTCTTTCATTGAACATAGGGATTTGAACAAGCACAACTGGGAAATTGGAACTACCCAATTCCAAATCCTCCTGAATGGGCTCATAGTTGTAGCGCTTCTCTGGCTTCTTCCAGAACATCTTGACCAACACAATGACAATACCCATGTACACCCTCTCGACAAACAGCATGAGAGCCATGGCTAGTGAGACATAGACCCCAACTCTGAGCAGAGGAACTATCAATGGCGCTTTGATTAGCTCCCATATCAGCCCAATTTGGCCTGCAATGTCAAAGCTACTCCCACCCTGAAATGTCTCTGGTATCAGAACTTTGGTACTCTCAGCCATAGTACCAATCTCCCTCTCTCCCTAAGAGAGATACAAAAAGGGTGATTGGAATTGGAACTACCAGATCTCTCTCACTTGGGTAAAATGTGATCAAATGTGGGAGCAAATGGGCACAGAAATATCTTGATAACAAGAAGAAAAGCCCAGATGTCTGATAGTCACTCTCTTCCTCGCTTATACAGAGTTGAAAAGATCAAAAGATCTGTCCCAACCAATACTTGCTTTACTTCTTTGTTGCCAAGATGAAGCAGAGAAGAGGCAGTAGAGGGAGAGAGGGGGGGGGAGGTTGTGGAGGAGTGAGAGAGTAAGAGAGTGAGAGAGGGGACTTATATAGTCAGTTTTGACCCTAGTTGGGATTGTATATTGATTTTGTAATTAATATTTTCCTTCTTTTACCAGACTATTTATGCATTCTATTTAGCAAATGAAAAAGATGTCATTTTAGCAACGAAGAGAATCCTCATAGTCATATTAATCCCACTGTTCTTTCAACTTCCAACTCTCTAAAGTGTAGTGACTCAGTTTCATTATTGCCCAGTTTTACTTTGCTGGAGATTACAGAGCCCACAAAAGCTATCACAAAGTCTAAAAAGGACAAAATCATCATTTTGGGCTGGTGGAATCAATGAATTTTCCCTGTTTTGTGATAAAATTTATTGTAATTAGAAATATGGAACCAAATCTAAATGTTAATCCAGAAGAGGCGCAAAAAACAGTCATTGCATCTCCTAGAATATTTCCTATTATTATTGTTGTCCTATTTCTAGTTCTTCACTCTTTTTATGAACTTTCGGCTTTGCTACATGACAAAAGTAATGTTTGGAGCAGGTTGTACGATGTTTAACTCAGGCTATGGTGCAGCAAGATGTTGATTTATCCAGCTAGGGTATCCTCATTGCACAGGTGAAAGAGATCATTAGCAGGAATGTAGAGTGTAGATCACTTCATGTACATTGTGAGGCTAATAGAGTAGGTTCTGTGTTTACAAACCGGCCATGTTTTCAGCCTAATGTTTTCAACTCGAGAGCGGGTCAAAGTAGTTTGTAGTTATAAGGGATGTCATTCGTAGTCATTGTCATCACTAATTGATTTAATTAATATTTTAAAACAAAAATTAATTAGTCTTTATCATACGTGTTTTCTTAATGAACTACGGTCACGTTTACTAAACCGTAATGAGATTAAGAAGGAATAAAAGAAATGATGAGTGATTTTTATTGATGTGTTTTCTTGTCATCCAGAATCGGAATCACTACCAAGGTTGATTCCTATATATGTGTTTACTTTCATGTAGGAATCAGAATCGTGATACAGTTGATTACAAATATATCCTTAAATACTTCTCTTTTTATCGTATAGGTTATGGGTGCAGTTTTATGTTGTGCATTTATGTAGCCATTTAACAAGTCAAACCAGTGTGTTAAATCTAATTACAATTATATTATTTTTTATCATTAATGATTTAATCAAACAAGATTTCTTTTCCTTTTTATTCTATATAAACACGAATTTATCTGCGTAAATGACAAAACAACACGTGTACAAAATAATATAATTTTATTGATGAATTTGCGGGTTACAAATCTTTGTGAACTCCTCTAATTCTATCTCCGAATTTGGATTTGACTCAAGGGTGACAACGCACTTGTTCTTGAGGTAGAAAAATAGTCACGAGAATTGATCACGTGACGAGTGTTTGGATTTGGTAAAGAACAGGCTATTTAGGAGCTTGGTTGTTTTCCGGAAGGGTTTTGAGACTTCTAAGCTCTCAGAAGCAATTTTCTCTCTCTGGTCGGAAGTCCTTCTCTTGTTATGAGAGAGGGTATTTATATTGTCGACGCTTCCCTACATATGACATGTAATGATGACGCCCAATGAATTTCTTTCCTTATCGATAATAATTTAATCAATCATTTTTGATAATTAAATCAAATCACATTTAATTAATTGATTAAATTATTCCTGTTAAGAAATGATTTATTTGATTAAATATCTGATTTTAATTCAGACAATCAATTTAATGTGGTTGACAATTAATTGATGGACGATATTTAATATTTACTTTAGTCAGGATTTGAAGGATCTGTTGTTGACCGACCAATCACACGTCGCCATGTGTACTTCTGGAGTGTCTTTGACTTTGCTACTTTGCTGACTCACGTACCACGTACACGATTTTATCGGGTCCACATGAGGTTTGAATATTCAACGATTTCATTTTCATTGAATTTTATGTGTCTACATTCTAAAAAAGGTAATTCTCTTCCTTTTTGGTATCAAAACGTCTTCTATTCTCTCTATTTTGAACGGATCTTCTTCTGCTTCTCCTTATTATTATTCTTCTTCTTCACTTCTCTCTGCTGTAAACACGTAAAGTCAAAGAAATCAATTTTTTCCCTTGATCGACCTCCATAACTAAGATCCTTGTGTTCTGATCTCTCTCTCCTTATGCTCTTCTTCTTTGATTATTGAAATCATTATTTCTTCTCTAGATCTCAATGAGGCCGATAATCAACTTGGGCAAGAATTTTTCTTTTTCTTCTTTGATTATTGACCTCTACCATTTGGCCTGTCGAGCTTTTCTTTGCTCCGACGTTAAAAACAGTGATGGTGGGGGTGATGGTGATCTTCTTCTTATTCTTCTTATCTTCTCAAGAACATAAAATTCATGCCCAAGATTCAATATCCAGGCAACCCATTAGTAAATCAAGCTTTAGTTCCATTATTCTTGTCCAATTAAAGCAGAAAGAGAGAAGAGAAAAACAACTCTTCCCATGCAAACGAAGAAGAGAAGAGACGCTAGACCAGGTACTAATTTTGAAATGCACTACCGGAACAACTACATTAGCCGACTAAATTTTTCGTCGGCTAAGTAAAAATTTTCGTCGGCTAAAGTCTTAGCCGACAAAACGTCCTCGATTAAGAAGTTGTCGGCCAAGATTTTAGCCGACGAAATTACTGTTCATCATCGGCTAAATTCATTTATTTAGCAGACGCAAAATTTCTTCGTCGCTTAAAATCTGGAGTTTAGACGACGAATTTTTGGACCTTAGCCGACGAAATTTTATTAAAATTCGTCGGCTATAGTAATTTATTTAATTTATTTTTATTTATTTAACTTTAGCGACGAATTTTATTATAATTCGTCGGTTATAGTTATTATTTTTATTTATTTATTTAACTTTAGCTGACAAATATTATTAAAATTTGTCGGCTATAAATATATTTTTTTAATTTTTTATTTATATATTTAATTTTAGCCGAAGAATTTTAATAAAATTCGTCGGCTATAGTTATTTATTTTATATTTTTATTTATTTATTTAACTTTAGCCGACGAATTTTAATAAATTTCATCGGTTATAGTTAGTTATTTTATTTGATTTTTCTTGTATTTTTGATTACTTTTCTTTTCTTCTTTTTCGTTTTTGCACCGGTGGTGGAGGAGGAGGAGAAGAAGAAGAAGAGGAAGAGGAGGAGAAGGCTAGGAGAGGGAGAGGAGAAGGAGGAGGAAGAGGAGGAGAAGGAGTTAGAGGAGGAGGATGAGGAGTTGTTGTCGCTGGAGGAGGAAGAAGAGGAGAAAGAGTAGGAGGAGGAAAGTAGATGAAGAGGATAAGGCGGAGGAGAAAAATGAAAGATATAGAAAAAATTCAAAATTTCCGGCGTGGACTTTGAAAATTTTGAACTTTAGCCGACGAAATACCCTAATTTCGTAGACTAAAGTTTAAAATTTTAGTTGCAAAACGTTCAAAATTTTCAAAATCCCTACCAAAAATTTGGAATTTTTAATTAATTTTAGCTGACGAATTTTAATTAATTTTGTCAGCTATAGTTATGTATTTATTTTATTTATTTATTTAACTTTAGCCAATAAATTACCTTAATTTCATCAGGTATAGTTATTTATTTTATTTATTAATTTAACCTTAGCCGACGAATTACCCTAATTTTGTCGGCTATAGTTATTTTATTTATTTATTTATTTAACTTTATCTGACGAATTACCTTAAATTTCATCGGCTAAAACCCTAAACCCTCAACGCAATTTTTCATTCTTTCTTCCTAGAGTAGCCCTATCTCCGATGGTTATTTTTCATAAAATTTTTATACCACTGGTTGTGTCTCATTGATTTGAAACTATTTTCAGTTGAAGGTCTGGGCAAAATACGTAATTTAGACGGTCAAATGACCGTTTCCGTGCGTTAAGGGGTTTAACTTACGGGATTGACCGTAATGATCGAGCCCTTAACGTTGTAGGATAAAGTTAAATTTTTTCCATAGACATATTTCGACATAATGATCATATCAGACGGTTGGATTTTTGTTTCTCAACTTTGATCATCGGAATCACAATATGCCTACTAATGTTGTATAACTTGTTTGACTTACGGGATTGACCGTCCGGATGAAGCCCTTAAATTTATCGGATCAAGTTGAATTTTTTACCATAGACATATTTCAACATATTGATGATATCTGATGGTCGTATTTTGTTTGTGAATTTTGATGACCAGAATCACAACATGCCTACTATTTACCATTATTTATCCATATGGGGAGCCTTATCATCGAGGGGTAAATGTCACAAAATTTTTAGATGGCCAGTTGCGTCTCATCATGGTGAGAGTTTGTTGTGTTGAAGGTTCCACCAAAATTCCTTATATATATGCAGATATAGGCGTTTTCGTGTGTTAAGTGTTTAGAAAAAACTGCATTTTGAAGCCTTAAACGAACTCGGATGGCCAAAAAACCCCATATATCATGGCTTTAACAATGTGTTTTACTCGTACGCCTGTTCTGCTTTCAGATTGGTATCACAATAGTCAATCGGACACCGAAATATCCGTAGTGCAATTTTGTAACTAAAAGGTACTTTAGCCGACGAAATACCCTAATTTCGTTGGCTAAACTTTTCAAATTTCGTAGGCTAAAGTTCACAGACTATAGCCTACGAAATTTTTTTCCGTCTGCTAAAATTCCACTTTAGCCGACGAAAATTTAACTTAGCAGACAAAAAAAATTTCGTCGGCCTGTTTTTGGTCATTTCGTCGGCTAAAGTTTTTTTTTCTGGTAGTGATGGGTAATTTCAGATTAACAAGAAAACATGAGGTCTGTTTTGGAATGAGAAGTTGATTCACCTGTTATCTGTAATGAATACCTAATCCTCCCACCGGAATGAAAACGGGGGATTCAATCCTGGGTTTTCTGTGCGACCCACACTATTGCCATTCTTTTTAGTTGGTAAACACTGGTTTTGAAGCAGAAAGGGAGTGACTCCCCTTGGAATCATTCCTATTACTGGTTAGTAAACACGCCCTAAACTCTTGTAGAAACCCCAAGAAAAGGCTCGCCATTCTCTTACATAACCTAACGCGTCTTCGAGTGTACTCCAACAACGCTTGCCTAATGGTGGCCCTTCATCTTTGTAGGTCTTGGTCGTGAGATGTTAAGGCAATTGTCAAAATTCAAAAGGCATAATGCAGGCTGTTTTAGGCCATTGTTAGAAGTGATCAACTCTATAGGACTTTCCGGTTTATGGTTTAAAAGACACATTTTTTGATAATATTTTAGCATCTCATCCGTTCAGTTTAGGTCTATATGAGTAGATTACTTCTACAAAGTTTCAGCCAAATTGGTGATTGTTAAGGTATCGAACTAGATCAATTTAGTGGAGAACCAAATCTGTCAAACATGAACGTTCAAGTTTATAATTAGTAAATCACACATATGAATGTCTTAACGATTTTCAATAGACTGAAAAATTTCTGAAACTATCTACTCATAAATACTTATAGACTGAACAATAAAGATGTAGATATAAGATCGAAAAGTGGGTCAAAACCAAAAATCCTTCAACTAGTCCTCATTATAGAGGTCCTTATTAGAATGTCTCTCTAATTTCAAAAGGGTTTTAACATAATTTACCTAACCTTATGCTCCTTAATGAGCTCAAAAAATCAAAATTAGTTCTTGTCAGAAAAGAAAAATCAAAATCAGTAAACCTTTACAAAATTTACCCTGCATATTGAATAACATTTAGGAGCATACAACCGAACACGCTCCACACGCTCCTAACTTTCTAAGGCTTTGTGGCCGTATTTCTTTTCTTGTATGCAGTTGTATCGCGGCTTGGGTGCATGCCTTTGGTCTACTCGGTTTGTGTTGAGTGAGGCCAGACGAGATGTGGAGGTAGATGTGATGCGCAATCAGACACAAAGTTGTGGGAGGTAGCATCGTTTAGTATGCTTGGAAAGCTTGACGGGGAAGGGCATCAGTGGATGCTTGGAAGGAGGGGGACGTTGGTGACAATCCACCCTAGATCAGAGTGTCGTCTGCTAAACACGTATGGTCTCATGTTGAAGATATGGTGGCGTCAGGTGTGTTCAGATCAGATCGGATTTATTCGATCTAGTTTGTGTCAATCCCAGCTATTTCAGGTTGCAATCCTTGTAGACACAATGACAATGGTGGTGGGATGAAGGCTGACAAGAGTCATGGGTAGGCCACAGCGAAACTGGTGGTGGTAGGGCGACAAGGCTCAAGTGTTTGAGACGCTAGATGCCTAGATCTAGAACCTTTGTATTTGGAACGGGTTTGGTAATTGTTGCGCCTGTCTTAGACATGCCTATACTATTTTTATTTTTATGCATTATTATTTACTTATGATATATTGTTTTTTTATTTTAGTACTGTGAAAGCATCTCCAACAGTTCTTTTATAATTTATCTATTCTAAATGAGAAAATCGTAAAATCTCTAAAAGGAAATGAGCTCAACTCCAACAGCTTTTCTATTATAATGTATAACATTAAATGTTTTTTGTATAATTTATGTATCTATATATTTATTCAAATTAAACCCCGAATTTAATGTTAAATTTGTTAATTTTATGACTTTTTTTCTTTTTTAGAAGAAACCTAATGAATTTTATAAGAAAAACAATAAATTTTAGAGATTTATAGATAAATATACAAATTCTGAGTTATAGATATAGAGGATATGATTTTCTCTCTTCCCACTTTTTGTAAAATAGATGATGTTTTACATGATCTGTTGAAGCCAAAATATGATGTTTTTTTCTCTAAAATTGAGATAATTCTAGTTTTAAATGAGCTGTTGGAGATGTTCTAGGGATTATGCCACCAATAATACCGTGTCAATAAAGGGGAGGGCACAAAAGGCCTTGTGTCGGTATATGCACCTTGTGTGTCTTACCACCTTTAGGTAGGAGACACGTCTTTTGCTTGGTCATCTTGCAACATCTTAATAGAAGGATGAAACTGAGTATTGTTAGGTTAATTCTTCAATAACAGTATAATCAAAAACTATATTATTAAATATTAAGATATTTAATCGTGTCACATAACTAATAATTTAATCATTATGCCAATGTGATGACAAAGCTACTGTGATACAAAAGGAGGCTTCTGAATACCTCAGAGCACTCTTAAGATACCAATGGACACCCTAGGTTTTGTTCGTGGCAGTGGCGCACCTCCCACGGGCGAGGAAATGATCCCAGTGACGACAAAATCATTTCTTTAGGTTGCATTGAGAGATTGAAGTAAGCTTTAAATTGTGGATATTTAGCAAAAGTTTTAAATAATCATTTTTATAAGATTTTATCAAACAGAAAATCTATTTAAAATGATGATTTTATCTGATTTTTATGTCTCAAAACTCAATACCAAATCAACATTTGGACTAGTAACTGAATCCCTTGCCGTAATTGTAGTGAAGCTTATCATGAAATTTTCCTATTCTAGGAATATGTTTTAGTGCTACCATGAGTAAAAGTTCGAAGAGGCCATCATGGAAAAGAATATGAACATATCGTCACACATGTGTCATTATCTCACTACAAGTCTACAACTATCATCTACATATATTACAAATCGGATCACCCCTTAACCAAAGCATAATCCTAAAAAGTAAACTGTGTGTGAGTTGGTATGAATTTGTAGTAATTTTACTGTTTGGGGTGGAGTTTAATTTAATCTATGGGACATGTATAAATCCAGTAGTTGTACTTACTTTCTTATCATTATTATTTGATGGGTTCGTTTCTAGTTTTACTAGGAAAACGTCTAAAGGTCATATGAGCCCGTGAAATTTAGGTACAACTCCCAAAGAGATAAGAGACGCCTTCAATTTTGACAACGCAAAACCCAACCAAAGAAGAATGAATTAGAGAGACAAGGTAACGCAAAACTTTACAAAACGCCTTATACTGTTACATGTAACAATCACCTTCTTCTTCTTCTTACATTTTTCTGCTCAAGTTTTCAAGCCGATCGATGGAGGTGTGTTTCACCTAGTTTGCTATCTTTCTTTTTATTTCCCCTTTTTCTTTCTTTTGAAAAATAAAGCAGTGAATTCGTTACTCTAGCTGGTAGTGATCTATATGAAACCTTTCTTGTGACCCAAGTTTACTTTTTTTTTTCTCATAAAAATGATGTTGCCAAGCATATTCTGTCAAGGCCATTATGGATCGTGTTGCAAGTTGTAAATGGTCGATCTCTTCCTCCTTTAATGGCCGCTCTCATGCTAAAGTAAGGTTTCTGGTTTCAAAGGCAAACATAACTTATTGCGGTGTCGTGAGGCGGAAGCTAGCTATATATAATGACGACCATGGTTGAGTTCCATCATTTTAGAATCTAATGCTAATTACAATTTGTAATACTCATTAACATTATGAAAACTAAAATTAATCCAATGGAAAAAAAACTGGCATAACAAATTTGGGTAGAAATGAATCAGAAAATGAGGCATGTTATGATAGAGATGGGAAGGAGCTGCCTTAGGGGTTTCGCTTTTATTTTTAATCAGAACCAAAAACTCGGTATAATTGCACAATGATTTTATCCATAACACTATAATGTGTTGTAGAATCCTATTGAGAGAATGAATTCTCATTTTTTATTGATAGAATGAAACCCCTTTATATAGGAAAAATATGGGCCTGTTGGGCTATTACATGGGCCAATGGGCCTATTACATGGATATGTGTAAAACTCTATTACAACATGGTTTACTACATAAAACACGTATACAAGGCATGGACCAAGACACACATATATATCAAATATCCTAGAATACTTCCCCTTGTGTCGCGTGTCTTCATGCCGGAATGGTGCTTACAGTGTTGTCTCATCAAAACCTTGCCAAGTAACAAAAACCCTGTGAGAAAACTAAACCTTGGTCGAAGGAAAAAGAGTACAACGCACCAACTACTCAATTGAGAACTCGTCATGTGATGTTCCCCCTGATGTGTACTTCAATCGGATTTTCTTGATGAATGGTGCATTCCAACATGTTTCTCAAGAGATGTGAGTCAAGACTTAAACAAGTCTGCCATGATCAACCACAAATGGGGATCAATAGTCTTAGCGGTGCATGCAATGTTACCTCGTTAAAAACCTTGTCAAACAAAAACCCAGTGGGACAAAAAAACTGTGACAAAGGGAAAAAAAGCGCAACATGGTTGACACAAACAACCACACCCTTCACATTTGATCATGACATGTATATGCTAGACTTTCTTTTAAATTTGCATCTCCCCCTGATCTCAAGATCATTCATATGGCGCTTCCGGATCCTTAGTGACTGCGGAGCTGTTTTGACAACTTGACATATGTACGCTCTTTCAACATGTCTCAAATGTGGCATTACTCAGCGCCAGCAGCTATGTGCACGGTGCCTAGCAGCTGTATGCACAGCGCTCGGCAGCTGGCGTGCACAGCGCTCAGCAGCTGGGTGCATAGCGCTCGACCTCTGGTGCACAGTGCTCGACATCTGGGTGCACAGGTGCACGTATAGTGCCAGGCAGCAGTGCACGTGTGCACAGACAGAGCTCAGGCAGTGCATAGGCAGCGCACACAGGCAGCGCTCACAGGCAGCGTGCCATATGTCCGGCAACTTGGCCACTAAACCAACCAGTGCCTAGATCATGATTCAGCTTCCGATGCATCTCGATTCATGCATGGCTAGCGATGGCATAGGCAACAACCTTTCCCTCATGCCATAGGGATTGAATATGCCAGATACTCTTAGAGTATTCAAGTGATGTCCTTTGCCATATCATTGGCATTGCGTGGGCGCAAAGCTACTTAGCTTTATAACGAATGAAGGTGAGGTCAAATCTTTCTTTTGATTAAACGGATCACTCTCTCTTGGAGTAAAGACCTTGACTAATCATGGGAGCATATGAAGGTTCCACTCTTTTTCAGAGGACCTAACTCGATTGATGGAAATACATAATCAATACACAATCGATCGACTTCAATACGAGATTATGTCTTTCCCAAGATACTTTCCATTCCAACATCGGATATCCAGCATATACTGCGATCATCCGAAATCAATACGCAATGGCATTATTTATCATATCTCATCCGAAATCAAGGAGTCATGTACTATGCGTCCAAAACACTTGGCCAACGCAAGCTCCACTAGATTTGGCTTATGAAGTCTATTTAAGATCTTCATGCATATCTCTGATCCCATAGAGACGTCACTATGACCATAATCATAGGGCTGCATGTACAATTATTGGGGAAACTACCAAACTGACAAGGTAGTGGAGTGCAATAACATCCATTACGAGAGTACAACTCATCGTAGTTGATCCCAGTGCGTGTTTATGAGAAACCTTGCGCCATAAGGGAGTCTGAGACTCTTGTTCTGACTACGCTAACTCACAAAGGTTTACTTGATAGGGTTTACGCTTGCGGTGTCGGCAACACCTGCCCAAGGACCTATCCCTTTGTCCGGGTCGCATCTTCCCATTTTAGGTCAATACACTTTGTTGACATATCAACAAACGTGTGGTTCGATAAACTCATCATCCCACGTCCTCATGTACACTAGTGTAGTCATTGTAGAGATCTATTTCTATGAATTGGATTTTAACGTTGAGGCGTCTCCCAACAATAGTCACAATTCAGACTAACATGAGACGAAGTGAGTATCACTAATCAATGGACCAGTAGTGCCAAACTCGCTTTCTCTCTCAGTGCGAGTGTATATCGAACCCAAAGGCCTCAACCTAACCTTCAGGGAGCCACAAGGCCTAGGATACCATGTTGCCACATTATGACGCCCTCACATCACCACACAAGGTGACGGCGTCAAGACCATCTCAATGTGGCCGAGCCATGGCATCAAGACCACCTCAATCTGGTTGAGCCATGTCATCTTGGTAGGACATCATTCCTTACAGACATATGCAGCATTGATCTCGTCACTATAGTTCTATGGGGATCATGTTGAGACTTAGTGGTAACCAACCTCGACATTCACGTCGTTCCCACTTGAACCCTGGTGTTCGTATCTCCCCCTAACGACGGGAATACAGTCTCAAAGTGACAATCCACAATGTAACAGTTAAGGAGATCGTCTGTCAAGGAGATTAAGGTGGAGAGCAATAAAATGACTCATATCCAACCTTAGAACATATTCATCTCATGCGACACATCATCATTGGGCACTGTGGCAGTCCAATTTGGCACATTGTGGAACTCAAGGCTTGAAGATCTGTTACTATCCCGCCGAGTTCAAGGATTACAACTACGTATCAATCCTAGCACACAGTTTCGAGCTGTCGTGCATCAATGCAATGATGGTAAGTCGTGGACGAATTTATACATGCCTGCATGTCCCTCTTTAGGGATGGGTAGTGAGCCCATAGATACATAAACAGCATGTGGTAGACGATAGTGCAACACATGACTAGTGTGTTAGCCCTTCAACCAACACTATAAAAGCGTATACGGTATTCATACGTTGGTTGCATCGGTCTACAAAATCTCTCTTTGGATTTTCAATAAAAATGACATTTTTTGTGGCATAGCATAAGGACATCTTTCACCTTACTTAGCTAAAGAATAAGCTTTACAAAACGAATCCATGTGTACCGTGCGGCTGCCAAGGACATAATGTCGGCGCACAAACACAACATACAATCATGGCGTATTTCGTTGTTATTGGGGGAATTGACGCCCAAGAATATCAAACAATTATGGCTCGCATATCTCACCCGGTATGACCAAATGTCATAGCTTGTCTGAGTCAATTGTCTCAAAAATACTTATTGGCGACACCCTAGGACTCATGCTCTTCTCCATGATGCTTTCAATTGGCACTCATGAGAAATATACACAAAAGTCTCAATCATTCTCATCACGGTAATCGTTGGTGTGTATGTTCATTACACACTTCAATGTTCGATTGCCTCTCTCACAATAAGAAGGGCATTTGTCACTTGGATCATCGAGCCAAAGGCATCAAGAATTGATTCAACCATGTCATAAATGATGGTGAAGATCCAATCAAACTTAGTCACAAAAAGGATTCACAATCTGCGAAGAGTATGCAGTTTTCGTGCAGTATGACCTATACTCACTAAAACGGCCATAACTCTCTCGTCTGGACGGATATGAACGAACCGCTTAAACCATTAGAAACTAGATTCACATAGCTTTCTCGTCTGGACGGCATGTGAAATTTATATTCTTACAGGTAATGATCCAAACGAGTTGCACCAATCATGTGGAGCATTAATGACATGAATTTCATAACTAAAACAAGTTATAATTATATATGAAAGCCGTGCAATTGATTGAAAGGGGGTTCATGTCTGTCATTTTGTCAAAACTCTTGTATTATTTTTCATTTCTTCATTTCGTTCGTTCTGTCAGAATGTTGTTATTATTAGAATATGTCTAAAGACTGAAATGCATAATAACTGAAGTTAAAATCGTTTCACAATGAATCACAAATACAATACTGTATAAAACCAAAACTATATAAGAGTTCATAGCCAACAAGTGATTACCATATCTACTGAGTTCGTTGGGAATACCATTCACGGTAGTCATCCTTGAGAGCAACACAGCAACACAATCTGTAATTTCACAAAACACAGTACCAAGGAAAATCTTCTATGCTATGCTACCTGTTCTCACAAAATGGGACTGCTTGATCTCAATGAAAAGTGCGTAGCTAGCATAAAGACTTTCTACTGGTATATATAGAGGCCTAGAAAACAAACTCGTCCTCATCTCATAAGGAGTCCAAGTTTTACTTAATGTTTATTAAATACAAGTCTTTAGGTTTATCTCAAAAACTTAATGTTGATCAGGTTAATCAACTTGATAAGTCTTCAACTTCTAATGAGAGACAACACCTCAATAGATAACAAGATTGAGTTTAAATATATGTTTCTACTAATTATATTCAAGTTATCAAATAACTATTTATTTAGACAAAGATAATGTAGAGTCCAATATTGTTTTCCAACAATCTCTTACTTGGACCAAGTTATCATTGTATATAGTATTTGAGCTGCAATGAATTATATTAGTTCTATAGTGCGCATTGAAACATAAGAACAACTCAAACTTATCCAGCTTGGTCAATATGCAGAATTGATGCAGAATCTAAGATTGAATTTAATCATAGGACTAAATCAATTGAAGATCACTAACAACAATTATTGCACATCACATAAGCATAGTAAGATAAACAGAAGAGCAAAAATAAATTATGTCTACCTTGATTTTATTTGCTCAAGTCCTCTGAATGATTTTGAATAGTTCAAAATCTGGTCAGCAAGTCTGTAAAGGAGTGAACCTATCCTTGCTATCCTTAATCTGCATAATGGTTCACTTCACAATATGTTTACACAATTATATCATATACATATATACATATCATCATTCATAAGATGTATATTTGAAAATATGACTTTTATTGATGAATCATGAAATACAATGAGATGTTCCTAATTCTGAAAATAAATCTGCTGAAGAGAACAAAAATCCTAAAAATGAAAAGGTGACTCCCACATAACTCAAGCATCTAAATCTGAGAGAATTCCCAGATTTTCAACATGTTAATGAAAACATTCAACTGATAAAGGTTTAGTGAATGGATCTGCAAGTTGATTTTCTATATCAACATTTAGTACTTCTATGTCACCAAATTCAACCCTTTGTCTCACACTATAATACTTAAGGTCTAAATGCTTGAAATTATTTGATCTTTTACTGTTCTTGGCAAATAAGACAGCTGCTTCATTGTCACAGAACATCTTAATTGCTCCTTAAACTAAAAATTTTAGAGCATCAATCTGTATCAAAAAATTCCTAATCCATAAGCCTTCATAGACTCCTTCATACATGGCTATGGTCTCAGCTTGCATTGTAGGGGTAGTGATTAATTTTTGTTTCATGGTTCTCCATGTCACAGCACCTCCTGCAAGCATAAATACATAGCCGCTTGTTGACTTCATGTCATTAGGATATTCTCCTGCAAAATCTGAATCGGTGTATCCTACTAACTCAAGCTTTTCAACTTTTTTGTAGATTAGCATGTGAGACTTAGTTCTCTGTAGATATCTTAAGACTTTCTTACCTGCAACCCAATGCTCATGACTAGGATTGGATTGATACCTAGATAGAATGCCTACGGCAAAAGCTAAGTCAGGTCTGATGCAGACCTGTGCATACATCAAGCTGTCAATTAACCCAGCATAAGGCTTACTGTCCATAACTTTGTCACCTTCAATCTTCCCCCCATTTTTAGTGATTTTAGAGAGCTTGTCACCTTTAGACATAGGAACTAGACCAGGATTACAGGTCACCATATTGAAATGTTTCAGAACCTTACAAATATAAGCATTTTGAGATAAGCCTAAGGTTCCAAGTTTCCTGTTCCTCTTAATTTCAATTCCCAAAACAAAATGAGCTTCACCTAGGTCTTTCATATCAAAACTGCTAGATAGAAATTTTTTTGTAGCATTTAGCAACTTCATATCAGTGCTAGCTAACAGGATATCATCAACATACAATATGAGAAAAATAAAATTTTTCCTAACTGTCTTTAAGTATACACACTCATCAACTATATTTTCTGTAAAACCAAAAGATGAAATAACTGAATCAAACTTCTTAAGCCACTACCTAGAAGCTTGCTTAAGTCCATAAATTGATCTTTGAAGTTTGCATACATAGTTTTCCTTTCCAGGTTCTAAAAAACCCTCAGGTTGCTTCATATAGATTTCTTCTTCTAATTCTCCATTAAGAAATGCAGTTTTAACGTCCATTTGATGAAGTTCCATATTAAAATGAGCTACTAGAGCCATGATAATTCTGAATGAATCTTTAATGGACGCAGGAGAAAAAGTTTCATTATAGTCTATTCCTTCTTTTTGTGTGAACCCTTTAGCTACAAGTCTAGTTTTATGTCTTTCAATATTTCCAGCTTCATCTCGTTTTGATTTAAAAACTCATTTGCAACCTATGGCTTTATGTTGTGGAGCTGGTTTTACCAGTGTCCATACTTTATTTTGACTTATGGATAGTAATTCAGCTTCCATGGCCAGCTGCCATGTTGACAATTTTCTCTTTCAACAGATTGTCTGTAGGTTTTTGGATCATTTTCTTCTGCAAGAAGCTCATCCGTTTCTTGCAAATAGACAATGTAGTCACTGTTTTCATCATAAGTGGGTTTTCTTTGTCTTTGGGATCTTCTAATTTCTGGTTCTGCAATTTCTGGTTGTTCTGTAATTTCTGGTTCTTCTTACTCTATGTTTTCAGTGTTTTCAACTGCAACATGATCATTTTCTGCATGCTTATTATAATTGGATTTTGATCTATGTTTTGAGTTTGCATATTTACTGTAGTTGTGTTTTGATTATGCAGTAAGGGTAGATAAGCTTCTAATGTTTTATCACTTGAGATTTCCTCAAAATCTGAAGAGAGATCTTCAAAAATTGAGTTGTATATAGTCTCATCTAGAAATTTTGCTTGACATGTTTCAAAAATCCTTAGTAAATGTTTAGCTGCATAAAACTTATAACCCTTTGATTTTGCACAATACCTTATAAAATTGCAACTCACTGTTTTGGACCCTAACTTTTCAGTTAAAACATTTGGTATTTTAGCTTCAGCCTTGCATCCCCATACATGTAAGTGATGCAGGCTTGGCTTTCTGCCACACCAGGTCTCAAATGGTGTTGTATCTACAGCCTTGTTGGGTGTTCTGTTGCAAATGTAATTTACAGTTCTTAAGGCTTCACCCCATAAGAATCTTGACAGACCTGAGGTGCACATCATGCTCCTCACCATATTTAGGAATGTTCTATTTTTTCTTTCTGCTACTCCGTTTTGTTGGGGATTATAAGGGTTAGTGTACTGGGCCTCAATGCCATGTTCCTGAAGGTATAAAGCAAAAGATCCCTTTTGCTGGCCTGCATCAGTGTATCTTCCAAAGTATTCCCCTCCCTTATCAGATCTTATTGTTTTGATTTTTCTTTCAAGCTGTAACTCCTCTTTAGATTTGTAAATTTTAAAGGCTTGGAGTGCTTGTGATTTTTCTGACATTAAATAGATATAGCAGTATCTTGGACAATCATCTATAAATGTTATGAAGTATGTGTTTTCACATATGGTTTTATGTTTAAAGGGTCCGCATATATCAGTGTGTATAAGTTCTAAGAGATTTTAGCTTTTTACTGCAGTTTTGTTGTGTTTGTTAGCCAATTTTCCCTTATAACATTTCACACAATCATTTAGATCATAAAAGTTTAGTTCATGTAGAGTCTTATTCTTTATCAGTGTTTTGAGTCTATCCTTAGAAATATGCCCTAATCTTCTGTGTCATAAAAATGCAGACTTATCATCATATATTGATCTTTTAACACCAACGGTAGTGTTAGACTTAAGTGTGTTTTCATTATTTTCAATTAACATAATATCTTGTTTTGCAACAGAACAGTTTAATTGTAAATAATCATTAACAAAAACACCATATCCAAGAAATTCTGAACCTTGAAAAATTTGTAATCCATCATGATCAATAATAAGTTTGCATCTCAACTTAACTAGCAAAGAAACTGAAAGCAAATTCCTTTTAAGGGAAGGAATAAAGAAAACATTTTTCAGGAAAAGATTTTTATTAGAACCTAAATCCAACTGTAGAGAGCCAATGGCTTTAACAGCCACCTTCATGTCATTTGCCACGCATACTGTATTCTCTGAGGTGCCCTCCTCTTTAGCAAACCCTGCATTGAGTTGGTTATATGAATTGGTGAGCCTGAATCCAACCAAAAAGAGTTTGCTTTTACATTTATGAAGTTCACTTCTAGAGCAAATGCAGTTTTATCAAACAAAGAAACAGAATAATAACCAAAAAACTGCTTAAATCAATTGGAGAATCATAGCCAGTACCCTTTTTCACCCTCCACTTCTTGAATCCATCGCAATTCTTTTTGACATGGCCAACTTTCTTGCAGAAGAAACACTTGATTTTCTGTAATTTTCCAGCAGCAGTAGTAACAGCAACAACAGGGGTCTTTCTGCCATTTTTCTTGAAATTGGTCTTCTTTGACCAGAGAGTGATGTCTCTCTTGCCTTTATACTTTCTCATAAGATTCACAGAGGTTGCTAGAGCCTTCTCTTACTGCTCCTTCTGAATTCTGTCCTGCTCGTTCACGCAAATTGAAATCAGCTCATCAATTTTCCACTTTTTCCTTTGGGAGTTGTAGTTACTTTTCAGGTTCCCATATTCAGCTGGGAGGGACTCAAGAGCTATGTGCACCACCTGTGCATCATTGACTCCCATTTGCAGGTCTCGGAGTTTGTTATTTATCTCTTCTAGTTGCATGATGTGGGTTCTTATGCTCCCATTTCCAGTGAATTTCATTTCATGTAGCTCCCTTGAAAGCTTAGCACCTTCAACCTTGCTAGACTCTCTAAACTTCTGCCTTATATTTATGACACAGTTTCTTATGGTATATGAAATGGTGTTTCGGATCACCTTCTTGGCCATCTGGTTGGCTCTCCACCACTCCTTATACAGTCTCATTTCTTCAGCACTGCTATCCATCTCATCTAACTCCTCAGGTTGCTCTTTATTGAAACACACGTCCATATTATTCATGGACATGTAGAAGTCGACCTCATTCTTTCATTTCTGAAAATTGAGCCCAGTAAGGACATGAACTTGTCCTAGTGTCACCACATCACCTCTTATAATGATAGAAATCAATGCAGATGAGTTTCAAAATCATATGAGTATATAATGTGTAACTGCAGCATATGTATCAGTTCATATAGGTAAACATTTTAGTCTAACTACTGAAACATATCTCAAGAGTCTCATGAAGTTCATACTAGATAACACCTTTATGGCATAAAATCCAATATCCGAAATTTCTAAAATGTATTATCAAGGTCATGTAGTCTCAGATGTATATTGAAAACATTCAATTTCTTTGAACAAGGAAAAGTCCCAATATACCTAGAGTGAAAATACAGATCATGTAAGACACTGTTACTTGAAACAAAATTGTACCAGAAAATATCTCTTTGGAGACCACAAGACAATACAACTTTATAAACAACAACACAAGCTTTGATTCTTCTACAGTTCTCTAAATATGATAGTAAAAGTTACTTTATGCAACAAAATTAATACCATATAAAGAGTTTCATGAATCAATGAAGTTTAGATTTAGGCTTCAATCATCAGGAAACAAAACTTCTTATATCACTACCAGAACAACCACTTTAGCCGACGAAATTTTTTCGTCGGCTAAACCCTAAATTTCGTCGGCTAAGAAGTCGTCGGGCAAAATCCGTCGGCCAACACTATAGCCGACGAAATTACTGTTCATCGTCGGCTAAAGTCATTTATTTAGCCGACGAATAAATTTTTCGTCGCTTAATTTCTGGACTTTAGCCGACGAAATTTATTAAAATTCGTCGGCTATAGCTATTATTTTTATTTATTTATTTAACTTTAGCCGACGAATTTTAGGGTATTTCGTCGGCTATAGTTATTATTATTATTATTTTTTAATTTTAGTCGACGAATTTTATTAAAATTCGTCGGCTAAAGCTATTATTTTTATTTATTTATTTAACTTTAGCCGACGAATTTTAGGGTATTTCGTCGACTATAGTTTTTTTCTTTTTTTTCATATTTTTTTTCTTTTTTAATTTATGTAATTATTATTTTTTTAAAAACTTTAGCCGACGAATTTTTGGGTATTTCGTCGGCTATAGTTTTTTTTCTTTTTTTTTTTAATTTTTTCATATTTTTTTCTTTTTTAATTTATGTAATTATTATTTTTTTAAAAACTTTAGCCGACGAATTTAGGGTATTTCGTCGGCTATAGTTTTTTTTTTTAATTTTTTCATATTTTTTTTCTTTTTTAATTTATTGTTTTTTTGATTAAGAGTAAGGAGGAGGAGGAGGAGGAGAAGGAGGAGAAGAGGAGAGGAAGGAGGAGGAGAAGAATTTAGAGAACTATGAGGGATTTGAAGGAGGAGGAGGAGGAGGAGGGAGAAGGTTAGGAGAGGGAGGAGGAGGAAGGAAGATGAAGAGGAGGAGGAGGAGGGGAAGGTTAGGAGAGGGAGGATGAAGAGGAGGAGGAGGAGGAGGAGGGGAAGGTTAGGAGAGGGAGGATGAAGAGGATGAGGAGGAGAAGGGAAGATGAAGAGGAGAAGGAGGGAGGATGAAGAGGAGGAGGAGGAGAAGGGAAGATGAAGAGGAGAAGGAGGGAAGATGAAGAGGAGGAGGAGAAAAATGAAAGATATAGAAAATTTTGAACTTTAGCCGACGAAATTTCGTAGGCTAAAGTTTAAAATTTTAGTCGAAAAATTTTAAAATTTTAAAAATCCCCGCCAAAAATTTTGAATTTTTAATTAACTTTAGCCGACGAAATACCCTAATTTCGTCGGCTATAGTTATTTATTTTATTTATTTATTAATTTAATCTTAGCCGACGAAATACCCTAATTTCGTCGGCTATAGTTATTTATTTTATTTATTTATTAATTTAACCTTAGCCGACGAATTACCCTAATTTCGTCGGCTAAAACCCTAAACCCTAAGCCCTATACGTAGAAGCTTCAAACGAAAAAAAGTCATGATATAAGATATGACCGGAATGGTGAAATACGTCTGTAGTTGAAAAATCACGTAATTCCGGTAAAGTCTCGGTACCGATAATTGCGGTTAACTCAATTTTCCATTCTTTCTCCCTAGAGGTAGCCCTATCTCCGGTAGTTATTTTTTATAAAATTTTTATACCACTGGTTGCGTCTCATCGATTTGAAACTATTTTCAGTTGAAGGTCCGGGCAAAATACGTAATTTAGACGGTCAAATGACCTTTTCCGTGCGTTAAGGGGTTTGACTTACGTGATTGACCGTAAGGATCGAGCCCTTAACTTTGTCAGATTAAGTTAAATTTTTTCCTATATACATATTTCAACATAATAATCATATCTGACGGTCGGAATTTTGTTTCTCAACTTTGATCATCGGAATCACAAAATGCGTACTAATGTTGTATAACTTGTTTACTAAGCTTTAAGTAAATGTTTCGTTTCTAAAACAAACTGTACGTAGAAACTTCAAACGCAAAAAAATCATGAAATAAGATATGACCGGAATGGTGAAATACACCTACGGTTGAAAAATCACGTAATTCCGGTAAAGTCTCGGTGCCAATAGTTGCAGTCAATACAATATAGAGGTTTGACTTACGAGATTGACCGTCTAGATGAAGTCCTTAAATTTATCAGATAAAGTTGAATTTTTTACCAGAGATATATTTCAACATATTGATGATATCTGACGGTCGTATTTTTGTTTGTGAATTTTGATGACCGGAATCACAACATGCCTAGTATTTACCATTATTTATCTATACGGGGATGCCTATCATGGAGGGTAAATGTCTCAAAATTTTTAGATGGACAGTTGCGTCTCATTATGGTGAGTGATTGTTGTGTTGAAGGTTCGGCCAAAATACCTCATGTAGGTGTAGATATGGACATTTTCGTGTATTAAGCGTTTAGAAAAACTTCATTTTGAAGCCTTAAACGAACTCGGATGGCCAAAAAAGCCTGTATGTCATGGCAAAGCCATGAGTTTTGCTCCTACGCCCGTTCTGCTTCCAGATTGGTATCACAATAGTCAATCGGACACCAAAATATCTGTAGTACAATTTTATAACTAAAAGTTACTTTAGCCGACGAAATACCCTTATTTCGTCGGCTAAACTTTTCAAATTTCGTCGGCTAAAGTTCACATACTATAGCTGACGAAAAAAGCACTTTAGCCGACGAAATTTTTTTTTGTCGGCTAAAATTTAACTATATCCGACGAAAAAATTAGTTTAGCCGACGAATTTTTTTTTCGTCGGCTAAAATGCCACTTTAGCCGACGAAATTTTTACTTAGCCGACGAAAAAAAAAATTCGTCGGCTAAAGTGGACTTTAGCCGACGAAAAAAAATTTCGTCGGCCTGTTTTTAGATATTTCGTCGGCTATAGTCTTTTTTCTGGTAGTGTATGAACACAGTAATAAGATCAGACTATAATTTTGGAAGTTTTATTTATTTATCTATTCTGCATCTGTGTTTGTATGCATTATGAAGTAAATATATTTAGCAATTGATCAGATTTGCATACAAGATCAATTTTTAATAAGTTCATATGAATTGAGTTATTGCTGTGATTGATATACATACAGGCATATGAAAACAAAAGTATAAACACAGAGGTTCAACATCGCATTCTTAAATTTCAATCACATAACCAATTAAACTCATAAGAACCCAAACTTAAGTCTTATTCATATATACTAGTTGATCGTTTTGTATCATATATATCTGAATTTTGCTCAGTTCATATGAATTTAATTCCAACTATGATTGATGCATATATATATATATATGGGTATACGAAAACAAAATCATAACCACAACATTTTAGTTTCGCACTTCCTATATTCAATCACAGATTTGATAAATTTCATAAGAACTGAGATCTGGATTTTTACCTTGACGTCTGCATCACTCATCTGCAATCAAAATCAACGGAAGCAAAACAAAAACATACACCCAACAATTTGTAATCTGATTCTAAGCTTCTGGGTTTGAATCCCATCTGAGGTGATTAGCCTCATATGCAAAAGATACTATGCTATTATCAGAAACCAAAAGGGCGAACGACTAAAATAAAGGACACCAAGTTGAGTTTTAAACCGGGTTCTTAAATGGGCTCGGGTTTTAGGCCAAAGATGTAGGCCCAAAAAATGAAAAATGAATTTTCTGTATTGGTTTTTGCCGAATTGAAAACCTTAATCAATTTGTGAAAATTGTGAAAAGCCGATGGCTCTGATACCACTATTAGAATATACCTGAAGACTGAAATGCATAATAACTGAAGTTAAGATCGTTTCACAATGAATCACAAATACAATACTGTATAAAACCAAAACTATATAAGAGTTCATAGCCAATAAGTGATTACCATATCTACTGGGATTGTTGGAAATACCATTCACGGTAGTCATCCTTGAGAGCAACACAATCTGCAATTTCACAAAACACAGTATCAAGGAAAATCTTCTATGCTATGCTATATTTTCTCACAGAATGGGACTGCTTGATCTTAATGAAAAGTGCGTAGCTAGCATAGAGACTTTCTACTAGTATATATAGAGGCCTAGAAAACAAACTCGTCCTCATCCCATAAGGAGTCCAAGTTTTACTTAGTGTTTATCAAATACAAGTCTTTAGGTTTATCTCAAAAACTTAATGTTGATCAGGTTAATCAACTTGATAAGTTTCCAACTTCTAATGAGAGACATACACCTCAATAGATAACAAGATAGAGTTTAAATATATATTTCTACTAATTATATTCAAGTTATCAAAAAACTATTTATTTAAACAAAGATAATGTAGAGTCCAATATTGTTTTCCAACAGTTATATATCAAAGCTTTTAAACTGGGAAATCTTTTCTCTCGATTTTATATATGGAACCATTAATTATTTGATAAATTACAATCTAATAAAAAAACTTGAAATTATTTTCTATTATCAAAAATACACCCAGTTTTTTTTATAAAAAATGATGAACATTTAGTTAATAAACTAATGTCAAACTAATCTTTACATATTCATTGGCTACCACATACAATAAACAAGACTTCACAATCTAGAGATTATAATGATATGTAATATATATTACCTATATTCGAATCTCAGACTAACTTATTTAAAAACAAATCGATCAATAGTATAGTTTGTAGGCTGGAACAATAAAATTAAGTAATCACTTTTTTCTTTGCCCTTAACAGAATGACTTGGGGGTTTTCCGGCATGTAAATAGCTTAGCACATCTTCAGCAACACCCTTGTCCCTTGTTCTTTTTCTTTCTTTGTCGATGTTTTTGTCTTTGGAAACCGAAGGGGTGACCACGTTTTTTCTTTGGCTCAACAAATGTCATTTGCAAATTAAAGACACCTCCAGATGCTAATACAACTAATCCAAAAGAGGCAGCAAAGAACTTATTTAGGAAGATAGGTCCCTTTAGCTTTTTAGTTTGGACATCTTTGAATGCCGATTGGAATAACTTTGGGAGAGGGAGCTGCAGCTTGGAAGGAGAAATAATTTTTTGGTGGGCTTCTTTTGGTACCATGGGCAGCTGACACATCTTCCTCATCAAAGAGGTTAGCAATCTACAATTCTTCACACACAGTTTCGTAAAAATTGCTTTATATGTTTAGAGTTCATATGGGAGGTAGGGTGGCACTTTGAAACCGAAAATAAAAAAAAATCGAACCGAAAACCAAACCGAAATAGTTAAAACAACACCGAATAGAAAACCGAACCAAAAGAAAAAAAATCAGACCGAACCAGATCTATTTAGTCCAGTTTTTGGTTTCAATCCCTTAAAAACCGAACCGGGCATTTCAAACCGGAGTCAGCAACCAACTCCAAAACGACCACGTTTTATATACAAAAAAATAGTTTGTGATACTTTTAAGAGTATAGTTTTTTTGTATGTTATATGCAAGTGTACGTCTTTATAAACTAACTATATAGAGGAAGCAGAATTTTCTAAAATCTTGTGAAATAGAATGTGATTAGTATAATGAAATAAAGCTAAGGTAGAAAAATCACTTTAATTCGGCAACATTTGGGTCCCGATCAAAGTGGACAACCCTATTTACGGTTATGTTATAGAGAACTCTATCCTTGGAAGGTAAACGTTACAAAAATTTAGTTTTTCAGGAAGCGCACTTTCGGACGCTTCCCTGCGCTTCCGGCGAGCTTCTGATTCACTTCGGCTTCGGAAGCGTGAAATGGGAGCAGAGAGAAGGTTCCGTGTAACGTAGGTGGATTATACTTAATGGGAGCAGAGAGAAGGTTCTCTTTTCACCAGATAATCAACTTTATGTTCATATTTCATTAATCTTAAGTGGATTATACTTAAATTCTTTTATTTAAATTGATTAAATAAATTGTGAAAACTACCATCTTGTAGTAAAAAAGTTTTGTTTTATGCGAGTTTCAGTAATTATATAATGAGTCGATAAGTGATATTAATTCAATATGAAATTTGCGTTAAGAGCTAGAATATAGATACCATATGTTCGGATGTTCGTTGTATGTATTATTCTAGCATGCCTTTGGCGCTACTTATTGACAGAGCAATCTCTTTCACGATAACTTTACATTACTATGTATGTTTAGTGGTACCATGTTCATGAAAATGATACAACATATGACCTTAGCCTATAGATGCCACACATTTGACATTCCTTTTTTTAATTGTTAGTACACTGATCATTAACTAGTGATTGTTAACTGGTTAATCAATTGGCACTTACCCTATCATATCTCTTCGGATCATTCTGGTTGTTAATTACTGGAATTCTCCAAATCCATTGGGAAGGTGACGCTTAATCAAAATTCTTAGTACACATTTATTGAAGAAAAAATTCTAACCCACCCTTCTTCTATAAAATCTGATTCCGCCGTTGACTGTAACCTATCCTCCCCTTTCAAAGTGTGGCCTTCCTTTGGGATCCCTACCCCTTCAATTATATGCCAGTAGGTCTTGCATGCCTTGTAGCATCATTATCTTCTTCTCTATGACTCCTTATGTATCTGCTACTCTCTAACTGGCACAGACGCACAGTGTGTTCTTGGTGAGATCGAGAACCTAGCATGCAGAAACTATAAATTGTTAACCAACTCAAATAGTAAAAGCACACTACTTTCTTCCGAGAAAAGAGAACAGACAAAGCTCATCACCTTTTAGGTGGGTTAAAAGTCGAAGAACGCAGACAAGCAATCAAACACGTAGTTGATAACTTGCGAAGGAAAATCAGTACGCAGCTGAATGACATATATATTACTGTAATCTTTCTGCTATACAATAACCCTAGCAGTTGAAAGAAGTAGATCTCTGTTGAATTGTATGTATATATGTACGTATATGAATATGTACGTATAGTCCATATATAGCTACTGGTGAATTGAAGCTTCTATTTTATATTCTATTCCAACTGTAAATCGATCTGTAATTATATTCAACTGTCTATATACATGTACTGAAGTTCCATATAATGTTAACAATATATTTGGTCACTAAACTTTGTATTATTCTTTTCTTTTTTTGAAAACATGTATTATTCTTTTCTCATTTGTATTTCTCCAAGTTCCAACCCTAGCTAATCGGCTGTTTTAGATGCATTTTCCCTTTTAATTAGAGAAACTTGGAGAAAAAAACTATGTTCTAGAAATGAGAGGGAAAATACGTACTAAACATTTTGATGACTTATTATTCCTTGTAGTGATGAAGACACATCAACTTTTTATTTTTGGAGGTATTTAACAATACACCCAATTTACTAAGTCTATTTTAAATTAAACTCATTTCTTTACATTATTTTAAAATACACCCACCTATTAATTAGGTTGATTTATTAAAAAAATCTATTTATATTTAATCTTAAAAATAGAACATATTCAAGAATAAAATTGCAAGATTTGCCACTAAACCCTAAACCCTAAACCTAAAATCCAATACCCAAAACCCAATTCCTCCATAAACCCTAACCCCTAAATCCTAAACCCTAACCCCTAAACCCTAACCCCTAACTTAAAACCATATGTCCAAAACTCAATTCCTCTATTTGTAACCTAATTTAAAGGTAAAAAACAAAATGAACATCAGAAGGGTAAAAATGACAGTGAAAAAATTAAAATAAATTTAAATTTATGAAATAAAATCTATAAGGCAAGCTAAACATACTCAATTCCTCTATTTGTAACCTAATTTAAAGGTAAAAAACAAAATGAACATCAGAAGGGTAAAAATGACAGTGAAAAAATTAAAATAAATTTAAATTTATGAAATAAAATCTATAAGGCAAGCTAAATTATTGTATTGGATGTAAATTTAAAAACAAAAAGTGAAAGGGTTTATCTTAAAAGATAGTGATTTTTTGAGTTTTTCTCTAATTATCTTTTATTTTTGTCATATTGATGATGGGAGAATTTGACAATATATACCTGTTTTCATGTTCGCTTAATTAAGAGGTTTCCAATAGGCCGTGGTTTGTAGTCAATTATATTGCAAATGAATTAATCTGTGGTATGCCAACTACCAAGTAAAATATATGAACTGCGCTTCTCGTCTGTTGTTGTTTTCTTTTTAGTAAACTATCTTAAATGATCGGCCTCACCATTAATCAAAAACAAGAGCTGGTCGACGAAAGACCTACGAAGCCATATGTGTACCTTAATTAATCTACACTAATTAAGCCAAGATCACAAAATCAGTAAGGACAAATATCTCATGATTGTAAGTTGAGAAAGAGCGACTCATTGCCTTTGCAAAGTGCAGTTTTGATTTACTTGTAATATTGTATTACCAGCCTACAGACATATATTATCTTCAATCAGTAGTCACATATTTGACAAACAAATAAGTAGTTAATTGAACTAATGTTGCCAAGTTTGCAGATGATTTCGTTTTGGCAGGTAAGCTATAGCTATATCCCTAGTCAATATTTATTTGTTTGATTAGATAGTAGAATTATGCAAGAATTGGAACAAGCTAAATTTGATGGCTCGGAGTTAACTCATAATGATAACGGTCCCTTTTTCACTCGATCTGGAGGTCTCATTCTTGTAACAATGATGGGTACGTTGCAAATCGGGATCAGTGTGAATACTTATATATCAACTCTCATAATTAGAGGTCTATTGTATTTGAATTTCTATAACTTTTTTTAAGTGATGGATTTAGTAAAATTTTATAGATTTATACATATTTATAATTTTTTTAGATTTATATATATTTTAAAAGTTATACTTTTAAAGATTCTTAAAAACAAATGATAAATTTATACGGATTCTAATAAAATTTATTAAACAATTTATGATTCATAATTCACCAACATAAACAATAATATAAGTAGATAAAAAATTACAACATTAAAACTCTCAAGATAAGCTATGTGTAGTGTACCAAATTTTTATAGACAATTTATGAAAAATTCTTATTCAAGTGATTATTTTGAAAAGCTCATAGACTTATACCATATTACACTTATGTTAATTCAATTAAATACAAATTTTATAATAGTAGGAATGAAAAGAAATAAGATAACGAGCACATCACAATTTGACGTAGTAGCATTAGTCTCCCCTACGTAAGTGGAAGGTCGTAAGTTCGACTCACAACAAACTCGTTATAACATTTGAGTTATTTAATTGATAAAAAATAAGATAACGAGATAATTATGGAATTAGAGGCGTTATAGCGAGACACATAAAAACAGAGGGGCTAATGTCAAAAAATAAGACATGCAGATATAGATATATATGAAAGAGAGAGAGAGAGAGAGTAAATTCACTATGGGGTTGATTTTTTTTTTTACAATTTGCACTAGGACAATCCATACAAATCCATCATTAGAAGATGATCCATTGAGGATTTTCTTATTGAGGACTAGTTGAGGGCTTTCAACTTAATCGTTTATTACATCAACTTTTCAATCACATTTTTTTATCTCAACCGTTAACTTTATAGGTCTATATAAGTATATCACTCTTACAAATTTTCAGTCAAATTGGTGATCGCTAAGACATCTAAATAGATCAAATCAATGGATGATCAAAATATGTCAAACAATAACCGTTCAAGTTTATAATCGGTAAATCACATTTATGAATGCCTTAAAAATTTTCAATTTGTATGAAAATTTGTAGAGATGATATACTCATATATATCTACAAACTAGACTGTTGAGATGTGAATATGCGATCAAAAGTAGGGTGAAATAAAAAAGTCATCAACTAGTCCTCATCAATGGATCCCCTCTCATCCATCATTTAATAAATCTTTAACAATTCTTATATTTACTGAATACCCTCAGACTTTTATGAATTTAAAATCTCTTTTTATAAATCATAATTGAATACCTTCAGACTTTTATGAATTTAAAATATGTCTCTATAAATCCTAATTGAATACCCTCAAACTCTTAAAATCCACAAAAATCCTTATCCACAACTAATCCTCAACAAGAAGGTCATCAATTGATTTCCTCTCATCCATCATTTAATAAATCTTTAACAATTCTTATGTTTACTGAATACACTCAGACTTTTATAGATTTAAAATCTCTTTTTATAAATCATAATTGAATACCTTCAGACTTTTATAATTTAAATTTTCCTCTATAAATCCTAATTAAATACCTTTAAACTCTTAAAATCCATAAAAATCCTAATAACATCATAGAAATCCAAATACAATACACCACTTTTTAACCACAAAGGCTAGTTTAGAATACTCTAGTACCACATAAATTATAATCAGCTGTCTATAACTACAGAATAATCAAGGCGAACCACTTTTCATGGAATTACTTAGAAACCGCCTTATGTGCGGTAGCTGATGTGACAGAGTCCAATACCTATTACATAAATTCATCAAACGTTTTATATCCCCTGATGTAACATTGTACATATTATTGCAACTGCAGGGATTCCCGGGCAGACCAGTTCCCCCAACCTTTTTTCAGAATAAGAAAAGAAAATGCACCATAATAATATGATTAATATCTATAGCAATGCCGGAGAACTTTGAATCTCGTGCTCTTGTGTCGGTTGACAATTCATGGACATGCCAACCCCCTAAATAAAATTGAGATTACAAGGGAACATATATAAGCGCTTCGTCAAATCTTGAGCTCACATCATATATTCTAAATGTCAATCAATTTGCCATGAAATACGACTAATTAACTGCCGATTAGACTTTTAATTAGTTGTATTCTCACTAACACGGGCATAATCGATGCTTAAGCTGGTTATAGAAATTGCTTGTAGGTACGTATAAATGTATAATGTAATGTACATTTCAGTTTGTGTCAGTATTTGTACCTATAAATACGTTTCAGCGACAACTACATACTAACACAGTTAGTTGATGATATAAATGTTAGCTAGGTTTAATAAAACAAGTTTTGCTTGTGTGTGATAGGATCTTGATGCATATCATCTGGTTGGTTGGCTCGTCATCACCATTAATGTTTGTGTGATATGTTTGATGATATTTCTGCTTTGGTAGATGATCGATCGATGATTGATCTTTCGAGTAGAACAAAATGGAACAATTATATGATCGATGATGATTGATGAGTTTGCTAGCTTGTGTCCATATCACCATTTACCAAATCGACTCTACCGTCTATACAAAAGGGAAGGTTATAAATGTGATGAATCGTTCTTGTTTTTGGCCATTACTCTAGAACTCATAGATGGATGCACATTTCCTCTGAGAGAAGTGCGTGAGAAGTTTTAGTACAACTCTATATATTTTCACAGTCATGTTCACCCAATCATTAATTGATCAATAGATTGATACTTAATTCTCATTGGATGTAAATCCAATAGTAAAAAAATTATTTTTAAATAAAGTTGTTTTGTTTTCAATCTTTTGATGTAAAGCTAAGAGTTATGATTGAGTATGAATCTCTTGATCAGTTAATGACTAGGTGAATATTGATATATATTTTGAAGCTCGAATTTTGGCTCATTTAGGATGAAAGTTATGTTTCCGCCCATGTATATATCTCTACATGTATATATCATATATATAATGATGCAAATTGCATCATACCTAGTTACATACTACATGCATAATCTCATAAAATTTTTTATATGCATAATGCATTTTGATTAGGTATACCTCATGCGAGATTGCAAGAGGAATTTGAACGATCCAAAGTAAGGGGGTCCTATTTGCTATATTCTGCAACCTACTAGTCTTTGCCTCTACGGTTATTGTCGGTGCTAGATATTGCATTATTGTTCCTGAAATTAATCATCTTAGAACATAACAAACTAGTATAGCCATCTACTATGTCATGGAAATTGTTTATCATATGCACTATTCACTTCAGCTAATCTTTTGTGTGTGATGAGCATAGAGATTAAAGACTATATATTGCGTGCTCTCTTTTGGAAATTCTTTTGATAGTTTCATGTCTCTTTTCTTCTTTATTCTTCCATTTCACCAACTTCTGATATATAATTGGTGCATGCCTTTTCTTTTACTTGCAAAAGTTGTGGCAGATTTGTGTCTCATCAGCAATAGCTTTATGATCCTCAGCAATTGTTTCTGATGTGGCCACAACTCTCTTGTAATATCTTGAGCTTGACTCTGTAATGGCACCACTTTTCAATCGTTTATTTTCGTTTTCGTGCTCTTCTAGTTTGACCGTATACTACCAGCTGATTCTGCTTTTGCTTGATTTCTACGTAAAGCAGATACTTGATGAGCTCCCATGTTTATTATAGTCTCTTTTTCATTCCCCACTAGCTCGTCGTGTATATATGATACTGTACATATACTCGGTCCAAGAACAAAAACTGTTAGCATCTTAGTGTACAAAGAAGATGTTATACACTGATTTGTGCCATGATTCATGGTTAGTGTCCTGGTCTTAACCCAGTAAAGTATACCCTGACGATTAAATTAGAGATATACATGTCCCATGCTCCCTGATTTAGCTGAGAAATCAAAAATGTCACATCACTTAGATTCAGGTGGCCGGCATGGTTTTCACATTATATTACGTTTTGTTTTGGTTTACTGGGTTTTACACTGTTGGTTCACATAATGAGTTTGAGATCCCTTTATTCTGGAAATGAGTCTGAGGTTGGTTTAACAGAGTCGAGTCTGTCGTATGTTTCTCGACCACCAGATGAGTCATACTCTTGCAATGCTTTAAACCAGACTCAAAAGCTTTCATATCTGGCATCTTTACCGGTGTTATTTCGCGCAATACAGTTAGGTTTTTCCTAATCCACAAAGGAAGTTCAATGATCTGAAGGGCTAACACAACAGTGTTATTGATAAATTTAGTTACTTGTTTTGAAAGGATTCATCTGCACTCAAGGTTCTCAGCTATCTGTATCCTGGTATTATAAACAGATCCCTACTTCGCAAGAAATTACAGAAAATGTACAGGTATTGTGGTAGCACTTTGGTTCCGGCAGCCTAGTTAAGTCATCATGCAGTGTATATGATATTGAAATATTGAAACAAGCATCCTCATCTGGGAGAACTGATTCAACTCAGGCAACACAATCTCGCATAAGCCAATAAGCATCAGCTACCGTAACTATTATTTATGTGATCTTAACTGAGATTGAGAGTTCTGCAGTTATGCTACTTTCTCAAAAATAGATATGGACCTTCAAGACCATGCATTGAAACTATCCTCTATGCACTGATCATAATCTCCAAGACCAACTGGAAATGTTGTTTTGGACCTGAAAATGACAATATTCTGTTGGTTACCACTTACCAGAACATAAACTATGTTTCTGCTCGTTTTGCACCTGAAAGTATGTAAGGATTTTGTTTTTCTTTGGTTGAAAACTAATAAACAATCAGGTAACTGATGCAACTGTTGACCCCTTCACAAGAAAGAAGTGGTGTCTTAAGGTAAATCTTCAGATATACCAGAAGAATATGCGAAGTAGGAAAATGCAAAAATTTCCAGGGTAGATAGATCATTTCCACCATTTCCAATTCGTAATCACAACATACATCTTAGCTCATTACCCTTTCTTGCTTTGTTTCGCAGGATTTCTTCCTTGATAGTTTGCAAAACTGACTCATTCTAAATTTCCAGCATTGGCATTCTTTGAAGCAGTCTTCAATCAAATATTGGCTCATGTACTGCTCTAGGTACTAATCTCATTTAGTGGGCTAATTAGTCTCCATTACTTGTGTGATCACACCCAACCAACAGCTAGAAATGGAATTTAGGACACAACAGTAGAGGAGGCAAAGCATGTAGATCAGACCAACACAGCTTCTTCATTCAGGAGCAAAGGCCAGATATCTTGTAGGTGTTCACGTTGAAACCAAATTTATCGTCACCCCCTGAGGTTTGTCTCCAACTTCAACAGTTCTTCACACCAGTACTACTGATGATGCCTTGGACGTTTTGCTTCTACAACACAATCTTTTAACTGTGGAGGGATGCTTACTGTCGTCTAGCCTTCCCACAAATTACAGATGCATCATCCCTGTGAACAATCGTACAAAGCTGGTCAGCCAAATGCACTTTCAGGGAAAATTAATAGGTCTGTGAATTTATTTACAAATTTCCTTTCCTACACAACTTACAAGGCATCTGTAAAGCCGAAGTTTAGAAGTTGCCCAGAGAGTAGCCACACAAAAACCTGAAATTTTAAAACCCAGCATAATTTATCTAAATAACAGAAAACATATGAACATCAGTTGTAGCCTCAGTCTGGACAAAGCAACTTGCAGACAAATTATGTTTATCAGAGAGAAGCTATACGACCTAGAAAGTTAAAGCATCTAATAATGAAACTCTTAACTACACTACAGCTGAAATATGGCATAATGATTTATGACAATCCGGAGATTGTGTCCTCACCTAAAAACACCCATGAGCTGTCTCAAAGGTGCAACACTTCTGGAGTTTATTCTTATAGTAAGCAGAATCTGTTTCAAAGACATTAACTTCATAATGATATATAATCACTGGAAACAAGAATATCCACTTTAACAAAGTAAACTTTCTGCTTCACTTATTAGGCTTGCAGTACAAAGTCCATAATTTCTTCACAATAGGTGAACAAGATTCCTTGCAGTGCTAACTATGATTTCTATTGTATGCATATTTCTTACTTTCACTCATCTCTGTTGTGAATATATGACACATCAAAGCTAAGATATTCATCATGCTACGTTAAGAAAATTCTTTCCATGATTCAAGGAGCTCTTTTCTTGTGTTCATATCTACAAATGATAAATATAATGGACATATCCCATACTCCCTGATCTAAGACGGAAATCAGAAATTTCCCATCACTTAAATTCAGGTGCATTTTTCAAAATTTAGATTTTCAAATTATTCATGACCAGGAGCCATTTACATGGACTGTAAAACTGAGTAATATTGAGTGATAGAGAAATGTCGCACTTTTATGCTCCTCACCCCAGATATATGATTTCATCATAGAACTCGCAACAAAAGGTTGACAATTGTATACACACACAAGGATGACTATGACCACTACACAAACAACATATAGCTGACTCAACTGTTCTGGGCTTTCCTCATAGTTACATACGACATACTAGCTTATTGGTTTCTAACTTTCTGTATATGCATAAAAAAGGTCTAGAAATTCAACCGCAAAAAGAACAAAATTATTCTGGAAAGGAGGCATATTTTCATAACAAATGAAATATATCTAAAATATAAATATTGTTTAAAGGGAGTCAAGATATTGTGAAAACGTAATATGATGTAAACAATATAGGACCATTGATCCATAGCTTTTGCTCGATTACTACAGTCAAAGGGTATTTCTTTTCATGGAAAAGAAAGTAGTTGCTAGTCACACTCCCAAAAAGTTCTGCTGCACTCCAAAAACACAATTTTAAATTATGTTCAGACACTAACAAACGGAGTGCAATACATGATGACTTTCATAAATATCTCCCAATTAATGAATCATATAACACTAGGTCTTCATACCTCTTTTCTCATTTTAAGCATCCAAACACTGAACAATTAAGCATCATCATAGACTGGTATATTCTTGATTTTATTTTATTTTCACTTTTATTCATATGGTACAGATACTTCTTGAATAAGAGACGCAAAATACCTTATAAGAGCTGAATATGCAGGATGACACCCCAATCACCAGTGGCTCCAATGTATCTATCATAGGAACTGGCGAAGTCAGCACATTTTGTCATGAATACTTGGACTAAAAGTAACCTTAGTTTGATCAAGATGAGAATCATCCCATATCTTGGCTTCAGATGGAGAGCATAAACTAGAGTTCTTTTGCATCAGAAAAGGAGTCTGAGATCCCATTTCTTTGGCTATTGAGTCTGAGGTTGTTTCTGACAGACGAGATCCTCCCTCCTCTCCTCCCTCAATCTGTTGGATGTGTCAGGACCAGGAAAGTCATATTCTTGACAGACCTCTTGACACATTTCAATGCTTGAAACCTGACTCAACTTTTATTGCGAGGGTCTGTAATTGAGGTGTCTCGAAACAAAAGTTCTCCCACCATACAACTGGGTCCATTTTATCCATACAATCCATAGCATCTTCATCTCCCAAGGATCCCTCCAGCCCCAGAAATCATCCCTTAAAATGGCTTTTACAATTCTTAAAATGTCATCTGGATTACTAATCTTCCATTGCTTCCACCCTTCACCATTAACTAACAGTTGAAGCTGTTGGTTGAGCTCAAAAGTCCTCTGAACAATGCAGAAGGAAGGTGCAAACTTCATAGACAATCCATCAGAGCTTCCTGCCATATTTTGATTGCAACTATATGAAGACTGCTGGTATGTAGTAACACAATGCTCAATTTCCATCACACATAGGACAACAGGTTTTAAGAAATCCAATGAGAGATTATCTGCAGCACATTTCTGGGTCCAATTTCTATGATAGTATCACCAAGAACACCTGCAAATACATTGTCTGCTCCATCAATATCACCTATATCTACTGCTTTTAGATACATAAATCCTCTTGGACTGGAGATGAATATATTGATGTGTGTTAGAAACTAATGCGCATTTAGACTTATTTAGAATGCTCTACATCGACCAAGAAGATACTAGAGTAATCAAGATGAGTCTTGGAGCTGTTTGAAGAGTCTAGAACATGATAGAATTATCATGTAATTGTCTAGAGTAATCAAATGTCTAGTACTGTCTAGATTAGTCTAAGCATGTTGGTGTAATTAGCTAGAATGGGTGGTTAGTAATTAACCACAAACTAAGTCGGTGGCTATAGTGACTAGCTACGTCGGTTAGCAACATCTATATATATGTATGCAATGTAATGCAAGAACAAATTATGAGTAATAGAAGCAAGTCATTCCAAAGTGAAGTGTTCCTCCTCTCTTACAACATCTCCTCTCATCCTTCTACCCTCCTAAACATTAACCTTGTCCTAATATCACATTCTTCCCAAGTCTAGCTCCTAAATACCTAGTTCTAAATACTTTGTCCTAGCCCATCACATCTAATAGCTTCCGCACTAAACAATTTCTAACAGTGGTATCAGAGCCACTAATAAAAAACTAACAATGTGGAAGCAACCCAGCATGCTTTCTAAGAAGCCAACACACAGTATTGTGCATCCCGTGTGAGGCCAAGAATACCTAACTAGAGCCAACGAATTTTCTATCCTTCCTTTCTCTCTCTTCAAGAATGAATCAGAAAGCTCATATACTGATGGGGGTTCATATCCAGGACCAAAGCTACCAATTTCTATCACCATGTCATGAAAGTATGGAGAGTTGACAGCATTGACATTCAATGCATGAACATAGAAAAATCTAGCTACTATTTCATCATATCTTCTTTAGTGGTGTAGGGATGAGTTGTTCGTAAAACCTGATTGCGCTTGTTAGGCTTTGCACTTCCAGAAGTTACTTTCCTCTAACTATTTAAACGTTCTTCCTCTAAGATATTAACCGCTTCTCTAAAAGAACCGTCCATTGCTGGGCAGCTTATGATTCCAACACCACTAAACCCAAGCAGGTGGGCTCTAACACGTGAATAAGATCTGTTGTACCATAGGTTACAGTGGTTGCATTTCCACCATTTGGTACCACCTCCTTTGTCAAACCTACCAAATATGCGTACATGCTGCCATACCCACTTCTCAGACTCTGATGACATTCTTTCAAGCTTGGTTGGTGACAACTGCATAAAGAACAGAGCAGCCAAACTTATGAAATCACCAGAGTGGATGATATGCTTTGGAGCTATGAGAAAGAGAACACCAATGTGAAGCCTTTCAGTATTTATTCCTAGCAATTTATACATATCATGACGATTTGACAATTGAATAACGAGATAAAAGTTATGCCAGTCATCAAGGGTATACCAAATATATTTCTATCATCCACATACTTACGTCTGCATACAATTAAGTTCAATTTTTTTTTCTGAATGTTGTCAAACAAGAATGCAAGTTAATCACAAGATGCATTTAACTCTTGTGATCATTTGAACAAATATAACCACCTTCCACAATGTCCTAGATCATAGCCGCTCAAGATATTAAACCACCAGGTTATTTACTCTACAAAACTAAAGTTCAAAAACACATTTTACTAATCTGGAAAATTTATAGTCGACACTTCACAGTTTCATGAAAGTGAGCAAACTGGTTAAAGTCAACTTTAGCGTCTTATCTTCTCTCATCTGCCTGTTCTTGACCTTTTTCATTACTTTGAACCCAATGTTGAACTTTAATAGGCGAAATGTAACCAAACCTTACAAAGACTAACCACTAACAGAGCCCTACAGAATGACAATTGCAGCAATCATATGCACACTCTTACAAGAACATAGGGTTGCTCCTCTCACTCTCAGTACAATTCATCTGAATTCCAGGTAATTTCAATTTACAACACTAATCGACACAAGTGCTATGTTAAATGAAATGTGATAAATCCAACAGTGTCATCCAAATACATTCAATCACATAACCAAACCTTGAAATATCTACAGAAAAAAGAAACTAATCATATCATGAACTGGGATAACAACAAGATGTTCAACTACTATTTCAACAAATTACCCAAACAATGTACTAGTTTTGTCTTCAGCACTCATGAAAAATGCTTCTTGTTAATTACTTAAGCAGTAGTTCACCAGTAGGTAAATGTGAAAACAATATCAGTGGAATGCAAACTTTGCACGCAGCAGCGACTTGGGTTTTCATTTTTGAACCAAATGTAACAGAACCTAGAGTTTTGTGCTAGAACAAAATCCAATATGATTCACTACAGGCTGCTATTACCATTATACAGAGGAACACTCATAAACTGTTTGCTCAAGTCTAAAGACAAGGAAAGTGAAGCTTTGAGTTGTTTACCTGAAATCATGAGTGGCTTTTTGATTTTCTGGCCCGGCCGATTCGAGTGTATCGAAACCTGGCGTTTCGTTCGTAGGGTCTCTGGGAACTCTTGAGCAAATGCGATCGGTTTCTTAACCTTCAACGTTTCCGCCTTCGTTATTTATATTATATTCTTTTTTATCAATAATTAGTTTTCTATACTTTTCAATTGGAGTGAAAACAAATTATTTTTAAATGTGGGTATTAATTTGTTTTTATGTTTTTATAAATTTATTTATTTATATTTTATTTTAATTTTTATATAGAAAATATAATCACATTTTCAAGAACATGATTTTTCTATTTTATCTATTTTTTTTTAAATTATTAGATTTGTACTTTAATAAATCAAGGACATAATCAGAAGTTGAAAAATTTAATAATTATTACTGTTTCTCAAATCATTTCTGACTTTATTAATATAGATATGTGAGTGTATCCCAACAAAGTTATATAAGTGTTTACACCTAAAAATTAATAATTTACTAAACTTTTTTTATTTTTTTTTATTTTTTACTAAATAATTTACTAAACATTAATTGTTTAAGTGAATATTAGTTAATTCATGACACACGTCACACCGACGAGCCTGAAATATTGGGTTTACAAGTGATTGCCTACAAAACCATGCAGGCTAGATACAGTTTGCGTGTGGAGGACACTTCGCAACAAAAAAAGTAAGGGACGCGAGTCAATCAAGTTGACTTGGCTTGGTGTTTAATTACTGGTGGAGTCCATATGCATGCAAAGATCGAAGATAGCATGCGAAGGATATGTTTGCGAGAGGTACTCCGCATGTAAGAATTGATTGAAAGATGAAACACTTGCCCTTCATCGTTTGACCAACACATGGGCATGCAGGAAAAATGTATTGATTAAGGATTCATATCCTTAGTTATATATACTTGTATGGGGTGTACATCTCCAGAAACAACAAAAGCATGTAGAAGAATAATTAAAGAGTCTTCTCCTTGAGTTGTGATTGGCTCAGCGGGAAAATACATATCAAGTGAAACTTCACTTTCTCTAAGGAGTGCACCGCCAGATTTTCAAGGAGTAATAGAAGCCTAGTCTACTGCTTAGAGGAGCGGCGGGTGGTATGGTAATTAATATTGCCTACGATCTATGTCAACGTTGAAGACTTCTACAAGTCTTTGACTTGATTAGGGTCAATCCATGTGGCCTTAAAACTAGTCTTCATACGTGATTGGAAATGTATCACCTAGCTACGTAGTTGCCAAGTTAGAAGAAACCGTGTGCAACTCAACCGGTTATGTAGCAAAGACTGCAACCTTATCTACTATACTATAAAAGAAAGGTTTGAGGATCAGTCACAACACACAATCATTCAACGAACAACAATCAATCAAAACAACAGCTACAAACAACTCTCGACCTAGTCGAACTCGACGCTAAAGCCTCATGCCTTAGCACTTTTCCTTCCAAGCTTCCCAGAGTGTTACTCTCCCTGTCTTTTTCTTTGGTTGGTCTGCTCGTCTCTACACGAGTATCAATATCGGCGACGAAGAAGCTACTGTAAATTTTCCTTCCGAGGTGATACCGGTGACCTACATTCGTTTGATTCGAAGCACAGGTGGCGTGCAACCCCTCCTTACTCAGACTTCTACATTCTGTATCTATGCGGAGGCATGCCCGCAACCCCTTTATTTTTTCCTATAATTTACTTTTCTGTAATTTAAATTTCAGTATTTGTACTACTTCTCCTATAGCTGGAAGCCATGCCAAAACAATAGAATGAAAAATTTCAAAAACAAAGAAGTATTGTTACTGATTTGAATATTGATAATGGTGAAATTATTTGTAAATTACTCTTTTCGATATATCAAGATTCTCGAGTAAACCAGGATTTATTTTTTATTTTTAGGATGGTTCTATGAACACACATTTTTTTGTTATTAACACACCTCATATATGATGATAGTCAATCACAAAACAAATACAAGTGGCAAATTTGTAAATAAATTTAAAATGTGTGGACAAAATTATGCATAGGATATGTTAATAGCAAAAAAGGTGTGTCAATAGCAACACCCTATTTTTATTAGGTTTCTTAATTGTAGTCTATACCAGATTATGTTTTCTGATTATATTAAGTCTATATAAGGTCTTTGCTAGGTTGTATTTTGATTCAAGATATCAATAAGAAAACCCAATTAGAGTAGAAACTCTTGTGTTTTAGGCTAGGAAGCATGGAAGTGTCGTCCAGCTCACGTTCTGCTTCCAAAACAGGAGCGGCTCGAAATCGCAAGTAAGCTCACGATTTTGATTTAGAATCGTGTTATTCCGATTTGAAACAAGTCATTCCAATATAAACCTAAGAGAGATGAATAGAAATAGATGAAAGATACTGATTACAGAACTAAAGTACGCTGATAAAACCCACCTTTGACCCCTATCGGGGTGGAAATACGACGAGGAAGCAGATTGGGTTTTTGGATTGTAGAGAACCAAACTCGAATTTGAAGTTTTCAGGTTGAGATTGCCATAGTTAGCGTTCCCAACATAATGACGATTTTCACAGACAATTGATCCTTTGTCTACTGGTGTTCTCAAGGAAATGTAGTTTTGTATATACTTCTATGTAGGGTATATGAGTTATTAATAAAAAGTTTTTTTTTAAAAGATATATGGGTTGTGGGAAGTGCCATCAAATATGGTGGAACACCAGTATGCGAATCTTCATTGGTTGAAAGACTCATTCATGACCCTCCCTGCATTTGAGCAAGACAGGAGTCTGGACTCATATATTAGAGCGTACGTCCTCTATCGAATTGAGATAGTGGTCTTAGTCACCACTCAAAACGGTACTGTGTCAACTAGTTGCTTGTTTGGTATGCAACATGTTAGAGACATAAGAAATATCGCTACAAGAAGATTTTCGTTGAAGGTGATTTAAATGTGAAGGTGAAGGTGATTGGTGTAGGTGATTTCATCCTGTGGGGAAAACAAGTATAATTGCCCAAAGTGATGAATAAAAATGAGCGGGAATAATGGCGTTGACACTGTCATTATTGTCGTCGGTTGCCAACGAGGTAATGACATTGACGCCGGTATTATTGTCGTCGGTTGCTAACGAGGTAATTGCATTGATGTCATCATTATTACCGTCGGTTGCCAACGAGGTAATGGCATTGATGCCATCATTATTACCGTCGGTTGCCAACGAGAGCCTTAAAGGTGAGTTAAAAGAAAACTTGGAAGAGAAGTTTACTTGGAGCTCAAGTTTCCAGAATCTATAAATAGCAAAGCGCAACGATCAGGTAGGACATCTGACTCCGATTCATTCACTTGATTCAACTAAGAAGTCTACTGACTTTGGCATCGGAGGGTTTTCTTGCAGGTGCCCTCCTATTCTCCTGAAGAGGTGACACCGCGTTAGGGAGCTTGTTCGCAATGTCAAGTGTAAGTAAAAGACAAAGTGATGAAGCATAGTACAACATAAAACAACGATCGAACCACAGTTTATTGTGAACCACAGTTTGCTGCAATTGCCTTCCGAGAGGGACTCCTTTCAACTTCGCCATTATACGATAGTTTGTTACGTGACCCTCCAAAAGACATGGATGATATCGTCACCAGGGTTGAGGGAGAAATACGAATCGAAAGGGCCAAGGAAGCCCAAAAGGCTCGCTTTACTGCCGCCATTGCTTCACAGAATGATAAAGACAATGCTGGTTATCAAAGTTCAAGCCATCAAAGAGGTAGTACTTATCGGCAGGGGCAGCGACCCCGCCCCAACATTTCAGAGGAATGGTTTACAATTAGCCTTCCTTCCATTTTTCGCAAGCATAAACATGAAAGGTTATTCGCCAAACCTCCACCCCAACCGAAGTCCAGCGATCCGGCAGATGAAACCTGATATTGTGCCTTACACGAAGCATTCGGTCATACTCTTTCTCGATGTGAAGTGCTAAAGCCGACCATATCTAAATTAATGAAGGAAAGTTACTTCAGTATCGATCAAGCCCCACCCTGAAAAATGACAAACCCCTCGAAAGAGTCAAGGCTACCCCAAATGAGCCAATAGTTCTAGAGATAATAGAAATACATGGAGCTCATTACACCACCGTGGAAGAGGAAGTCCGACTCTGATCGGAAACCCGGCAAGCAAAAAAGATTCATCGGGTGTGCAATATTGCAAACGTTGCAAGCACCTCCACTTCCGAAGCAATATTTACCCCAACGCCGATAATAAGTTTTTCCTCAGCTGATATTGTCGGGCTCCAATTCCTTCATAGAGACGCTCTGGTAATATCCACCCAGATCAGGGATGCGCTCGTACGACGGGTCATGATTGATGCGGGGACTAGTGCTAATATTCTGTTTTGGGATGCATTCGAGCAACTCGGTATCGACCAAACTCTTGTTCAACGTAGTCGAGCACTGTTAACAGCTTTTGAAGGGACGGAAACGTGGCATGTGGGCGAATTGTCTTTACCTGTAACAACAGGTGAGAAGTCAGTTATCTTAGACTTCGTAATTGTCCGAAAGCCATCAGCGTATAACGCCATCTTAGGTCAGGAATGGCTGCATAAGATGGAAGCTGAGGCATCAACTCGACGCCAGGTATTAAAATTTCTCTCTAATGATGGCAAGCATGTGGTGTCAATTAGTGGTGATCAGTTACTTTCCAAAAAATTGTATGCTATGGAAATTAAACGTTCGTCGTCACAAGACAAGCATCCAGACAAACAAGTTGCATAACAACCAATGGAGGACCTACCAGATGAGGAAGAACTTGAACCTGAGACCGAACCTGAGCCAACCACCACTGAGCCCATTAGGCGAAGAGCCTTTGGACTCGTTAAGGGAAAAAATAGTTTTGGTAGGGACCCTCCTTACAGAAGCAGAACGCACAGAGATGATACAATTTTTAAGAGACGGTCAAGATGTATTTGCATGGACACACCGGGATATGCCCGGCATTGATCCCCTCGTAGCGTGCCATAAATTGCATATCGATCCAGCCATTACGCCATATCATCAACGTCAACGTCGATTTGCGTCCGAGCGAAACAAATAATTAGCGATGAAATTGATCATCTCCTTGAGGTCGGGTTTATACGCGAAGTTTGGTGTCCGTCATGGATATCTAATTGCGTCATCGTCAAAAAGAAAAACGGCAAACCTCGCTTATGTGTCGATTATACTAATCTAAATAAGGCTTGTCCAAAAGACTGTTATCTTCTTCCCAAAATTGACCAACTTGTTAATGCCACTACTAGTTACGAGCGTTTGTCTTTTTTGGATGCTTACTCTGGCTACAATCAAATACCAATGGCACTAAAAGATTAAGGAAATACAGCTTTTATTTCCGAGCAGGGTTTATATTGTTACACCGTTATGCCCTTCGGACTCACTAACGCGGGCGCCACGTATCAACGTCTTGTCAACCGGATGTTCAAAGAGCAAATCGGTAAAATCATGGAAGTATACATTGACGACATGGTCGTGAAGACAAAATTCCTGCATGATCACCTTAGGCATTTACGAGAAGTTTTCACCATATTACGATTTTATGGCATGAAACTCAATCCCACAAAGTGTGCGTTCGGGGTTTCGTCGGGTCAATTTCTGAGACATATTGTCAGTAAGCGCGACATCGAGCCTAATCTTGAGAAAGTTGAGGCCATTTTAAGCATGAAGGATCGCGAAACGAAACATGATATACAAGTTTTGACTGGTCGCATTGCTGCACTTAGTCGATTTATTTCCCGGTTAACTGACCGGTGTAAGCCATTTTTCCGTGCACTCATCAACAAGCAAGTTGACTTTTGGGGACCCGACCAATCAACCGCTTTAGCCCACCTCAAGAAGTATTTGTCTAGTCTACAGTTTTTGGCTGTCCCCCAACCCGGAGAACCTTTGAGTTTATATTTAGCAATATCTGAGGTTGCAACAAGCGCTGCCTTATGCAAAGACGATGGATAACCCCAAGAAGTTGTTGCTTTTACCAGTCGAAGCCTACTCGATACAAAAACAAGATATTTCCCGTCTGAGAAAGTTATTTTGGCCTGGTCATTGCAAAGAGGAAATTGCGACAATATTTCGAGGGACACGAAATTGTTGTCTACACTAACCTACCTATTCGAGCTATACTTTCTAAGCCAGATTCTTCCGGACGAATGACCAAGTGGGCAATTGAATTAAGTGATTTCGACATCAAATACAAGCCGAGGTCCTCACTCAAAGGCCAAATCCTCGCTGATTTTCTCGTCGAGTGTCATTTCCCAACCTTACGTCCGGAGCTACCACGGAGCGAATCAATGTGGGAAATGCACGTTGATGGTGGATCTAACTTTTCAGGTGCGGGGGTCGGAATTATACTTCGGAGCTCCGAGGACCTATGCATCGAAAGTGCTGTTCGGATTAATTTTCCAGCTTCTAACAATGTAGCGAAGTATGAAGCGCTAGTTATTGGATTAAACATAGCCAAAAAACTACGCATCCCACATCTGCAGATATACTCTGATTCTTAGTTGATTGTCGGCTTGTCAAACGACGATTATACAACAAAAGACGACCGAATGTTAAAATATCGAGATTTGGTACGACGATTGATGTGTGGCTTCAAGCAATTGTCTTTGGTTAAAATTCTACGGGAAGATAATTCGCGGCTGACGAGTTAGCCAAAGTGGCATCGGGCTCCACTGACATTGTTAACGTCGTTAATATTGAATTCCTCCATACCCCAAGCATTGAAGGACGCATTGAGATTCGTTCTGTCATGGTTGTCGAGTCCATCCCGAACGACTGGAGGGGCCCCATCGTTAATTACTTGGAATTTGATATCCAACCAGACGACCCAACAGAGGCTCGAAAGCTTCGGCTCAAAGCCGCACGGTACCTTGTCATTGAAGAGGAGCTTTTTTGAAGATCCTTTTCCGGACCTTACCTCTGATGTCTTGGACCATCACAAGCAAAATTGGTTCTTAAGGAGATTCATGAGGGGTCATGTGGAGCCCATACATGGGGCAGATCCCTCGCATATAAAATTCTCTCACAAGGGTATTATTGGCCGTATCTTATGAAAGAAGCTGAGCAATACGCCTGAAAATGCTTAAAGTGTCAGAAACATGCTCCTGCAAACCATTCGCCCGCAGAAGAACTTCACGGACTTAGGGGACCATGGCCGTTTGCTCGATGGGGCATGAACATTATAGGGCCGTTACCGGTGGCACCTGGGGGATTCAAGCACGTCCTCTTAGCCACCGACTACCACACCAAGTGGGTCGAAGCAGAAGCTTATGTGACCATAACAGGGGAAAACGTGACAACGTTTGTGTGGCGGAACATAATATGTAGGTTTGGTGTACCACGATACATCGTTTGCGACAATGGCGCACAATTTAACAACAAGAAATTCAAGACGTTCTGTAACAAGCATGGTATCAAGTTACACTTCTCATCACAGAGTTATCCACAAGGTAACGGTCAGGCGGAAATCACCAACCGTACGATTTTCGACAGGGTGAAGCGTTGGTTAGAATAAAAATGAGGCAGATGGTGTGAGGAATTACAACACGTATTGTGGGCATACCGAACTACTCGACGAAAGCCCACCAATGAAACTCCATATGCTTTAACTTATGGAATGGAAGCTGTCATTCATACTGAACTTATACTCCCAACGGTCCGCACCCTCACTGAAGAATGAGGGGAGAACGACGAACAGGTCGCGCGACACCTTGACCTTTTAGAAGAGCGGTGAGAGACAGCAGCAATCCACCTTGCTAATTACCAGCTTCTAGTGGCCCAATATTTCAACAAAAATGTTCGACCACGATATTTTTGAACTAGAGACTTTGTGTGGAAAAGAGTTGTCGAGGACATCAAAGATCATGGCGCTGGGAAGTTTAAACCTGTTTTGGAAGGCCCATATGAGGTAACTAAAGTTTATAGTAAGGGCGCTTATCGTCTCCGCGAGACGAGCAACGGTCGTGAGCTACCTCGTCCTTGGAACGTCATTTATCTTAAGAAATGTTATTTGTGACACCGGTTACAAAGCGCATCAATGTGTTCATTGTCCTCTTTTGTAAGAAACAGTCATTTTATTTTGTAATAAGAATAGCCACGGGGGCTACAATTTATATAATATTGTTTGCCGTTATATTTTGATTCCTAGGCGTCCCCACTACCACAGGGTGTTGGACAAGCCCGACCTTACCACAACAGGACGCGGGGTATGGTAGGGTTGTCACTACGAATGTGGGGATAAGTTAGACCTTACCGCTGCAGGACGCGAGGCAAGGCGAAATTGTCGCCACAAGACATGGGGCAAAGTCGGTTCTTACTGCCGCAGGACGCGGGGTAAGGAGAGATTGTCACCATAGGACGTGGGGCAAAGTTTGTTCTTACCTCCGCGGGACACGGGGTAAGGAATAATTGTCACCACAGGACGTGGGGCAAAGTTTGTTCTTATCTCTGCAGGTTGCGGGGTGATGAATAATTGTCATCACAAGACGTGGGGCAAAGTTTGTTCTTATCGCCGCAGGTCACAGGGTTAATTGATGTCACCCCGTGGGGAAACTATAGTATTTAACATTGCAGGGAGCGTACCGCGGGTAAGATGGAGCGTTTAGTAGATGCCTAACGAATCAAGGCACTAAAAGTCGCCAACAATTCTCGTCGAAAGCCAGGTAAACTCTCATTATTGTTCCCCTTTGCATTAGGGTTTACGACAAAGGTAAACAAGGGGCAGGAGAGAGAATAGGGAAGCAAACTTCTTTACAAAAACTAGCATGACTTGTCGTTAAAATGCCTCGTATGAATACTTTCATTGCAATAATATAAAGCAAATAAGAAGAAAAAGGCAAACACAATCGTCGTTTGTGACTTAGAAATGAGGAGTGCCATCAGGAGCCACATAGTATGGCAAAAGTGTTGGGTTGATATTCGGAAAGTTTGCTATCATTCGCTGGCGTTATTCGATCACCACGTCACGAAACCCAGATTCACGTCCTTGCCCGCGAATAAACCCTTCTCTCCTGTAACATTCTCGTAGCTCGGTTTCAGTTGTTCAGCATCATTCCTTGAGTGATGAATCTCAGCAGTAAGATCGCGTATGTCAGCCTTCAGTTTTCGCAAGGCGAAAGACTCTTCCTTAGAGCAATGATGCGGGATGACTCTGAGTTTTGGCCTCTGTCGATACTCATGCTACAATGCTGAGGTCTACTCGGACTGATGTTTTCCCTAGAAATCCGGGAAGCACCGGCCCCGGAGCTGTCAGAAAATTCCAATATGTTCTCAAGGTACTGCGCGAAGCTGTCGTTGGAACATCGCATCCCTGAACTTTCAAAAGCCCTGTAACAACAACAGAGAAACAGTTATAAGACAAGGAAACAATAATATATTGAGAAAAACAATGAGACAGTAACAAGTTGAGGACCCTTTAGAGGAACTGTTGGACGAGATGAGAATCGGTTTGGGGGTCTGGCGATCCGGAGTGCGTTCATTAACAACTATTTGTTTTCCTCGACCAAAAGTAGCATGTTGATCACAAGAAGCCATGAAAGCCACCAAAGTTTGGAACATAAAACAAGTAGAGAGGTAGAAGAAAAGAAGGAAGGGTGAGTGGCAAGCCAGAATAGAGCCTCTATTTATAGGTGAAAATAACGAAGAGGAGTTATGGCGTGAGATACAAAATTTAAAATTCAAAATCAAGTAGTTAAAGTAAAGATTCGAATATCAGAGAGATAACTGAAATTTAAAAGCAATGGGAATAACTTTATATCCTAAAAATTAATAAAGGATTACAAACTTTATTGGTATTATTGCAGAGAAGCCGAGAGCAAAATTCGATTATCAAACATGAGAAACAATGATAAATTCTCATCTGGAAAAATAATTCTTTGGGAACCCTTGCACGGGTCACCGGTTACGAGGACTAAAGGGGGAGTTCTTCCTTTCGTCAATCGTCTGATTCGCTAGATGCTGGGGAGGGAACGTCTCCTGGATTCATGCCCCGTATAGGAGAATAGCCACCAGGGGTAAACCCATAAAACATGTCAAACTCATCAGGACCCGGGTAGCACTGTTATTCTTCTTCCGTAAAGCCTAATTCCATCCAAGACGAAAGTGCTTGGCAGATACTCGTTTCATCTTGGAAGCTGCATGTTCAAATTCTTTGTCTTTACTTTGAGAGATTAATATGAGTTTGTTCTTCAATCTTGTGATCTCGAGATCCTTGCTGGCAATCTCACGATCCTTTTCATCAAGGGCGTTCGCCATTGTTTGTATGGAACGAACGTGCTCATTGAGTTCTTCCTCGTTGGACGTAATGTGGGCTTCTTGTTTCTCAAATTTCCGTCGAGTTTCGACATAAGAGGCATCGATGCGGCGCAATAAGTGATGAGACTGCACTAAAGCCTGCACAAGTTAGACAATGGCATTAAGTATGGGGGAACGAGAACGAAAAGTTACAAGTCTAAAAGAGGGAAAGAGGCATTTACATTGAGTTGGAAAGCACAAATATTGTCGTAAACCGTTTGGGGATTTTCCGATGGCATGGATTCGGTAGCTGGGTCAACTGCCGCGAGAGCCTGAGCACGACAGCCGCGACCGAACCATTTAAGGTGAGATGCTCCCCGACCATGATATGAGAACCATCTCGCTTTGGGAAAGAAATCTCCAATGTCCTTGGCAAGGAGAATGCCCGACCCATGCAGGCAAAGGCGGGCGAACTTGAAGCAAAGGCACGACACCGCGGGAGGTCTCAACAGAAGGAATTGACAGATCGAGAGGAAAAGAGTTCACTTGCAGGTGTGGTTGAGGATGAGCATATGAAGGAGATATAGTCTTCTGTTTCTTCAGCTTCCTAGGAGGAGGGAGCAGTTGAGGGAGTTCCCTCACAACACGTGGACGCGCCTCATCCCCTGTCTCATTGGTAGTAGAGATTGCATATGTTTCTTCTGGGTCAATGCTCGTGCCATCCTCAAATGTTATCAAAACGTCAGAACAAGGTGCAACAATTTTAAATGAACTTTTAACCACAAAAAAGTCCGCGAACAATCGTTCACACCACTCGGATTTGTAGAAGTTTTCTTCCGTTTTCGTAACATGAAGCAGGAGAGGTTTTCCGAAAAGACCATGGTTCACGGGGCGCAAGTAACGATTCAAAAACGTGGTTGGGCGGTTAGACGCTAAATCTTGGAGGTACTTGAGAGTCGTGAATTGAGATGGATACCATTTTCCCCCGACGTGATGATTCTCTAACCAGTCAATACTACTAACAGGAAGATCAAAATTAATCGTGGAAAGCTTGAAAGCTTCAAGGGAAAAATAAGGTTGTTAATACGTCAGCCTAAAGGAAAAGAACATGTTAGGTCAAAACAAAAAATATCATTAAACGCACCAATGTCATCCGTAAAAGCATTCGGAGGAAGCAAGCGTAGCTCGGGTGATTGCCAATCACCAGAAATCACAAGGGCCCTAGATTTCCATCCTTGGTTATCATTAGCAATACCAACGTCAAAAACTTTCCTCTTCAGCAGGGGAGAAAGATTGAAAAAACCGAGGTGTTTGCTGAGTTTAACACAATTGTAAAGGCTAAGGAAACTTCCCATGGGAAACTTCCCACTTCAAGCCCATAATTAAAAAAGCCGATAGGATAAGATAGGAGTTAGGACTCAGTTGAAAAGGGTGCAAGCTAAGCACGGACCACATGAGGTGAAACACGGGATGAATTGGAAACCTGATAAACCGGAGGTGATCGGGAGACACACCAGCCCACCCTTGGGAATACCTCTACCTACGCGGATGTCAGAATCAACTGGAACGGCGAAAAGTTTGACAGAAGTCGGAAGGTGAAGAGTTTCCGAAAAATCCGCTAGTACGTGATCCGAAGGCTGCCAGGGAGCGAGGTCGTCAACAAGTGTCGTCTCAACTAGGTGGGAAGAGGCCATTTTTTGCAAGTTAAATTCAACTGCAGGGGAAAAAAATCAATCCAAGAAAGAAAAAGAAAAAAAAATCGATCAAAGTAAAAGAAAAAAAAGGAGCTGAACACATGGTCGAACTCAAGACCACATGAATACATATGAAGCATAGAACCATTGCACTGATGCAGTCATTCCTTTGAAAACCCAAAAACTTGGTGCAAGGTTCGAGTCCAAGATCTCTAGGTACATATCAAAACGCTGTCCACTACACTACATGACCAACAGAGGTTCGAACCTGTGAAAAGAAGTCCAAAGCCAACTGAAGATCAGCCTACAGTTGACAGGAGAAGAACTCGACGAGGTTGGCTGAACCGGGGGGCTGCGGAGATCAAGTCGAGTCACCACTACGGCGGCGGTGAGGTCTGGACTGCGTCGACAGGAGAAGAACTCGCAGGCGCAGGCGAGCACATCGGCTGTAGAGGCGAGGCCGAAACTGTGGCGGTTTCGAAGAGGGTCGATGTGAGGTTGAGGAGAATATTATAAGGGAGAGGGCCTAAGGTTTAGGGAGTGAAAAGGGTAAGAAATCTGCAGAGGAACGCCGGAAATCCGCCCTTCGGCCGTTGCAAGGAGCTGGGTCAAATCGCAGTCGCCATTCAGGTCAACATGACCCGACTTCCTTTGATTCGGGTCGGCGCAACCCGGTTGCTATACATTCGGGTCAAGCGACCAGCTAGGCCGAGAATCGGGTCAAAACGACCCATTTGGAGCAGGTTCGGGTCACGCGACCCATTTCGTCGAGATTCGGGTCAAAACGACACGATTTTGTGTAAATTTTGAATAATGACCCGTTCCGTCCAAATTCAGGTCAAAACGACCTGTTTCTCTCTAATTCGGGTCATGAAAAACCACTTGGAGGAAACTCGGGTCGCTAGGGGAAAAATTAAAGATTTTCCTTTCCCAAAGACAAGCAACTCAAGAGGTTCGTTGAGGGGAACACCGTCAGAATCGTAAATGGGAAATTTTTTCCTTTGAATTACATTTCAAAGGGGAAATTTAGGGGCATTTTGGGGAAAATAAGTATAATTGCCCTAAGTGATGAATAAAAATGAGCGGGAATAATGGCGTTGACGCTGTCATTATTGTCGTCGGTTGACAACGAGGTAATGGCATTGACGCCGTCATTATTGCCGTCAGTTGCCAACGAGGTAATGGCATTGATGCCATCATTATTACTGTCGGTTGCCAACGAGGTAATGACATTGATGCCATCATTATTATCGTCGGTTGCCAACGAGATAATGGCTTTAACACCGTCATAATTGTCGTTGATTGTCAACAAGAGCCTTAAAGGTGAGTTAAAAGAAAACTTGGAAGAGAAGTTTACTTGGAGCTCAAGTTTCCAGAATCTATAAATAGCAAAGCGCAACGACCAGGTAGGACATCTGACTCCGATTCATTCACTTGATTCAACTAAAAAGTGTACTGACTTTGACATCGGAGGGTTTTCTTGTAGGTGCCATCCCATTCTCTCCGAAGAGGCGACACCGCGTTAGGGAGCTTGTTCACAATGTCAAGCGTAAGTAAAAAACAGTGATGAAGCATTGTACAACATAAAACAACGATCCACGTCTTTGAAACATAAATCAGACACCATAAATCTACGTCGAGTCAACCCTTGTCTTGAACGATATTAATTTGGTGAGAGAAAATCCTCAACGAAAGTTCTCGTCGCCAACACATCCCTTGAATCGTCTCAAAATTATATAGAGGATGTACGCTTTAATATAAAGCCAGCAAGGCTTAGCCTGCAGATCGAAAAGGATAACGCGAATCCCAGCTTTGGTTACCAAATTATATGAAAACGTAATCACAATAGGCAGCAAGACTTCATCGAACATCAAAACCTTAATGGAATAAGCTAGAATACACGAGCAAAGCACAGACACATATTTAAAACACAAGAGTTTCTACTCTACATTTTTGGGTGTTTTTATTGATAACTTGAATCAAAATACAACATAGCAAAGACCTTATTTAGGTATAGAAATAAGGGATAACGATCATTAAATCTAAAATCCAAACAATTTTTGGTGTGCCAATTCCAACTATTTTTACGTGAATTACATTTATACCCCTCTACATCATTCACTCTCTTTCTCCTCTCATTCCCGATTAGACATTTTCTCTCTCTCTCTCTAACTAGTAAAAACTCACTGACATCGGTGCCTGAGTCCTCGTCGTCGTTTTTAGTTTAGCAGATCCTCCACTTACCGGCAAGATCCTTCACATGATTGCCATATCCTATTCGATCTGCCAGGTTTGTCTCGTTGGAGTAGAAGACGATCGTCCTTGATCTTAACGAAGCCATGGTACACTCAAGGTCAAAAGGACATTGCTGGAGGATTACGACTTCGTCGTCCAACCGAGATCCACTACATGGTGTTGGATTTCACGGAGGAGATTTTAGAACGAGGAAAAGTACGAGGTGGTGGCGTTCAAGACTGGGATTAGAGAACAGAGGTAATCTGAGAACGGGCTCGGCGATGTTAAGAAGGATTAAGGTGGTTTCAAAAATGATGTCGAGGTCAATATCGACAGAATCGGCAAATTTGCAGGTGGGTGACGATGGTTCAAGAGAGTAAGAATGTCAGAGATTCATCTCCTAACGTTAATAAATATTTGCTGGGTAGTAAACTTCTGTCAACATTTATTACTGGGGTTAATAAATTTAGTGTTATGAGTCAAAACAATATTATCTCTTTTAGCTCTTCTTTTTTTCTTTTATTTCAAGATTAATTCTAGAAAAACAAAAGTCAAAGTGGTAATAAATTATTTATTGGTCCAGTAAAGTTTTCTTATAAAGTTTACTACCCCAATAAAGTTCTCATATAAAGTTTACTGCTCTTATTAAATCATCTTTTAACATATTACTATCCCTTAATAAAACTTCCAAAAAGGGTATGATATGGTTCCGACAAGATCCAGTGATATTCAGTGACATTTTAAAGAGTCTGACGAGATTTCGGTGACCAGAGACCGATGACTGGTTACCAGAATTGATAGGATTCCAGCGGCCTGTGATCGGAGTTCAGTGATTGAAGTTGGTGAGGTTCCGGTCAAGTTTTTTCTCTTTTCCATTTTCTCTCTGTAAGCATGTTTAAGGGGTGAGGGCATAATAATACTAAAATAATATAGGTTATGAAGAGTTTAGACCTAATGGGTATAAGTTTAAGTTCAAATGGTCAAATGGACATTTTCTATAGAAATAAACCTAATACAATCAGAAAACATAATCTTGTATAGACTACAATTAGGAAACCTTATAAAAATAAGATATGAAATCCTAGATACTAAAGAATATTTTCTAGATTTGTATTTGGAATCTCAGTCAAGGTTTTGCTAGAGAATTATGATATATTCAAAAAAGTAATTTACGAATAATTCCATCATTATGAAGCCTGTTTGAATACCAATTATCAATATTCAAATAATTCCTCTTAATATGACTATACTTCTTCATTTTCAGAATTCTTTATTGATTTTGGCTAGAATCTCGTCCTATATCACAAAGCCAAATTAATCTCTTGTTGTAAGCGCACGAACTTGAAGACCCTTAGATTTGGTCTGAAACATTGAAGCCTTTCAATCTTTGGCTTCTCCTTCCTTCCTTGCCTCCTTGCAATTTTGATGCTGGTAGATTTGATTGGAGCGGTGACTGACAAGACCCGAAGTCCTAGTCTTGGTGAACATGGTCATCAGAAAGTGAAGAGAGAGAGATGGAAAAATGAAGAAAAAAAAGAAGACGAAGATGATGAGAGACGAATGTGGAAGAGAAGAAAGTTGGAGGACATTATAGTCAATTAATAGGTAAAATTTATATCAGGCCTTATGCATTAAGTTTTAAGCTTGAGCTCATGGAGTAATTTGTATAACAAATTATGAAAGGGGTTTTTGTATTTGCAAATTTATTTGGTACATTATTTGTAATTCTCTAATTTTATAACTCTTATTTCTCCAATAGATATAGTTCAAGACATGAGAATTTGCCAAAGTCAAGGAATCTCCTACGTTTAGAAGGATGAGAGCGAGATAGAGTTATCAGAAAGCCAGAACCAAGGAGCTCACTGAAGTAAATAGTGACAAAGTCTTACATTCCTCTAGCAAATAAAGCGACCTGAAGGAGAATCATTAAATGAGCATATCAAAGAAGAGGAAGTTGTAGATGAAGTTTGGTAGGGGTAAGCAGACTTCAGAAGCTTTAGATATGTGTAAAATGACAAGACAAATCCAACAAGATAGTCTAGAGGAGGGTAGATTTCCGCAAGCTAAAATAGCTTAAGAGAAGGTAGAAGATAGTCAGCGGAGGCTAGATTTCAGCTTCTTAAGCAAAGGAGGTTGTACCACGATGGCGGTATCAGGAAAGAGGGTTCACAAGAAGATGACAGAATCTTTAAAAATAATAATTGATAGAAGTAGCATCCTTAGGGAGCAATATGATGACCAGGGGGCAGGGGCTCTGATTTTGACATGGGAGTTGAGGGCTATATAGACATTGACATCAATATGGTGTATGTGTCGTCTGCCAAGTATGCGCTGTCGGTCGCAACGCCGTAACTATAGCCTCGCGTTGAGAAAGATGGTAAGACACTTAAAGAGTTGCATGTCTTGACCTGAAAGGCTAGTGGAGAAAGACCAAATGATCCTTTGAAAGAAGAGGAAATGCATAACGAAGTGAAAGATTTCTTGGGATTCAGGAATCCTGTTAGGGCAAGGGGTCATGCATATGATATCATTATACATCACTACTCACATGGAGGGTAAAGCCATCAACAAAACCACAAAATCATATCCATGGAACACCCCGCATTACATCACACCACCTAGTGTCGGCACACCCTGCACTGAAAATAGATAGTTTGATCCTCGACCCTTCTTGAACCGCCAACACATTGCCTAAATTACCGAAGTATAAGAGCAATGCAAAAGAAACTAAGACCAAAGAAGAAGTCCAAAAAGACAGAAGGCGAGTCCCATAGAAAAAAAAACCCACAATCCTCCTAGAGAGCGAGAACAGCAACTCCCAAGCTGTCCAGTGGCGTGCTCTATCCTCGTCGTCGGACGGGTCCTAATCAACCCCTAGTGGGTCTGAACTTGGCTAGGCTCTTCGTTGGTTTCAGAGGTGGCAAGGGAGAAGAGGAGAGAGAGGGAAGCTCCATTGAAGGCTGGGCTTTGGAGATTTTTTCTGTAGTTTTTGGTTGGTAGAGTGAGCTAAGGTGAGATAGTGGATGCAGCCGGTTTTGGTGTGGTGTTGTCGCTGATCTGCCGTCGTGGGTTTTGCCCGATCTGAGGTGAAGTCTAGAACCTAGATGGGGAAGATCTGTGGTTGTGGAGAAGCCTGGTTTGTCATGGTAGTGTTAGCTGGCATGGTTGCGAAGGCGAAGGACGGTGGCTGCACAAAGAAGCCGACAGATTAGATTGGGTGCTGTTGGGATGCCGCCGACGACGTGGAGCTAGATTGGGCCGGGTCGGGGATGGAAATCGCTCGGCTTAGGGCTGGGCATCCGAAACCGGTCCCGAAGGCTCGTCCCGATTCCGTCTCGAAAATTTACGGGATGAGACGAGACTTCATTTTAAAAATTAAAGGCTCGACCCGGCCCATTTTAAAAAAACGGGATCGGAATCAGGACGTGTTGGATAGAGCCCGTTAAGGCCCGACCCGTCCCGAATTAAAAAAACCCTAATTATGTGAACTAATATGCACCGTTGGATTAATCTAGGTGATCACTAAACCTAATTCATTCTCAGCCCCCATCCTCACTTGTCTCCTTCCTCACTCACTCGTCTCCTTCCTCACTTCCTTAGCGCCTCCTTCCTCACTTCCTTAGCGCCTACTTCCTCACCTGCCTCACTTCCTGGTTTGGTTTATTTATAGATCATGAGAGCACTGCGTCTAGTATGAATACATGTCCAGTATTCTCCAAATCAAAAGGAAAGGGAAAGGCTGTGGTGCACCTCAACTAGTTCTTTTTGTGAGCTTATGATGTTGAATTGTTGATCTGCTTGTCTTTTTCACTCTGCTAGACCTTAAGTTTGTATCCATTTTATGTTTAAACTTATGTTTTCGAGTTGGCAACTTCATTTTATTATGTTGTTATGTCGTTGGACTTGTAACTTATTTTTCAATTTGTGACTGATATTATTCATGTTTATTTACTTCATGTAGGTTTACTTTCTACCTTATATTTAATTTCAGATTTTACTCATGTTTAATTGTGTTGTGGTTGGTGTGCTATGATTTTGAAGCTGTGACCTTGTGATTGTGAAGTATGACTTTGTAAATTGTTATGATGTAGTTGATGATGAATTGAATCTAGAAATTGTGTTTAGTTTTAGGTTATGCTATATTGGCTTTGTGATTGTTATGCAGCACATGATGATGAGCTTTAGGTTCTTGCTATTTTTAGAACTTTATATTTTGCTAGGTTTTGCACTGTTGTAGTTTACTCTTTGTTAGGTTTTGCATTATAATTATTTGTTCAAGTCCCGTTTTAGTCCCGGCCCCGGCCCAGTCCCGTTCGGGACCGAGCCTTGCCGGGATCACATATAAAAAATGCTAATCCCGTATCGTCCCGTCCCTTTTCAAAATTTCGGGTTCGGGTTCGGGATCAACCTAAACCCGACCCGTCCCGACCCATACCCACCCCTAGCTCGGCTGCCTCAGTCTCAGGGGTTTCGGGCCCAATTTTGGGTTCACCTTGGGCTTGGATCTTAAGTAGGTTTTTTTCCTTTTATTTCCCTTCTAGTTTTTTTTCGAAGCCTATTTCTTAGGCCTCTAGGGTTTTAAATTAGTTTTTACTAGTTTATTTCTTATAATTTTTTTATGTACGTTTCTAGAAATCTACGTAGGTATTGATGTCTGCAGATTATGATGTTTCTTTACATCTAGGTAGTGAGCATTTTATGTCGTATCACAATTGAGCGCATTGGTGATGAAAGTGTTTATACAAAATTATCTCTATGTAAGGTTAGATTATAGATTGTTGGGCTCATCATCAATAAATGATAATGTACAATATATGTAATGATAATCATGGCTGTGATTATCAATACAATAAGCTGCTACTCTTTTTTTTTTTAAAAAAGAAGCAAAAGTAACTATCACATGATAGTATAAAATAAGAGACAACATAACACCCTTCAATTGTCTAAATCTAAATGATTAAAAAGAAGAAATATTGAACAAAACTGGAGTAGCAGACTAAAAATGTTACAAAACAAATAAATGCAATAGTTAGCAAGAAAACTCATCAGTTGTACAAAGTAATGAAGTTAATGATCCAGCCTAACAACTGTTGTCTAATATTGTTCAAACAATAGGGTTCTCTAAGATGAACTTGTGCAAAGTCAATAGAACAATGGTTTACATATATGGAGAACGTGTCTTTTGTTCTTGTAACAGTTCATTTAAGCCCACCATGTATCGTCAGTAACTTATTCAGAGACAACACTTTTGTCACATTATTTGGCGCGTGTATCTAAAAATGACACATATATCATAATACTAAACTGTTAAAAAAGATAATTACGAAAATCTATTATTGTTTGGATGTGAATTGACTTCTTTATTAGAATTTTTCTTGTTTGGATTTGCTTGTATGATTTAAAAACCATTAGATTGAATAAAGATGCTATGAGGATTACATTATGAGACCATATTATACTCAATCTAATGGTTTTAAACCATCTAACCAAATTCAAACAACAAAAAACCGAATTCTTATTGTGTAATGTGTTTCTTCTAAGTTTGATGAAAAACCGTTTTTAATTGCACATGAAAACTTAAATATCTAAGGTTGCCTTTATTACATATACTTACCATATCACTTCTAGCTTGCTGAGGCTCTCTTATATATGGTCACCAATAATCAAGAGCCTTTCAATAAATGTGCACATATGGAGAGGAATATATATTTTGGGTGGTCTTATTCCCTCAATCTGTGTAGCTAGCTAGGTGTGAAACGTTTAGCTTTTAGTGTAGTGTAGTGTAGTGGTACGCAAGAGAGGCAAGAGGAGGTTTGAATGCTAAGTAGGGGTAGCCATTTTGACAACCTCGCTCGCTGGCTAGCTGTCGCCTTCCTTGGAATATTGTGGAGAAGCTGGGGATCATCGCTCAACGCCACCACAGTTGACTCTACTGCAAGTTCAACTATATAATATCCATACTAATGAGGCTCTGATTCTATATCGGATATTCTGATTCTGATTCATCTCCCCCTTCCCTTCTTGTATATTCTTGTTTCCCATTCTCGATCGCGCGCTGGAGAGGAAGAGAGAAACAGAGAGAGATGGGGACGCTGGCACCAAACACCATAGCAGCAGAAGCACACGGTCGAAATCAAGATCAAGTAATAGTAGATGGTAATCATGCCAAGGTTGATGGTCATGATTCTGATGACCAACTGGATGCTGGTGCTAAGTTTGTTCTTAAATCCAAAGGTAATTGCGATTACTTCAGTTTCTTCTTCCACCTCGATCTTCTGCATTTATCTCTCTTCTTGTTTATTGTCTTCTGGAGTTCATCCATATATCATCAGTTCATCTTCTTATTCTTTAATGTCCTATTTTTCTCCACATTTATATTCTTTTTCTCCATTCTTCTTATCATCCATATGGATTCATATTTGTCTCCTTCATATACTTTTTAACTAAGCTCATTGATTTTGGGAAACCTTCATATATAGGGCATTATAACAGCCGTGCTTAATTAGTTTTATCTAGATATATACTGATAGATTGATCGATGATACTTAAATTTCCATGTCCACAGTGTACTTAACGAATGATCCAAGTATTACAAAAGTGCAAATTAATTCCTCACAAAGCTTTGCATGTTGTTTAGTAGAGCTATTACAAATTATACAAAGCTAGCTTTGATTCCTTTGTTACTGGGGATGTAGACATTTCCATTTTCAAGGTGCAATTATTGACCAAAGATGCTGCATACATATAATTGATTGTGTTCAGACAAAAAAATAATTGATTATGTTATATATTTTGTTTTTGTTTTATCTTTTCTCGTGGGTTATCGTTTTCTTAATTTTTGTCCATATTATAGATTAGATATATTAGTTCAGAAATCTTGAATATATATCCAAGGGAAAATTCTAATCAAAATATGCATGCACTATAAATTAATTAATTAAGTGGAAGACAACGGTCAAGAGGAAGATGGAAAAGTCAGATTGGGATAATTGTAAGTTGAATTGTGGAATGCAGGGTCATGGGTGCACTGTGGTTATCATTTGACGACATCAATAGTTGCTCCACCACTGCTGAGTCTGCCCTACGCTTTCACATTTCTGGGATGGACGGGAGGAATTGTTTGCTTGGTCATCGGAGCATTAGTGACTTTCTACTCATACAACTTGATCTCTCTGGTGCTCGAGCACTATGCTCAGTTGGGACATCGCCATCTTCGGTTCCGAGACATGGCTCGTGATATACTTGGTACGTCTTCGTCTTCTTCCTCTTTGTCAAGATAATGTGCCCACATGTATCTGTATTTAGCTTGATTATTTGTGTCACATATACGTTAAGAACAACAAAGAGAGTTTCATTCGAAGTTCTCGAGCTCCTGGAATAATTTTCCCTGATCACTAGAGCTCCTAATTATCATGATAGAATGAGGGCTGGTGGATCACATCAAGAGGCCAAATATTGGTTCAATTAATCTATATTGAAGTACTACTAATTGAGTACTACAAAATGTTGTAGGATTTCTTATCAAAACAATCCTACATTTGCTTTAATATAACAAAAACCGTACGTTGCTTGCATATACCATTACAAAACTAAGTAGGAAATTAACCTGTCATTCAAGGCTCATTGAAACTTCAACTAGAAGTGATAATCAATCACTTCGACTTTCCTAATACATAATTAACCAGCTGCTAGTATATATAACGCATTATCAAAATATATCCAAAACCAAAAGCCACCTTGATCACGTACACATGCAAGTTCTTCAACTGTGAATGAAGATGTAAGCAGAAAGAACGTGCCACCGAGAATCGCCAAAAAAGCCGGATTATGGAGCGAGATCGAAGCACATGCAAACATTGCCGACCCAGATTCCCGGCATGCATCCCCGGCCACCATAACAACGAAAAACTATGCAACCGAAACCCTAATCCTTGTCTCTTTTCAAAAAAAACTTAATCCTTGTCTCTGCAAGGATCGACGTGAATATTGATCACGTATCTAGCTAACCCAAGCCGAGACTATTTTGATCGTGATTCTCTAAATTTAGGAACGAGGACGTGTTATAGAAGACTCGAGTTAGAGTTAAGAGACAACTTGAAATTTCTATGATGATATTTTAAGTGGAGGTGCGTATTCAGTCCCTTTCTCTCATTTGAATTAGTGCATGGAAGGGCCAGAAGTTAAACTTTGTTGACCACCTATTAATTGGGAATCAAATTAGTGGAAGACTAGTCATCAGGATGGAAGGAGGAATTAGACACATGAGTTAACGTAAAGGGATTATCAACAAACAATAAGTCAATAATTTACTTATGTAATAAAAAAACATGAGAAATTAAAAAGTTGAACAATTTTGTTAGTAGGCACTTAATCTTTAGGATTGTTTTTTCTCAAAAAAAAACTTTAGGATTGTAGGTACGCAGTTGTCATTTGTCAACGATAGGATACTGACGCTGCAAACTGACAGCAATATAGTTTTGTTTTAACATCATAAAATGAAACATTTCGAAATAATTACCACTTGATAGACTAAATACGGACTAATAGTAAAAAATAGATAAATGATCATACAAGAAAAATGTAGTGTACTATATTTCAAGAATTTGGCCTCTTCTTATGTAAAGTTATAATGCATGTTGCTAACTTATTAACAAATCGGATTTTGCAGGTCCCAAATGGGGTCGCTATTTTGTTGGTCCAATTCAGTTCCTGGTATGCTATGGTGCTGTTGTGGCTTGCACTCTATTGGGAGGGCAATGCATGAAGGTAGTTACATCGTTTATCCTTTCGACCTCCAACAAAGTATTTCATTCCTTTTGATATTTTGTTAGTTCTTTTTCTTTCTTAAATTTCATAATTTTCTCTTGCAGGCAGTTTACATGCTGACAAACCCAAATGGGAGCATGAAGCTATACGAGTTTGTGATCATATTTGGATGCTTCATGCTGATCTTGGCACAAATCCCATCATTTCACTCACTCAGGCACATCAACCTTGTCTCCATGATGCTTTGCCTGGCCTATAGTATTTGTGCTACTGCCGCTTGCATCCATATTGGTGCGTTCTATACTTCTAAACTGAACAGACACTACACAAAACATAAAGATTTCATTTCATTCACTTACCAAGCTTGCATATTTTCTCAGGAAACTCTTCAGAAGGGCCACCAAAGGACTATTCCTTGAAGGGCAACACTAAGAATCAGATTTTTGGTATCTTTAATGCCAATGCCATCATTGCTACAACATATGGCAATGGTATCATTCCAGAAATTCAGGTCTGTAGTACTCCAGTTTTCCTGGACCAACAATTTAACCAAAGTTTTGTCATGCAACAAGTATAAAACATAAGTAAAACGTCGGAGACTCCTTTTTAGTTGTCTGAAAATTATTTTGGCACCGTAAATGAACTGTTTCAAACTTTACAAATAGTTCTTGCTGTTTATGGGAACTAAATAACTAATTGTTAGTATTATTTTCGGTATATAGGCAACAATCGCACCACCAGTGAAGGGAAAGATGTTCAAGGGATTGTGTGTTTGTTACACAATAGTCACAATGACTTTCTTCAGCGTTGCGATATCTGGCTATTGGGCATTTGGTAACCAATCTGAAGGTCTCATCCTCAGCAACTTCTTGTCCGATGGTAACCCTTTGGTGCCAAAGTGGTTCATTTTCATGACGAACATTTTCACCATACTCCAACTTTCAGCTGTTGGTGTGGTAAGCTATTAACAAGCACTGTGTCTGAAAAACTCTTCTCATTTCTAATTATGTAGGTAACCACACACTAAAACAACCTATATTGTTAACTTGTTGTGCAGGTTTATCTGCAGCCCACAAATGAAGTACTAGAGAGAGCATTTGCAGACCCAAATAGTAAAGAATTTTCATCTCGGAATTTGATCCCAAGGATGATCTCTCGGTCACTGTCTGTCATCACAGCAACAACCATAGCAGCAATGCTTCCCTTTTTTGGGGACATCAATGCAGTTATTGGAGCGTTTGGTTTCATGCCCCTCGACTTCATCTTGCCTGTAGTCTTCTTCAACTTGACCTTTAAACCATCAAAACGAAGCTTTGTTTTCTGGTTGAACACCACTATTGCCGTGGTGTTCTCAATCATGGGGGTTTTAGCAGCAATTGCAGCTGTAAGACAAATTAGCCTGGATGCCAATACATACAAGTTATTTGCTAATGTATGATCTGATCAAGTTATTTGCTAGGTAATTGTTTGGGTGCATGGAAGGAATACATGGTAAGTCTCTGATTTGATTCCCAATTGTAATCGAAGTAGCTTTAGCTTTCCAACCTGTACTGTACAAATACCAATCAAACAAAATGTACCTATGATTTACATAAACACTCATTATTTTAGGACTATCATGTACTTTGGGAGGGACGAAATAATGTAATAAGTATCTTCAAGAATGCGTCAACTCCTATTGTGATCAATGATCTCATTCCAAAAATATATATATTGTGATAAACCTGGGAAGTAGTACTCTTCTCAATTGAAAACCCTCTGTATGGAGAATACGTCTTCTTGGTCATCCTTGTAATTTAATCATAAATAATAATGCCGATACTCGGGTACTCTTTTCAGCCTGCATATGACGTATTCCATTGCACATTGTCAATTTGTTACTTTAACTTTCATCTTAGTTGTAATTTGCTACCTTAACTTTCATCTTAGTTGTAATTTGCTACCTTAACTTTCATTTCAGTCAATTTGTTACCTTAACTTTTCTAAATTTGCACAAGATTTTCTGTTCATCAAGTTATTGGATGGATTGGAAGTTTGAACAACACAGGAAGATTGAGCACGCTAGATATTCTATCTTGTGCACTTTCCTTCTTTTCATGCTCAGCTTCTTTAACCACCAGAGCATCAAAAACAGCTTTATTTCTTTTTTCCATGTCAGCAAAACCTTCAAACAGTTCCATTAGCTGCACATATGATGAAGAAGCAGCCATTAATATCTCAGAGGAAGTTATTGGATTGAGCATTGTTGAGATATAAATTTCATATCAAGAAAAATGAGATCTTACATGCGGTTTATAAGAGTTTAAACAACTCTCTTCGTTGCCAATTGATTTTGGATGTGAACCTCAAACTAATTTATCATGGTATCAGAGCGGGTTACCCATGTTCACGTGTGAAGCCCAAATGTCTCACGAACTCCACGTCAACCCCTGATGTTATCCAAGTGTTAGGCTTGAAGATTCGTCACGTACGGGAGCATGTTGAGATATAAATCTCATATCGAGAAAAATGAGATATTCTCTATGGTTTATAAGGTTTGAGATACTTTATCTCGGTTATCAATTGATTTTGGATGCGAGCCTCAGACTACATTATCAAGCATGATAGGTGGATTGAGCAACTAGATACTTCATCTTGCACTGTTTTCTTCTCTTTATGCTCATATGCTTCTTTTAATCTTTATCTTTCCTCTGCAATTGAAGCAGTAACCATCATTGTCAACTGCTTTTGCAATTCTCTTTCCATATTAATTAGCTGCACATATGGTGAAAAGTCATAGTTAACAGAAATCATAATGGACAAGAAAACATGGTTTTATTACACAAAACACAACACATGTAGACATGGAACCATTTTGTCTCCCATGATATAGGCAGGTGAAATGGATAAGAAAGAACATACCAATATAACAGTTCACCAAATAGTAAATAACATGAAGACCTATTGAAATGACAGTAGCATAATTTTGAAGGTACCAAGCAATGTTTGAAATAGCACGCCTGAGGCGCAAAGCGAGGCCATTTTGCCTTAAGGCTTCATCTAAAAAACTCTCGACCCAATACGCGAGGTAAAAAAGCGCACTGAAAATTCTCAAAACACGAGATAAAAAAGCGTGCAGAGGCGTCACGAGTCGTCGCGTTTTGTATGTGGTTTTCTAAAAACAATAACCTTAAAACTATGTAGTTGTCCTTAGGTTTAACTTCAAGGAGAAAATATATAATTCGACATTTCTGCTTTCTACCCTGAGCAACTTCTACTTTATACCAACCCATGTATCTTGAGATTCCCAAATTCTTGTTCTGTCTAACTTAGCATCAAAGTCGAGATTCTCTCAGACTCGTTTGTTCTTTCCGCGGCGAATCTAAGTTCATTTCATTCGATCTTTTTGTTTTTTGGTTCCCTTGGTTCTTTTTAAAATTAGTTCGTTTACAATTCGATTGATTCTTTTAGTTCTTGTGCAAGTCGATTGATTCTTTTTGAAATAATCCAATTGGTTCTTGACGGCGGGATTTTAAGCCTGCATCAAGTAAACCCCTTTTATCATTAGTAACATAAAGCAAGTAGGGTATCGTATAGGCCGAAGATTGAGTGTACATTGCAAACTAAAGCATTAGTAAATCACAACAATTATTAAATAGTATTACAAACTTAAAACAATTTATATAACATCACAGACCAAGAAAGTTACCCGTTTACCGAGTTACCATGATTTCAATGGCTTTTAACAGAACCCAATAACTCAATAAATGGTTATTCAAGATAAATATCGAGTTTTGGTAGAATATCAAAATTTTATTTTGATGCCTCGATGTCATAGTGCACGTCGATACGAACTCACCGGTATGTCCATAATACTTTTCGAAGCTTCCGTCTATTTTCTACGAATTTCTGAAGTTTATGGTAATTATTAATTAGCATTTTAGTAAATAATTTCTAAGATTTAACCATTTACTTTTTATCCCTTTTTAAATTTGGACAGTTAGATCCTCTCTACATTTAATCATGACCGTCCACTTGCCTATAAAAAGGGATGAGATCTTTAACCGAAGTCAAAGACCCCATTTTGGGTCAACTCTCTCTTCTTCGAGCTCTCCCGAGCTCCACCATCGTCTCCGGTGAGCCACCGTCGTCTGGCCACTTCAGGACAGCGGACCACCACCATTTGACTCATCTCTTTCTCCTTAACCTAGCCTAGTCCTTAGAATCGCCAAGCAGCCACCGTGGAGGGAGATCGATCGAGAGGAGACACGGTGGTCTTCACCGGTTTCTGGCGAAACCAAGTGGCGACTCGACCTCCAACAGGTAGAGTTCTTCTTCCCTCTTCTTCTTCTTCTTCTTCCTTTTCCTATCCCTAATCCTTCGAATCATGTCCTAAATCGAAAACCCTCTTTTTCCTGTTTATTTTCTGGGTTTTGGGTTCCTCCACCGACGAGTTGTTCTTTGAATTCTTGGCGTCTCCGACGTCTTCTTCGAGCCTTTAGAGCTTTGGTGAGACTGGTGGCTATCCATGGGAGCCTTAATGGTGCTTGATGAGGTTTTGGGGACCCTAGGAGGTCACTGCTGTCGAGCTACACCGAGGATGAGGGATTGCACGTCGAGACAAAAGGCCGAGGAGCTGCTAGATCTTGAATTGGAGGTCCTGCAAGTCGAATCTAAAGTTGGAGGAGGCTACTATGTTCCTGCCTCGGACAAATTTTAAAGGTGAGCTTAGTGTTTGGTTTGATGTGGTGACTTCTTGGAGTTGTGGTATTAATTTGATGTTATTTTGGTTGTTGTTATCGAGAATTCGGGAATTTGAGCAAGAGGGGAGACTATGACCGATTTTCTGGAAAGTCGTCCGAATCTGGTGAAGCAACAGAATTTCTGACAGTAGCCGAAGAGGTAGAAATTGATTCTCTCGATAAAATAATAGTCGTAAAGTTTCCGTAAAAATAATGATTTAGGTTAATTACGAAAAATTGGACGTAAATAAGAAGTTTCTAATTTGAGAAACTTTCCATTTAAGAAACTTCCTATTTTTGGAAATTCAATATTTTGGGTTGGTAATTTAGAAACAAAGGTTAAAGAAAAAGGTGAATTTCAAAGTTAAAGGAATTTGAGATAAATTGTGAATTATGGAATTATAAGAATGTTGACCACTTTAGTGATTGTAGTACATGATGAATTCTAATAATGGAAATGTTGAGTTGATCGTGAAAAATAATTAGATAAATTTCATTATCGAATTATCGACTCACAATTAGTAAATCAGTTAAGTTGTTGATTGGGTGTCCATAGTAATTTCACAAATTACTATGCGTTAACCTAACGTCAAATGAAATAGTAAGGAAAGTCGATGTGTTCAGGTTGTGTATTCATAAACTAAATTTTGAGTCGATAATCAGAATTAAACGTAATGGTTGAAAAGTTGTAAAAGAAAGTAATTGGTCAACTCCTGGTCAAAGTAGGATTACCTAGTCAAACTAGAAAAATATCAAGTCAATGGTAATAAGGACTGATATGTTGCATTAATTTTACAGTCTATGGTTGAACGTGAGATGGACTCAACCATGTGGTTATTTTCGAGATGGTGCTTGAGGAGTATTCCGAGCAATGCGATCACATTAAGTACTGTGAGTGGACTTTCGATTTTAATGACATGCATACACGAACGTTTTTATTTAATTATAAGCAACATGAATTTTATTCATTTTTATTGAGCCGGTGGGGCCGGAAAGGCAGATTGCTCCCCTCTCGTAAGCTCCTTGTTTAAATCAGCTAGAAACCGAGATATGTTTACTTTATTAAGAAATTCTTTGATGATGGCCATTATTATAAAGACGATTGAACAACCGTGTTTGATGCATAATTTAATTAACGGGAAAAAGTTTTTTTTACGACTTTTTGTATTTGTTGATTTGTTGTTATTCACCATAAATGATCATTAATATATATATATATATATATATATATATTACCCCCACTTAAAGAAGTGGCGCGGGATACTTTAAGAGTAATGACCCCCACTTATTTAGGGTGGTGCGGGGTGCGTGTGGAGTGATGACCCCATCTAATTAAAGATGGCGCGGGATGGATAGGTTGATGACCCCCACCTTACAGGGTGGCGCGGGATAGACCCCTACTTAAGAAAATAGCGCGGGGTGCGTGTGGAGTGATTACCCCTATCTAATTAGAGTAGAGCGGGGTGGACCCCCCACTTAAGAAAGTGGTGTGGGGTGCGTTAAGATTGATGACTCCCCACCTTATTAACTAAATAAGGTGGAGCGGGGTGGGCCCCTTACTTAAAAGGCAGTGGCGGAGGCATACTTAGAAGCCTTAGGAGGCTCCGACCCTAGCTTTGAAGACTCATTGTCATGGTGAAATCTTTTCCCTCATTATTTGATATTGAATTTTAAGTCTTTAAGTTGTCGTGACTTATTTTGTTTTCAATGTTTATTTGATATTTTCTCAATGTTGCATACATAAGAGGTTTTAAACGAATGAAATGCTGGAAAAATGTTAAATTACGATTTCATAAGTAATTTAGTTATTTTGTCCACTCATTCTAACGTTTATTTTTAAATGCTTTCCCCTGAGCCCTTCGTTTTCAAATGTCCAGTTTTACAGGGTAGCTGAGAGGAGGTCGTGCATATAGGAGACGAGGCAAAGTCGATTTAGTCCGCTGATGCTAGAATTTGATTAGGTATTTAATCTATTTAGATTGCTCTAATTACCCCAGTTTAGATATTTTGAATTTGATTGTGAAGCGTAGATGAGATTTGGGGAACAGGATGGCTCCAAGTGTTAGGATTGAATTATTAATGTTCATGGAAGTGCTTAATTGGTTTACAGGAAGGGTTGTCTATTTCAAGAGGTTTTTGGTAAGAAGTTCCCTTTAGGTAGTCTCCGCATGATTTACTTCGGGTTAAAGCGATTAACCCGGGATAGGTCTTGACAATTTACAAAAGTGAATGTTGTTCCTAACGAACAATAGTCAAATACCTAATTAAAAACTTAACCTAGGCTACTCAGAAAAATATGAAAATTTACAAAAATATATTTGACAACTGTACAAATTTTCAAGGGGTTCGGAGATCGTTTGGTACAGAAAATAAATAAAAGAAAATAGGGAACATAAAAGTGATAAAATGAAAACTAAAAGCAAAAATCTAAATCCTAAGCTACTATATATATGTGACTAACCTCAAATATACACAAACTCAACGCTATAACATATCGATAAATAACAACTTTAGCAACCTGCAATCATGCAAATTTGATAGTTGAACTAAACTCCTAAAGAAAACAGCCTACGCAGCCTTGCAATCCCTCATGTCTTTCTAAATTATCTCTAACACCCGTTCACGCCGCTGATGATATCAAAAAAATTTCATGCAATGCAAACACGTGCGCTTCACATAACATGAATCATTAAGTTATTAAGCACGAATTCGAACTTACTAACATATAAATCGGCACACGCTATTGACAACTCACATATTAGTATGCATCCTATGTTAATCTCTACCAATTTTTAACTCATATTTACCCACTCAGTCCAAATACAAGTCTTGACACATTTTCATGAAGAACAAATCATAGCAATTTCAACCTTGTACAAGCATGATTAAGATAACTAAAACATCATTCAATCGATCAAGTATATGAAGAACAATGGTAGAAACACATGAACAAACACACATAAGAACTAAAAACAAAAATCTATATAAGAAACTATGAGAGAGAGGGAGTTATAGTTTACACTTTTTGTTTTTCAACACGCTTGGCACACCAAGGTAACTACAAGATTACAAGAGAATTGAATGGCTAAAACTAAGCTAATTTAGTGTTTATGGCAGAAGAAGGAGAGACGGAAGAAGAGAGAAAAGACTGAGTTTGTATGTGTCTAAGAGGTGGTAGGGTTTTCATTGGAGGCTGCCTCTATTTATATGAGAGGAGAATTGCATTTCCTTCTTGATGTACGTCTTCTTTCCTTTGCAAACTTGGATCGGATTTCCTTTATGAATTTCCACGAATTAACTGCTCAAAAACCATCAAAAAAATGTCTTCAAACTCCAGCAAAAAGGCCTCAGAATCGGCCTAAAACTCAGGCTCATCAAAACTTGCTCGAAACTTCTAGCTTTATGCTTATTTTTCCTCCAACTTTGAGCAATCGTAACTTCATCAATAATCCACCTTTCTGGACATTTATGGATTCTAAAATGAAGTACTTCTAATATACAACCTTTCTAAACAGACTTTATAGAGAAGAAGTCTTCTTGATGCCGGAAAAATGCTCTAAAAATTGTCTGCCAGTGAATCTACTGAATTTCCAGTTTCTAGGTCAAACTTTGAGGGCTTATAACTTGGGCTTCCCATATTCTTTTTGAATGATTCTTGGCATGATAATTAAGTACAAAACTTGTATCTTCGATGAGTACAAAACTAAGAAGGCTCGTAATCGGAATCATCCGATGAGTCTTCTTCGGTGCCAGAATTCTGACAATCTATGCATTTCTACATCACAAGAGTCGTCGTCTGTTTCTTGATTTGGATCCACATCAATAAGCCGAGCGTCTAAATCACGAATTCGAACCGAAAGACCCGCTTTAAAATTATTAAGGCAAATTGTAGAGGAGTCAGGAATACCTATTGCACTGGGTTCTTGATACGCAATATCTTCTTCCTCGTCTTCGGCCTCTCCAAGTGTAGCCGCCCGGTAAATGTTTCGAGGGTGCACAAGATTGACGACTTTCCACGCGTCACCCTTAACAAGGTCATCAAGATAAAACACTTGTTTTACCGATGTCGCAAAAACAAATGAGCCATCTTCGTAACAGCTTGTAGCAGTGTTCACCGATAAAATCCTGTACTGATCAATCTTCATGCTTTGCGACCTTCTAGTATCAAACCATCTACACTTGAAGAGGTGCACGGTCATGCCTTGCCCATAAAAGAGTTCCACCACTAAATCAAGAACACCGTAATAATCAACTCCATTCCGCCCACCATGCGCCATCACCCTAGAATTCTGTGTTCTCCGTCTGTTGTCTCTCTGTTCACATATAAATTGCACGTCATTCACCTTGCACATCGGGTAAACTCTTGACATTATCGGCTTCATAGCTAGAAGTCTTAGTTCGTGAGACCAATTTGGGTGACCATCAAATTGAATATGATTCATCTGCAACCAAATATTCAATGTATTGTAAATATGATTAATTATGCAATGAATGAGTCATGAACAAAAATAAAGAATTACATACCCAGCCGCCAAAATAATGATAAGTGGTAGGAAGACGATGACCGTGGGGCAGCATCGAAGCAGTATACTGTAGATAGTCATCAACAGCCTTCACAGTCGATTTTGTCTCAACTTTAATCTTTATAACGTCCATCACACTTTCAAGAACCGTCTTCTGACAACCGGGGTACACAAGGGTCTGTTGGAAAGCAAGTAGTTTGTTGTACCTGTCAATATCAGCAGTGTTGACAACTCTAGGGAAGGGCTGCACCGGCTCAGACATATACGGTCTTTCAGAGCATACACCGCTCTCATAAGAAAACATATCGTTGATGAAGGTCGTTGTTGGATCGTTGGATGTACTACCCGTCTCAGAAAATTGCCTATGATCATGCAGACCCCCTGATGATGTTTCACCGTGATATATCCAACATGTGTACTTCATCCAAAACTCATTACTTTTAAGGTGCTGCCAAACCTTGTCAATTGCAAATCGATGCATATCACTGCGACACTGACATTTAGTGCACGGACAATAGAAAATTGTATTCCCTTTAGCATTATCCATCGCATATTCAATAAAACTAACAACTCCTTTAGCATATCTTTTGTCTCATTTTGGAAGCGAAATTCAACTCTTATGTATAAACGCTAATTAATTAATTAATTAATTAAATTTGCAAATCATTCAATATTCTATCTACAGTTAACGTACAATTAATTAATATATATATACATGCATATATATAATAATTACTAATTAATATATATACATATATATATAACAACAACTTTATATATATTATCAAACTCAAATCGATCAACTCAATCACACTCAAAATACAATATAATCAACTCTAATTAAAACTCAAAATCAATGCATAACGAAAATAAAACTCTTAAATCAACTCAAAAACAAGATATATATACATATACGTACCTATATATAGCGCCACAAACTAATTTCGGACAGATTTCGACAACATCCAACAATTTCGCCAACCCCCAAACTTTTTCTCCCGTTTTTTCTTTCACATCAGCTACTGTCTACATCTGGAAATATAAGGACTTTTAGCCGACGAAAATATATATATCGTCGGCTAAACTTTAAAAATTTCGTCGGCTAAACTTTAAAAATTTCGTCAGCTATAGTTCACAGACTATAGCCGACGAAAAAAACCATTTTAGCCGACGAATTTGTTTTTCGTCGGCTAAAACTCCACTTTAGCTGACGAAAAATTCACTTAGCCGACGATATTTTTTTTCGTCGGCTAAAATAAACTTTAGCCAATGAAAAAAAATTTTGTCGGCCTGTTAATTTTTTTTTGTCGGCTATGATAGTTATTCTGGTAGTGCCTTTCGTTTCACCGTTAACGCCAAGTTCATGCAAATATGCATAATGCACGAGCATTACTGCAATATTTGTGGCTTGCCCCTTGCTCAATTATGAATTATCACCTCTTTTATGAAAAATTCGATACGAGTAAGACTAATATTAAACAAGATAAAAGGTAAACAACTGTGAAGAAAGCAAAAAGACTATTAATTAATAACTTACAGGCTCGGTAAAACAATCCCAGCATAGAATGCTCTCGAACCAAGTTCAAGTGTTTCTCTGAACTTGCTGGGAACGAAGATATCTTTGGCGGCCTTGAAACATTGCATAAGCTTCTTAGTAATGTTGTTCGAACACTCTGACTCTATATCTGTTGTGGCCTTAAGCCGCACCACATCTACATTTCTTTCCACAAAATACTAAATGCTTGATAAGTTTGCATAACAAATTATTGTTCATCAAAATGCATCAATACATACTTATGCATTATCTTATGCAAATAATAATAAAAAAATATATATGAACTTACCTTATCTGCTGCCCAGCCAATAAAAATACCCCCATGATGATGTGCACGTTGATTAGGAGGCACATTTTTTTCAAAGTTAAATAGAATCTTTTGCCATGGTTGGTATGGAAAACTCTATCCTGCAGTGCTGTATTGCATACCGCGCTGCACAATAGACACTCCCGCTTGCTATAGCATGATACTGATCAACTCTCTTGTATGCAGCTCAAGAGATGTGACATCCGCTGCCAAAGCATCAGCTAGATGTTTACAAAAAACCCGGTCCCCGCATTTCAGATAATAGATGTTTTACTTGGAGGAAATTGTGATGAATGTATCATGAGTATCTTCTAAAAAATGCTATTTTAATGAAATACAATTTCTACAGTTATAAACTCACTTGTATTGAATACTACCTATTTCCTCCATCTGGATCACTAAATGTATACGTGTAGAGAGAATCTGAATATACAGCAACTCACTTATCTGAGTTAGACCAATCACAATGGTTCTCTTGTGGTTCATTCTACCCAATAACCTCCTTACCTCATTTATGTCAATTTTGTTAGTACAAATGACAACATGTACGCGCTGGACGATAAGTTTACATTGCATCATAATTATTGTGTATGAACCAACTTAGCTAATGGTATAATGGTAGCTCATGGTTAGATATCATCAAGCCTAGACAACTCCACTACATTTAAGATTTTAACTTGTGTGAAACAATTGGCTACCTAAGAGTTTCAACAAACTCTAAGTTAATTGATAGGTGCATTTATGCAACGTTTTTAATGCATTTCCGACCCTATTTTGCTATCTAATTCCTTTAACAATATTCATTATAACTTAGTTTGTGTTTTTAGATCGCAAATAAAGCCGAGGAGTACAAGAGAAGAAAAAGAGAAAAAATCTTCAAGGAAAATTAATCCATGTGATGTAAGGAAAGAAATCAAAAAATCTGTCAGAAATCATTAGTCAACTTCGACAGAGTATTTTGATAAGCTCATAATGATCTAGGAGATGTCTCATATATCAACAGAAATCTATAAAAATCTACTTTCTAGAACATTTTACGGATTTCCAATACCTATTTTTCTGAACAAGTTATAACTGTTTTAGTGATTGAAGGTCAGTCTGCCAGAATTTCTAATTTGGACCGAAACTTCAATTTCAAAGCCCAAACCATAAAGGCAAGTCAATATACGAAATTAGGGTTTTTTGACCCTAATAGCAGCTGCTTATATAAAAGAGGATATGACATAATTCTAGACATCTATCTTTGGACGCACAAGATCAATCCATTGTCGTCATCCTTTTCTCATTCCTCTTCTGTTGTTTTATTTTATTTTCTCTTTGTCTTTCTAGTAGTCTTTGATAGTTAGGGGCTGCCTAAGCCCTAGACATGTAAACCAAGATTTTGGTGTTGATTCTATAGTTTCTTGGATATATATTGAAGGTTTGCTGATTTATTGGTTTCTCATTGATAAATTATGGTTTGGTTTATTATGGTTGCAAACGTAGTAAGCATGCTAAGGTTTTATTGCTATAATTTTTTGTTTTGATCATCATGTCAAACATATCATCTAGAGTAGCATATGAGTGACTTGAGCCTCATTCATATTGATTGACATCTAAATAGATTAGGGCAACATCAATACCGCAATTACCTAGCTTTATTCATAATTTTTTCTATCTTAATGATTTCTATGAGTGTTGTGTGAGAACATCACTTTAGGTTCCATGTTAGAAGCTAAGTTAAAAACATCATTTAAGTACCAAGTGAGAAAGGTTGATAGGTTAAGTTCAACACATGATTGTCTTAGCTTGAATAAAGACATTCAATTGAATAGGAACATATAGGTTGACAAATCTTTTGTGACATATGTTCTAGTGGTGTATGATTGTTCCTAGTTATTGTCTTTCTTATATATTTTAAAACCCTAAAATATTATTTTATTTTTGTAGGTCTTCTGTCATTTTTTTTGTCAAATTTATTTAGCATAGTAAATCAACTCCAAAAATTGTGAAACTTTGTCAGTAGTTAGTTTAGTGTGTCTAGTTTGTGTCTATAAATTTTCGCCATTTTTGGAGTAGATTAGTTGTCTGCCTATCAGTTATTTATGACTGGATAGATTAGGTTTTTAAGTTTAGATTGAGTCATAGATTAGTGATTTAGACGCAATCCTCTACGGGAGACCCCTGCTTTCCTATACTACTATCGACAGCGTAATTATGATTGTAGGGTTTAATTATAAGTCTACTTTAAGACTTATCAAATTGGTACCGTGTCACCGGGGATTGTTTTCCTGAATTGTTAAAAAAAAAATTTCTACAAAAAAAATTGAAGTTAGTAATCTAGTTTTTTTTGTGTGTTTTTTTATTTTATATTGTGATTACTTATGTTTTGTGTTAAATGTCTTCCCTTGTATTCATATGATATACTGCATGCTCGTAGTGTTTTACATTGAGGACAACGTTACATTTAAGTGTGGGAGAGTGAACATTATGTTCTTGTTGTGTTATGTTGTTTTAGAGTCATTATAAAGTCATTTTATTATAAAATAAAATAATCAGAAAATGTTAAAAAAAATTTAAAAATTGTTTGTTTTTGAGTCTTTTGTTTTGTTTATGAGTTTTAGGAGCCTTAACCGTTTATAATAAGCTTAAATCTCTAAAATTATGGATAAAGAAATATCACAGATTGAGATGATTTCCAACTGATATTCTGTGATTAATTGAAATGAATAGAAATCGTGTGAAACTTAGTGGATGTGGCATTGAAACATTGATACATAATTTAGAATGCTAAGTTGAGTTTTTGATTCATATGAACCTTAAATGTGAGTATATTGAGCCTATATATGTGTCATTCTTTCTGAGTGACAATTGAAATATTCTACTTCATTTTCTTTGCTATAAATTTTCTTTGAAAACCTCACTATTCTTTCATTTTGATTGATTCCATGCATTAGCTTTTACTTGAGCTATAGAAAACTAGAACTCATTCTTTGTGAATTTCAAAGTTTATAGTAATTATATGTTTTGATCATGGAAATGAAAAGGATGAACTTTTAGGATGAACATCATTGCCAAATAAGCTTGTGTCCTCATTTTATGTGTTCGGCACACCCTTTAGTTTGAATCCCTTTGAGCCTAATTAAGTCTTTTCTTTCATCACCCATGAAATTTTCATCTTGAGCTTAATGTAGCATATCTCTACCATTTTCCTATGGGCCTAGTAAGACAATTATGAAGAATTTTGTGAAAGTTATGTTCAGAAACAAGTGTGGGGAAAGTTGACTTGTCTAAAAGAAAAAAAATGTTATGAATAAAAAATCAAAAGAAACGGCAACAAAAAAGAAAAAAAAAGATTAAGTCCATTATTTGTGAATTTAGAATTTTATGTATGTTTGAAGGCCCAAAACTTGAACATATGGTCTTTGTTCATTTTCACAATGTTATAAGGTGGTTGGAATGATGAAGGACCCAACAAGATGATATATGACCTTTACTTTGACGACATAAGGCATTTTGATGAATGCTCTACTAGGTCCTTAAGAATTTTGCAACACTTACACTTAAATTCATACCCCTAGCTTAGCTCAATTAATTAATACCTTAATATATATGTTCTTTCTAGATCCTTGAGATGATAGTCTATGATTTATGGAGTATTTCACAAGAATGAGCGTATGGTTAGTTCATTTATGCATGTCATCATATTTTTTCATCAGGTTTATTCCATACTTCTGACTCTATATCTGTGGTGCCTTAAGCCACACCACATCTACATTTCTTTCCACAAAATGCTAAATGCTCGATAAGTCTACACAACAAATTATTGTTTATAAAAATGCATCAATACATACTTATACATTATTTTATGCAAATAATAATAATAAAAAAATATATGAACTTGAATTACCTTATGTGCTGCCTAGCCAATAAAAATACCCCCATGATGGCATGCACGTTGATTAGGAGGCGCATTCTATTCAAAGTCAAATAGAAATTTTTTGCCATGCTTGCTATGGAAAAATCTATCTTGCAGTGCTGTATAGTATACAGCTCGCTTTTACAACCAAAAATTTAAAAAAAAAAACACCTCCCCCCACCTACATAGCACGTGTGCACAACTCCTATTAAAGGATGTATATCATACCGCAATTCACAATAGACACTCCCGCTTGCTATAGCATGATATTGATCAACTCTCCTGTATGCAGTTCAAGAGATGTGACATCCTCTGCCAAAGCATCGGCTAGATCTTTACAAAAACATGAGTCCCCGCATTTCAGATAATAGATGATTGACTTGAAGGAAATTATGGTGAACTTATCATGAGTGTCCTCTAAAAAAATGTTATCTTAATGAAATACAATTTCTTTAATGATAAACTCACTGGTATTGAATACCACCTATTTCTTCCATCTGGATCACTAAATGTATACGTGTGTAGAGAGAATACAAATATGCAGCGACTCACTTATCTGAGTTAGATCAGTCATAATGGTTGTCTTATGGTTCATCCTACCCAACAACCTCCTTACCTCACTTATGTCAATTTTGTTAGTACAGATGATAACATGTAAATTGTGTATGAACAAACTTTGCTAATGTTATAAACCTAGCTCATGGTTAGATACTACATTTCAGATTTTAACTTGTGTGAAATAATTGGCTACCTTAGAGTTTCAACAAACTCTAAGTTAATCACAATACTGAGAAAGTTGTTGATAAATTTTAATTAACTCGCAAGCGAACGGTTTATCTGTAGTATAGCTTAAATGCGAGGTTGTTTCAATTTAGGATTGAGAACTAACATAAAACTCTAATTAATTGACCAATTATATTAATCGACAAATAAGAAAAGAAAAAAATGTCCGGTGATTTTTGTAAACAAAGAAAAGAGTTAAACAAACAATTTGGAGGAGAAAATATTTGAACGGGTTTTGAAAACAAATATGAATGAATGCTAGGGCTTCCAACTTCACCTATTCGAGTTTCTAGTTTTCGGATTTCTAATCACTAAACTAGTGTCAAAGAATCCATCATATAAGCCTTATGACAGAGTATTTATACGCATAAGTTCTCCAAAGCTTGAATACTACCTTATGGTAGAGTATAACATCAAACTATTTCTCAAAAGTATGACATTTACTTTCTTAAGATCAATAAAGTACAATGAGAACAATATGACTCACACAAACCAATAAAACATGACATCTGTTCTTATCAATCTATAGTTTTTAATCACAAGAAGCATTCAAGATTCAGCATTAGCATCTACCTACTTTTGCTTTAGATAGTTTAAAACAAAACTCTAAAGGTCGGAAGTCTCTAGTATTTTGAAATAAGCAACAATTCTTATATAGAATAAAAACTGAACACCAATCAAGTAATAAAGTAATCATCCAACTAAAAACATCGAATAATCATGTTAAGGGTCTATTGTTGGCCCTAACAAAAGATTTAGCTACTAAGTGTCATCACAAACACAATGATGACAATGAAAAACATAAAAAATGGATGGAAGTTTGGTGATGATGGCAGCCTCAGTATGTCACGTTCCCGGAGCCTCCAACATATGATCTAGTATGTGAAATTCGAGCTCCTTATGTAGGGGAGATTTCTTGGTCATCTTTGGCTTCATGCTTCCTTGTATAGCTTGGAATTAGACTCATTTCTTGATATGGAATGACAAAACCTTGAAGTATCTCTTATAGAGCTTGGAAGACGTGTATTCCTTGCATCTTCAATTGAGTTAACATCCTTGAAGCATAAGGATTGAAGATCTTGTACCCCAAAACTTGAGTTGTACATGAATGTGTGCAGACCCAAGCCGATTTCTTAATATGACCTATCTCCATTTAAACGATCTTAACTCAGTGTGGAAGTATCAAAATCAAATTTCGTCGGATTCTACAGAAAGTAGACAGTTGAGGTTTTCTTAGAATATGAAGCTCGTTCTCTAATTTGATCTGAACTGCTCTCAATGGGATCGGCTTATCCTTTAAGTTCTTCAATCTGTTAAGACCATAAGGCACAAATCTCCTTGCAGCATTAGGTTGGAGTAAATATGGGTGTAGTTGCAGAAAGACAAGATGCTCCCTACCACATTAAAAAATAGTACTCTTTGATCTTTTTAGAAACAAGGTAGCTGTTGATGTGTATATATTGCCGGCCCTAGAGAGGTTTTCTGTGAGTTGCAAATAATTTTAGAAAGAATTTGTTGTACTATTCAAAATAAGCACTATGAATCAAAAGATTGCAAGCTTGCGGTATTTTAGCTTTACGATTAGTCATCTGAATCTCTTTCAAATCCAAGGAACCTTCGGACACATTCTCCTTCACTCTTTGATCCACACCTTGCAATACGTGTACGATTAGATCTCTTTTTTATGTTCATCCGGTCAGACTATTGTAGATCTTGTATTGTGAGTTTGGGAAGTAATTGTAAGCCACTTAACAACGTATAGACAAGGTAGGGTGGCTGGATGTCAAAAGAACAAATATTGAATGTTCAGCAAACAACCATGCCTTGCAAATTGGGTGCCAATAATGTCCAGAGTTGCACATCTGAAAGGAATAATACATTCAACGAGTCAGCCAATCCTTTGGAGAAGTTTTTTGCGTTGTTTTCAAGTCTGACCGGGAAGTTGCTATACTCATTTTGTTGTCTATAAAGAAGATTTATCAAGAATGAGATCTAGTACTAAAGGTGCAGTATTTGGTGAAAAAATGCGTTTTATGAAGACTTTCACATATTCCATGATGAAAAAAAATTACTTGGTTTTATTATCAAAGTAAGAACGAAATAGCTCCTTCATGCTAAAATGAACTAAGAATAAGATGTAATCTGTTTGTTTTTTACATCAGAAAAGTACCACTACTGGATTATTACTCTTAACCGACGGAATCAAAACTATTCCGTCGGCTAAAATTTTCTTAACCAACGAAAATAGGCTTGTAGGCAAGGAAAACTCATTCGTCGAATAAGAAGTTCTTAATCGACGAAACAAGCTCGTCGGGAAGTTTTGTCGACTAAGAACTTCTTACTCGACGGATCAATATTCCTGGCCGTTTTCGTCGGCTAAGAAGAACTTCTTAGCCGACGAAACAATTTATATTCCGACAGCTAAGATCAAAAATACTGTAGCAAGCATTCATAAGTTTTTTTTAGAACTGTACATAAGAAACAAAATTTTCAAAAATTTCATGAAATAAAATGTGATCAGAATGGTGAAATACGGCTAGGGTTGAAAAATCACATAATTCAGGTAACGTCTTAGTGCTGATAATAGCGGTCAACCGTATTTACCATTATTATTCCATATGGGGAGCCTTATTGTCGAGGGCTAAATGTTTCAAAATTTTTAAATGGGCGGTTGCATCTCATCTACATAAGATTTTGTTGTGTGGAAGGTTCGACCAAAATAAGTCATATAGAGATAGATATGAGTGTGTCCGTGTGATAAATGACGATAGATTAGGGTTGACCGTTCCGATCGAGCTCTTAACGTTGTCGGATCAATTTGAATCTTATCCCATAACCATGTTTTACTATAATGATCATATCAGACGGTCGAATTTTCGTTTGTGAGTTTTGGTCATCGGAATCACAGCGTGTCTACTAATGTTGTATAACTTGTTTAATAGATTTTAAGCAAATGCATAACTTTGTGAACCAATTGTACATAGGAAGCAAAATTTTCAAAAACCTCATGAAATAATATGTGATCAGAATGGTGAAATATGGCTATAGTTGAAACGTAATTTGGGTAACGTTTCAGTACCGATAATAGCAGTCCAATTGTATTTTAAAATTTAGAAAAATTCAAACTAAAATTCAAAAATTTCTTCTTTAAAATTCTCTCTCTTCTCTTCTCCAAACTCTCTCTCTCGTCTCCTCTCCTCCCCGGTAGTGTGTGGTGATGGTGTGTGGGGGTGTGGTGGTGGTGGTGTGTGGTGATGATGTGTGGTGGTGTACGTGTGGTGGTGGTGGGTTCGGGATGGCCGACGGTGGATTGTCGGAGATCGATAGCCGTTTTTTTTAATATTTTTTTTAGGTTTAGCAACGAAATATTTCGTTAACGAATAATTACTTAAAAGACAGAATATTTTAAATTTCATCAACTAAAAAGATTATTAAATTATTTTTATTTTAAAATAATTCTATGGGTTATTTTATACATGAGGCTTGTCCTTCAACCCATGAGGCTTGACACACCAACCCATGAGGCTTGTCCTTCAAGAAATTGACAGAATTCATATTTTAGTACAAAGTGACATAAATCATATTTGGGTATCCCAATCATGTTAAATAACCTACAATCTTCGAAAGACTTTAATCAACACAATCATCCCTAAGCAGCATTAGCGTTAACAACTAAAGTTCGGAGTTACAATAACTATTCATCAGTAAGATTCACAAGAACTTCTGCTGGAGGAAAATGGTGACGCTTGAAAAACCTATAATAGTCCCTAGTAAGCACCTTGTAAAAATACTAAAAAGTGGCCTCAACATTGAAGTTTCCAAGAGGTGAGATTTCAATATCTTAACTCACTTATCAACCTTACACTTCATAGAGGCACTTATCAGAGTTAGACCAGTCATAATACTTGCTCTGCGGTTTAGCCTACCCAACAGCCTCCTTACCTCGCTTGTGTCAATCAGACCCCCATTAAATTTGTTATTGTAGATGACAACAGATACACCCTGAACAATCGGGCCACTCAGCTTTTTTTGGTAAGTGGTGTAAGAGCTAACTCTATCACTCCTACCTGAAAATTTATTAATATGCATAAAAGGGTACAAACCAAGAGGGACGAAGCCAAACCTATGCCTCGAGAGAGTATATATAACAAAACTAAGAAATCTACTAAAAACAAAAACAACAAAATAACAAAACTACTCAAACCAAATGAATCATATTACTCGTTTTTTTTAGGTCACTCAGCTTCTCGTAGTGGCGGATCCAGGAATTGCAACAAGGTGGGACTTGACTTTCTGTCACAAAAAAAACTCGACGGTACGGAAGCAATAATATAGATTAAAAAAAACAATACATCTAGACAAGAAGAAGGTAGTAAGTATTACCGCTCAAATGCATGTTTATGTAAAACAAAATTCATAAAATCTCTAGATGTAACATACAATAAACTAAATAAATACAAAATATATAGATGTAAAAACTAACACAATTAACTAAATCTATTCCTACGAGTACCTAAAACTTCAAAAAAAAATTGTTTATCACAAAGGCATTACATACTAAAAAAACCGACATATTTTTTCTCAATGTGGAGGAGTGAGGACCATATATATAATCTCAAAGAAATTTTCATTCCAACTTTCTAAGTTTGTTCTTCTATTTATGACTTAGAGAATAAAAAGAACCTGTTTTTCTTTGTAAAACAACAATAAACTAAAGCTGAACACTTGAGGAAGCACCTCAGCCTATAGAAACTCAGCCTAAAAAGTAAAATTAATAGTTGTTCAACAATGAATAGGACTTGAGTGCGACTCAGTCTAAAGAAATAAGCCTAAAATAGTTGATAAAGCAGAATTTTTTTCCAAATGATTTGAGTTACCTATAGATCCGCCCCCTGACTTTTTGTGATATTAAATAATATTTAAATATGAATTATCTAAGGTGAAGATGATTTTGGATGTCTAGAGCCAAATGTGGGACAAAGTATGTAAAACTGGTGGACATGTACCTTGCTCTCGAAGATAGAGGAAATTTTAGAAACAATACCCCTCATTCATCACTTTGGTACCTCCCAATTTAAAACTATCTAATTGGTTCTTCAATATTAAAACTGAATGCAACTTTCATACACCCACTTATAACACCCTCAAGTGATGTAATATTTTTCACTCTCTCTTTCCTCTTCTTTCCTCGAGAAAAAATGGCTTCTCATCCAGTTTGAAAATGTTGGACTCTTATATGTATGGTCACAAGGTCATGGACTGGCTTCACTGAAATTTAGTAAATATAAGCATAGGAAATCTCAAGGTCTCAAGCTACTCCATCCTCTTCAACACTCATATCTAATTTCTCCCCCGTATCTCCGTCGCAAACTACCCCTCCTTAGCTGTCCAGAACCCCATCTTTGACAGCAGAGTTCTAATGTAAACCTTCTCCATTATCGCCCAAAACTCGCCTTCTTCTACTTCTCCACCACTCAAACACCATCAACCCAAGAAACATAGATAAACATTTTTTGGTGATTTCATGAGCCCCCCTTCTCGACATGAATATATTTGAGGAAGAAGAAACAAAATCAACAACACATACAGAAACGAAAATAACCTTTGCAAAATAAAGTTTTGACTTCATCATTAATGGCAGGTACCAGAAGCAGTTTGAATTTTAATCCTGAGACACCAAATCGATGGTTTTTAAAATGAGGTATGAAGGTTATGCAGGACTTATACTTGAGATATTGTTTGTAAAATTTCCTCACTGAACATATTGGAGAGGCTGTCACTGAGTGGTTTAGTGACAATGCTATGGACCGTACAAAGATTAGTCTTGCCGTAATTTTCACATGTGGCTGGATGCATCAGATATACGAAGTTATGATAGTGGGGAATGAGTATGAAGGACTGATATATGTACACAACATGGTTTTTGGAAGTGGAAGTGGAAGTGGCTCCGTTGTTAATAAATTTGTTTTACTTGTATGCACCAATTGATGTGAACGTCGTGGAGGAGAAAATTAGGGCTCATTCGGTAATGTTTTACAAAATGATTTTTGAAATACTGTTTTGCAAAATGAAAACAATAAATGATATTTGATGTTTTTTAGATTTCAGAACGTGTTCTGTAACATTTATCAGAAATAGTTTAGAAGTCTCAATTTTTTTTCTTCCTATGAGGTGAGAAAGAAACAAAACTTGTATTTAATCTATACTACTCTGCATCTCTCTCCCAACAAAAGCTTTTTCTTTCTCTCTGCAAAAGCTTTATCAGTCTTCCTCTCTGCATCTCTCTCATACACCTCCATATATTAAACCCAGATTTATCTGACCCATATGTTCGGATTTCCTATACAAAGTAAGCGCTTTATCGTCTTTTTTCAAATAATATGTAAAAAGGAAAAGGAAGCATTAGAATGTGGAGGATTGGAGCTTTGAAGCATCCGGCTAGGAGAACCGACAGTAAAACAACCTGAAAGGGACGGAGCCTAAATAAATTGATCTGGATTAGGGTATAAGGGAAGAGGGACTTCCATGAAATGAACAATATACATAGGCACGGTCTGTTGTAACAAGGGTATATTCTATGCACCATTCAAAATGAAATGAACAGGAATATGATTCCTAGTATGAGGAGGAATAAGTTGTAGTAGTGGGAAAGGTAACAACCAGTTAAATTTCCAAAAAATAGGACAGAAGTACCATGACCAATAATCCATCAAGGAGAATATACCAGAATATAAAATACATTTCCACGTAATAGAACAGGAAGGATGTTTATGCATAGTAAAAAAGTGATTGCACCTAAAATATTTGTTAGAACATCTCTAATGGAGATTTTTTGGGAGACGTCAAATTCATGTGACATGACAAAATTAACATGTGCCTTAAAATTGTACATTTGCTCTAAACATGTCTAAATTTTTGGTGTCAAATTTGTTCAATCCCTTGGTGAATAATGAATTGACATTGTTTTGAGGGGTGTCATTTGACATATGAGAAAAAGTGTCATGTTACAACTAACATGTGGGTTGGAGGAATTTAATGCGTCATAAATAATTATTAAACTTGTCATGTGTCAAAAGACATCTTCTTTAGAGATGCTCTAAGTTTACAACTTTACAACCAATTTATTTTAGTAGTAAACTATATTTTAGTTATTGACTAAATTTCAGTTTACAAATATATCATTTACACATTATCTTATATTTTTAAGGACAAATATTAACAAATTAGAACAAACTAATATCCACATATTATCTGTCACTACAATTTTTACCAAAATACACTTTACTATATTTCAAACCTACTATCCACCGAAATGTGCTACTGCCTAGGAATGTGCTACTATGCTACTGCCTGGGACAAGTGTGCTACTACCGAGTGTCGACGAAAAATGTGCTACTGCTGGTGCTCTTGTAATTTTTTCATGCAAGTCTCTGATGCCAAACAACACTGCTACTATCAACATTTAGACTGCTGAGGAAAATGCTAGTTGCTGCTATTGTCTAGATCATTGTTGTAGTAATGTTACTACTACTGTTCGTGTAAAGTAGCATCATCAAGCATTTTGACTTTTGACACAGTACGTCTGCATTACAACATCTTTATTCTCCAATTCAATTAAGCTTACAAGTGCGCAGCATCAACCTTTTCCTCTCAAATACTTGTATACATGGTCCAGGCCACCAACAACACAGTAGCATCAAGTCTGCTTACACAAACATCAGATTGTCAGATTTTTGAATTCATGGACTGAGAGAGAGAGTGAGAAGCGTAGGTAGAAGGTTGAAACTACTACAATCGAAACTGCTACTATCGGATCTACTGAGGTTAGGAGGGCAACGGTGAAGACGAATAGGCTTGAGGTGATGCTTAAAGTAGCGCCTGACGCCCTCATCAGGTGCGCAGGCTGTGTCGAGATCGGGGGATGACAGCGAGGGTTTATGGTTGAGCCATAAGTCCTTCCGGCAACCTAGAGGTGTCTTCGTTGAAGCAATAGCAGCGTCGTCAAGATAGTAGCAACTAGGACGACGTCCTCTAAGCAATATCAACTACGAAGACGTCCTCGAGGCAGTAGTAGTGGCGTTGTCATCCAATACTCACAAACAAGCTACTTGATCTAAGAGAGACGATGCCACCATCCTTGCAGATTGGTTGAGAGAGAGAAGGTTTTAGATCTAGTTTTTTTCGATAGAAAGAAAGAGTTTGAGAACAGATTGATGGGTACGTGGATTTGTCAGTGGGTATTTTCTTCATTTACAATAAGGATCAGATCTAGTATTTATTAGTTTTGAGTCTGAGCTAATATTTAAAAATTATTGAACATGAATTTTTTATGTTTTTAAATGTTGTCGGATACCAATTTGTAGTTCTTCCTTTATTCTAGTTAGATTGATGCTCTTGAGGAATCTAACTAATCACTTATTGGATAAATTAGCTAGTTAAAGTAGGGTGCTAAAATTTGCACACCCATTTTTGCATTCTACATCCTTTGGGTTTTTTTATTATTTTTTTGGCAATTCATATATATTTTCTTCTAATTTTACCCTCCTCTCTCTCCTCCCTTCTGCATCTCCGATCCAAATTGAGTTCAACAGCACCACCAAAATACAGCCCATAAAGTTTCGATCACACTTGCATATGTCTTTAGAAACCCCTCAAACCACAATTAACCAATCTCAACTTTGTGCGTCATCTCCCACGACAAATACAACCCCTCCTCCCCCGACAAGTCTCCCACCCCACCCCGCTTCTCCACCCTCTTCCACCTCGAAGAAGGAATTCTCAAGCATCTCCAGGCCCCCGGACAATTCATAGGCTCCTGACGCTCGTCGTCCTCGTTGGCGGCGAGCTCCACTCACCGATCCAAGTGAATAAAAACTTCAACGAGATTTGGTTTTCCCGGATCGAGCTTGTCCGACGAGCTGGGCGTAGACGACGTCTGCTTAAATGGAGAGCTAATTTCGGGTCTAATTTGAACAACTGTATAGGTCCCCATCACAAGCCAAATGAGCCTCCCTTTGCTCAAATGAAAAACAGAACTTGCCTATTGTAGAGTGTATGTATGTGTGTTTTAGGTCTTTAAGGAGGGAAAATGAAAGAGAGAAACAAGGGCATTCTAGTAAAAACAGCACAAAGAGTGTAGAATGCAAAAATAGATGTGCAAATTTCAGCACCAATAAAGTACTGAGCATTATCTTTAATTTGTTAACGCGCTCATCCTTTTCTGATCATGAAAAAGATCTTTGCGCGCTCATCCGTTTACATGCCTTTTGAGATTTGAGTCCCAAGGCCAAGCCCCAAACTCAGAAGCAGCAAACCCAGAGTCCCTACTATCACCCCTGCATGAAGCGCATCACCGAAGAGCCAAGAGATCAGACAAATTTCTTGCTCTTGTTTCCTACAGCCATGTTTAGGCATTATCTCTGCGGACTATGTCGAAAACTAAAGTAAAACAGTACGTTGACAACTTCACTGATGATGGATGGTAAATTGAATCATTATTCCAGTTACTATTCTGGCTATCAGACTACTTAAATCTGTGATTATTGTCTCTGCTGCTTACCCTCTTTATTCTCTTTCCTCGTATCAAAAGGCTGGACTTCATATAGTTCATTCCAATTACTTGATGCTTCTTCTGGGGTTCGAAAAGTCCAGATGTGATGCTTGGCTTTCTCACGAGCCTCCAAGACTTCCTGGATTCAGAAAGTTCAGCTTATTATAAGGACATTCATCACAAGACGAATTGAAAGAACCACATCCTTGAATAGCACATAGCTGTCAAATTGTCAAAACTGATATACAGATAAAGCAGCAAAAAATGGTGAATATGTTCAAACTCGCAAAAGAAAAGAAAACAGCTAACTTGAAATTAGATTCACAAGCAGGACAAGTTACTGTAAGCAACATCTCTACATGGAACCTCAAGATGGTTTATGAAGATAAAACAAAAAAGTAGCTCTTTCTGCATTTGGCTACAATACATGAATCTGCCATGAGTCCATGACACGACGGGGGGATAAGATGAAAGTGACATGGATCACAACTATGAAGCGCCAACACCCCGCCTACAGTGTCCACAGGAACACCATCATTCCATGGCCTCTCAAAGCATCTCCACTAATGTATATCAATCACAAGTGTGACTGACTGTTAAAAGGAATACTTCCAGTATAGACGCAACAAAAGCTTCGTAAATAAGAAAGAAATTTGATTAGTTGATTCTGATATTGAGGGGGGAGATGAAAGAAAAATGGATCACAACTATGAAGCAGCAACACCCCACCTACAGTGTCCACAGGAACACACTTCCATGACCTCTCAATGCATCTCCACTACTTATGTATATCAATTACACGTGTGACTGTGACTGTTAAAAGGAATACTTCCAGAATAGAAGCAGCGAAAGCTTCGTAAGTCAAAGAAATTTGATTAGTTTTGATTCTGATATTGAAACAGAAAACCTACTCTGTTCAACAAAAAATCCTAATCTAAAGAGATCCTGCGGAAGTAGCTGACAGATCACATTCACGATGCTGATAAACAATATATTCTCCATATCATTTACAGGCTTTAAATATGTTCATTAATACTGATCCGCTGGGCCAAATAGAAGCAGAACAGGTGCTTTCTCTTTATGCTTATCATACATCATCCAGAAGATGGGATGAGGCCCAACTATCAATTAGCTACTAATTACATAGCCGTACTAATTATATGAGGATATAGTTTGGTTAAGACATCAACAAGTTGAACAAATAATAAAATCTCGAGCGTCCAAATGTGTTGGTAAGGGAACTTGGAATTACTTGTACTCTGATTGTGTGAAGGTTACCACCAAACAAAGTAAAAATTGCCACAGGGCAGGTCTTCCTAGGAAGGTCAAAAGCACATTTGGAAATTACTTGAAGAATGATGTCAGAGTTTAGACGGCTGATGTGATGAAAGTTGTGCATATAAGGACTTAAAAGACTCTTGAGGTTTCCAGATCAAACGAAAGTCTATAGTACTGTCACATGACATATCCACATATATAGATCCTATTAAGACCTATATGCAGCGTAATAACTACTGCTTAGTTACAAATATATATCCTTTTTGGACACCCAAGCCTTTGTTGCACCAGCAAAACAGCAATTCCTGAAAACGTACGATCCGACACGGCAGATATTTAATTTATTTATGTATTTTTAATACATAAAAGAAATAATAAAACTATGAAATATCATTAACTTAATGGTCATAAGGATCCTAATTCTGTCTTATAATAAACCCAGTATAAACCCAAAGCACCAAAACCCTTCACTCTCCTCTGCATTCCAGCTTCAGTTCCTGTCCAACTAATCACGTAAACTAGCTACTTATCATAGTTCACATCCCATAATTCTTTCCCATTAAATATTCCCAAAATTCAAAAACTTTCCTCAACATATATAAAACTCAAAAATAAGAAACCCCCACTAACCAGAATCCCATTTCTCTCTGCTTCTTCTTCTTCACATTTATCATTGGCCAAAGAGAAGCAGCCGAAAGAAGAGAAGCTCTAAGTGGGCATCGTACGTCTGGCACTACACAGCCGAGCTGAACCTCTCTTGACAGATCTCCTCATCCTCTACACCCTCGCCATCCTCCTCCAGTTCATCATTCCCGCTTCATCACCTCTACCTCCGTCGTTCGTGTCTACATCTCTCACATCAGTGTATCGGTCAACATGTCAGGCCGTATCAGAAAAGTCAATTAGGATATTAGTTGGTTGCATCAAGGGCTTTTGTCTTATAAAGCTCAATGCATTCCATTTCACTACAAGACTCCTACTATTAAGGAGTTTTCCTAGTAAATCACGAATCTTTCAGCATTTCTAGGATCACTACAGTTTCATTTGAAACCTATCAATAAAGTTAATTCTTGTAAAGCCATTCAGCTTTCGATGAATAGCCTAAAGCCATGTTGAAGGCTTGGTGCCATATATCCTCCTTTACTCTCTTGTGGTTTAGCTTTAGATTATAATGTGTGACGATGGTAAGGTTTGATCTAAATGAACAAGCACTGCCAAAATCCTTTTAAAACTATAACTTGATAGTGGACCAAATAACTTGTCACATGCAAATTTCAGCAGGAGCGATCTGCCAGGCAGATATACAAGAAAAAATGTCATGGCCAGAACTGACTACTGAGAAACAGACAATAAAGCAGACCAGATTCAAACCTATGTTAATGATTCAAACGTTCTGTGCCTCCATTTTCTCACAGATTATGTCGAATAACACAGACTAGGTAGTCAGTAGTTTAAAATTAGTTGTTGCTCCATTAAACACTACCAACAGTCCTAACTACAATATTAGTACATAACAGTTTCTCACATAGGCAATCCCAGTCTAACAAATGCAAAAGCACAATAAAGCAATCTAAACATCACTTATAGATATATCCAAGTGTATTTTGGACAATGAAAGACAGAAACTACAAACACAATAAAGACTTGACTAATGCAGACACCCTAACATCAGTATGTACAAATAGAAGGGGTAATTTTTATGGAATAATGAATCAAAAATCTTAAGAAACAAACCTGCACTTCCGCTCTCGACTTTGTCTTCAAAGTTAAACAATCAACAAGAGCACTCCATTTCCCACCACAGTTATCAAGTGTTCCCAGCCTATAATATTGCTGCATCTGATGAACTGGAGCTGCCATTACATGAACTCTTTTTTTCAATAATCAAGTGGAAGAAAGAGAAGTAAAATCGAGTACAAAACAGAACCAAAATGAGCAATGAGGATGAACGAGATAGAACATTTCTATAAACAGACGGGGCATAACAGTGGCTAAACATGAGAAGCTTATATTGACTAACAGACGAGAATCAAACACAAATTAAGGTGGGTTCATGTTTGTAACTTTTCAAGTGAGCAGTCGCTTAAATAACATCAGAAATCATCAAAAAAACACTACCCATCTTTTGGGTAGTTTTCGTAACTAATAGCGAATATCTTGATCCTAAACTCACAGTAAACCCCAAAACATACGAAAAATTAAGCAAAAACCCAAGAGTTTTACATAAGAGTTGAACTGTAAGACCCAAGAAACAAAGAATTTTGTAGTTGTATCAAACAGGAATGAAATGTAAAACGAGTGTGGGAAAGAGCGTACAATAGCAAAACCAGAGAGCGTCAAAGCAAGCGGCGCAGGATAAGGTACGCTTTGGAACCGAAGAGGAAGAAACTTCTTCGCCTGTAGACATGACAGTGATGACACCGCCGCTCTCTATCTCTCAGATGCACGCACTGCTCCCTTCAACAGATCAAGGCACTACCCTTCTAACCAACGTGTGGAATATCCAAAATATCTCAAAATTTTCTTGAAATTTTCGTGTTTTACCACGAGAAGTTAATTTTTATATATTTTTAATATTTTATATTTAACTTATTTTTAATTAAATATATCATTTTTATATAAAGTTTTAAAAAAAATCATCGATAATTTCTCGATATATCTATCGAAATGTCCATTTTTCAAACTATCAAAATTTTCTTAATTGTCGATATTTTAGTTTTTGCTTCTAACTCGTTTTATTCTCTTAAAATTCTTTTTTAATATTTTATTTTATAAAAGGGGTTTAAAAAACCCTATAAAATATAATATTAAAAAAGAATAAAAAATATTCCTTTTGTGACAACAAAAATATAATATAGGCAACAATAAAAACAAAATGTAAAAAATAGAACATATCTATTTTAATCCCAAATTGTCCATTTTTATGACATAATTCAAAATGATCTAATTTTTTTAATCAAAAATATTAAAAATTTCATTCATATCGCATGTAGATATTACAATGTTACCTATGTAATTTGATAGCAACCTTCTATCAAACGTCCGCTCATAAGGTACCACACGACCACAGGTGAGCACTATAATCAAACCAAGAAATAGATCATAGGCCCTTATTCTGAAATATAAGAATGAGAAATATAACAGAAATAACGGACGCTCGTTTATTAGCTAAGGAACATAATTCATTATTTGACTCATTTTTTGATCATATTTTCTCATATTAAACGTTCAGATTTTAGGTGTATATGTGTAGATCATCTCTACAAATTTTTAGCCAAATTGATAATCATTAAAGCGTTCAAATCAATGAAACTGTCTGAACTGTTTATTCTTGAACCCTAGCTGTAAATCACAGCTTTGCACTCATTAACGATTATTAATTTGGTTGACAATTTGTAAAAATTATCTACACATATATACCTAAAATCTAAACGGTTAAGATGAGAAAATATAATTAAGAAATTGATAAAATAATAAAATATGTTTCTTAACTAAGGAATAGACCCTCATTAAAACATCTCTTTGCCTATAAAATTAGGGTTGAGTTTAGGCATGACATGTGCTTCCTTGTTTGGCTCTGGCTTCGACCAATCTATAAACTGGATTCCAGACACCCAAATTCTATTACGAAGTTTCTTTAAGTCGGCCAAGTAGGCGGCTCAAAGTTGAGGGGTTTGGCCGCTAGGAACAATTGACCAGTGATGCAATCAGAGATATCGATAAACCTGGACCTTGCAAATGCAAGGGATGCAGACCAAATAAGTATTCAAGGAATGCGAGTTTTAAACAGAACATAAACTCAATTACCAATCCCAGCCCGGACTAACACAAGTAATATCTTAGTCTCAAATTTCAGCCAACTTACCGTTGTTGTTAAACGTAATTCATACGTACCCATGGCTTCTATGTTTGACTCCCATAAGATTATACTCATCGCACTTAAACCTAAACACAGTTAGAGTCGTTCTCTCTCCAAGCTTGAGGAGTGGTCAAACGATACCCTGAAACTTTAAACATCATCTAGAAAAGCAATATGGCGACGGTGCCCTATCTTGTATTGAGCAGTAGCCAGAGATAAGCCTGGATTGTTCTCAGAGAAGCTTCTCCTCCTCCACCTATGAGACCTCTTTTTCTCTCCCTCTCCATTCTCGTTTCTTTCTTTCTTTCTTTCTTTCTTTCTTTCTCTATGTCGGTTCTATATGTATGTTCTGAGCTCGCCCGACCTCTTTCTCTACCGTACAATTATATTTTTTATTATTTTCATTTATTTAGTGTACATAATGCCAGAATGTACATATATACGTACACACGTTGTGCAGAAGTCCCGACACACAAATAATATTGGACATCTAATTGATATTATTGTAACATTTTGATCTCAACTCCTGCCTTGATATAAATCGTGTAAACATATTCATAATATTTATTTATTTGCTTCGTTTACTTTTAAACTACTTTGAGTATTACATGCAGCAAGGTATCCAGTTACTTCATCAATGGAAGAGGTCTGTTCCATCAAGGACGAAGCAGACAACTTGTTTTTCATCGTTGATGAAGAGGGCGAGGACCTGTGTTTTTGCAGTTGATGAAGAGGGGTTTAGTGTGGGTAGAAAGAAATCCATAGGGGTCAACAACGTTGTGGAGGTCGAAGGAGAGGTGCGGCAACCGTAGGCTTCATCATTTGACCCTTCGGTCTTAGCCCGTCCTAAAACCAGTCATAACCTCTAAGACAAAGCCCTACCTGCTTGGGAGTTGATGGCATGCACAAAGAGAGAAGTTTTAAGGTTTTTAGGTTTTCAATGCTTTTGGAAAAAATATGGACTTGCGATTATTACGTGTTACATTTTTGAATGTAGGATGACTTAATTTGTGTTCAAATGAACAAATGTTTACTAAAGTACAAATATTTTTTTTTCATTTTTTGTAAATTAAGACTATTTTACCATCACTCTTTAGACATGCATATGAAGGAAGAATGTCGAAGCAAAGAAGACTTCGCCGAAACCTCACCAAACTAAGGTCATCGTTTGCCGGAATCTAGCCATCGGACTTCTGTCACTGGTCGAGGGCTTTTTTCAGTCATCACCAGAATCTCACCAGAGTTTGCTAATGTCATCGAAATTTCACCAAGCGCTTGATCTCGTCGCAACCTAGGTGGACCCTGGTCAAAGGTTTTACAAGAATCAATAAATGGTATTCATGTTTACTGATTCCCAATAATCAGGTTACTGACCCTCACACTAACCCTTAATAATCGAGTTACAAACCGTAAACAAAAGCTTAATAGAAAACTACTCAAATGAAATGAAAAAACAAGGGCATAACACGCAAAGTGTACATATCCGGTCGTTGGGCTTTCTCCAGTCATCACCAGAATCTTATCCAACTTTGTTGATGTCATTGGAATTTAATAGACTCACGTCTAGCTCGACCCTCGTTTTACTAGGGGTCAAATAGTATATATTCATGCTTACTTACCCCTGATAATTGGGATACTAGCCCCTAATGATTAATTGTTTAAAAAATTGTTCACGAAGAAGATAGAAGGTGTTAACAATTACTTTCTTCGTCTCCCTTACATCTGTCTAATTGGCGCATCCTCATCGGCTGTTTCATGTTGATTCTCGTTAACCTCCACGGTTCTGAACAATGTCTCTCTCCATGTCACCAATCCTTGGAATGCTTGCTATTCATCTCAAGAAAAGGTTAAGCAATCAAATGGAAAAGAAATCCACATTCAACTCAGAAAAATCCACTAAACCCTAGTCAGACGATGCAACATGAAAAAAAATAGAGAAACCGACGACAAAAACTAAGTCGTTTCCAGCATGGTCCAAATACATGAAGGAATGTGAGAAGTAATTCAAGGTGAGTCGCGGGACAAGGCTGTGGTCGGAGGAAGTTTGAAAGCAATGAAGGTGTTTGGCATGGCGGATGGATCGAACTGGAGAAGCACGAGGAAGTGAGGTCGAGTTGCATCGAGAGAGAATATCATAGAGATATATGTTTACCTCCACCAATGTCTAGATCGGAAAAAATTTAATGAAGGCAACGGCTCCACCCACGGTGCATCTAGATGTTTAGGTTGTTAACTGCTTGAGGATGAAACCTCCATAATGATTTGGTCCTATTAATTGAACATCTTCTGTGACGACTAATCCAGAACGAGTCACGACAATAACAACGTCGTCTTCAGAGAGAGCCGTGTTTTGCATAAGATGCATTGAAATTGGCTTTAAAAATCTTGTCAATGGAATGTGTTAAATTTTTACATAGGAGCCCTTCTATGTGGATCTCTAAGTTGAGGACTAGTTGAGCATTTTTCGGTTTATCTCGCTTTTCGATCTTATATTCACATCTTAACATTTCATTTTATAAATATTTATGAGTAGATCATTTCTGTAAATTTTCAAATAAATTGAAAATCATTAAGGCATTCATAAGTATGATTTACCAATTATGAACTTGAACGGTTCATGTTTAACAGATTTGGTTCATCCATTGATTTGATCTGAAACTAGTACATAACGATCACCAATTTTGCAGAAATTTTGTATGATTGATATACTTATATAAATCTACAACTTCAACTGTTAAGATGTCAAATTTTAATAAAAAAGTTGGTCTAATAAGTAAATAATTCAAAAGTCATCAACTAGTCCTCAACTTAGAGGTCCTCATTAGAAGGGCTCCTATTTTTACATAACGTGCACATTCTAACAAACATCATTTAACAAAGATTTCATCCGTGATTACTCCATCTGTTTACAAATTTAACAAAAAGATAATGCTCATGTATAGATATAAATTATAATAATTGATCATATAATACTAATTTGAAGGAATGATAGCACATTCCGATGAAAAACTTTTCTTCATGTCCATTTCAATGATTCTCATCAAAAAGACATAGGTCCATTCCAATTTCTTACCCAAATGACGAACGTACTCTTGTTTCTATTCAACTAACCCTCTTTTCTTCCCCGATCTAAATTCTTATATATTTTTTCATCCTCTTCTCTCTTGAAGCAGAGATGTCGAAGAGCCCTCAACCCTCGTCGATCGTCGCTCCTCCGTCGTCTATCATCGTTCCTCCGTCGTCTGCCATCGCTCCTCTGTTGTCACTCTTTCTCTGCGATCGTCGCTCGGCTACGCCAGATCTGTTCTCATTGATCAGAGCTTCATCTTCCTCGGTGTTGAACCAGAGCCAAGCGCTCCAAAAGCTTCAACTCTCTCTCTCAACTCTTGATCTATCTCTCACTGATGTTTCTCCCCTCGCCAAAATTAACTATATCTCCTAATCTTCAACCTTCGGTGCCCAAGCTGCCTTCACTCCCTCATCTCCAAGCACTGAGCTTCGTATGCGAATTCGTCGCCCGATCTTGTCAGGTTGGTGAAGATCAGGTCTGATCTGAGGTAGGGAAGTGATGCCGGTGAGAGGAGGTGTAGCTCCAGTGAGATGAGGAGATCCATTCCATCACTGATTTGTGAGAGGAAGGTAATTAGTTATTATATTATTTGTGGATTTTCTCTTCTATCAAGTTTTATGGGTCGGTGAAATTGTAGAAGTACTGTGAAATTAGAGGATACGTGGTTCTCTCTCCCTCTTAGATCGCCGCGGTTAGTAACTTGATTGTTGTTTCGTCAGGTTTTCCCGATCTGGGATTTAGTAACTTGATTATTGCTTCTTCGTCTTCAATTAGCCCCTGATCTTGGATTTTGAGTATACTAAGGTTAGTATACTTAAATTTGGAGTATGATGAGGTTAGTATACTCGAATTTGGAGTATATTGGAGTTAATAGACTTGGATTTGATAAAATACTAGGGTTAGTAGACTTGGTTTTAGAGTATACTAGGATTAGTAAACTTGATTTAAGTGTATGCTGGGGTTAGTAGACTTGGTTTTGATATATACTGGGGTTAGTAGACTTGGTTTTAGAGTATACTTTGATTAGTAGATTTGGTTTTAGAGTATAATGGGGTTAGTAGACTTGGTTTTGGAATATATTGAAGTTAGTTGACTTAGATTTGATATGGATGTAGCTCTAGTAAACTTTATGTAAAAGTTTACTGCTCCTAGTAGAAAAAAATATGGCGAAATTCCAGGTGCCAGTAATTTTTCGGCGTCTAGTGACCGGAGTCTGACGATGGTGATCGGAATTTGGTGATCAGTGACCGGAGTCTAGAAACCAGCGAGGCTCCTGAGTACACCTTATATTGGAATAGACATTTGACTTTTTAATTTATTGGTTTCAGGTTTGATTTTTATTTTTTGTGTGCAAATGGTCATTTTAATATGTCAGATTTCCTACTATGTGGCCACTAGAAAGTATTCCAGCGCATGATACAATATAATCTCGATAAATGAATGTTCGATAAATTAATAACCTCGCTTAAGTAATAATTTTCTCCGGTCCCGACTCGAGACCAGTTCATATTACTAGGTTTCTCGCTAAATGCATAAGATAATAATTTTTTGATTCCCTTTAGGTCCCAACGAATATATAAAGTAATAATTAATTAATTAATTAATTAAAAAATACTATAAAATGTAATAATATTAATAATAGATAAATACATAAAAATAAGTGTAAATAATGTTCTTCATACAAAATAAGGAAATTTATAACAATCTTTACTTTCTCAATAATTTAGTTACTCCTAAACTATTCATCTATGATTCTTTGCTTTTTTTCTTGTATATATCTATACCAAATTGAACCTCATCATTAATTTTTGAATTAAATTCAGTTTAACCCCATGAAGTTTATGAGCAACTTCATGTTAGTCCTTAAACTTTCAATTTCATCAGAATACTCCTTAAGCTTTCCAAATTCAATCAGTCATGTTCAATTTAACAAATACCATCAAACTTGCATGCATGATTTTCTTATCTAATAGCTGTGGTAGTGTGGGGGCCGGCGAGAGAGGTAATGTTTAAGAGGTGAATGAATATTATAACATTTGAAATTAAGAGAAGGATGATGAAGATTGTTCAAATATCATTAGGAGCAATTTGGAAAGATTTTATGGGGGAGAATCGAAGAAGAAAGAGCATTGTCGTGTGTGTTTTTTTCCAATGGGTCATATTAATAGACTTAACATCTAATTTGGACAAAGTTTGTTAAATTGGGTACGACTGATTAAATTTGGAAAGCTTAAGGGGCAATCTGATGAAATTGAAAGTTTAAGTACTAACATGAAGTTGCCCCTAAACTTCAATGGGGTAAACTGAATTTAATTCTTAATTTTTTGTAAGGCGTGCACTAGATTAGCTACGTCTTTCTCATTTTGTAACAAATAATTATTCAAAGTTACCGCTGCCTGAAATGCCTCTTTGAAAGAAACTTGTGGTAGTGCACAACTATCATTTTGTAGCAAGTAATTATTCAAAGTTACCGCTATCTGAAATATCTCTTTGGAAGAAACTTGTGGTAGTGCACAACTATCATCTGGATTTTGTTCATCTTTAGTAGTCGGGTTCATGACTCCATTAATAATTTCTTCATCAATAGGTGATTCCATCACCATCTCATTTTCATTAGGATAATTCAAAATATCTCCTATACTTGCACAATGCTCTCCTCATCTCATCGGTTAGTGTCAATTTTTCACTCCTTTCAAATGAGACTCCATGGAGAAATAATGTCGAAATAATCTTAACAAGCTTCTATGTAACTTTCTTTCTTCTTCATCTAATTAGAGTCATTTATAGGCATTACATTGCCCCGAACTTGGAAAGTATATAATGTAATACGACTAGAAATCTAGTTAGAAATGGATAAGATAGTCAAACTAGACTAAGTTATTTAATTCAACTAAGAATAACAACAAAACAAAAATCCTCGATAAATAAATAAATTATTCATTTATCGATAAACGAATAATTTATTTATTTATCGATAATATAAGAATCTCGCTTATAAATGAATAATTTATTTATTTATCGATAATATAATAATATCGCTTAAGTAATAATTTTGTCTGGTCTCGACTTTATTTATATATAGAGGTTTTACTATACAAAATTCAATCTTGCCATTATCAAATTGAGTCGACCATTTGACGGAATAAGAAACTTGTTGCTCACACATGACATATTGAGTGCATACACTTACCATGAACATAGCCCGACATTTACATATGCATTGATAATAGGAACTGAAATTTACACTTTCAGTTTTACAATCTACATTTCTCTTTTTCATTTTGGGTTGAAATTTATAAATAGACAAGATCCGAACCGGTTTTTTTTGTGCCCGGTTCCATTAGAATAAAAGATGTTTGAATTAGTTTGGGTGAAATCAACGTCCTATGTCTTAAATTTCTATTGCCATGCAGGGGCAGAACGAGGATCTAATCCTGTGTAGGGCTAATTTGAGGACAAGGAGCACATAACTGGATAAGCAGCAAGAGATGGGCAAAGAATAGGGCAAGGTGAAAGGAAGAAAGAAAAAAACAGCGAGAGAGAACGAATGGAAGAGACAGAAAAAAGAAAGGAAGAGTGGAAGAGTAAGAAAAAAGAAAGGAAGGGAAAAAATGGTGATTTCGCGGTGATTCGAACATCTGTTGAGAGAGAAAACAAACACGTGACTTTACTAACTGGACAGATCTCAGTTTTGTGTCATAGCTAGTACACATATATTATATGTACTCAGAATTTTCGGTAGGGCTATAGCCGTACCAGCATTCTATGTGGTTCCGCCACTGTTGTCATGCCCATACGCATTTGTAAATCTTTCTTATTTATTTTGGGTGGAAATCCCTTTAGTTATTTGAAACTTGGAACAACATGGCAGGGAGTGATATCATAGTGGCGATTTATTCCCGCCAATTTTCAGCAAAGCGTCCTTTCCTAGTAATTGGAAAATAACAAACTACATTTGCCCCCAGCCCCCAGCCCCCATAAAAGGTTTAGAGCTACGGCCGACTTTCACCGAGTTAACTCAGAGTCAACTCTGCTCTGATTTTTCCTCTATTTGTTTTTCTCTAATTTTATTTATTACGTCTTGTAATGGAGGACTTAGATTCGGTGCAGACTAATTCTTGTACAACCCGTTGGATCTGCTGACAATTGCATATGTGAGGTCAAGACAAAATTACATTAAATTGGGTCCTCCCTGTTAAGGAAAAGTTTTGGTCGTGCGTGTCGCGGTGTCGTGCGTGTCGATCCATCCTATAAAAACATGTAGTGGGGTTTCTCTAGGTGGTCGTGTTTGTTCTTGCTCCCAACAGTAACAAGCACAATTTACGTATGAACGGTGTATAGTACTGTCAATGTATTAGTTATTTTACCCATTAACAAAATTGTCGTGTCCCGCTTAAACCAAAAGTTTTTTTTCATATAAAACTTTCCTTTCACAATATATACGTTTCATGTGTTACAAAAAAAATAGATGTTTCTTGCATTAAATCTGATTCTGCAGTGCTGGTCTAGCTTTCTCAGTGTGTAGATTTAGATTCTCACCCTCTTGATTCATTGATCAAAGGTTGTAAGAATTTCATGTCTTCCTTAAGAGTTACTCATATTAGCCATATTTTTAAAAATGTAATATGACTGCAGGTGCCCTAAAAAGATGATCTAGCCTTGATTGTCTTTGAGAACTCGCCCCCCTCTTGTGCTGCTCCTTCCTTTCTTAATGATCTTGTTGTTATAACAAGAGTTAGAAGAGTCTCATGCTTTATTACTTAATTAGTCTCTCTTATGTTTTTTTAGTTTAAGGCTGACCTTAAACAAAACAATAAATGACCATATAATACTTGTCACATTTCGGTCTAAGTTTACCTTATTAAATTCGGGTTAGGACGTGCGGGACTCATCTCAAGAGAGATTTACTCGTAATCCTCTTTGAGAAGGGATAACCCTTTTTCCCAAACCATTTTCAAACAATCCAAACGATACCGGAATAGATCTCACAGCCAGAGGTTATCTTGATTTCCTCATCTGGATCTCAAACCATTCGTTTAGAGGACCTAGGGTTCTAATAATATTTGTGACTGCACCTGAATCCCGGTCAGGCTGCCTACGTACCATGTACTCAAGAATCAAGTCACACGTAGCTCTTACTTTAATTAACGTTCTAACCGGGCGAATCCCGCTTTTCTATTTATCGGTCAATCTACTAATATAGATAGCAACGCCTAATTCATATCTAGAGTTTAATCTCTCCGCTGAGGTATTCACCGACCAGCTATCTATCAGAATTAACCCTAACATTTCACCATACATATATACAAAATCCACACACAAACACATAAATATAAAACGAAGACAACCACGGAAATATATAAATCTCCCTAAGGGCATATAGGTAAAACCACTCCAAGGTACCTTTGTAGTTAACTTGAATTCTCAAAGACAGTATTGTCAAATCACTCTTAATGACAGCTTGGTAATTATGCTAAGCTATCAGGGGTATTTCTAGAATTTCAGCCTCAATGACAGTCCTTATAAATAGATAAAACAGCTAGGGGTAATATGGTCTTTTTAACCTCAGTGGCAATCTCATAAACATACAAATCTACCAAGGACATTTCTGGAATTTCAGTCCCAGTGGCAGTCAGGTAATTATATAAAACTACCAAGGGTATTTCTGAGATTTCAGTCTCAATGGTATTCCTGTAATTTTATAAAACAATCAGGGATATTTATAGAATTTCCAACTCAGGGGTAGCCTTGTAATTATACAAAACCACCAAGGGCATTTATGGGATTTCAGCTCAACCACCCAGAACCGGCAACGCCGTCTCTGGTGGCAGCCGGCCGGCTGGCCAACCCAAAAACCTTTCAAAATTTCACAGTTTGATCGTCTCATCGATCCAAACATCTTTCTAGTTCAACACTAAGCCTAATTTCAACTCTAAACATATCAATTACTCAAGAACAAGAAGAACCCGATTTTGGGCAAAATAACCTAAAATTTCAAATCTAAAATTCATCCTACACACAATGAATCGAGCCTCAAGCTCATGGAGGATTGTCATACACTTCATGAGGATCAAAACCATACCTGGATAGCTCAAAATGGTGGCCTGAGGAGGGAGAACTCCGGCGAGCCTCATCACTGTGCAACCCGCCCTTCTCCACGACGCTGCTCTCTCACGGCGGCGAGTTACGCTGCACGCCCTACCTAAAAATGATTTAGGAGCGGAGGTGAACCAAACGCAACCAGAACGACGGCCTCTAGTGGCCTAACGGCAGAGCTCTGGCGCGTGCAAGCTCCAACGGAGGAGGAGAGAGAAAATCGGGGAGAGGAGAGAGAGGGGTGAAAATCTCATTTTTCACCCGGTAAAACCCCATTTATAGCCATTTACTATGAACAGTAACTTTAGTTTTTAGGCCATAACTTTTTCATATGAACTCCGATTCAAATGTACGACATGTCTACGAGTTCTTATTAACGTCCTCTACAACTTCCTCGAAGGAAGTTTCTCTAAATTCTCGACTTATCGCAAAGTCATATTTTTACGGTAAAGTAAATAATTTTTATTACTTCCGTAAACTAAATAAATCCATGTTAATCAGTCCGTAGCTCCGAAAAATATTCTAGACATATCGGTGGACTCGTATTAACATAATCTACCACCTCGGGACATTAATTCTATCTTCCCCCAGAATCGAGAATATTTCGATATTAAACTTGAACAGTAGTTCTGAAAAAACTAACAGCGTGGTTGCACCCCTCTATAACCTGCCTAACCCCCGGTAGAAAGGTAAATTTCAGGACGGGATGTTACAATACTAATTATAGAGGCCGATTGATCAACCCAATGAAAACTGCATTTCCGTGCCCATTTAAACAAATCTGAATTAAAAGACAATATTGTCCTTAATAAATATCAAGGACTAACTCTCATCTCTCTTATTCTTTCAGATCAGATCTGAAAAAAATTCTCTCTCTCCTCTCTCTTTCTCTTGCTCCGAACTCTCTCTCTCAAGTCTGGCTACTAGTAATTTGTCGGTGTCCGGTGACCGGAGTCCGGCGGTTGGTGATCGGAGACCGAAGCCTGGCGACTGAAGAAGCCTGGCGACTGAAGATGCTCCGACAAAATATTTTCTTTTTTTTCTTTTTCTCCAAGTGTTTATAAGAAAGAAACAAGGGTAAAATTGTCTATAAAAAATATTTTATTATGAATTTAATAAAAATTTATGTATTTAAATATTAATAAGTGCATCTTATATTAAAATAGACATTTAACTTTTTAATTTTTTACTTTACAATTTAACTTTTTTTATTTTACGTAAATAATCATTCACTCTAAACAAAAACCAATGAATGGGTGGGCGGCCACCGTCATGAATGCAAAGCAGCGAATTATAGGAATTATGAATTTATTAATAATATTAAATTTTGCTTATAAAGTAATAAATCTAAATAAATAAAAAGCATCAAATGTCCGAGGTGGTACCCGTGGCTCTGAGTTAATCGAGTCACTAATACAAATTTAACTCGCCCTTTTCCCCATTCTCCTCTCCTCTCCTCTCCTCTCCTTTTGTCCCTATTAGGGCTGTTCTCTCTACCTCCTCTATCTCTAACCCCCTCACACCTCTGCAATGGCGGTTTCTAAACCCTAAACAAGGTACATACTTCCCTACGTCTTTATTCTATTCGCCCTTGCTTCTTAATCTCATCCTTATCTCATTCGATTTCAGCTCATTCCAAATCAGATTCAGAGCCTTTAAGACGATGCGTTATCGCAATCTCGTTATTTAGGTGTATCGGAGGCTATTAGGTTAGGTTTTGGGATCCGATTGGGCGAAATGGATCCTCCGGTGGCGAAAAAGCGGGGGCGGCCAAGGAAGCGGCCAGCGGATATTCGGAAAGAGAAACCGGAGGCGAAGAAACAGGCGGTGGAGACGAGATCGGTGGCGTTGTTAGGGCGGTACGTGTTGAAGGATTTTGAAAGCAGTGGGATTTATCTAGGGAAGGTTGTGTATTACAATACCGGATTGTATAGAGTGCACTATGAAGACGGCGATTGCGAGGACTTAGAAAGCGCTGAGATTCGGGGCATTCTGGTGGGGGATAGTGATTTGGATGGGGATTTGAGTGCTAGGAAGAAGAGATTGAATAAGATAGTTGCGAAAATTAGTTTCAAAAAGAAGGTTGAGGAGAATGTGGATAGGGTTGAATCATCGAAATTGAGTGTGTGGACTGGAAAAGTGACGTTTGACAATGATGAGGTTAGAGAGGATGGGGATGGTGAGTTGTCTAGTGATTTGAGTGAGTGTGGAAGTGGTGTGGAGGCCGGGGTTGATGTTGAGAACCCGGCTGTGCCGCCGCAGGAGTTTCCACCGTCTTCTGGGACCATAGGTGTGCCGGAGCGGTGTGTTTCACATCTTTTGTCTGTGTATGGGTTTATGAGGTCGTTTAGTATATGCCTGTTCTTGAACCCGTTTACTTTGGATGATTTTGTGGGTTCGCTTAATTATCGAGCTCCAAACACATTGTTTGATGCGATTCATGTTGCTTTGTTGCGTGCCTTGAGACGTCATCTTGAAACCATCTCGTCTGAAGGCTCAGAGCTAGCACAAAAATGTTTGAGGTGCGTGTACATAAAACTCTCTATATGCCTTGTTCATTGGATTATTTTATATTTCAGTATGTTTAGGTGCAAGTTGTGTTAGTACTCGGAGTGTTGTCATTATGATAAAAATTGTGGTCAAGTGCGCCACATCACCTTGTTTACCTAGACATCACATCTATGGTGATATCACTAAACTTTCAGTACCTTGCCTTATTTTCACTTTTTATCTGCAGGTGCTTAGATTGGAGCTTGCTTGATACATTGACATGGCCTGCATACTTGGTCCAGTATTTAACAATTATGGGATATGTAAAAGGACCAGAGTGGAAAGGCTTCTATGATGAGGTTTTGGATAGGGAGTATTATTTATTATCAGTTGATAGGAAGTTGATTATTCTGCAAATCATTTGTGATGATGTGTTAGATGGTAGAGAAATAAGAGCCGAATTAGACATGCGTGAAGAATCAGAAGTTGGAATAGATTATGATGGCGAAGCAACTGGTGCTCTTGAAAATGGGCCAAAAAGGGTCCATCCAAGATACTCCAAAACTTCTGCCTGCAAGGACAGAGAAGCAATGGAAATTGCTACTGAAGCTCATGGTATAAAAGTATCTGGTAACTTAAAATCATTAAGTTCCGAAGTTGCAAAAGGGGAGATTGATGCTACCGATGTTGATTTGGATGGTAACTCTGACCAATGTCGGCTTTGTGGCATGGATGGGACATTGCTTTGCTGTGATGGATGCCCATCTGCCTACCACACGAGGTGTATTGGTGTGATGAAACTGTCGATACCAGAAGGATCCTGGTATTGTCCAGAGTGCTCTATTAACAAAATTGGGCCCACTATCACACTTGGAACATCAGTTAAGGGAGCACAATTATTTGGGATAGATTCCTATGAGCACATCTTCTTGGGTACTTGCAACCACTTACTTCTGTATGTTTCATAACCTTTTCCTTTGCTTTATCATTATCTGATTCTTTGGAATGGTCATTTAACTTAGTGGTTGCAGGTAGCTAATCTTTTGTTTTGGTTCTTGCAGGCTTAAGGAAACTATCAACACAGAGCCATGTCTTAGATATTACAATCAGCATGACATTCCAAAAATTCTGAAAGTTCTTCATTCATCTGGGCAAAATACATCTTTTTATCGGGACTTGTGCAAGGCAATTATAGAATATTGGAATATCCCAGAAAGCATCTTTTCTCTTTCAGAGCTGGCTGAATCAAAGACTAATTTGGCAAAGATAAAGGAAGAGGCGAAATTTCCTGCGCAGTCTGGCAAGGATTATCAGAAAGTTAAGGATAAGATCATGGTTGGAAATGAAGACGATGTAGATAAATCTGTTTCATATATTGAATGTCATGGTGGTCGTACACCACAGGAGTATCCGCAAATGAATATGGAGATTGATGAGAGGAATAAAATGGAACATGCTAATACGACCGGTTCTGGTACTCGGCAAGCTGATCCATCTTACTTAGTCCACAGAAGCTCAGTTGAAAGATCAACTGCAATTGATCAGAGGACATGCATACCAGGGAACATCAACAGTGGTAACCAAGTGCATTGTAATGGTACACCTCTTTTAGTGCCTTCACAAAATGATGAAGTTGATCGTATAGGAAAGGTTTACTCCACATCTCTTGATGATTGCATATACAAGGGTTCCTTCTTTAAACCCCATGCATACATAAATTACTATGTGCATGGTGATTTTGCTGCATCTGCTGCTGCCAAACTGGCTGTAATTTCATCAGAAGAAGCTCGGGGTTCAGATGTCCAGGGTTCAGGCAATCCTCGGAAAGTTGCAGCATCAAACAATATATGGCAAGCAAAAGCCTTTTCACTAGCAGCCTCACGTTTCTTCTGGCCCAGTTTTGAAAAGAAGCTTGTGGAGGTTCCAAGAGAGAGGTGTGGTTGGTGTCTTTCTTGTCAGGCTTCGGTTGCAGGCAAGAGAGGATGCATGCTAAATCATGCTTGTTTGAGTGCCACCAAAGGTGCTATGAAGATCCTTGCCAGCCTTCGTCCAATAAAGAGTGTGGAGGGGAATTTTGTAAGCATTGCAACATACATCTTATACATGGAGGAGAGTTTGCATGGTCTAATAACTGGCCCCTTTCTCAATGAAAATTTTAGGAAACAGTTGCGCCATCAAGTTTATCAAGCATCAACCTGCAGTTTAATAAAAGTCCTATTGCTCAAAGTAAGTTTTTAATTTTCTATTTGGTGTATATTTACGTTAGGCTAGTATTTGTTGAGTGCTGGTTTTGTTGAGTTGATGTTAACAGTCACTGCATCAGGGTAGTTGTAATATTTATGTGATGGAACTTACATATTTGAAGTTAACTCCGAATGTGTTTTTGGGTTGGGTTAAGCATTTGCTCATCGTTGAACATGACAGAAGTAGCCAATTGTGAGCTGTATACAATGTATACATTCTAAAAGCAGTCTTTATTTGTATAATGTGTATACAAATAAAGGCTGTTTAAAGACTTGTAAAGCTGTCTTTACTTGTTAATTTTGTTATTGGCATGATGGGAGTTGCAGTGGTTTCATTTTATTACAGGTGAATAGCTGACTAATAATTAAAAACGGGTAGCCACTAAGAGCATGCGAACTGTAGATATATTAGGTCTGTGTATAAAATTAGAAAGCACTAACTGCAGTCTGTAGCTTTAGCCGTGTTAAACCAATTAGAAAGGATATACTCAAAAATAAAGCATATGTGGAACAGAGATGAAAGAGACTTCTAGGGGATTCAGCCTGAGGAAAAAAATCCCAACAGATAAAAGCTGTGTACAATGTCTCTCAGTAGAGTATTCACACTGGGGTTATACCAGAGTACCAGACAAAGCTTCCTAGCTTTGATGACCTTAAAGCTATCCTATCATCCCAATGAAACTAAAAACCAAAGCCGCAAGCTAACCAGAGCACAAGCCAAAGCTAGCTAACAGACCACATGTAATCTTAGAGGATCTACGCACAGTTATAAACTATATTTCACTAAAGTGTCTTGTATTTTGATGACTACTTGTATGAGTTGTATCACATTTTTGACTTTTATTTCATAACACAAAGAAGACAATCATTTGTGACCTCAAAGTTGATTCAAATATGTTGTAAACTTGAATTTATGCATCTGCGTACATTGTTTCTAAATGCTGACTTGTCTCCCTCTATCTAATTGATTCACTTATTCACCTATTTGTGAATGTTGATCTCGTTCTAAAATATATCCATGCTTGTTTTCACCCCCTTTGTCTGCAGCTTGAGGAAAACATCAGAACAATTGCTTTTTCTGGGGAGTGGATTAAACTGGTAGATGATGTGCTGGTTGAATCTTCTGTGATTCAAGGTTCTACGTGCACTGTTGGAACCTCACAAAAACGTGGACCATACAGCAGGCGGGGAAGGAAACAAAGTGCAATTCAAGAGGTTATAGATGATGAGGGCAATGACAAGAGTTTCGTATGGTGGCAAGGAGGGAAGTTGTCAAAAATCATATTCCAGAGAGCAATTTTACCCGGCAGGTTGGTTAAAAAAGCAGCTCGCCAAGGTAAATTTTCTTCTGGCATCCTCTCTTTACAAAACTGGCTGGGGTTCCACTCCCCCCTCTCCTCTCTATCTCTGTCTGAGAAAGATATGGGAAGTATGCTTATGGTTTTATCACTTTATGTGGCTCATCAGGTGGATCGAGGAAAATTTTTGGTGTATCTTATGCTGATGGTCCTGATATTCCTAAAAGAAGCAGACAATCTGTATGGAGGGCTGCAGTTGAATTGAGCAAGAATGGATCCCAACTTGCAGTTCAGGTTAGTTATAGTTTTCCAACGATCAAAGTGCTTTGCTATTTTCCACTCTCACTTTCTGTAGTTTTCCCTTTTGTTTTAAGCATATAAAATTACCCGGTGAAATATGTAGTTACCTTCACTTTAATTGGAATTTCATCAGGTTAGATACTTGGACTGTCACTTGAGGTGGAGTGATCTTGTACGCCCTGAGCAGAACCTCCTTGATGGGAAAGCTGCAGAGGCAGAAGCTTCTGCTTTTAGAAATGCAAGTATATGCGATAAAAAAATGTTAAAGAACAACATCGTCTATGGGGTTGCATTTGGTAGTCAAAAACATCTGCCAAACCGTGTAATGAAAAGTATCATTGAGACTGAGCAGAATGAAGATGGAATGAACAAGTTCTGGTTTCTTGATTCCCGCATTCCTTTATATTTGATTAAGGCGTATGAAGAAAGTGTAGCTAAAGTACCTAAGCCATCAGTTCAGGAGCCAAACCTGTTGAACAAGTTACATAGAAGGCAGCAGAAAGCAATCTGCAGGGACATATTTTATTATCTCGAGTGTAAGAGAGATAATCTGGACTTGATTACCTGCTCTTTGTGTCAATTGGATATATTATTGCGGTAAATGTTTCCCACAATTACATTTTTTATTTGTTTACTCTGTTGTCTATACTTCCTTGTCTTAACTAGTTATTATTTTTGTGTTATGAATTTCAGGAATGCAGTCAAGTGCAGTTCTTGTCAAGGTATATTAGCACCTGACCTTTCTTTTATGACCATATTCTAACTATGTGCTTAAAGGTGGCATGTTTCTTTGAATTCCTAATACTAGCTTTCAGGATATATGAATCTGTTCAAAGTGCTAATCATTTGATTATTAGCTCTATGAATAGAATGTTATTCATTGAATTTCAAATCTTTTGCCACATTTTTGTCAGGTTATTGTCATGAGGCCTGTACCATAAGTTCAACAGTTTCTACAAATGAGGAAATTGAGTTCTTGATCACCTGCAAGCAGTGCTACCATATGAAAGCTCTTGCCAAGAAGCAAAAGTTAAAGGAGTTTCCATCTAATCCTTTGTCCTTGCAAAAGAAAGAATATCATACTCCACTGACAGTCACAACTGCTGGAAGGCCTAAATACTATAACCAATCAGTAACCTCTATCAAGGTTCAGGAGCCTCATTCTGAGATTAAACAAGCTACTACAGACTCAGGTTTGGCAACAAAAAAACGCCGCCCCATTTGTTCTTGGGGTGTTATATGGAAGAAGAAGACTATGGAAACCGGCACCGATTTCAGGATTAATAACATACTCATTGGGGGTCGTTCGAATGTGCATGGGTTGAAACCTGTTTGTCACTTGTGTCATATGCCGTATAGGTCTGATCTGACATATATTTGTTGTGAATCTTGCAAAAGTAAGTATGATCTTATAAACTGTTGTGTTGCATGAATTTTCTCTATTCTCTCACATATACATATCTGTGTGTGTGGGTGCTTATGGCGTGTTTTGTGTTCATTCCAGATTGGTACCATGCTGAAGCTGTTGAACTTGAGGAGTCAAAGATCTGTGATGTGGCAGGCTTCAAGTGTTCTAGGTGTCGCAGGATAAAATCACCTCTATGTCCTTATACTCAACTCAAAGATAAGACCTTGCAAGAGAGCAAGAAGATTCGCTTTAGGTTTTCAAAGCACGAAAGTATTGGAGAGGACTCGGATTCTGCATCCTGTTTGGATTCTGCCTCCTATTTGGATTCTGAGCTGTTTGAACCTGCTACTCTGGTGTTTCCAATGGAGGAAGTCTCCATCCGGGATGATGATCCTCTTCTTTTTGCTCTCTCAAAAGTGGAGCTTATTACAGAACACAATTCTGAGGTTGATGCTGAATGGGATACTGCTGGGCCAGGGGCACGAAAGCTACCTGTGAGAAGGCAGGTAAAGCGTGAAGAGGGCTCGGGTATATATTGTCAGAGTAACAATTATCATGCCGAAAGAACTATGCATGAAGAAACAAATTATGTATCAGAACCGATGGAGGCTGCGACATTCCCTCATGTGGAATGGGATGCTTCCATGAATGGCGTCAATGGTGAGATGTTGGAAGAATATGAAGATCTGAACTACGATTTTATGGAACCGCAAACTGTCTTTACTATCAATGAGTTGCTAGCACCTGATGACGGTGACCTTTATGATGGAGCTGAAACATTTGCAGATATACCAGGAAATATGGACAACCCATATACAACTTCGCAGCATGTAAGGGATGAGCAATATAATGTTGACACTTTCACAGGCGAACCAAATTCTGCATTTACTGAAACCTCTGCTGTCAATATGATGCAATGTCAGATATGTTTACATGCTGAACCAGCTCCTGATCGTTCTTGCAGTAACTGTGGGCTATTGATACATAACCATTGTTCCCCTTGGTTTGAGTCATCGTCTCTGAATGACAGCTGGAAGTGTGGACAGTGTCGGGAATGGAGGTAGCCATGTCATTCAGGTTGTGTCCTTTTGAGAGGTAGTTTGCAGGAATTTGTCATAGAATCAATGATGGTCGTCAATTCTGTCTTGTCAGAGGTGGCATCAGATATGGAGATTTTAGTTGATGGTTTGGCTCTTGCCTCTCCTGCCAAGTACTCATTTTTAGCCACATCAATTTTCAGGTTTGGGAAGCTGAATTGTGACATCCCAATCATATAGTTTGTTACATGCGCACCTCAATGTGTTCTGGAGGAGTTTTGGGGTTTCTCCTGTAATTAAACTGGGTCATTTTTTGCCTAATCATCAAAAATTGGGGTGCTTTTGTGTCACAGCCTTCGTATGTGGCAAGTCCAGAATGTCCGAATGATAAGCAGTTTTTTGTGGTGCTTATCTAATTGAATTGATTGTGCATAATTGAAATGTTTCTCACAGCTTATGAGTTCATTGAAAATCATCTGCCACTACGTGTTGGTTTTTACTACCATCAACTATCGCTCTACCTGAGTGTGATGTTTGGAAGAATTGACCAAGGTTACGGAGAGGTAAGAAATTGTGTTTTCGTGAGATAAATGATGTCAGATTGGAGTTGACCGCTTTGATTGAGTTTTGAACATCATCCAATCCAGTTGAACAAATCAAAATTTCCTCTTTTATAGATTTGGTTCCATTCGAATTTGGAATTGTTGAATTCTTGACATTGTTTTCTATCTCATTCTTTAGAGTTTGGTTTAACAGTTGCACTTTTTTCCTTTCCAAAGATACTCATCATCTTCAGTTAAAGATAGCTAGCTATCTTTTTGAATATATTTTAAGATTTTTACATGTTTGTTAAGCTCTTCTATTTTACTATTGACATTTGCCAATAATTCTTCGTTTTCTTCTTAGAGGGATTGAATAGTCTATTTTGCTTTCCAGTCTAGTCAACTGTTAGACTATATTCAGAAGTCTTCTAGATATTCTACATGTCTAGAAACCTCTGTCAAAAATTTTTGATCCCTCGAATAAATTTGTTCTACTAGAAAGTGGAGCTTCTCTAGTATTTGATCAGTTCCTGGTATTTACGTATGGAATCGACATATTTCAGGTAGGGAGAGCTAACCCTTCCTTGTTAGTGGCTTTTAATGCATGCTCTGTGATAGGTATTTATTGTCATAGAAAGTCCTAGTTTTTATACATGTTTATCATAGTCAATGCCTCATGAGATTTATAATACGACACTCGCATATCAAAAATTTATTAAAATAAAACGGAGGCTAGACAAGATGCTACTATATTTGTGATGTTTGACCTGAGAGTGATAGGGTCTCAAAAACCATACGGAGTTGATAGTTCCCCATATGTTTGTCGAGCTCTGTACGTCTTTCAAAGAATTAGGTATTAAATGTGACATCATATGGTTTTATATTTATGTGTATCCCAATTAATAGGCACTCTCGCTACCCATGGTCTGGTAAAACCATGAATGGTAGTTGGGTCGGGTTCGCAAGATAAATCGAACGGTGGTCTCAGTTATAAACCTTTGGTTATTTCTTCGGACTTTATTTATGTTATTGCAACCTGTTAATTCAACTCTAATTTGGTTGAGATGACCCTTATTGAGAGAAGCGAGAACAAAAGTTCACCTCTACAATAGTTTGTGAATGCAAATATTGTGTATTGATACGGGACAAGAAATGAGGGAACATGGGCCTGTGTTTCGTTATTTGAGTCTTGTAATCAGTATGTTGGGGTGACTTGTCTTCATTACCAGTTTCGCTTATGAACCTTGCCTTTTTGTGATTCCTTCTATAGTTGTGTTGCCTCGTTTGTTGGATTAAGGCATATGCCAAGTTGATCTATCTTCCTTTACAACTTTGTTATGTTATTGTGAAAAATTAAGTGTTTTCTCGACATGTTTAGTAAAGTTAAAAAGAAAAATAAATTACGAAT